>OY728136.1:798134369-798786591 GCA_963277665.1 Viscum album | reverse complement strand
GATACTAATGGAATGTGGGTTTGAAAACCCCAAATCACTAATGGATCATAGGTTTATGAAACCTAAGTCACTAATGGGTCGTGGGTTTTTGAAAACTCGGAAATTAATGGACCAATAGTTTATGAAAACTAATTCATAGATGGGTTATAGGTTTTTTATTCCTAATACACTATGTAATTATTCCTTGTTCTTATTTTTGTGCCATGGTTTCTTGTTTTTCTAAATTTCCATTACATGTTATATCCTTATGTATATGATTATATCCCATGTTGCATATTTATTTTCTCATGATTCTACACTCATTTTCAATTGTATATGTTTCCTTATTTGATATTTCATGTCTTTTTATCATCACTTATAGACAACCCTTATTGTTCTATGTTCATTTTAGTAAGATATTTCACCCCTGGTCATGTTTTCTCAAATGTTTATAACCCAAAAATTTATAATATATTGATAATTTTTTCCTTACTGATCATTTAAGCTGACCCCTTTCTTAAGTTTCCATTTTATAGTTTATGAATATGAGTATAAGTTATGTTATGTCTAGAAAGAGTTTATCGAGGTTTGATTATGGAGAAATTTTCATAAGAATCATAAAACAAGTTGCTTATATAGTTGATCCTCAAATACACCAAACTTTATATTCTTGGGATTGTGTGCTTATTAGGAGATGTAATATTTTATTTATGGAAATGATATAAAATAATGATATTTTATATTATTTCATCTCAATTGGTATAAAAAATATGTGTAAAGTAAGTATTTTTAGCCCTAGATTCTATAGAGAGGGCCTAGGTCACCTCACTGGATACACTTAGTGTGTAAAACTTTAGGCCTCTTTCTTAGTGAAATTAGGTTACATTTCCTGAAGTTCAAGATTATATTCTAGTAACATTTTAAGGAGCTGATATAAAAATATGTTAATATCACAATGATAACAACCTCTTATGAATGCTCACTATGTAATATAATCTCTTTATCGTGATATCATGTCAAGAAGGTTGCATATCGATGTCATAAACCAATATACTTGAATATTTTTCTCTAATTATCTCAAATGAACTCGTTCATAAACCACCATGGTGGAACACCAATCATAGGGTGGCTTAAAAATCTAATTATTTTCTATGTAAAATATAGTGTTAGTAGAAACCCTAGGGTTGACTCCAGAGAATAGTGTGTAAAATTAGTTTTCACTTTTGTTTGAAAAAGGGGGTGTTTTGTTTTTTTGGGTTTTGAAAAGCATACTAAATTAATGAAATAAATAATTTTGAAAATATGATGATGATAAAGTTGATTGGGTTAGGTTTATCAATACAATTTCAGTTCTATCCTAGTCTTTAATTTATTGGCACTCCTTCTTCTGGTTAACTAATGAATAATAATATCCACAACCATTTCTCTTCTCACCCTTGGTTGAATGGATTTAGAGAGAATCATCTTAATAAAAAATTTCTCAATCCATGCTCCTTTATATGTGGGTAAATGATATAGTAAACCACTAACATATTACTTGTGAAATACCCAACTGAGACTTGTTCTTCCCAATAAATCCAAGAGAAACTACTACTCCTTCCACGCATTCCATTAACCATGATGCACTTCACCATTCGACTCATAATATTCAACCACAAATACCCTAAAAATAATAAAAGGGAGATATTGAATCATCATCCAATACAATAAAAAATATAATGTAATTAAATAAAAAACAAGCACATTAAAAATTAATAAATACTACTAAATATTGAAACTATTTTAATAAAAGAGAGAGTTTTATTCATTGAAGTGAGTAGACTGAATCATTATAAAAGGATAAACCTCCCTTAGTCACTTAGAACATACCCCTCCATTCAAAGGGTAAAAAATATGAAGGGAATATAATTAAACATTAAAAAATAAAGAAAATAGAAAATAAAATGAAAATAATAAAAATTGGAATAGAAATAGTATCAACAAAAACATGTGATTCCCCTCTCCCGACCTTGGGCCTCATCTTCCTCTTATAGATATTTTGTTTACATCTTCTCAAGTAATGGTAAAAATATTAGGATCCTTGATTTTGAATTAATCTAAAGTTTCCTTTTTCTTTTCAAATACAAATATCTATGTGATTTTAGCTTCTTCATAATGCACATCTTCATTCCTTGTTCTTGATCAAAATATTTTTCATATTATGATCCATGAGGTCTCCTCTAATTGGTTACATGAACTCTAATGTTGCACCACAAAAATCATAATAGATATGCATTGTAAAATACCTTAATTTACAATTTTCCCCTCATGAAAATTAATATGTAAAATATCTTACATGAGCAGACTTCCTACACGATAAAAATTCTCTTATACTTAGATGAAATCTTCTACACATAGATAAAATCACTTATATCTAGATGAAATCTCCTAAACATAGATTAAATCTCCTTTAAAAATATAAAATCTCCAATTCATAGATGAAATATCCTTTTTTGTAGATGAAATTTCATAGTCATTTATGAAATATATTGTTCTTAGGATAATTATTCTATATCCTGTTGAAATATTGTATGTTATATGACTTTTGAATTTTTTTTTAACTCAAATATTATATGATAAATCAAAATATATTCAAACCACCTAAAATTTCTTATACATAGGATAATTCTTCTATATTTTTCAAAAATTCTCTTATACGGACCATAGATCTTCTTATGATGGCATCATAAGACATTTTATTTATCCATTTTCCCCATTTCCAGTACAATACCAAGAGAACTTCTTCAGAAAAATTCTGAACATTGAAATCAATTTTTGGACATATAGTTTATTCAAAAGGTCTTAGGATCATGTAAGACACTCAAGATAGAGTATTTTAGGAACTCCTCTACCCTCAAAAAAAATATGATAAATAAATTTCAGTAGAAATCCATTCCAAATATTAAGTAAATTAGATATCTAATTCATCCATTTTAGACAATATCCATTGAATCAAATGATTTAACACTTTAATTCTGAAACTCACTATAACTCAATGATTAAATAAATATGAGGGAATAAAATGAAATCAATATCAACAAAATATTATTAATTTATATACTATGCTAATCCCCCATACATTATCCTTGGATTCCCTAACAAGTTATCTTTAAAATAATTTCCAAATAAAAATTCAAATACAAGACAATGTTAGTTCCTTTTTCAAGACTATGGTTCTCAAGTTATCATGACTCATTAATTCTCTTAATTCTGTTTTCTTCATCAAGTACATTCAATTAATTTCCACTTTTTTTATCATCACTTTCCCACTTATACCTACCTTTCCTAGAATATTTCACTCATCACTGAAACATAAATTTTAAGAAATGTTTTTCTCATTCCAATTTCATTAAATTCTCACCGTAGAATTTATGAATTTATTCATAGCCACCCAATTAATAAAGTATTTATACATATCATGAGGAAATTTTAGGGTTGTTCTGTAGCTTTAGCTTGGTAGTTTATAATAATAAAATTTTGAGGTAGATTTAAGATGTTTGGATCTATATTAAATCCTAATGCATGATTTTCAATTTTATTTTAGAATAGTTACCTTGCTTATCTTCCTCTTCTAATGATATGATTCTATTCCCTTTAACATTAAGTAGGAAAAATAAAACCCTTTTCATTTAAATAGTATCATAAAAATCCCCTCTCTACATCATTCAGCGGGTTATAGTGTTTTTTTTATTTTTTATTTTTCTCTTAAAGGTAGAGTGAAATATTAAATTTATATCCTTTGGGTGTGATGTATTCCTTTCCCCAGATTAGAAATATATTTTTCTTCTAGATTTAAATCCTTATAATACCCTACCTCAGTAGGTGCAAAACTTATTTCGAACAACTCTTCCAAATAGTACATACAATTAGATTTTAGCTACAGTTGTCCTCCAAAATCCTCTAAAGATTATTGGATAGTTTCTTATATAAAAAAGGCTATACCAACAGTTAGAAACCATTGTTATATGCACTAAAATCATCAGTATAGCCTATATTAATGGTTTTAGGAGTCTTTGGTTGTTTTAATATTGAGATATACCTATAACAACAATTTTGGTTAGACCATTGGTATAGGTGGTCTATATCAATGGTTCCAAAATCATTAGTATAGGTCATATATATAAAATACCTACACCAATAGTTTTTTAAAACCATTGGTATAGTAAATGAAAAAAATTGCGAGTTTTGATCCTAGCCCCTCCCACTTATACTTAACAGTGTAACTAGTAAGCTATAAGAAATTTTACAAACATTATAAGAAATATATATATATATATTTTAAATTATTTTAAAATTTTTAATTGTTTAAATTTATTTTAAAAAAAATCATAAAATTTTTTAGAATCTATACCAATGGTTTCTTATATCTTTTGGTATAGGTACACAAATTTTTGGGACCTATACCAAGGGTTTTATAGAACTATTAGTATACGAACCTATAAAATAAATATACCAATGATTCTAAAAAAATATTAGAATAGGTATATTGTTATAGTTAAATTTTATAATAGTGATTCCACCTTACAAAACTTTTAACATCAATGATATTATTTTCTCCCCTCTTTCCCCCTTTTGGGTATTGTTTCTTCTTGGATTTAAATCTATAATTTTGTGAACAATTGAATTTTTTAGTGGTAAAGAGATGAATTTTCACTTCAAAACAATGGTAGACTTCCCTAACCATCATTGGGTAATATCATGGATATATTCCCATTCTTATCATCATGAATTTAATAATAAATCAGTCATAAAAGATTTATAGCACTTCCATTCTTCAATTCAAACATATTCTATGAAATAACTTATTCTATCTCACCTTACCCTTTCCCCCACACTTAAATTCAGCCATGATCATTAATTAGTATATATAGAAAGTTAGATAAGTAATTTTTTATTTTAATTTGGTTTCCTAACAATATCTCTTATAGATGCTAAGGGATATAAGGGTTAAATGTAAAAGTATGCCAAAATTAAGTTTTTGGAAAAGTGATATTTAAAATAAAAAAGAATTCCCTATCCATTTATAGCTTTAAGTCCTTGAATTCTATAATGTTTTGAATAAATTATTTAGTAAGTTTAGGTTATTAAAGAAAGACATAGTTCTATCAAAAATTAGGTCATTTTAAAGAATATATGAAATTAGGTTTAGAAACCTCTTGGGTATGTCAGTAAAAATCTAGGATAGTATTCTATGGAATGATATTAAAAAATTAGTGGTTGTTGCATGAATTTCCCTCACATGTAATTTGGAAAAAAGTTAATTTTTTTATTCATATATGGTGATTAAATGGCTAAAATTAGTTTCTCATTGTTGAGAAAGATTAAAAAGTTTCAATTGCTAAATTAAGATCAAAACATTTTAAAAGTACACTATAAATTGAAAACTAATGACAGAAAATGTTAAAAAGAAACAAAAGTTTGAAAAAATATTATAAACTAAAAAGGTTCTCTCCCCCACACATAAATGATTTAGTGACCTCAATATATTTTAAAATATTTATCATGAAAAGAATATTTTAAGTAGAATCATAACAATCAATCAAGTATTTAATAGAGGTAAAACCTGATAGGTATACATTAATAAATAGTTTAGAAGATTATGATATCCTTTTCTGATTCATTGGGACAATTTTCATAAAATTTTCAACCCATATCCATTAATAATAAATGGGTTTTCGTATCCTTCGTTCATAATCTAAATAGTACCAAAAGGATATACATGAGTGACTATTAATGGACCTTCCCATCTAGAAATAAGTTTTCCTAACATTAACTTGAGTCTGGATTTTTTGATAAACACTCGGTCCCCTAGATGGAAGTATTTCTACTAAATGGTCTTTTAATGAGGCACTATAGTCCTTTCATTGTAAAATTTGTAATTTTAAAAACTTATCTTCTGATTTATTCTATGTCTTATAGCTACCTTTTTCACTAATTCCTATCTCTGTCCATATGTAGATTCATATATCTCACTATCAAATTTGATTTTCACTCCTACTCCATGGTTTAGTGATAATATTTTACACAAATCAACTTGTATGGACTCATTAAAATGAGGGTTTTGTAATATTTTATATAATATAACAATTTCCCTTATAACCATTGGATTTAATATTTTTAGTTTGGTTTAACAGTTTTTTTCAAAATCCTTTTAATATCACTGTTGAAAACTTTAGCTTTGCCTTTTGTTTGTGTATGTTAGGGTGTGGATGTCTTGAGAAGCACTCCATACTTCCTAAAAAAATCAATAATGTCCTATTAAAAAATTTATTACCTTGATCACTTATTATGACTCTTGTAATCCCAAATCTTCAAAATATGTTAACTCTAACAAAATTACAAAAAACAGTAACATCATCAGTTTTGTTAGCCTCAGATTCCACCCATTTTAAAACATAATCAACTACAAGAAAAATATATATATTTTTAATATAAATGGGAATGGTCCCATGAAATCTATTCTCCATAATTAAAAATTTTCAAAAATACTAATTGATTTTTGGGGAATTTCTTATTAGTTAAAGATGTGTTTAGTGAATTGAAATTTGTCACCTTTTTTAAAAAATTCATGTGAATATTTAAACAAAGTGGACCAATGAATTAATAATGGTAAAACATTCATTATTTCCATTTTAGTTCTAAAGTTTACTTCACAATATAATGTATAAAAAATATACAACTGGATTTAATTTCACTCCTAGGTAAGCATATTCTTTTCACTTGGTCGTTAAAATTTTTATAAAGATATGGATCTTTCCAAATGTAAAATTTTTATTCATTTTTGAGTGTCTAAATTTTATGTGGTTCAAGTGGGATGGGACTTGAGAGGTTTCCAAATAATTGAATATATCAGTATATTAGGGAACTTCTCAATCAATAAAGTATAATTCCTCTCTTGTAAGATGATCATTCAATGGTTCTTTGTTTAGAATTTAATCTTCAGTTGTGTTGAGTAGTCTACTTAGGTGATCAGCCACCAGGTTCTCAACTCTTCTCACATACTTAATGTCTAAGTTGAACTAATGAATTAAAAATATACATCTAAAAATAATGGTTTTTTCTTTATCATTCTTTATCAAGTACATAATAGTTTCATTATAAAAAACTATGGCTTCGTCTGAATTTGGTAAGATCTGAATTTTTCTAAAGATGAAAAAACTGCTAAAAACTCTTTTTAGTGTTTTTTAATTGATCTAGGAAATATCCAATGTTTTTTAAGCATAATAAATAACTTTATGTATACATTTAATTCTTTGAGAAAGTTATTATCCCCCAAGTTGATTGGATACATCACAAAGTAACTCAAAATGTATCTCTTGGTTTGGTGGTTTCATCACTGGTGGAGTGATTAGTATTCTATTAAAATTATAAAAATATTTACTACACTCAAAATTAAAATAAAAAATTATCATATTTTAAAATTAACCTATAAAATGTAAGATAAAACTTAAAAAATCATTGATAAACCATCTGTAAAAACTTGTATACTCTATAAAAGATCTAACATGTTTCACACAAGTTGGGTAAATAAAATAATTTATCAATTTAATTTTTGATTTATCCACTTCAGTGAATTTTTTTAAATGTAGTTCACAAGCACTACTCCTTTCTCAAAAATAAAATGACATTTTTTAAAATTTTGAACCAAGTTATTTTTTAATGAATGTTTTCATAACTTTTTTCATTTTTTTATGTAACAATCAAAAGAATTCTCAAAAATAGTGAAATCTTCAAGAAATAGCTCTAGAAATTCTTCAATGTGATAAAAAATATACTTAAAATGCACCTTTGAAATATACCTGGGGTATTAAAAAATCCAAAATGCGTCCTTCTATAATAAAAGGTGTCAAACAGATGTGTAAATGTTATCTTCTCTGGGTCCTCTAGGGAAATTGGTACCTAGAAGTAACATGAAAATAACTCTAGAATATAATAATGAGTTATCCCTTATAATAACTCTATAATTTGGTCAATTAATGGGATAAGAAAATGATCCTTTCTAGTGAACTCATTAATTTTTCTATAGTCTATGAAACCTCTCAAGCTATTGTGAATTCTCATATGGATTAACTCATCTTGATCATTCCTTGCAATGGTTATCCTATTTTATTGGGAACTATAAAAATTAATGTAACCCATTATGAGTATGAAATAGGGTAGATTATTTCTAAATCTAAAATATTCTATATATCCTACTTAAAAACATTCATCATGGTCAGTTTGAGCCTTATTTTGGGTTTCATAATAGGTCTAGAATTTTCCTGAAGAGAAATTATATGCCTAAAAATTTTGGAATTACTGACTATAATATCACCTAAAATATTATCATATTTCATTACCATTATCCCTAAAATTATCAACTGATTTATTTTATTGAATTTTGGATAGGTTATTATCAATGATAATTGTTAGTTTCTCTCTTTCTATGAGGTTTACATACTTCAAATCAGTGAGAAAATTTTTTAATTCCAAATTTGGGCGCTTCTAAAAACATGAGATTAGATTGTGGTTTATCACCTAAAAAGATTGAAAACATCAAAAAATATGACATATAATTTTATTATTTGTATAAAAAATAATTAAATCCATCAAAAACTCAAAATTTCATCATTACTCTAATCTTAAAACATATTTTCCCATTTTTGGAGAAATTCCGTCTCTGTGGGATTTTCAATCAATAAATGTCCCCCTAGAGATAAAAAAATCTTGTAATATACCTATATCATAATTGGTTTTAATATATTCAATGTAAGAAATTTTAAGAAGTTACTAATCCTTTTATGGGTGCCTCTTGGATTCAAAGATGTTAAAGTAGACAATTATATCTCAAAAACATTATAGTGAGTTTTCCTTCAAGTACATTAATGATGGTATTATAAGTATTTAAGAATGGATCCCCAAGATTATTAGTGAGTGTAATTGTGCTCTATATTCCTCTATGTTAAACACATAAAATTCTTCTAGGAATATCAAATTTTGAACTCTAACTATAGCATACTCCAAGACTCCTGATGGAAAAGTCGTGGATCTATTTGCTCATGGTACCACCACTCATATTGGCTTAAATTCTCTCATATAAAAAGATCTAAAAATAGAGTGAATCATAACATTAATATAAGCTCCTAAATCATATATATCATCAGATAAATCCATGAAACAAATAGTGTAAGGGATAGAAAAGTTTCATGGATCATGACATTTTGTGGGAAGTTATGGTGTGATTAAAGATGAGACACTCCTTCCCAATTTGACTCTTTATTTTTCTTGAATTATCCTTTTTTTGTAAATATATTTAATAAATTTGGTATAATTGGGAATTTATTTAAGGGATTCCAAAAGGATATGTTTTTCTATAGTTTCTGAAAAGTTTCCCATATTTATCTTTGAATTTATTCCTCTTGGATCTTTTTGGATGTGATTATTATTAATGGGAATGGTAGTGGTGGGACTTTCTCCTATTGTTTAATTTATAAGGTTTTTTCTAGATTATTTCTGTTTATTTCATTATTTCCTTCTTTTTATTTCTTTAATTATTATTTGAACAAATTTTCATTAGTTTACCCATAATTAATAGAATTATCAGCTTCTTTCTCCTTAGATTTTGGTTGAGGTTTCTAAGGTTTAGGTGGGGATGGTGATAGAATTTATTTACCACTTTTTCTTTTCAGCATTCTAACATTTCCCTCAGTATTGGGGATAAAATGTGCTGGATGTTTTTTTGGGTTTTGGCTAGAATATTTATAAGTCTGTTGATCTGATTTCTTAACTCTCTCACTTTATTCCTAATATTTTCCACGTCATTCTCTTATTGTTGTTGTTAAAGGTGTTATGCATTGGTGGAGGTTTGTTTAAAGGGTTTATTTTATTATAAATAATGGGTTTATTGGTAATAAAGTTGGGTATAAGGTTGTTTGTATTGTTTTTGCAAAGCTGGTGAATTTTCAAATTGCAACTAATAAGGTGGTTATAGATATTTGTTTTGAAAAGGTGTTCTGGCCTCATTTTATTGATTTCCAAATCTGTATTGGACTTGGGAAATGTATCTCCATCATTTGGTTGGTTATTGAAGTTTCATTTACTAGAAGTCTATTTAGATGTTCTTGGTTCCCTACACATAAAAACATTGGTCAGGAAAATGGTGATGGGGTGAATATAAACTTCATACCTTGTATGGTGACCATTACTCGCTAATTTTATTCTAATCTATTTATCTCACAAAACTGATTAGATCTTCCAATTTTTATTCAATAAATAGAGATAATCTAAATTTTATTACCTCATGAATACTTTTGGTACCAGAACCTCTTATTCCAAAATATTTTAACTTTTGTGAAATATTATTAATCAATATCTTGGATTACGTTAGTGGTTTTCTATGATATCTCCTCTAGATGATGCATCCAATAGGTTCATATCATTTTCCATAAATCCTTGATAAAATAACACAAGGAAGTAATGAACCTCTATATATTTTCCTGGAAAACTAGAACATATATTTTTAAACCTCTCATGGTACTCATAGAGTGTCTCTCTAAAATATTTTTTGATGGAATAAGGATCCATCCTGCTAGTTTAACTCTTAAATGTGGGGAAGAATATATGAAAAAATATATCACTGTGGGTCATCCCAGTCATGTATTTCTCTTGGTTATAGGCTTTACAACAATTACTTAGTGGATCCTTTGACTAACAAGAGGAATAACATCTACTTAACTTGTTCCTAAGCTACTTATATATAATTCAAGTTAGATCACATTAGGGTAAATACTTAATATGTATATTTGGGTCCTCACCTGAAAGACCATGAAACTTTGGAAATAATTGTATCAGACCATTTTTCAATTTGAAATTATTTTATAAAGGAGGCATGGAAATTTTATTTTTAGGATTTTCAAAGTGTGGTTCATATAGTTCTCTCAGTGTTTGATGTGAATTTCCTACCATGATGGTAGGATCACAGTAAACACTTTCAATTTTACTGGGGTTTGTTAGAGAAATTTCTACAAAATCAACTTTCAAATTAATGTTATTTTGGTTTGTTCAAAAATTCAATTCAATTTTATGGTCAAGAGAATAAATTGGTCCAATAAAAGATATGATCATTCAATTTTAAATTTATATTATTGGCATTGCCTCCCTGAAAATGGGAAAAAAAATTGAAACACCTATTGAAGAGTGGATCAAAAAGATAATTATTTACTAGGATAAATATATTATTACTGGTATACCTATGGTTATCTCTAGATATTAGTGCACAAAATTAGTGGTAACTTTGGTTAGAAAAAAGTAGGTGTTTTTGAATTGTTTTGGTTTTGAAAAGAAAATTAAAGCAATGAAACAAATAATTTTCAAAACAAGATGATACAAGGGTTATTTGATCAAGGTTGAATTTTCAATTAGAATGTTATCCTAGTCATTAAATTATTAGATCTTATTATTCTGTTTAATTAATGAATTAGGGGATCCACAATTATTTCTCCTCTCACCCTTGGTTGAATGTATTTGGTGAGAATTTTAAAAACCCATGTTTTTATGGATTGGAAAATTCAATATAAATTTGAATTTTTTCTTTCAGATTCTCATGAGGAGTAAAATAGTCCTTTTCCCCTAAAAAATGATCTAGGATAATTCTTCTAAACACTCTGTTGGTCCTAGAATAGGGTTTTTACCCTAGTATAGCAGTTTTGTGGAATTGTGTGCCATTCAAATTTTTATAGAACAAATAATATTTAAAATTTAATTTATTAAATATTAATTTAATTTCATGCATTCATTAAATGATATATTTTGACTAGATGATTGTATTGATATTACATATCCATGGTTGATTCCAAAATGTGGTATTTTCCTAGTCGAGGCATAAACTCATGTCGTACGTCGGGGACGGGCTCGGGCCCCTTTTTTGTTTTCTTTTTCTTTCATTTTCTTTTATTTTTATTCCTTTTATTTTCTATTTTTCTTTATTCTCCTCTAATGTATTATTACACACACCCCCTATGGGATTTACCCTTTCTATAACTAAGAGAGAAAAGGGATATGGGGGACATATGGGGGTAAAAATAGAGGTGTCGCCAAGGAGCTTGGGAGGAGATAGACCGTCTTGTGGTAGTAGTGGAATACAGATACAGGTAAATCTTCGGTAGATCTGACTAAAATCTAGACCATTTTTAATTGTATGCTATAAATCTTCATAGATTTACCATTTTTTGTTTTGGAGGCCTATTATGACTATTAAGGACCCCCATGGGGTTGATCTATGCTTAACCAGAAGAAAATAGTTATTTTGGGCCGATTGTAGGGGATTCTATTCAAGAAATCCCAATCACATGGTGTGTATCTCTAGTAATACACACCATGTACTATTCTTATTTGGGGAAGATGAATTTTTTTAATTACACACCATGTGATTGGAGTATACTCTTGTACTAGTACTTGGTCATGTAGCTGAGTATATGGGAAGATTGAGCTTTCAAAACTACATGATGTGTACCTAGATACACGCTGTAAAGTTGTACTCTGACATGTATCAAAGTACATGGCCAAAAATCCTATGTAGGGGAACTTTTCCATGTTGGTACATGGCTAGACCCCATGTGGGATTGTAATTCCCCTGAACCTACATTCTAGTATCTGATACAAAAAACATAAACTTTACATTTTGGTCTTCAATGCTGATGAAGGTGACCCAATTTTCACAATCCAATACTCACAATATCAAAAGTAAATATCGGATCACTCACATACCAAAATACAATTTAGGTTTATAGTTTTATAGAATTAGGAAAAACTCTTACATAAACAATACCTATTCTATTAAATGATCATCTATCCCACTTAACCTAGCTTTTATTATTTCACAATAAGTCATCATCATTATCTTTATGAAACCCTTCAATAAATAATTCATTAAATGTAATTCATGATAACCTGTTGAAAAGGAAACATATTAAGGTTGGTCTCAAATTCTCAATAAGGTTAAACACAAGCATTAATAATTGAATGTCATTAGTAAGAATAATATGAGCATAAGGGTATGATGACATAATCAAAGTTCATGAGCATAAAATAAGAGAACTTATACCCATTAACCTAGATCAATAAACATGTGTCTTGGAATAAATCTTTATCAGGGTAAAGAGTCATCATAATCAATAATCATGAGCCTTGTGGTATCAATATTGATCAAAGGAAACATTTATAAATCATAAAAAGCATAATGAAAACATATTGGTATATTGGGACATTATCTTCATATCACTTTTTAAAAATAGAATAGAAAATATGGTTGAATTCTATTTTTTAGTACCCAATGTATTAGTGGGATATCACAGAACCACCCATCTATAGTTTATCATGGAACCACTTTTCCTTGGTTTATCATTGAACCACCCATCCTTGGTTAATAACGTAACCACTTGTCCTTAGTTTATAACAGAACCACCCATCATCATAATAAATTTACAAGGACCATATCAAGAATAAATTATATAGAGATTTAAATTCATCATAAAACTCATAAAACAAACATCGTTCTTTTAATAAATTTATTAGCCCATGGAAAAGAAACAGGTTCCATGACAATCTATCTAAAACATGATAAAACCATGAAAAAGAAGTGGGTCTTTTAAAAACCTATTTGAAACATGATTAACCCATGGAAAATAGATTGGTTCCAATAAAATCTCTTTGAAACATGATTAATCCATGGAAAAGAAATGGTTTTTACAATATGTTTTAACAATCATAATCCCTTCAGAAAAATAATAAGGATGGAATCATTAAAAAATATACCCATTAGATCATAAGTAAAAACAAGGGTTGTTGTCAATAATTAATGGAAATACCATTAAAATATCATCAAAAATATTCTTGAGTAAAATAACCTTTTCACTTTGAGTAACATCAAAGGATTCCATCTTAGATGGAAAATTATTTTGAAAGATTGCATGGAGCTTTTCTTTAGGAAAATACCCTTTCCATTTAAAAAAAGTATATATTTAAAATATAATACTTTCCAAAACATTAAGGAAATAATTTTATTTGAAAATAACATTTGAATAATAAAAATTAATCTTTAAAATTTTGAGTGGTCATTAGGGCATAAAATTACGTTCATGCCATGTACGTTAAAATAATGATTTCTTTCACATTTTTTAGTAAAATAAAAAAGTGCCTTTTTTGGAAAAACATATAAAGATTATTTTTAGAATAATTAAAAATACAATTATCAGTAAAAATGAATCTAAAAAATCATAGTAAAATATTTTTTAAGACATTTTTTGAGAACATGGATTTAGAAGACAAAGGATTTTTGACCGAAGAGATAAATGAAGTGGTATTTTCTTAAAAACATTTTTATAAATAATTTTAAGTACTAAAGAGAGGAAAATGGTAATATAACCTGAAAAATTCATAAATATATTGATGATAATAAAATTAAAGGGGTTTATTATACAATTATTAAATAATTTACTTCAATGGAGATTCAAGCATAAACAATCCTAATTAAAAAAAGGAGATTATAATATAAATCCTTGGCAACATTGATAACTCTTCAATCATAAGCCCCATGAAAGAATAAATTCAAATGAAACTTTTAATATTATTAAAATAATAAGATTGATTATATAACACATAATATTTGTAGTATATACACATTATAAAATAAGATAGGTGTATAACATAACATATGTCCCAAAGAATAAAATTTCAGATGAGTAATCCTTACATTGATCATAACATTGAAGTGAGAACTAATAAATGAAGAAATTATGTGTATAAAATTTAAATCCACATAATAAAATTTGAGATACATCATAGTATAATAAAATGTTGTTACATATATAATCATGTCATAATAAATTCAAAAAATAAGTAATATAGTCCAATAAAAAGAAATTGAGTTAAGAAATTCTTTACCACTTGGTAAATATCAATTCAATTCCCCTTGAGTGAAATAATTCAAATTGAAACTTAAAATAAACTAATGTATGAATTATATATGATATTTGTTTGTGAAAGGGATAGTATATACATCATATAAAATAAATTAGGTGCATAACATTACAATATGCCTTAATGAAAGGAAATTAAGACGAAGTCCCTTACTACTTTGGTAATCACTAGATCAAAACCTCATAAAAGAGTGAAACTCATATGGATTCATAAATATCAATTATTTTCATGAAAACAATCATAATATACATTCACATAAAATATATACATCATAAAATAAAAACAAGTGGTTAATATGACATATGTCTCATATAAACAAAAAAGTGAGACGATAAACCCTTACCTCGAGTCTAGCCTTTCCTTGTATATCCTTTAACTCTTGTATAATATGATTACATCAATTATTTTATTTATTAATAACCTTTTATATTTTTAATACCTTATAATTAAATAATTTATCTTATTTCTTTTTAATTAAATATTCAAATACTTAATCAGTTATGTTTATATTAGATGTTTTGAGGTCGTTCTATTCATTGTTTCAAAACTGATTTGGTGTGTTGAAGATGATCAAAGATGCCATTGTTTAAATATTAATAGAATAATAATAATGTAATATTTATCATATTTTTACATCAATTATACTTTTAAAACAAATCATGTAATATATTTATCAAAAATGAACTAAGTTACAATTATGGAGACTGTAGGTCATACGTACGCATAAGTAACATTTCCATTTTTCAATGATCATTATGGAATGAATGTATGTAATATTTTACCTATACATAATTATCATTATATAATAAATTCCATATTTTTTCATTAAATATACTTATATATATTATCCATGTGATGTTGTCATGAGAAAAGAATCGCATCGCTTCATGGAGTCGCTAGTCCACACATATGCATGAATGATGTTTTCATTTCTCATTTAGTGGAAAGGTAAATTTAAATGGTATATATTAACTTTTCATAATCATAAACATCTCATTAATATCATAATTATTTCATATATATCACATATATTCATTTTATACTTATTAGCTTCCATGTAAAGCATTATTGAAAAATACATCACACTACTTCGCAAAGTGGTAGTTCATTGTACACACAAGTGAAGTTATAATATCAACTAGGAAATGTAAATTTAGAAGGTATATATGATATCATAACTTCATAAGTATAAATATTTTATAAATATCATATATATATATACATTATTTTCATCATTACAACAAGTCATGAGAGGCGCTGATGGAAAAAAATGACATAGGTTCATTAGACGGTAGTCCACCGTACACAAGAATGATGATTTTGTGTTCTATTTGATGTAATAGGATATTTATTTAGGTAATAAAGTTAACATAAAAAAATCTCAGTATATGGTATATGTTTGTGTTTTTATATAATCATAATTGAATAATACTTGAAGGAGATGGAATAAAAGATAAAATAAAAAGGTTCAGTTAATAATGATACAACTTATTTGGAAAACATCATTAGATAAGAACCAAAATACTTCTTATCAAACTAATTGATCTAGTATGTGGGGATGGTGGTGAGGTGAGTGGCACAGTAGTATTTTTTTAAAAGAAAAAGTTCTACCAATATTTTTCACATGTCACAAGGCTCCAGAATGGGCCATTATAAACATAGACATGATAAAGTTGAAATATGGCCAGAAAATATATTTTAGATAAGTTTTTAGTTTATTTTAACCCTTATATTTTTAGTTTAATCTCCTACTAAATTCAGTTTTACCTTACCCGTGGTAATTAACTTTTACTATTTTCACTATTTAGTATGGTCAAAAAATTAAATTTACCTTATTAGGTAACATAAATTATCCTGATTATAAATATGCAATAAATTTTACTAAATTAATATAATATAATTTTTAATTTTTAATTTAAAATTAAACCAATAAATATGATGAAAAAGAGGGGTTTCAAGAAGTTTATTTTTCAAGAAAAATATGATTTTATATTAAATACCTAAATATTAATAATCATTATAAGAATTTGAATTAATATTTATAGTCATAAAATATATAAATTTAATTGAAATCATTATTATCATTGTTTTTATTAATTAATAAAAAATTATGAACATTATGAACTTGGAAACCGTTTTTAGAAAAATTCCATTTTTAAACCCAAAAATAAACTTATACTAAAATAAAATATAAAGTTGATTAAAAATTAATTTATTGGATTAAATATAACATAAAAATACTTATTTTAATTTAAATCATATTCAAAACTTAATTTTAATTTAAAAATTACTTAATTTATTGAAAATAAATGACATTTTTACAAAAATTGGTATTTTTCACTGTTCACTAAAAAATCAATATTTTCTGAAAAATCCAAAAAATTACACCCAAAGTAAATTTTTATATTCAAATTTCAAAAAATATTTTAATTTTATCAAATACATATTCTAAAAGTTCTAAAAGTTAATTATATTATCTTTTTCATGAAAAGCAATAAATATCATTTTTGAATAAAAAATATTTTTGAAGAATAAAATTACTATACTAAAAATTTATTGATTATTTACTAAGAATTTATCAATAATTTAAATTTATTAGGAAATTTATATATATTTCATAAATTATTTAATAATATTCAAACCTAAAAATTTAATGCTTAGGTTATAATAGTTGTATATAAAATCTTATTATTTTATGGTTTATTTAAGCTCAGTGTTGCATGTCGAACATGTTATCAAATGGAATGTTCTCATTTTAAAATCTCGGGGTGTTAAAAAATCATCTATTTAAAAATTTTCATCCCCAAATTTTTATCTTGATCTTGATAATTAATGGTTTGAAATCTGAAAATACATTTGTTGAAAACCCACATTGTAAAAAGGGTTAATAAAACATTCTCTTAATAATAGAGAAAAAATAAGTATGAAAGTCATATGGAATAACACATAAGATTTTTACAAATATTATAACATATGTGGGAAGTGAATATTTGGACACTAAATAAAATATTTATTCCCAAAAAATTATGGATAGTGATAGATATAATTGATCACAAGAAAATGAATGATTATGAAAAAGTCAATAACCAAAAAATCATAATTCAAATAGGTGTTAAAAAGATCATTCATTTCATAAGAAATGATGGTTATAGGACAAAATTTTGTTTCAATATCCTTTTCTTAGATTTGAGTAATTCCTTTACCATATATACTAGGATCATAAATACATATACTTACTTGATGATTATAATTTCATCCTTTAATCAATTTCCACAAAAATCCCGTATTTTTCTCAAAACGATGAGTTTTGAAGATGATTTGTTTCATTACTGAAGCACTAAAATTATCTATTATAAGACCAAATAAACATAGAAGTGATAATCAAGTTGTTCCACCTATGTATAGACATTAACCATAACCAAAATGGTTAGCATATGGTAATTTTTTTTACAAAATTAACAAACCTTCATTAATCTCAAAAATTAAAAAATAATACCCAAATTTCAAACTAAACAATACCATATATAAAAAACCTATATACCTAAATAACCACAACATTAAAGTGTATTTAAATATAAAGGATTATTTATACCTTTTGTCTTACAATCCCTAAAATACAACCATCTTCTTCTGAAATATCATTAAAAACTTTAATATCTCATATCTTAAAACCTCAAAAGTGGTGTCTAATACTTTGAAATTATTATCAACTATAATATTATAGACCTATGATGTTATCCATAACACTTAAGAAAAATTCAAATTAAAACACCCTAATTTCCAAAGTCATCTAAAATCTTATCTAATTCCAACTGTAGCAGCCCCAAATCCACACTCCTAGATCCAATGAAAAAATATAAACTTTACATTTATGGATTTAATATCAACGAAGGTGATTCAATTTTCACCATCCAAAACATAAAACATAAAAATTAAATTTTGGATTACTTACATAACCAATGATATTTTAGGTTTAATGTTTTATAGAATTAGGACATATTTTTACATAAACAATACCCATGATTTTAAATAATCATTTCTCCCACTTAACCCATCTTTTCTTATTTCAAGTAAGTTATCGTAATCATATTTATCAAAACCTTCTAGAAATAATTCATTAAACATCATTCTTGATAACTTGGTGAAAAGGAAAAATAATAAGGTGAGTTCAAATGATTAGTAAGTTTAAATATAAGAATTAAAAATTGAATTTCATCAGTGGTAAAGAGATGATCATAAGGGTATGATGACATAGTCAAAGTTCATGACAATAACATAAGATAACTCATACCCATAAACCTATATCAATAAAAATGTTTTGTAGGATAACGATTTAATAAAGGAAATATTCCTCATAATCAATAATCATGAGCCATATGCTATCAATCACTACTAAAAAAATAGACTTTAACAGTGTTGAAATATAGCAGTGATAGAAAAATGCACTGATAAATTCCATCTTTATCAGTGCTAAAATAAGAGCTAATAAAGGGGGACCTTTATCAGTGCTAAATGAAAGCACTGATAAAGGATACCCTTTATCAATGCCTTTTTTAGGTATGATCAAAGGTATACTATATCAGTACTTTATTTTAGTTCTGATAATGGTTACCCTCTATCAGTGATTTTTTGAGCGCTGATAAAGATGTTTTTTTGTCAATGGTTTTGGAGGGATGATAAATATAGAGATATATTAGTGATTTTTTAGCCTTGATAAACATCCCTTTTTTCAGTAACTATAAATTTAACACTCATAAAAATGGATATTTATCAGTTCTTTTCTAGAAGGGATATTAAAAATGTTACTGATCTATTTTAAAAAACCCTAACCCACACTCAGTCATCACAATTCTAAAGCTCTCGTAGAACTCCTCTGTTGCTGGTATGACTCCACTACGATCCATCAGATGAATCATGAATATAATCCAAGGTATGTTATTTTATACTTTTCCTATATCATTGTTTGATCTTTTGGGTTCTACATTTTTCATTTTTGCGCTGTTGTGATCCCAACATCTCATCTCCTCGCCGCTGCCGATGCAACTCCTCTAGATGACCAACCAAATTACCTTATTTATATATAATCATTAAAAATAATTTATTTTAAGATTAATTGCCATGAATATTCAATTATATTTCATATAAAAATATTATAGAGTCTCATGTATGTTCTCTATAGCCATGACTGACTCAAATAATATTTTTTATTGGTTACATAATGGCCTTGAAGAATACCTCTTTTGTTTACCTTGTGTAATTTCTTTGTAGAGGGAAATATAAATTTTTTTATCATAGCCACTATCCTTAAACTCATTTATCCTTCATAGATTCCACTGATTAACATAAGGAATTAAATTTTATATAGTATATTGGATTCCTAAATAATTGTTTTCTTTATATTATGTAAAATACCTCTTTATAATATTTGATCATGGATGACCCCTTCATAAATGATCCTTTATGTGGTCTAAAAAATATCACTCTAGTCACTTATAAACAGAGTTATATAAATAATTATAAGTTATATATGAATAATTTATCCTATAGGGTCTCCCACCATAGATGATACTAATCCATATACATTTATGGATCAAAAGACATTTTAGACACTTTATCTACTTGGTTAAAACCATTATAAGCATATTTTATTAAGGCCTCCTCTGAAGAAAATTTACTTGTATGGGTAGTACATAGTTCCCAAGAACCAACTAACATTTTACATTTGATCACATGAATATTAATAAATATTTAATAACACTATGAGTGTTCGTCTTTAAAACATTAATGTTGTAATGTCTTTTGAATATCTGTCACATTGAAATGTTATATGAGTTTCCCAATATAATGTGATCTGTGAAATTTAAATGAAATATTTATAAACATATATAAAATTATCTAGATTTCATTTTTATTATTGGATAAAAATGATGTTTGACTATTAGGTGTTGGATTCCTCAAGGTACAAGACAATTATTCTCATGAATTTTAAACCTCGTAATCATCAAGAAGGGGGTTATAAGGACTGACCCTGAAATAAGAATCCCCCTTATTATATGTGTCATTAGGTATTTATTACTATATATGTGTGTATTTTAATATATATAGGATTTTATTAATGATGTATATTATAATCAACAAAAATTAACATTTTCATATAAATAGTGGAAACATATTTTCATAGCGTGTTAAGATATATTAGGTTTTTCATAAATTATAAGACATTAATTGACAAATTCGGGAAATAATTTTTTTTTCTCTAATGTTATGGAAGATAAAATCTCTACCATTTTTTTTGAAATTGAACTATATGATTAAATCCAAATCCCCCATATTTCATTTATGAGTTCATATCAAAAATTCAAATAAAGATAAATAAATAATATAGGTTAATAAAAAAATTATGAAACATTTATTACAAGATATAATTAAAAAGTATTTCATTGAATGGTAAACTTTATTATGAGATTTTTATCTTTGTGACATTATCTTATTTTTCTATGGGAGTCTTAATGTATTTATAGACTTCAATCATGTACTTTAGGTAATTTCTACTAATCAAACTGAGGAATTTTCCTATAAGGTTGCATAATAACTCTATCCCCAATCTCATGAAAAAATTATTTTAAATTTAATATTAAAAATAAATATTATTCTTTATTTTGATAGAAAAAACCATAAACCCAAATTAAGAACAAATAACATAGATTTAATGAAATAAAACCATAAAACTAGAGTTTAAAATCTAATTCTGAGGATGTTCATAGAGCTCTGTGACTTGGATAAATTTGTTTTTTGGTCTAGTAGCCTCATATGTAGTCCTCATACTTGGTTTAAATTTGTTTTCTTGTCTTGTGAGCTATTTTATTTTTGGCCCAAGTTTTTCCTTTAGGTTTTGTTTCTGATTGATTATGAACCTAATTTTATGATTTTTGTGTTATTTTGACTATGTCTCCTATAAAGGTCACTGAAGTTTCTAGTGGGACTTGCCCAATTTCTGGTTCTCCTCGATTGCGGAACATATTCCCTAGAAATTGAGTATCCT
This sequence comes from Viscum album, assembly GCA_963277665.1. Classification (NCBI taxonomy): domain Eukaryota; kingdom Viridiplantae; phylum Streptophyta; class Magnoliopsida; order Santalales; family Viscaceae; genus Viscum; species Viscum album. The sequence continues at coordinate 798,764,576 of OY728136.1, read as the reverse complement.
TATAGGTAGTGAAGTGGCTTGAGGAATTTGAGCATGTCTTCAAAGTGTTTGGAACTCCCAAATATGTTAGAGTTTATGTTGTTCTAGGTCTGCTTGGGGGTCCAACTTTGGAATAATGGAAGTTTTTTTCCCACCAATGATGCAAATTATGATGATGTGGGAAGATTATAAGTCCCTCTTTGTTCGATGGTTTATACCTTAGGAGGTTAATATGAAGAAAAGGGAAGAGGTCATGATTGTCTAGTAAGGTCTGTTAGTGGTGAAGGATTATATTTAAAACTTCAAATACCTAGTGTCCTTTTGTTTGAAGGTGGTGTCATAGGATCTGTTGAAAGCTTATCTTTTCATTGGGGGTCTTAATCTAATGATCAAGGAGAGATTCCAATTCTCTAAGGATATCTATTTTTAGAAGTTTTTGGAGGAATCGTTTTTGGATGAGTTGTTGTGAAACAAGAATAAACACATTGTATCAGTTTTTGTATCACGTATTGGAGTGTTATGTCCTATAATTTGGATTTCCTTTTAATGTATGTAAAAAAATTTATTTATTTAATTTTATAAAATAATGTTTTAAGTGTTTATAATATAGTGTTTTTTCTGGTATTTGTGTTTTAAATTTCATTTCATTTAAATTATATATTGCAACTTCTTTTTATTGATATCTAGTGTGGTTTGGTGTGTTTTTTGTGTGTTTATGGTGATGTGTTATAGTGTGATATAACATCACACTGCAATATTTCCCTTTATTAGTGCTTTTAAAAATGTTGATAAGGAACACATTTATTATTACTTTTAAAAGCACTGATAAAAATTCATTTATTAGCGCTTATTAAAGAATTGATAAATGGGAACTTTATTAGCACTTCTAAAATCTCAGATAAAGGTCTTATTTATCAATTCTTTTGTAATATTTGATAAATTTACCCTTTATCACTTCTATTTGAGCACTGATAAAAGTTATGAGCTTGTAATGTCGCTCAAGTAGTCAGTTCTTTTCTAGCACTGATAAAGGCCATTTCTAGTGCTATTAAAGGCTAGTTTTGTTGTAGTTAATCTTGATAAAATTAATAATTTATAACCCCTAGAATGAATATTGAAAACATATTGTTATCTTGGGAAATTATATTTAGATCACATATTACAAATAGAATAACCAATATAGTTAATTTCCATCTATAAAGTACCCAATACAAAGTAGGGATATCATGGATCTACCCATCCTTTGCTTATCACAAAACCATTTGTCCATGGTCTATCACAGAACCACCCATCCTTGGTTTATAATGGAACCACCAATCATCATAGACAAATTCCATGAAATTTATCATGAAAAAAAATATTTAGCTTTCATTTCATCATAAAACTCATAAAACAATCTCATTGTTTTCATAACTTGATTATCCCATGAAAAAGAAATATGTTCCATGAAAATATATTGGAAATATGATTAACCCATGGAAAAAAATGGGTTACTATAAAATATCATTGAAACGTGATTAATCCATGGAAAATAAATGGATTCCTTAATAATCTCTTTAAAACATGATTAACCCAGAGAAAACAAATGGGTTCCTTGATAATCTATTTGAAACAATCACAATTCATATGTTATCATTAAAAAATATCCCTATTGAAGCATAATTAACAAAAATAGTTATTAATGTTGATTAATTTAAATACCATTAAAATATATTTAAAAATATTCTTGAGAAAAATAACATTTTCACTTTGAGTAAAAAAAATAATTTCATCTTAGATGGAAAATTATTTTGAAAGACCACATGGAACATTTCATGAAAAAAATACCCTTTAAATTTTAAAAACAAATATTTAAAATATAAAACATTCTAAAACATTAAATAAATCTTTTTTTTAAATAATATTTTAATCATAAAAAGTAATCTTTCAAATATTGAGTGGTCATGACAATGTAAAATTTCATAAATGTTGGGTACATTAAAAAAAATAATCCTTTCACATTTTCATTAAAAGTAAAAAATGCCTCATTTATAAAATTAGAAGAAGAATAATTTCAAAAAATTATTTAAATACATTAATGGATAAACATTACTTTAAAAAATCCTAGTAATTTTTTTTAATTTTTTTTTAAGAAAACATGGATTTGGAAGAAAAATTATTTTCAACCGAAGAGAGAAATGAGGTCATATTTTCCTAAAAACATTTTCATAAATCATTTTAAGTGCCAAAGAGTAGAAAATATTACTATTACATTAAAATTTCAAGAATATATAGAGGATAATAAAATTAAATGGGTTTATTATACAATTATAAAATAATTTTCTTCAATGGAAATTCATGTATGAATAATCCTGATTAAAAAAATGTGATTGTAATATAATTCTTTTACCACATTGGTAACTCTTCAATCGTAAACCCCGAGAAATAATAACATCAAAATTAAAATTTTAATATAATTAACATAATTATATTCATGATATAACACATAAACGGTCCATTAGATACACCTTATAAAATGAGATAGGTGTATAATATAACATATGTCCCAAAGAAGACAATTTGAGTCAAGAAATCCTTACAATGATCATAACATTGAAGTGATAATTAATCAATGAAAAAATTACATGTAGTAAATTTGAATACAAATAAAAAAACCAGAAATAAAATATAATATAATAAAAATTCATTAAACACATAATCATGTCGTAATAAAGTCAATGAAAAAGTAATATAACTCAATGAATACAATTTGGGTTAAAAAATTATTCAGCACTTTGTAAATATCAATTCAATTCCCATTGAATGAATTAATTCAAATAGAACTTAAAATAATATTATTTATTAATTATTCATAATATTACGTGTAAAATGGAAATTATATACACCATATAAAAGAAATTTGGTGCATAACATTACAATATGACTTAATAAAAGGAAATTGAGATGAAATCCCTTATTGCTTTGGTATTCTCTGTATCAAAACCTAATGAAAGAGAGAGCCCCATATGGATTCATAAATCCAAATAATTTTCATGAAAATAATCATAATATAAATTAATGGGAATTATATTCACCACATAATAAAAACAAGCGGTGAATATGGAATATGTCTTATAGAAATAAAAAGTGAGATGAGAAACCCTTACCTCGATTCTAGAATTTCCTTGTACTTCACTCAACTCCTATATAATAATATTACATAAATTATTTTATTTCATAATAAAATTTTCTAGGTTTAATAATTTATAATTAAATAATTTCTTTTATTTCTTTTTAATGACATATTCAAATACTTAATCAGTTAAGTCCGCATTAGGTGTTTTGAGGACATTTGGTTCATTATTTCAAAAATGATTCATTGTGTGGACCATGGTCAAAGGGGTATTTATTTAAATATCTATATAATAATAATCATGAAATATTTATCATATTTTTACTTAAATTATAATTTTAAAACAAATTATTTAATATATTTATTAAAAATAAACTATGTTACAATCATGGAGATGATAGGTTGTATGTACGCATGAGTAATGTTTCCATTTTTCAATGATCACAGTGAAAAGAAGGTATGTAATATTGTATCTTTATAGAATGATATTTATATAATAAATACCATATTTTTTAATTAAATATAATTATATATATCATCTATTTGATGTGGTGATAGGAAAATAATTGCATTGCTTCATGGAGGCAGTTGTCTATACATATTTTCGAACGACGTTATCATTTCTCAGGGAATGGAAAGGTAAAAGTAAATTGTATATATTAATTTTAATAATGATAAATATTTCATTAATATTATAATAATTTCATTTATATCATATATATTCCTTAAATTTATCCTCATTTGCTTCCATCTAAAGAGTTAGTGAAAAACGCATCACATCGCTTCATGAGGCGGTAGTCCAACGTACACATGAGCAGCATTATTGTATCCACAAAAAAATGGGATGTAAGAAGTTATATGTGACATATAACTAAATAAGTATAAATAATTTATAAATATCATATATATATATATATAATTTAATTCCATCCTTTCAATAATTTGTGAGAGTCAGTGATGAAAAATGAATTACATCGGTTCGCGAGGTGGTAGTCCGTCGTACACACGAGTGATGGTTTTGTATCATATTTAATAAAAGAGGAGATGTATTTAGATTATTAAATTAAAATAATAAAATATAATTATATGGGATATAATTTTTTTATTATATTATCATAATTGAAGAATATTTTAAGGAGGCAGAAGAAGAAATAAAAAAATGATCGGTTATGTATGATACCCATTCTTTATAAAACTTCGTTAGGTAAGTACCAAAAACCTTATTATGATGGATTTATCATAAAAATAAGGGATAATATAAGGACCAGGGCTTAAACATTACATAGCCTTGAATTAAATGAATAATTCACCTTGAGGATCTTTTCAGGTTTAGAGTTTTAGAAAATTATGACATAACTATTACATCTCAAAAGATTACAAAGTAGACACTTCTACACAGTTCCCATTTTTTTCATAAAATAAAAAATCTTGAAAAAAAGAGTCATGTATAGTTCCATGTTTTAGACATCATCACTTTTCCATGATCCCATCCTTGACCCTATTCATCTTTATTTCCTGTGAAAAACATTTCAAAACTTGGGATGAGCATAAAAAGCTCAGTAAGGGTTATAAGAAAAATAATGAAAACATTTGTTCATAAATACATACAAAACATGAACTCTTTTACTTACCTCATGAAATCATAATATTTTATGAATAACACATTGAAATCATAAATCATAAAGGTAACTTGTGGAATCCATATAATACTTACATTGTAGCTATCACAGCTACATAGGGAGTTACTTTGGAATACCCATCATAGTATATTCCCTAAATCTCTTAGGAGAAAAATTCAAGTTTACCTCTATCACGTTACCCAATGAATTGGAGAGATATATTGGGCTCACCCACAATAGGTTTATCACAGAACCACTCGTATACATAAATAATTCCCAAGAACCATAACATGATCATAACACATAACATAAGCATAAAGGAAAGATAACATTTCCACATTGCAATTAAAAAATATCATTTTAAGGTATTGAAATAATAAATCCATTCTCAAAATCATTTTCAGTACCAAAATACATAAACAGATTATATGGTATTTATTTTTTTTTCTTTTAAAAACATTATGGCTTGTTAAGGAAGCCAAAGATCAAATAATACTCGCGGCGGTGGAAAGGCCGTTGTCACCACTTATGTTAAAAAAAATTCCTTTTTGTCGTTTAGTAAAATGATTCACATAAAAAGATTCCCTTTGAATTAAATTAAAAGTAAAATGGTTTTATACACCATATAATATAAATTCACGTGTAAAACTAAATATGCCTCAATGAAAGGAGATTGAGACGAAGTCCCTTACCTCGTGTCCGACTTGAATCGATCATTCTTTAATCTCCTGAATAATAAACTAAAGTTATTTTCTACTTGAATAAGAACCTTTTTCAAATTTATTATTCCTTTTATATCACTTATTACCATGTTATAAATATTACATAATCATTCAAGTTAATAATGGTCGTTTTGTCGATATTTGGTACTCGAGTCAAAAATAAACACCTTATTTTTACAAGTTGTCCATGTGGCCAATAGTCCATTATATCCATAATGGAATTCATTATTTAGATATAATATATATCATATATATCCTATATAAATATATATATAATTATAATAGTACATATCATTTGGAGGTAAGAAATGAAATGCACCGTTCATGGAGATGGTAAGTCTTGCGTACGCATGAACGCTACTTTCATTTCTATTTATTATTTTAATGGAATTAAAACATAATGATACATAGGTATATTATAATTCCATTATAATATCATATATAATATCATTAAATCCATCATTTATACATCTCACATATGGTATTAAAGAGTCATATCACTTTGATGGGGCAGTAGACCACACTTTCTATAATGAGATTATCACATTTACCCATAATGGAAACCATAAAGGAATGATATAAATGGAAATTACAGAAGCATAAAAAAACATAAAAATAATATATATCATATATAAATATAGTTCCATAATAATGGACACCATTAGAGGTGGTAGGAGATAATCGAACAATCATCGTTTCGTGAGACGTTATTTTTCCATCCACAGAAACATTATGTTATTCACCCATTAGATGGATGTGTGTGTAAGTGTAGTTATAATAATTCTCATAAAAACATCCTAGTATATTTGGGATACTGTTTTTGTACAAAATAAAGTAATAAAAAGAGTTTAGGGGTTGGATAAGTAAAATAAAAGAAAACAATTTAAACTAAATTGTTACCTTTATTTTGGGTAACTCCCTTTGGTTTGAACCAAAGGACTTCTTGAAGTGCCTTATGCCTCAGGTAAGGCTTCTAGGAGGAGGATATGGATGTAGGAAGCTTAATTGGGTAGATTTTGGATGATCCAAATGTCTTTATAGGTGTGAGTAATTGGTTAGAAGTGGTCTCCATTTATAAGGGGGAGGAGGGGCGCTTTAGGAAAGTGTGAAAATATTATTTTATTATATAATGATATTCGGTTTCTAAAGGTCCAAAAATAATTATAGTCAAATATAAGATGACTCATGGTCAAAATAAAATCATTCAATAGGAATTGAACAGTTTTTGGATAATATTTTAATCATTATAATCTTATTTATTTAAATAATTTATTAACGAGGTAAATATTTCATCATTATTGTGTCATAAATAATTTAATTTATTCGATGTTTAAAAATTGTAAAAAAATTAATTTCATTTAGGAAATATTTTTAGATTTCTAAATAATATTTATAGTCTAAAAAATTACTTATATTACACCATATAAAAATTAATTTACCAAAAGACTTGTTTATGTCATATTTGGATTTACTTTAAATTAATTAATCTAAAGTGTCATTATCATTCATTAGTGGCTCGATGGGATCCAAAAATAGACCCAAGGATGCCCATAGTAGTCCATTACTCATATAATAAGGTTAGGACAAGTGTTAAGGTAATTTGAAAATATTATAATATTCTTTTTACCTTGAATTACCTTATTTACCTTTAACCGCGGTAAATAAAAGTCAAAAGTTACTATTCACCAAAAAATATGTTCATCTTATTGAACCAAATTTTACTTTTGATAACAACCATGTATGTTATATTTTTGAAAGTCAATTCACAGAAGTGGTAAATTTTCATTTAAATGTAAAAATCAGTTTTTCTAACTACTTCTAAGTGGTTTCACTATTCATCAAAAATTGAGGTTTTTCAGAAAAATACCAAAAATTCAGCCCAAGATATATTTGATATTTTGAATTTAAAAATGATATTTATTTTTCCAAATTCAAATCATAGAAGTGGAATTAATTAATTTTAAAATTAATACCCGTTATCAAAACAAATAGCGTGTTTTTAAGAAACAATAACTATCAAAAGATTGATACTTGTTTATGTTCAATTTCAAAGTGAGATTAATTAAAATGAACAAAATTGGATTAAATGGTAAAAATTTATTCTAATTACACTTTAAAACCAATTAAAAAGATAATATAACCATATAAATAAATTAGATTAAAATGTAGTTTTGAATTAAAATACAACATTTTCACTTTTCATTAAAAAAATTAACTTTATCGAAAAAATCCCAAAAATTTACACAAAGTAAATTTCGATGTACACATTCTAAAGAATGATTTTATTTGGTCAATTAGAATGTATTAAAGTGAAAAAAACTATATTTAAAGAGTGTTCACCATTAAAAGGCGGTAAATCGACCTTTTAATGTAAATTATGCTTAAAATTAGATTCATTCACATTTTAAGCCTCTAACATTTTTTTGGATAAATGTAAATACATTTAAAAATCATGTATAATAACATAGTAGTTTGTTTTGTTCATTCCCTCCAATACAATGACAAGGAGTTAACTACCATTTAAAATGATAATATTATATTATTAGTGTGCAACATAAGATTTCAAAGAACCCCGTTGTTGCATATCAGGTACGCTATCGAACATAGAAACCCCTTTAAAGTAAAATTAATATTTAATTCAAAAATATTAATAAATATGAAAATCTCTTATTCTTCATTTACATGGGATGTTACATCCTTCCCCCCTTTTAGAAATTGCTTCCCTGCAATTTTTATTCACTTTTCAAAATAAGTGGGGGTATTTATCCCTCATTGAATTTTCAGATTCTCACGTTGCCTCTTCAACCATATGGTTTTTTCACAAAACCTTTACCTGGTGAATTACCTTATTCCGCAAAAATTGCTCTATACGGTCAAGAATCTGGACTGGTTGTTCTTCATAAGAGAGATTCTCTTCCAACTGAACTACCTCTGGGCTCAAAACATGATATGGATATGGTATATACTTTATCAACATCAAAACATGAAAAACATTGTGTACCTAGGATAAACTTGGAGGTAAAGCCACTCTGTACGCAATTGATCCAACATTCTCCAGAATTTCATAAGGTCTAGTGAACCTCGGACTCAACTTTCCCTTCTTACTAAAACACGTCACACTTTTAATTAGAGAAACTTTGAGAAAGACATTATCACCTACCTCAAAAGAAAGATCCTTCTTATGGTTATCTGTATAACTTTTCTATCTGCTCTGAGCTGTTCTCATGTTCTTCTGAATCAACTGAACTTTCTTTGCCATCTCTTCTACAAATTACGGTCCCATCAGCTTCCTTTCACCTACTTCATCCGAAAAAAATGGAGTTCGACAATTCTTTTCATATAATTCCTCAAATGGAGACATCTGTATACTGGAATGAAAACTCTTATTATATGAAAATTCAACCAAAGAAATATGTGGGTCCCAATTTCCATGATAATCTAGTGAACAAGAACGTAGCATATCTTCTATGGTATGAATTGTTCGTTCTGACTACCCATCTCATTGAGGATGAAAAGCTGTAATAAAATTTAATTCAGTACCCAATGACTTCTAAAGGACTTTCCAAAAATTATAAGTAAACCTGGTATCATGATTAGATACAATGGAGAGGGGAACTCCATGAAACCTGATTATCTCTTTAACATACAACCGATCAAGTTGATATAGAGACAATGTATCTTGAATAAGAATGAAATGCGCATATTTATTCAATCGATCAACTATAAACCAGATTGCATTATTTCCTTGATATGTCTTTGGTAATCCCACAACGAAGTCCATGGATATATTTTTCCATTTCCACTCTCGCACCGGTAGAGGCTAAAGCATCCCTTTTGGTAACTGTTGCTCTGATTTAACCTGCTGACAAGTCAAACACTTCACAGTAAAATTATCAATATCTCTTTTCATTCCATCCCACTAGTAATACTCTCGAAGATATCTGTACATATTAGTACTGCCAGGATGAACTGAAAATAGGGAACTGTGAGCTTCACATAACAACTCATTCTTCAACTGTGAATCACAAGACACACATAATCTCTTTTCTAATCTCAAAACACAATCATTATCAATGTTAAAATTGGGAAAATTACCCTTATGAACCAACACTACCTTTTTCTAAAACTCACTGTCTTCTTTCTGCGCTTGATTTATTCTGTCTGATAGAGATGATTTTACTGACACCTGAAACAAAATAGAAAAATTTCCTGCTCCAAAAACTTCTATGCCAAAGTTCATCAAATCAAATACTAAAGGATATCATTCCAAACATAGCATGGCTAATGAGACATCAAGTTTTCAACTCAAAGAATCGTCCACATTATTTTTCTTTTCCCAGATGGTAATTGATTGTGAAATCATAATCCTTGATTAATTCTAGTCCTCACATCTGTCTCATGTTCAATTATTTCTGATTGAATATATACTTTAAACTTTTGGGGTTAGTATATATTTCAAATTCTACTCCATACAAATAGTGCCTATAATTTTTTAAAGCCAATAAAATAGAAGCTAATTCCAAATCATTTTTAGTGTAATTTAACTCATGAGGTTTCAACTGACGTGAAGCATAAGCAATTACCTAATCATTCTGCATAAGTACACATCCAATTCCTTTCAACAAAGCATCACTATATATAACAAAATCACCATTTCTGGATGGAAGTTCCAAAACTAGAGCATTCACCAATCTCCTTTTCAATTCCTGGAAACAATCTTCTCATTCTTTTGTCCAAATGAACGTAACACCTTTTCGAGTTAACTTAGTCATTGGACTACATAACTGTGAAATATTTTCGACAAACCTCCGGTAATAACCTTCCAAACCAAGAAAACTATGCATCTCGATTATATTTGTGGGTCTTGTCTATTCTTCAACAACTTTTGTTTTAGCAGGATCAAAAGTTATTCAATTTTTTGAAACAATGTGACCAAGGAAAGAAATTTGTTGTAACCAAAACTCACACTTTCTGAAATTCCTAAACAGTTTCTTTTCTTTTAAGGTTTGCAAGACAACCCTTAAATGAATTTCATGCTCCTATTTACTTTTAGAATAAACCAAAATATCATCAATGAACACAACCAAAAACTTATCCAAGAACTCACAGAAAATTCTATTCATAAGTTCCATGAATACATCAGGTGCATTAGTTAAACCAAAAGGCATAACTAAAAATTCATAATGGCCATATCTAGTATGAAACATGGTCTTCGGAATGTCTTTTTCCTTTACTTTCAACTGATGGTACCCCGATCTCAAGTCAATCCTGGAAAAATACTGAGCTCCCTAGAGCTGATCAAACAAATCATCGATATGAGGCAAATGATACTTATTCTTAATAGTGATGTTATTCAATACTCTATAATTAATGAAAAGTCACATTGAACCATCTTTCTTTTTAACAAACAAGATAAGAGCACCCCATGGTGATGTTCTAGGTCGAATGAAACCTTTATCTAATAACTCCTGCAATTGCTTCTTTAACTCTAAAAGTTCAATTTGAGCCATTCGATAAAGGAGTTTTGAAATTGGCTTAGCCTCAGGAACTACGTCAATAGTAAATTCAACTTCCCGATCAGGTATAATACCAGGAAACTCATCAGAAAAAACATCAAGGTACTCATTTACCACTGGAACATCATTAATCTGAATAGACCCTTTCTTTTCAACAATATGTGCAAGGTAACATTCATTTCCATATTTTACTAGTTTCTCAGCTTCCTGATATGTTATCAAAATAAAGGGTTCATTTTTGTATACAAAATGAAAATATTTCTGAAAAGAAACCTCTTTAGCTCTGCAGTTAATCTTAGCATGATAAACAGAAATCCAATCCATGCCCAAAATAACATCAAACTCTACTAGAGAAAAAAAATAAGGTTTGCAGGTAGATTCTTTCCGCACACAAGGACAGGAATGTTCTTATGTTTTCTTTTGGTCTCAATATTTCCTCCATGTGTTTTTATCATAAGTTCTGTATTCATATCATGATATATAATTCCCAATTTACTAGAAAAATTCTCAAAAATGAAAGAGTGTGTAGACCTTGAATCAAAAAACACATTGGCATAATATGAACAAACAAACAGTGTACCTGATACAACTTCATTTGATGGCCCAACGTCTGATGAAGTACTTACAAAGGATTTCATCACCCCTTTCTGCTTGTAGTCTAGCTGATTTACTTCAGTTGAGTTCTTTATTGGACACTCATTTGTATAATGACCCATTTCATTACACTTAAAACATTTTACTGACTGTAAATCAGATTTTGTCTTACCATTACCCTGATCCTTTTCAGTGCAATTACGAGCCTTATGTCCTATTTTACCACATTGGTAGAACTTACCAGAATTCAAAAGACATTCCCCAGCATGCTTTTTACCACAATTTTCACAAACTGTAAACTTAAGTTTCTTACCATTAGACTTTTTTGAAGAGTTCTTCCCTTTCTCCTGCCACCTCGACCTCTTATTCTGTTGTTTGTCAAAGAATACATGATCATCAGAAAACTCCATTTCCACCTTCTCCACACAATGAACAAGTTTTTTCGTAACTTTAGAACTCACGAGAATCTAAATCCCTTTGATTATTTGGCTTTAATCTTGAGTAAAACCGGTTGATTTTACTATCAATATCTCATATGAAATTTGGAGCATACCTTGCCAGTCAAGTGAATTTTTCTTCATAAGCAGCCACTGAGTCATCCTCCTGCCTTAATTATAGGATTTTTTTTCCATCCTAAGATGAACCACCTTAGGAAAATATTTCTCAAGAAACATATCTTTGAATTCATCCCAAAAAAGAGCATCAATATTCTCACTATCCTTGATATTTTTCACCATCAACCACCACTAATCAGCTTCACCTTGAAAACGGTAAACAACGAGACTAACCTTTGGATGTTCTGAAAAACCCATGACATCGAAAATATTTTCTAGTGCTTTAATCCACCCTTCTGCTAGCATCGGATCAGATGATCCTTTGAATGATGGGGGATGTTGCCTCATGAAATGATCCACTACAGACATGTTCCTCTGTGTCTGATCTGACTGGTCTCATACATGGATACCACCACCATTTATATCCTGAGTCAATTGTGCCATCACTACAACACACTATTCATTTTCGATTCTGATCATCTCAGGTTGCTAATTTAGAAGGTTGTCTTGCTCCTGATGTCGTCCCAACATAGTTTCCCTGTTTCCTCTGTGGAAAACCATTCTGAACATAGAAATATCTTAGGTGAAGCAACATGGTAATCTGTAAATGCTATATGATTTCAATATTAAAATAAATTAATTTATGGATATTAATTTAACAATACCCTAACTCCTAAAGTTATCTAAACCGACCTCTGATACCAACTATAAGGACCCAGACTTAAACATTACATATCCTTGAATTAAATGAATAATTCACATTGAAGATCTTTTTAGGTTTATAGTTATAGAGAATTAGGACATAACTATTACATCTCAAAATATTAAAAAGTAGGCACCATAAGGACCCAGCCTTAAACATTACATAGCCTTGAGTTAAATGAATAATTCACATTGAGGATCTTTTCAGGTTTAGAGTTTTAGAGAATTAGGACATAACTATTATATCTCAAAATATTACAAAGTAGACACTTCTATATAGTTTCCATTTTTTCATAAAATAAAAACTCTTGAAAAAAAGAGTCATGTCTAGTTCCATGTTTTAGACAGCATGACTTTTCCTTGATCCCATCCTTGAACCTAAACATCTTTAAGTCCTTTGAAAAACATTTCAAAACTTGGGATGACCATAAAAAGCTCAGTAAGGGTTATAAAACAAAGAATGAAAACATTTGTTCATAAATACATACAAAACATGAACTCTTTTACTAACCTCATGAAATGATAATATTTTATGAATAACACAAAGAAATGATAAATCATAAAGGTAACTTGTGGCATCCATATCATACTTACATTGTAGCTATCATAGCTATATAGGGAGTTACTTTGGAACACCCATCACAGTATATTCCCTAAATCTCTTTGGAGAAACATTCATATTTACCTCCATCACGTTACCCAATGCATTGGAGAGCTATCTCGAGCTCAACCACCCTAGGTTTATCATGAAACCACCCGTATACATAAATAATTCCCAAGAACCATAACATGATCATAACACATAACATAAGCATAAATGAAAGAAAACATTTCCACATTGAAAAAAAAATTCATTTCAAGGTATTGAAATAATAAATCCATTCTCAAAATAATTTTCAATACCAAAATACGTAAAAATAGTATATGGTATTTATTTTTTTCCTTTTAAAAACACTACGTCTTGTTAAGCAATCCAAAGATCAAATAATACTCGCGGCGTTGGAAAGGTCGTTGTCACCGCTTATGTTAAAAAACATTCCTTTTTGTTGTTTAGTAAAACGATTCATATAAAAATATTCCATTTGAATGAAATGAAAAGTAAAATGGTTTTGTAAACCATATAAAATAAATTCATGTGTAAAACTAAATATTCCTCAATGAAAGAAGATTGAGACGAAGTCCCTTACCTCGTGTCCGACTTGAATCGATCATTATTTAATCTCCTGAATAATAAACTAAAGTTAATTTATACTTGAATAAGAACCTTTTTCAAATTTGTTATTCCTTTTATATCACTTATTACCATGTTATAAATATTACGTAATCATTCAAGTTAATAATGGTCATTTTGTCGATTTTTGGTACTCAAGTCAAAAATGAACACCTTATTTTTACAAGTTGTCCATGTGGCCAATAGTCCATTATATCCAGAATAACAGTCATTATTTAGATATCATATATATCATATATATTCATTATATGTATATACTTATAATAGTACATATCATTTGGAGGTAAGAAATGAAATGCACCATTCATGGAGACGGTAAGTCGTACGTACGCATGAACGCTACTTTCATTTCTATTTATTATTTTAATAGAATTAAAAAATAATGATATAGGTATATTATAATTCCAGTATAATTTCATTTATAATATCATATCGAATATCATTAACTCCATCCTTTTTACATCCCACATATGGTGTTAATGAGTCATATCACTTTGAGGGGGCGGTAGTCCGCACTTCCTCAAATGAGATTATCGCATTTACCCCTAATGGAAACCATAAAGGCATGATATAAATTGAAATTACAGAATAATAAAGAATACATAAACATAATATATATCATATATAAATACATTTCCATCATAATGGCCATAATGAGAGGCAATAGGAGATAATCGAACAATCATCATTTCGCGAGGCGTTAGTTTGTCATCCACAGAAACATTATGTTCTTCACCCATTAGATGGAGGTGTGTGTAAGTGTAGTTAAAATAATTCTCATAAAAAAAATCCTAGTATATTTAGGATACTAGTGTTGTTACAAAATAAAGGAATAAAAAGAGTTTAGGGGTTGGAGAAGTAAAATAAAAGAAAACAATTTAAGAGAAATCGTTACATTTAATTTGGGTAACTCTCTTTGGTTTGAACCAAAGGACTTCTTGAAGTGACTAATGCCTAAGGTAAGTATTCTATGAGGAGAATACGGATGTAGGGAGATTAATTGGGCATAGTTTGGACAAGCCAAATGGCTTGAGAGGTGTGAGGAATTGGTTAGAAGTGGTCTCCTTTTATAAGGGAGAGGAGGGGCTCTTTAGGAAAGTGTGAAAATATTATTTTATTATATAATTATATTCTGTTTCTAAAGGTCTGAAAATAATTATAGTCAAAGATAAGATGACTCATGGTTGAAATAAAATCATCCAATAGAAATTGGACAGGTTTTGGATAATATTTTAATCATTATAATCTTATTTATTTAAATCATTTATTAATGAGGTAAATACTGCAACATTATTGTGTCATAAATAATTTAATTTATTCGATTTCTAAAAATTATAAAAAAAATAATATCATGTAGGAAATTATTTTATCTTTCTAAATAATATTTATAGTCAAAACATGACTTATATAACACCATATAAAATTTAATTTACTAAAAGACTTTTGTTTATGTCATTTTTGGCTTTACTTTAAATTAATTAATCTAAAGTGTCATTATCATTCATAAGTGGCTCCATGGGGTCCACAAATCAACACAAGGATACCCATGGTCGTCCATTACTCATCCAATAAGGCTAGGACAAGTGTTAAGGCAATTTGGAATTATTATAATATTCTTTTTTCCTTGAATTATTTTATTTACCTTTATTCGTGGTAATAAAAGTCAAAAGTTACTATTCACTAAAAATTATTTTCATCTTATTGAACCACATTTTACTTTTTGATAAAAACCATGTATGTTGGATTTTCAAAATTCAATTCACAGAAGCGGTAAAATTTCATTTAAATGAAAAAATCAGTTTTTTTAACTACTACTAAGTGGTTTCACTATTCATCAAAAATTGAAATTTTTTAGAAAAATACCAAAAATTATGCCTAAGATATATTTGATATTCCAAATTCAAAAATGATGTCTATTTTTTCAAATTCAAAACATATAAGTTGAATTAATTAATTTTAAAATTAATAACTGTTATCAAAACAAATAGCGTGTTTTTACGAAACAATAACTATCAAAAGATTGATACTTGTTTATGTCCAATTTCAAAGTGAAATTAATTCCAATGACCAATATTGGATTAAATGGTAAATAGATATTCTAATTACACTTTAAAACCAATTAAAAAGGTAATCTAACCATATATATAAATTAGATTAAAACGCAGTTTTGAATTAAAATACAATATTTTCACTATTCATAAAAAAATTAACTTTATCAGAAAAATCCCAAAAATTTACACAAAGTAAATTTTGATGTCCCCATTCTAAAGAAGGATTTTATTTTCTCAATTAGAATGTATTAAAGGGACCAAAACTATATTTAAAGACGGTTCACCATTAAAAGGCAGTAAATCGGCCTTTTAATGTAAATTAGGCTTAAAATTAGATTCATTCACATTTTAAGCCTCTGACTTTTTATTGGATAAATGTAAATACATTTAAAAATCATGTATAATCATATTGTAGTTTTTTTTGTTCATTCCCGCCAATAAAACAGCTAGGAGTTAACTACCATTTAAAATAATAATATTATATTATTAGTGTGCAACGTAAGATTTTAAAGAAACTCGTTGTTACGTATCAGGTACGCTATCGAACATAGAAACCCCTTTAAAGTAAAATTAATATTTAATTCAAAAATATTAATAAATATGAAAATTTATTATTCTTCATTTACCTGGGATGTTACAGATCAAGGGTGTTTGGAGTGGATTAATTAATAATTTTTTTAGTTATTGTCTTATATAAATGTATTTTAAGGTGTGAAGAGGATTGGATAGGGGGTGACCTTTTATAAGCAAGGTGAGCAGAACACTTGTAATTTTTGAAAAGAAAAAGGTGTACCCTTGTTTTTTACATGAAAAAACGATCAAAAATGGAAAATTATCTATCCTTGGATGTGATAAGGTTTAAATATTTCTATAAAAAAATATTTTAGACAAACAATTTAGGTCATTTTAACAATTATAATTTTATTTTAACCACCTTGAAATTTTGTTTTTACCTTAACTATGGTAATTAATTTTTACCATTTTCACAATTCCTTATTATAAAAAAATTTAGTTTACCTTATTAGATAATATATATAATTATGATCATAAATATTTAATCTATTTTAACAAAATTAAATTCATATCACTATAAAATTTTAATTTAAAATTAAACCCACAGATGCGATGCAAAAGCAGGTTTTCATGAAGGGTATTTTTTATGAAAAAGATGATTTTATATTAGCTCAATGACTAGTAATCATAATAATATGAATTTAAAATAATATTTTTAGGTATATAATATATAAATTTCATTAATATAATTCCTCAATATATGTTGTTTTAATTAATTAAAAATGATAAAAAAAAATATGTATTTTAATTTTTTTTTAGAAAAATCCCATTTTTAAACCCAAAAATAAACTTTTACTAAAATCCAATATAAATTTAATTCCAATAAAATTTTATTGTATTAAAATTAACTAAATAATAATTATGTTACTTTAAATAATTTTTTAAATGTAATTTCACATTCAAATTACTTAATTTATTAAAAAGAAATGATATTTTTACAAAAATCAATATTTTTCACTATTCACTAAAAAATTAATATTTTATGAAAAATATAAAAAATTCACCCAAAGTAAATTTTGATATGATGATTTAAAATTGAATTTTATTTTATCAAAGAAATTTTCTAAAATTTCCATTAATTAAATTTTAAATTTTTTATGGAAAGAAATACAATTCATTTTTGAAGAAGCATATTTTTAAAGAATAAAATTACTTTACTAAAAATTGATTAATTATTTAATAATAATTTATCTTGAAATTTATATTGAGTAGGAAATTATTATATATTTCATAAATTATATAATATTATTCATAGCTTCAAATTTAATGGCTAGGTTATAACGGTCATATTTAAAATAGTATTATTTCATGGTTCATTTAAGCTCAGTGTTGCATGTTGAACACAATATTGACCATAATGTTATTATTTTAAAATATCATGGTATTATAGTTATAAAAACCATGTTGAAGTAAATTTATAGGGTAAAACACATGGTCAGTCCCTGTGTGGTACACATGCAGGTACTTCATGTAGGGTATATTCTATGTACATGATTTACATGTTGTGTATTGGAGTTTTGCATGCCAAGTCCAATTAAAGTACTCACCCATGTGAGGATTTGAGAGCACATGTGGTGTAATTGGGTATACACATTTTGTAATTCTTCTTTTCTAACCTTTTTATGGTTTTTGTTTTTTTACACCCCGAAGTCATAATTGGACATAAGAGGAGTCCATTTTGATCATTTTTTCACATAGATCCTGATGATCAAACCCTTGGGGTCATTCAAGGACTCTTAATTTGAATTTTGGAGTGATTGATCGATAATGGATAGTTTCTTACTCTAGTAAATAGTTTCATTCATCTTATAAGAGTGATACTAGGGATGAGACCCACTTTAAGGTCATATGAAATGGTAAGTGGACTGGGAATGAAATTTCTAAGGTCCTCATTTAGTGAATTTTCTTAGGACAGTCCCTAGTTAACAATATTAGTATTCATCTAGATTAGAATGATTGGTTGGGTGTTTATTCCAACCTATAGTGATACCTTAGTCTCGTATAGGCCATGATCCATCCCTTTAGACCAATGATCAGTTACTCCCATGGAGGCTCTGAGGCCAATTATGTTTTAACCTAGAGGATCCCATATAGGATGCATTTTCTTGCTTACGCTATTCAATGATCCCATATAGGATGTATCCATTTGATTATTATTTCCATGGATCCCAATAGGGATTCCTTTTTTCTACATACTGACATAGAGGATCCCAATATGGATACCTTTACTTATGTGTGAGCCTCAAGTATCCCAAGTAGCATGAAGCTACATTGTTTTGACTCAAGGGACCCTACTGGATGCCCTAGTGTTTTACCAACTCTGAGATAGTGTGTTATGATTTTCAGTAGAGATGGTAGAAGATGTCACCTTAGAACTTTTACTGAATTTGTGAACCTAAGGGGATATGTAAGTGGTGGTGGGTTTAGGAATTATACCACCCTCACTATTTACTTGTGATATTACATAGTTACCATTGATGCAACTAAGGATTCTAGACATGCTTCTTGGAACTCGGTCGATGGGTTTCATGTAGAGTACTGGGTTTATTCATTTATCCAACCATACTCCTTTAATTATATATCCTATTGGTTTAGTATGTTGTACATGGAACTCCTCATTATATATTATCAATTTATAGACATGGTGCTACTCATTACTTATTGATTCCCAGATGTACTTCCTAGGATCCGATCGTTGAGCCTTATAGATTAATTGTTACTTTATTAGGATTCCCAGATGTACTTCCTATGATCTGGATTATGACCCTAACTTTATTAGATAGTTGACATGAAAATCCACCTAATTTATTGGGTAATTTTTGGACATGATGTTCCATTCCCTCTCAGTTCATAACAGTGGACATGGCATTACTTAGTTATGATTGAGACCGGTGGACATGGATTTCTACAGTGATATGATTGACAATGGTGGAAATGAAGTTCCACAAATAGGGATTTGATTTATGGATGTGTCATTCCAAAAATATGTATTATATTAGTGTACATGGTATTCCAAAAATGTTATTGAGAGGTTGGACTAAGTTTTCGAGCATGGGAAGTATACTAAATGAATTTAGGTGTCAAAATTAGGATTTGGGACCATTGATTTTTATACTTAGTTATGTGATTGAATGATTCTTAGACACTATTGTTTATAATTTGTAGGTTAGATTTTAGATTGAAATTCTGGGTACTGGTTGTACTCCATCTTGGTATGAGTAAAGTCATGAGGTTTTTGTTGGATTTTGTGCCTTGGAAACAAATTTTTTAGTACTTGATTACACATTTTTTCTAAAGAATTTTTTCTAATTGCATATTTATTATTCCTAGGAATGATATTTTAATGTGATAATGTCCTTATAATATATTTCATTCTTAAAATTCATAGTAGTTACCTACTATGATGAGAACTTAGAGGTTCTACGACATTATTCTTGAACCTTATTCTATGTCTAAATGATATTGTCTAACGGGACTTATACAATATTATATAGTAAGGGTAAGAGGATCATAAGACATTGAGAAACCCTCTCATGTTGTTTTCCCTTTTTATTATCCAAGATAGAAGGTTACTAGAATATGATCATCAATATGAAATCCACATTTTCATATGTCATTGGATGTTCCAATCTTCAAATGTGTGTAATTATCCTTAGACTTTAATATTATCATTAACGGATATAATTTCTCACTTACTTTGATGTATTGATTAATAACATAATGGAATATGTTTGTGGTGAAGTAGGATAGGTTGTGCATAAAAAATGATATAGCATTAATGGATAATGAAAGAAAGGATCTGTCCCTTTTGTCTCTCAAATAAAGTTAATATCTCAGGCCTTTGATGGAAATGAAATTTCATGAATAAATCCATGTCCATGGTGTTTTATGGGTGAGTTAGTTTTTATAAATTTAAAAAAGAGACAATGAGCATATAGTTTGATGGAACTAGCATGAAATCTTCTTGATTTGAAATATTATGATAAAAGGATTATATTACATGGTAAATGTTTATATGAGTTTGGAAGTCATTATGATGTTGGATTCTTTCTCTATAGATGTCTTGATGTGTTTCTAGAAACTAACTTTATAATTTTTGTGTTTATACCTAATTCCACTAATAAAGAGTCCTATATGGTTACACACTAAGTGTATCCACAATCTCAATTAAATTTAAGTTTGATTTTAACAAGATATAGTAAATAATATTTATTTAGGTATGGTTGATCTCTATAAATTTAATCACAAGTTACTTGAATGAATAAAGTGGGTTAAATGATAACAAAAAAAATATTTTCAAGTTTGTGGAAATATAATATTTATTATATTTACTATAGAATAATGTAATGATATTTATTAAATTAAATAGTCATTATTCAAGGACCATTAAATGCTAATGAAGGAAAGTGGACTGAGTTTAATGGATCAATTAGAAATAATTAATAATTATTTATATTCTTAATTCATTTTTAATTTCAAGAAATTTATAATATTATTATTATTATTAATGTACATGGGTTCAATTAAGAGTATTAAAATTTATTGGGTGATTAGGTATGATTTTTCAACCCTAAACCAGATATAATAAATATCTAATTATATCACTTTCCTAATTCACTTATAGTGTCCACAATAGATATGGAGAGATCGGATCAAGACCTATAGTGTGCTCTATCTTCCTTCTCTCTTAATAATTTGAGATAAAACCAAGGTTTCTTTATCCTTCATAAATAATACTACTATGATCAACCATGAACAACATAAGTGATCAGGATTATCCATGCCAACACCCGACAATTCAACAGTGTTGATTAAAGATTATGGTGTATATGTGGATCACTGTTAGAGGGATTCTTCACTTGAAACCTGCATTGCAATAATGGTGTGACGAATCATATTCCATCAAATCATCAATGAAATAGGAATTATAAGTTGAGTTAATTATATAACTACTCATAAATTAATTATAAATTACATGCAAAGATCATATCCCTTCAATTATAGTGTATTAATGTTGTCTATTAATACATATTTTTCATTAGACATGATATTTTAATAATTTAAATAAATTATTACACCTGATTTAAGACTAAAATTTCAGTTGTTAATACCTACAAAGAATGTTTCTACTGTACTTGGAACCTAAAAGTTGTATTAGAGTGGTCACATATTTAATTTGTAATTATTTATTGTTTGTTGATTTATTCCATGTGTTTATGTTTTATTTTACTTAAAAATGATTCATTTTAATAATATGATATCATAGTATCTTATCATATTCATTCTTGATGACATAATTAATAACCGTTTAATGATTAAAAACAAAGAATCATCTAGAGATTTCCATCTGGAGGATCCAAAGGTTCTACCTTGAGAAAAACAAAGTACATGTAGATCTGAAAAGATTTAATTAACATATAGATCCAGATAGACATGAACATGAAATGTAGAACTACTTTTCATGTTATTATCGTACATGTTTTTTAGTACTTTTATTCTCATTTCTTAGAGAACGGGGTGTCCCAGTGAGCCATGTATTGGATACATGACATGGGGACACACATGTTGTGCCACTCTAAGGTTACATGTTGTGCATTCCTAGTACATGTCATGTACCTTGAACATGTCCAATACAAGAAACACAACAAAACCCAAGGTGTGTGATGCAGACATGGGTAGAAGGAAAATACATGCCATATGCATTAGTACATGTTGTATACTTCTACTGATATTGTTTTCAAAATTTTATAGAAATAGTAATTAAATGTATAATTAAACCTATATATTATGTGGTATGTGTGTCATTAGTTCAATATTTCACACCATGTCATAGGGGTAACAATTATATATTAAATTAATTTCCATGTTAAAATTTTTAAGAACACACAAGGTTAATGCCTAGTACACTTTTGTACTAAATTAATTTTAAATTAAGTTAATTTTGTTTAAAATTATATATGATGGTGAGTTAATGATGGTTGGATGAATTATGATAAATAAAATTATTTGTATTAATTTAGAGTGAAATATCTTAATTAATGAAAAAATAAAATTAATTGATAACTATATTTCAAATGTATCATCATTTCTTGATGTGTAAATGATCATGAGATTGGGCCGTCCCTTTTTAAGTAATTGGTTTTTTTAATTTAATTTTTTTAAATTATTATTGATGTCATGTGATTTATCCCCTCCTCATTATTGTGTAAGGTCATCCATTCCCTAGGTTTCTTTTATATAAACCCCCTTTATCCAATCCATTATCTCCCTCACCTGCATGTGAGTAAAACCTTAAGTAAGGATGGAGCTCTCAAGCAAGTGGCGGTGGTCTAGGCCAAAGTTATAAGGTGAAACCAATCAATGAGATACAAAATAACCAAAGTTGAAATGATACAACATGAACCAAGTTGTGGTTCAAGGTGTTTTCCCTTAATTTTAGGGTTAGTTTATCATTTTCAAGATAAAATAACCACTTGGAAAATCTCATGATCATGCCACTTTTATTTTATTTTTGTTAGTTGAATGGTTAATTGTTATGTTTTTGAATGATGAGAAAACAACTAATTAATTAATTAATAAGCATGCAAGATGAAATAAAATATATTATATTATGAATAAATGTTTTATCATACATGGTTAATCACATAAGTGAATTCCAATGAATATTAATAAGGAATGTAAAAGGATAAAATTTCTTTACACATAAAGATAAAAATACCGCAATTAAATTATTCATTTGTCTTAGCATTCCAATAATTAAGTTAGAATTTACCTCATAGTTCAATGTGCTTAAACAACCCAAGTTATGGTTCTTTAAATTATCATGGAAACTTTTTCTTGAAGTTTTGGGTTGACTTAACTTAGTTTACACCAAGGGTTTACTACCTAAGTAAGAGTTGGTGTAACTAAGATGAAATGGTTGAGGAAATCCGAAAATAGGATTTCAGGATTGAAGAGTCCACCCAATAGATCAAGTAACTACAATTTAATATAGTTGGAAGGTTACGACAACCTAAAAACCTTTAAATAGCTTGTTAGGCCCAAATATGATTTATGAGAAGGGAATATGGATCGTTTCTACTATAATATCTAAGAGACAAAATATTCTGAAACTGATGATGTGGCTTTATTTAGTTTTAAAAAATAGTTAGAGATTAATAATAATTTAATTTATTTCCAATTTATTAGTCTATTTTTTAATCCAAAAAAGTACTAATTATATTCTCTTAAATTGTGTAAATAGAAAATCAAATGACATCAACAATATCACTATTATTCATACTAGAGAAGGATAACCATCTTACCGAAATGAATTTCTAGGAATGGTATAGGTGCTTGCAGGATATATTATGACATGAAAGGAAATTATACATGGTGGAAACCCCACTTCCTGAGTTCATTTCCAAAGAGTATAATGATGAAGAAGTTTCTTTCTATCTCAAGAATGTGGATGATGGCATGTATGTCCAATGTTTCATGTTATCCACTATGTATGATTAAATCTTAACAAAATATGAGTATATGGGGCATAAAGAATTATTTCTCACCTTGAGGATATCTATCAAGAGAAGGTGATATCAAAGAGATATAAGATCTCTAATTATCTATTAATGTACAATCATGGAAATTCAGCACCAACTGGGGAACATGTAGTCAACATAATTGGCAACATTAAACACCTAAACATATTGGGTTTTAAGATCCATGATGAACTATGAATATATATTATTCTTTACTCACTATCCAAAATCTTCTATGGTTTTATTATGAATTATAATATGTGTAATAGAGAGAAGACACTTTTAAAACTTCCTACTCTTATCCATAAAGTAGAAAAATACATGGGGCCTGAAAACCCTATTCTCTTTATAGTGAATAAGAAGAATATGAACAAGGAAAAGGGGTCAAGGACTCATTTCAAGTCTAATGATCTAGAGAGCCATCCCTATAATAAGAATAATATCCATAGGAAAGTAAAGGAACATGATGTTTTATATTTTTCATGTGGAAATTATGGCCACTAGATTAGAAATTATACTCATCCAAAGAAGCAAGGGGAA
Organism: Viscum album; assembly: GCA_963277665.1. NCBI lineage: Eukaryota > Viridiplantae > Streptophyta > Magnoliopsida > Santalales > Viscaceae > Viscum > Viscum album. The sequence continues at coordinate 798,739,863 of OY728136.1, read as the reverse complement.
GCTTCAGGTTCCTTCATTATCAAGTGTAATATTTCTATATCTACAAGTTGGGAATTAGATACTACATGTGGTTCTCACATTTGTATCCAAATATAGGAACCAGTTATATTTTGGAAGGTTACAAGAGGTGAGGTGGATCGATGGGTTGCCAATGGAGTGAGGCTGGCTACTTTATCCATTAGAGACTACCAGCTCACATTTCCAACGTTATAGATTTTTGTTTTAAAGAACTATCATTAGGTGTTTAGTGTTACCAAGAACATTATTTAAATTTCTTGATTAGATATGTATGGATTTATTTTCATATTTGGAGATAAATATTAATACTTCTATAAAGATATCATATGTTATGGTATGGCACAACTAAATAAAGATCATTATATATTAAATTATAAAAACCAAATATTTTAAATATATAATGAAATTGATATGTGTGACTCATATGACACCATATATTGGTACCACCATCTTATCCACATAAATAAGAAGCATTTGAAAAAGTAATATCAAGTTTATTATTTGGACACTTTTGAGATAAAGGCAGTTGAAATATGTCATGCTTGTTTACAAGGAAAGATAACTAAACCACAATTCGGTGGTCAAGGTGAAAGGGTCGCATATATTTTATAATTGGTACACACCAATGTTTTTTGACCTTTTCAAGTATAATATAATATTGGTTTCTCATACTTTATTCCTTTTACCAACAACTTGAGTAGGTATGGCTATATCTACTAAATGCGGTAAAATTTTGATTCCTTTTAGAATTGTAAAGAGTTAAAGAATAAGGTTAAAAATAATCTTGGTAATAAGATAAGAAAACATAGGTTAGATCAAGGTGTTAATATCTTAACAAAGACTTTATCAACTTTCTATGTGATTTTTTTATTTTATCTCAACTCACCCCACCTTATACACTACAGTGGAATGGTGTTAGTGAAGGGATGAACTATACCTTTTTTGGGTATGGTAAGATTAATGATGAGTCACGAAAGTATTACATTATTTTTTTGGAGATATAAATTATTTGAAAAATAATACTTACTAAATTGAGTTACAAATAAATTGTAAAATATTATTAAATTCTAGTTATGGAGTTGAAAGAAACCCATTTTTTCACATGTTTGTGCATGTGTTTGTGAGGAGTTTGTTAACGGTAACTCAAGAAAAAATATATAACCCCAAGTAATAAAGTGTATATTTATAGGGTATCCCATGTAAATAAGAAGATACTATCTATACATACTTTTATACAAGAAATTAAATATCATAAGACAAACCATGTTTCTTGAGAGGGAGCACATCATCAAGGAGGATAGTGTGACTAATATTGACTTTAATAAAATTTATGCTCAAGATACAAAATAGTTGGTATGGGAAAAAATTCCATAGGTCCCCATGGAATATGTTATTATTTAAACCTATTTATTTCATAGGAGTACCAAATAGTTTAGAGAACCATGGATATATGGTTTTCTGGTCACTGATAATGGTGACTCATTATTGGTCGACAATGATAATCCTCTCTCCTATAATGAGGAATTATAGAGCTTAGAGGCTGTAATATGGAAATAATCCATAAATTTCAAGATGTATTATATTTATTAAAACCAATTTTTCGTTTTTATTGATCCACAAGTTGATGTAAAACCCACAGAAATCCTATTTTTCTTACATAACTATTACATCATTTTAAGACAGACAACACAAAATAGATAAAAATCTAGTATAAAAAGGTTTAGTGTCTTAAGAAAATTATGCACATACATTAATTGTGCATAATAAAACATAATAAATTATATAAAATATTCTCCTTTATTCCTCTAAAGCTCACATTCTCCTTGGTATATGTATTCATTGGAGGATATACATCAAAGAAAGGGGTGAGCTAAAATCCCAATAAGAGGATGAATAAGGAAAATAAAAAATATAAAATGAGTGATCATAATCACCATAAATAATAACATAGGCATGGGATTATTATTAACATCATAAGGGAAAATTTTCATAAAGATATGGAATGTATAAATGAATAAAAATGAAACATCATGTCATAGTTGTCAAATACCACGCATATTTGTGAACAAAGCTAGCATCATACTCATGCCTAAGATATATGTATAATAATAACATATATGAATAATCATAATATCATCTTTGTGAATAAATATAGAATCATTTTCATGAATATTACACATTATCTAATGAGATAAATCATTTTACCCAATTAATTGGAGGGCTATATAATTTTGAACCCTCCCATCACACCATAATATTTAAATAATCATGCATGCCACATAGAATGTATTATAATAATTTTCATGAATTAACCCATGGAAAATAATGAGTTTAATAATTATTTAACCAATCATGAATAAAACTAGGGTTCCAAAATGAAAAATAGAAAAATATATTTGGTATAAAAATCATCATTCTAGAATGAAGAAGAAATAACTCAAGAGGATTCAAAGATGTGTTTTGTAAAGAAGAGTTGTTTTGTAAAATATTTTCATTTTTCATTAAATAAATTAGGAAACATGTATATCATCAAAAATAAAAGGTAATAATAATGAAATTATATTTAAATAAAATTAAAGGAATATCTACACAATAGATTTTATGAAAGAGTGATAACCGAAATAGAAGAAATTGGGTTTGAGAATCCCCTTACCTTATGTCCGAATACATTCTTCAATTTTAATTAATATCCTATATAATAAAATTAGATTCATTAATTACTAAATCCATAACCTCTTATACATGTATTTTATTTGTTATAATTTTATTAATTTCATTTATGACCATTTTTATTTGTTATAGAGTTCAATTTTTTTATTTTGGGAGTGTTCGTTTTCTTGGTTTTCATGACCGGTTCACTTCTATACAAGCATGAAAGTTCTTGTGAAATGAATAATAATTTTCTAGAATTGAAATTATATGTTAAAAATGAAATTAAAAAAGTTTAAATGTTCATATATATAATTTTTTTATATGAGGATGATTCATTAGATAAAACATTAATGAAAAATGTTTAGTTTATTTTGTCGATTTTTAAGACCATCGCAAACTAATTTAGTTTTATTTAATATTATGTCAATAAATTTGTTACAAAACATTAAAAAAGTTATAGTATACATATTAAAATATGTTTTAAATATAATAATGGTTTTAGGATTATCCTTGGAGGTGATAATGGAGAACAAAAAATCATCATCCATGAAGGTGGTGAATCGACATATCAAAGATGATGTTTTCATTTTTAAAATAAAATAAGAAGAGAAGAGATTTGATGATGGATATTTAATTAATGAAATAAAATTATATTATATATGGAATATTGAATTTATCATTCCTCTTTTTATGGGGAAGTTGAGGATATGGTAATGAAAGAAAATAACTTAATAGAGAATGAGGATTTTACCTCTTAAATATCATCTCCTTGAGAACCTCATTAAGGCACTTGGGTTTGGTCTTTTATTGAGACTATTTGGGTATGGGGAATAGTCTTGGGAAGGTAATTGGTTAGAATTTATTCAATATTCAACTCTTTTTAGGTGTGTGTATAAGAGGTGGTGTGGAGAGGTTTTTATAGTGGAGGAGAATTGTGTTTTTTGATTATTTTATTCATTTTTTTATTATTTTGGCTCAAAAATATCAATAGTGTTGATTAAAATGACTAAATATAGTAACTATGTAAGTATGGTATGAGATAATGGTTCTTACATAATCCATGAATCAAAAATTCATGTATTTATCTTATATTGTAAGTTTTTGTATTTTACTATTCACAAAAAATTCAACTATTTTAGAAAATTCCCAAAAATTTACCCAAACCATTTTATATGTGTAGTTTTAAAAAATGGAATCCATTATATGAAAATAATTTTCTAAATTTGTAAATTTTAATTTTTATATAAAATCGTCATTTATTCAAAAAAAATACTAATTTTAGTATTATAATCATTTTTTTGACCCTTTGAAAACTTAATTAATGTCTCATAAAATTATTTTGTAATTATAATAAAAAAACAATATTAATTTATGAATCTATTTTATGAAAATAAATTTTCGTTTAAATCATTATATTAATTGTAAAATTTTAAATAAACATATATGTTTTCTAAAAATACCAACACTTAATTTATCATTTTTAAAACACTTCTTTACTTATATCATGATATAAATATATCATATTTTAATTTATAATATACCTACATTTTATTTATTGTTTAATAGTGGAGTTTTTTATTCAAATGGATAGATTACTATTTTTAATGGTCATGTTACTATTCTGATGATTGGGTTATTATTCCATTTGTATAGGTGTATTAATTTCTATAAATACCATTTATTTCATTATTCATTTACGAGAATAAAGTTTTTATTGGGTTCTCTATATGATGAACATATTTTATACTATATAACATAATTATAAGAAGGGACATTCCATTGATAAAATTTTGGTTTATTACATTCATCCTCCTTTTTGAAATTTCATCTTCAAAATTTTGTTTGATATACTAAGGTGAAAACTTGTGAGGGTATTTATCCTTTATTGCTTCTTCCAGTTACCATGTCACTTATTCATACTTACGGTTCCTCCACAACACTTTGAAAATGTGAGTTTCCTTTTTGTGTGGAACTTTGTCTCTATGGTCCAAGATCTTCACCAGCTTTTCCTTATAAGAGATACCATTTTCTAGTTGTACCACCTATGAGTTCAATACATGTGAGATATCTAGTATAAACTTTGTAACAACCCAAAGTTTCATTAATGGAAATCCCTCTTGATCTAATTAAATGTCTCTTTATGTTTATATAAAATGTAAACTTCTTTGTTTTTATGTTATTAATTTTTACCTTTGCTAATATAGTCGTTGAACAGTGATCACATGATTAGTATAAATATAGGGCTTTAACAAATCCAATTTACTCAGACCAAGGAAGCGATGGCCTCATCCAGTAGAATTGCTCCATACGAAGCCCATTTGTCGGATCTCAAAAAAGAGGTGGCGTCCTTGTGCTTCGCTCTTGACCAAGCCCAAGCTGAGCTTCATCATGTCAAGCTCGAACAGGGCCGTCTATGGGAAAAGTGGAAGTTGATAGAGATTACCACTCGAGCGATGTTATCCGAGCCACCCCAAGAGTCTGTCACCATCGCACACCTTACCCTTAGGTCTTATGCGGCTGTTTTAAGGGGTTATGTAACAAATCACTAGTACTATGTTCATGTATATTATTTTTGTATATAATAATAAATATACCTTCTTTTCAATATCGATACATTTTAAATAGTTTTTAAAGTACAAATACTATTTTTAGTTATTTTTTAATTAAGAATTATATTTTTTAAAATTAAGGTATTTTTTATTTAAATAATATTTTAATAAAATATTATTTTTATTGTTAAATTAATTTTTATTAAATATAAATGATCTTAAAATTTTATGAATGCAATTATAACTTTTATTAAGGTTTGAAATCCATTTCTGTCAAAACCCATGAATTTTTGATAAATGTCAGTTTTTATTTTAAAAGTGAAAATTAACATATTTATAAAATTATTTAGATAAAATAAATGTTATTTCTAGGATCAGGACTTCGAAATTATCCAACAGTGAATTTTTCCTAATTTTCTGAGACAGTAAAATTTTTTGGGTAAAAATTAAATACCATTTAAATATATAATGTGTTTTATGACATCATAAAGACCCAATAGTGATGTAATAAAATACTATAATCTTTATGTTCAGAAAATATATGTTTTTCCATTAAAATAATGTGATTTTGGGTTTGTTTGACTTACTTTTCAAAGCATTAATGGACCCCCTCAAAACATGTTAAACACCTTGTCCTTTTAAATTAATTTCCATGGGAGTACGACTCACCTCCACATAAGTAACCCTATTATTTTAAGAAGTTCGGACTTTGGACTTATAAAATATTGTTTTCCTCTTCCTTTTTCAAAAAACCATGGACAAAAACCATGGGATGGTTTGTGTTTTGGATTAATTTAATGTAAGGGGACCCAACCCAAAATAATAAAAAATTCCCTCCCCTTTCCTATATAAACCCACCCAAGATCCCACTTCCTTCTCACTCAAAGCCTTTGGAGTTCGTCCAAACTCTGCCCTACTCTCTCTATAATCCTCATAAGGTTCCCCAAGCTCACAAGAAGCCTCTCACAAGTCTCTCTCTAGCCTTTGGAAGCACACTTCCAAGTAAGGGTTTTTTCTTCCTTTCTCATTTTTTTCCAATTTTCTTTAAGTTGTTTTGACCTTTTAATTTCAATCATGAATGTTGGGGTATGGTTTCTCACCTCCCTAATACTTCCCTAATTATGTTTTAATGATGGGAGACCCCTTTATCTCCCATTAAATGCCTCCCATGTACACCCGTTACAATGCTGAAATTCAGAAAGGAACTTCTCTCTCCTCATTTACATTCAAGCAATAATTTTGTATCATGAATCTAAATTCCATTAAAATTGTTGGGAAATGTATACATATGACCTCATTACTGTACATTACATGTAAATATTATGATTAACCCCTTTATCTCTCATCATCCATTTCTATGAATTTATATGTCACGCCGTTACACTGCCGAAATCGCACCGATTTTCTAAGACAATGTCATTGTGTAGTGAATACCATGCCCATTTCTCCATCAAGGGTATTCACCTTTATACACATTTACTTATTGATTATAATGTTTAATGTATGAATTCTACATTACTTTATCGTGGAATAAATTATTATGTTTTATGAATCCATTTTTTATGATCCATGTGGTACACTTATGCATGAAATGAAATGTTTAAGAAGGGTGCGCCCTTATAGCGCTCCAATGCATTGGGTAAAGTATAGTATCATGATATGTCATGTGAAATGATTATTTACTCATTATAATTCAATCGAAATGAGGTTTTACTCATGATTTATGTGCAATGAGGTTTTACTCATGCTCTATGTGCAATGAGCCTTAGCTCATGCTAATTCCATGTTAAGTGTTGTTGCCACATTTCCACGTTATGATTATCATGCTTTATCATGCCTTTATGTTCATGTTTATCTTATGATCTATTTATATTCCTATTTTCTAACATGTATTTTACTCCACATGTTATTCCATGTGTACTCCCTTACTGGGCTTTATAGCTCACCCTTTTCTTATGCATGTCCTCAGGTTATCCCATGCAATGCTAAGTACGATGGAATGTAGTGGTCATGTAAAAGAAGTTTTCAATAAAGATGTTATATTTCATGTTTTAAGTTTTTATGTAATGATCCTAAGCCCCAAATACACTAAAAATCTCGATATTCTTTGTTGTATCAAGTGAAGTTTTATGTAACAAATCATGTTTAAGTTTGTATTAAAAAGCAGGGTTGTCATAGTTGGTATCAGAGGATAGGTTTAGTTATTTTTGGGATTAGGAATAGAAAACCATAGTAAAGCCATAGAGACAAGACTCAGTAAAATAAAAACATCCCTATGTTTTGGTATGTACTGAGTAAGTGGTTTATCAAACAAATACATCCCTGACAGGATACGAGCAGGTAGAGGTGGCTCTGGCACAGATGTATCCTAGGGGTAAAACCCGAAAAAACCACTTTGAGCTAGACTCGAATGGGAACTGGTGCACGATAACGGGCATCACTACACTCTTGGTTATGACACTCCCAGGGGATATGTTTTGATAAATTCACAATCTTAGTATGAAACCTTATTAAGGGAATTAAAAAAATTCCCCTAAGAATATATGTTAGAAAGTTGATCATAAATAACCTAGATTGAAGCCTATAAACTCATAAGTTAAGGAAATAAAAGTTTATTTATAAGTCATCAACTTTTGTCTTTGGATTAACCTTTATGTGTTACCCCTAACTTTCTTTTTATTCCATCTAATGGCTGGTAAGAGGAGGACTCGGGCTAACAACTGTTGTGAAGATCAGTGTGATGACTGTACTAATGAGATGCCCAATCCAATGGGAGCGGGAATCGCGAACTTTGTCACGCTTATCTATCAGCTAACTCAAGTTTTGAATAGAAACATGGGTCAAGAGGAATGTTCAACCCCCCCCCCCCCCCCCCTAAGAAAGAACAAGTCGCTATCGAGAGCTTCCTGAGACAGAGGCCTCCTACTTTTAGTGGATCATCCGATCCCACAATCGCTGAACAATGGATCAACTCCACTAAAAAGATATTATCAATCCTTCAATGTTCTGAAAAAGAGAAGGTTCTCCTGGAGGCTCATCATATGGATAGTGAAGATGATAAATGGTGGGCATTGATCAAAAATATGAAGCTTGAGAAGGAGATCGCGTCGTTGGAATGGAAGGATTTCCAGAATATGTTTTTTGATAAATATTTTCCGTGCACCCTCCGACTTAAGATGGAAAGGGACTTCCTTTCCCTCAAGAAAAAAGACGAAGAATCTATTGGAGCGTACAAGGCAAACTTCACAAGGCTTTCATGATATGCTTTCAGCTTTGTCGTTACCCCCGAATGCAAAGTTGATCGTTTATTTGGTGGGATGAAGCCTAGCCTACGGAAAGCATTGGTGATCCGTGACTTCGACAGCTATGAGGAAATTGTCCGATGTTCCCTCAAGGTTGAAATGGAGATCGGAGAATCATAGGGGTATCATGGGGATAAGAAGCGTAAGGTGGAATTCATTGTTGGTGGTCCGATGGATAAATCTAACGGTGTTAAGAAGATCCAGCAACCCATTTTTCAAAAGTGCAGAAAGAAGCACCCTAGAATTTGCCTTAAGGGGATGAGGAAATGCTTCAGGTGTGGAAGAAAAGGGCACCTAGCTGTTAACTGTCGGCAAGAAAGATCCTCGGTTGCGATAGAGGAGAGGAACACTCCGTTCGAACCTCAACTCATTGTTCAATGCTACAAATGCAAAGAATCGGGTCATTTTTCAAATCAGTACCCTAATCCAAGGGTTTTCAAAGGTAACCAACAACCTCCAAGGCAGCAAGGAAGATCTTTTTCCATCACTTCTACCGAAGTGAACCCCTACAATGAAGTGGTGACAGGTAAACTAGTTATTCATTCAAGAATAGCGAACATAATTTTTGATTCAGGTTCTACTCATTCTTTTATATCTCGAATGTTTAGTAGAACAATCCCAACACCACCACAAATCATGGAACTGAAGATGTCGGTGAGTACGGAAAATGGGGAAATCATTGCATCTAATGAATATAAGTCCTCCCCTATTTTAATCTGTGGATTGAATTTCCCAGCGAACCTCTCCATACTCCCTCTGGTGGAATTTGATTCAATTCTTGACATGGATTGGCTTTCTTTATATAGATCCAACATAAATTTTCGGGAGAGGGAAATCACACTCTATATGGAGAATCGACCCCAGATTCTTTACAAGTGTAAGTAGGAAGATGAATCTCCTTTAGCTCCATCATATCAAGCATGGATATTACTGCCTTATAAGCACACGTATCTGGCTCAGATGATTGAGTCCATGGAAGAAACCATCCTTGAAGAAATGCCTATTGTGAGGGAATTAACTGAAGTGTTTCCTGAGGAACTGCCTGGTATTCCTCCTAGAAGATATGTTGAATTCTCAATTGAAATTATACTTGGGGATTTACCAATATCCAAGACTCCATATAGAATGACTATTTTAGAGCATAAAGAGATGAAGAAACAACTATAGGATAATCTGGATAAAGGGTTTATACACCCAAGTGCTTCACCATGGGGTGCACCAGTCCTCTTCGTCAAGAAGAAGGATGGGTCAATGAAACTTTGCATCGATTATCGTGAACTTAACAAAATCATGATAAAGAACAAGTATCCTCTCCCAAGAATTGATGACTTATTCGATCAGCTGCGTGGAGAAAAATACTTCTCCAAGGTGTAATTGCGGTCGGGATATTATCAAGTAAGGGTGAAGAAGGAAAATATCCCCAAGACTGCTTTTCGCACAAGATACGGGCACTATGAATTCATAGTACTGCCTTTCAGACTCACTAATGCTCCATCAATCTTCATGGACTTAATGAATAGAGTCTTTAGAGATTACCTAGACAAATTTGTGGTAGTCTTTATAGATGATATTCTAATATACTCCAAAACCAAGGAGGATCATGAGGATCATTTAAGAACTGTACTAGAGACTTTGCTCAAGGAGAAGCTCTATGCAAATTAAATCAAGTGTGAGTTCTGGTCGAAGGAAGTCTCATTCTTCGGCCATATCATCACAAGCAATGGAATATCTGTGGGTCCCTCCAAAACAGATGAGATTAAGGGATGGTCGAGGCCAACATCGGTAACGGATATCCGTAGCTTCTAGGAGTTAGCTGGATATTATCGACGATCTGTGAGAAATTTCTCACGATTTCTCAACCCTCTTACCAAGCTAACTCAAAAGGGAGTAAAGTTTTCTTGGATTGATGAATGCGAAGAAAGCTTCAAGGAGTTGAAAAGGAGGCTTATCACTGCGCCTGTGCTCACTTTACCCACAAGTGGGGAACTTTTTGTTGTTTTCAGTGATGCTTCAAAGAAGGGCTTAGGATTTGTGCTGATGCAGAATAAAAAATTTATATCTAATGCCTCAAGACAGTTGAAAATCCATGAGCGAAACTATCCAACGCATGATCTGGAGTTGGAGGCGGTGATCTTTGCCTTGAAAATCTTGTGGCATTATCTCTATGGAGAGGAATGTGAGATATATACTGACCAAAAGAGTCTTAAATATATATTCACACAGAAAGAGCTTAATATGAGCCAAATAAGATGGATAGAGCTCATCAATGATTATGACTGTTCAATCCATTACCACCCTGGGAAAGCGAACAAGGTGGCAGATTCCCTAAGTAGAAAGGATCCCGCGATTTTATCAATGATGATAATTGAGAAGGATCCAATCTTCTTAGACTTGATGAAGATGGAAATGGGAATCATAGATAAGGGAACATCATCAATCCTTTCACAAATTATTGCTCAACCGCCTCTTTTGGAAAGGTTAAGGGATGCTCAAAAGGATGATGTGGGAATTCAAGAAAAATTGGAAGCTATCGAAAAAGGGAAATCCTCAGAGTTTAATGTTAATGAATAAGTAGTTGTGCGGTTTGGGAAAAGACTATGTGTTCCATCAAGTCCGGAGCTGAAGAAGGAACTTTTGGGTGATGCACATATTTCAAATTTCTCTATTCACCCAGGGAGCACAAAGATGTATCGATATCTCTAAGAAAACTTTTGGTGGGATAATATGAAGAAGGAGATCGCTGAATATACATCAAAGTGCATGGTGTGCCAGCAAGTGAAGGCAGAGAGGAAGAAGTCTAAGGTGGTGATGCAACCATTGCCCATACCAGAATGGAAATGGGAGAACATCACCATGGACTTTTTCACCAGACTTCCGAGGACATCCAAAGGCAACAATGTAATCTGGGTTGTTATGGATCATCTTACAAAGACTGCACACTTCATTTCTATTCGGGAGGATTTCTCATTGGATTAGCTGGCACAGATATATATTAGGGAAGTGGTAAGGTTTTATGGAGTACCACTATATATTGTGTCTGACCGAGATCCAAGATTTACCTCGAAGTTTTGGAAGAGTATTCAACATGCTCTGAATACTGAACTGAACTTCAGTACGGCCTATCATCCACAAACTGATGTCCAATCCGAGCGGACTATCCAAACACTTGAGGATATGTTGAGAGCATGCTAAATGACTTTAAAGGAGGATGGGATCAACATCTTCCTCTGGTTGAGTTCTCTTATAATAACAGTTTCCACTCGAGCATCCAAATGGCACCATATGAGGCCCTGTATGGGAAAAGGTGCAGAACACCGACATGTTGAGATGAAGTCGGTGAACGTAAACTTCTTGGACCAGAAATGGTCGAGGAAATGGTGGAGAAGGTGAAAACCATTCAGCATCATATCAAGGCAGCCCAGAGTCGATAGAAGAGTTATGTAGATAATCGTCGACAAGACCATGAGTTTAAAGTTGGAGACATGGTTTTTCTATGCATATCTCCGTGGAAGAAGCTCATGAGGTTTGGAAAGAAAGGGAAGTTAATTCCAAGGTACATCGCCTCCTTCGAGATTCTTGATTATGTCGGGGCTGTGGCATATCAACTAGCACTTCCACCTACTATGGCCAAAGTACATGATGTCTTTAATGTATCCCTCTTAAGGAAGTACATACCGGACCCTTCACATATACTCTCTTCTGAGGTGGTACAATTGGAAGATGATAGTTTTTATGAGGAGAAACTAGTGAAGATCTTAGATCGTAGAGAAAAAGTTCTACGAAATAAGACAATGCCCCTCGTCAAGGTGTTGTGGAGAAACCACAAGTTTGAAGAAGAAACTTGCGAAACAGAGGAAATAATGAAGCTGAGTTACCCACATCTGTTTTAGTGTGGGAAAAAGAAAAATTTCGAGGGTGAAATGTCTTAAGGGGGGAATATTGTAACGACCCAAAGATTCAATAATGGAAATCCCTCTTGATCTAATTAAATGTCTCTTTATGTTTATATAAAATTTCAACTTATTTGGTTTTATGTTAATAATTTTGACCATTGCTAATATAGCCGTTGAACAGTGATCACATGATTAGTATAAATATAGGGCTTTAACAAATCCAATTTACTCAAACCAAGGAAGCGATGGCCTCATCTAGTAGAATTGCTCCATACGAAACCCATTTTTCGGATCTCGGAAAAGAGGTGGCATCCTTGGGCTTCACTCTTGACCAAGCCCAAGATAAGCTTCATCATGTCAAGCTCGAATGGGACTTTCTACGGGAAAAGTGTAAGTTGATAGAGATTACCACTTGAGCGATGTTATCCGAGCCACCCCAAGAGTATGTCACCATCGCACACCTTACCCTTAGGTCTTATGCGGCTGTTTTAAGGGGTTATGTAAAAAATCTCTAGTACTATGTTAATTTATATTATTTTTTTTATAATAATAAATATACCTTCTTGTCATTATCAATACATTTTAAATAGTTAATAAGGTACAAATAGTATTTTTAGTTATTATTTAATTAAGAATTATATTTTTTAAAATTAAGGGATTTTTGAATTAAATAATATTTTAATAAAATATAATTATTATTATTAAATTATTTTTTATTAAATATAAATGATCTTATAATTTTATGAATGCAATTATAATTTTTATTAAGGTTTGAAAGCCATTTCTGTCAAAACCCGTGAATTTTCGATAAATGTCGGTTTTTATTTTAAAAGTGAAAATTAGTATATTTAGAAAATTATTTAGAAAAAATAAATGTCATTTCTGGGATTAGGATGTCGAAATTCTCCAACGGTGAATTTTTCATAATTTTCTGAGACAGTCAAATTTTTGGGTAAAAATTAAATACCGTTTAAATATATAATGTGTTTTATGACATCATAAGGACCCAATAGTGATTTAATAAAATACTATAATCTTTATTTTCGGCCAATATATGTTTTAAAATTAAAATAATGTGATTTTGGGTTTGTTTGACTTACTTTTCAAAGCATTAATGGACCCCTCAAGACTTATTAAACACCATGTCTTTTTAAATTAATTTCCATGGGAGTATGACTCACCTCCACATAAGAAACCCTATTATTTTAAGAAGTTAGGACTTTGGACTTATAAAATATTGTTTTCTTCTTCCATTTTCCAAAAACCATGGGCCAAAACCATGGTATGGTTTGTGGTTTGTATTAATTTAATGTAAGGGGACCCAAACCTAAAGAATAAAGAATTCCCTCGCCTTTCCTATATAAACCCACCCAAGCTCCCACTTCCTCCCCAATCAAAGCATTTTTGAGTTCATCCAACCTCTTACCTACTCTCTATAGAATCATCCCAAGGTTCCCCAAGCTCCCAATAAGCCTCTCAAAAGCCTCTCTCTAGCCTTTGGAAGCACACTTCCAAGTAAGGGTTTTTTCTTCCTTTCTCATTTTTGTCCAATTTTCTTTAAGTTGTTTTGCCCTTTTAATTTCAATTATGAATGTTGGGGTATGGTTTTGAACCTCACTAATACATCCCTCATTATGTTTTAATGATGGTAGACCCCTTTCTCTCTCATTAAATGCCTCCCATGTACACCTTTTACCATGCCGAAATTCCGAAAGGAACTTATCTCCCCTCATTTACATTCAAGAAATACTTTTGTATCATGAATATAAATTACATTAAAATTGTTGGGGCATGTATCCATATTACCTCCTTACTGTAAATTACATGTAAATATGATGACAAACACCTTTCTCTCTCATAAACCATTTCTATGAATTCTTATGTCACGCTGTTACGCTGCCAAAATCGCACCGATTTTCTAAGCCAATGCCATTGTGTATTGAATACCATGCCCATTTCTCCATCAAGGGTATTCACATTTATGCACATTTACTTATTGATTATAATGTTTCATGTATTAATTCCAAATTCCTTTATCATGTAATAAATGATTATGTTTTATGAATCCATGTTTTATGATCCATGTGGTACACTTATGCATGAAATGAATCGTTTAAGAAGGGTGCGTCCTTATAGTACTCCAATGCATTGGGTAAAGTATAGTATCATGATACGTCATGTGAAATGAGTTTTCACTCATGATAATTCAAGTTCAATGAGGTTTTACTCGTGGTTTATGTGCAATGAGGTTTTACTCATGCTCCGTGTGTAATGAGATTTGGCTCATGCTAATTCCATGTTAAGTGTTGTTGCCACATTTCCATGTTATGATTATCATGCTTTATCATGCCTTTATGTTAATGTTTCTCTTATGCTCTATTTATATGCCTATTTCATAACATCTATTTTACTCCCCATGTTATTCCATGTGTGCTCCCTTACTGGGCATTATAGCTCACCATTTTCTTATGCATGTCCTCAGGTTATCCCATGCAATGCTAAGTACGAGGGAATGTAGTGGTCATGTAAACGATGTTTTCAATAAAGATGTTGTATTTCATGTTTTAAGTTTTTATGTAATGATCCTAATCCCCAAATACACTAAACCTCTCGATCTTATTTTTTGTATCAAGTGAAGTTTTATGTAATAAATCATGTTTAAGTTTGTATTAAAAAGCAGGGTTGTTATAAACTTCCTGAGAAAAAATACATGGAACATGTCATGAACTTGAGCCATATTTAGTTGAAGTTAAATCTAATAGGCTAATATTGTTATGTGATCAATGATATAAATGGGGATAATGTACCTTGGGCTAAGCATCCCTTTCATTCCAAATCACATGACTCTCTTCCATGGTGATATTCGAAGGAAAAATTTGTCTCTAACTTTAAAATCCAAATCCCTTTGATATTTTTCAGCATATATTTTCTTTTGAATCTGAGCAGATTTTATGTGTAGTTTTATGGATCAAACATTCTCTGTCATCTCTTGCACAAGATCGGGTCAAAGTATCTTTCATTCACTAACTTCATCCTAACATTTTGGAGTTCTACATCACTTTTCATATAGAGCTTCATATAGATCCATCTAAATACTCAATTGCAAGATGTTGTTATATGATAACTCAACCAAGGGGAGATGTTAATCCCATCCTCCTTTTAATTACAATGAGTAGGTTCTCAACATGTCCTCAAGTGTCTAAATAGTCCTTTCAGATTATTCATCTATTTGGGGGTTATAGGTTGTACTGAAATTCAATTCAGTACTCAAATCATGTTGAATACTTCTCCATAATTTAGATGTGAATATTGGATCATGATCAAAGATAATTGAAAGTGGAACCCCATACAACCTCATCACTTCTTTGATATATATCTTGGAAAGTTGTTTAATCATGAAATATTCTCAAATAGCAATGAGTTGGGCAGTCTTATTAAGTTGATTAACCACAACCCATATTGAATTTCTTCCTTTGGATGTATTCAGAGACCAGTGGCAAAGTCCATAGTGATGGTCCCCCATTTCCACATGGGTATAGGCAATGGTTACATCATCCCTTTGGAATTATTTCTTTCTAATTTAACTTGATGACATACCAAACACCTTGAGATATGCTTTGCAATATCCTTCTTCATGTTTTCCCACTAGAATTTTTCTTAAAGATCCCAGTAAATCTTGGTAATTATAGGATAGATAGATAATGATGAGTTATGTGCATTATCCAATATCCCATTATTTATCTCAGGTTATGAAGGCACAAAAATCCTTTTTTCCATACCAAATCACACCATCATCGTCGATACTGAACTCTTATATCTTTCCTTCCTTTACCACTTTCACTTTCTTTGGTAGCTCCATATCATTATTTTGTGCCTCCATGATCTTCTCTATGACAGATTATTGGGAAATCATTTGGGAAAGGTATGATGTACTCCATGCCATTATGATTTCCAAATCCATCCTTTGAATATCCCTGGAGATGGGGTCTTTATCAATCTGCATCATGGATGGAGTATCAAGTTCTTTTCTTCTAAGATAATCATCTACCTTGTTCACCTATCCCATATAGTAATTAATAGAGACATAATAGTCCTTGATTAGATCTAACCATCTCCTTTGACGCATGTTGAGTTCCTTCTATGTGAAAATATAATTTAGACTCTTGTGATGATTTTATATGTCAAACTTATCACCATAAAAGTATTGGCACCATATTTTCAATGAAAAAATCACAGCCTCTAGCTCCAGATCATGCGTCGAGTAGTTTTCATCATTTATCGTTAACTACCATGAGGCTTAAGATATAAATTTTTCATTCTATATGAGTATACAACCCAAGAATTTCTTTGAAGCATCAATGTATATCAAAAAACTTTCTCCACTTGTTTGTAGTGTTAGAACACTTATAGTGATTAGGCTCTTCTTAATCTCCTTGAAACATTCCTCACATTCTTTCATCTAGACATACTTTACTCATTTCTATGTTGACTTAGTTACTAGGCTATAAAATCATGATATATTTCTCAAAAAAAATTAGTAATACCCTATTAAGTTAGGAAAACTACTGATTTCTATGACACTAGTGGTTTTAGGCCATTCCTCAATTGCCTTTTTTAAGGGTCCATAGAAATTTCCTCACTTGAGATCACATGTCCAAAGAATGTGACTTGCTGCATCCAAAATTCACACTTGATTAACATAGCCTAAGATTTATCCTTCCATAATGTAACCAACACAATCCTTAGATTTTCTTAATGTTCCTCCTTTATCATGGAGTAGATGATAATATCATCATTAAACACTACCATGGATTTTTCAAGGTATTCTCTAAAGAGTCTATTCATCAGATACATTAAGATTTCAGGGGAATTGGTAAGTTCGAAGGGGATCACTAGGAACTCATAGTTTGCATAAATTTTATGAAAAGTATTATTATAAATATATTCCTTATTTACCTTTATTGGATGATATCTAAAATAAATATACACCTTTTAGAAGTATTGAGATCCTTGTAGTTAATCGAACAAGTCATCAATACTTTGAAGATGATACTTGTTCTTTATGGTGGTCTTATTGAGCTCCATGTAATCAATACATAGCTGCATTGATCCATTATTATTCTTGATAAAGAGCAATAGTTCACCCCACGGTGATTCACTAGGGCATATGAACCCTTTATCCAAGTTCTATTACTGCATATTCTTTAACACCTGCAGTTTGATAGGGGCTATCCTGTAGGGACATTTTGATATGGGAGTGGATCCTCATATAAGTTCTATTGAGAACTGTAGCTCATGATCTGGGGAATGTCTAGGTAACTCATTAAGAAATACATTAGTGTATTCTCTCACAATGGTAATTTCACTGTATTTGATTCTTTCCTTCAATGAAACCATTTGGAGCAAATATTCTTCTTTACAGGGTATCAATACCCACACCATTGAGGGATTTTCCAAAGTAGATTCACGATCTTCCTTGAATTTGTAGAGGAGAATGGGATGTTTGGGAATATGAAAAGATATTTCATTTTCCTAGTAGTTGATGTGTGCTCTATATAACAAGATTTAATCCATTCCCAATATAGTTTTGAATTCCACCAAGGAAAGTATTATGATATTCGCTAGAAGAATATTCATGCATATGCCAATATAAGAAGTGTCCAACACTTGGGTTGAAATGATTGAACCACAAGGTGTCTTTATGGATATATCTACTTCAAGGTATCAGGGATTCTAAACAATAGTTTTAGAAAACATGTAGTATATAAAATAATGCATAGAACTAGAATCAAATATTTCTTTTTCTATTCTTAATTAAATAGAATTTGTACCTTGTACGACTTTGTTTTCATACTTCACTTATGTAGTAGTGATGGAATGATATTTCCCTTGATCCTTTATATTTAGTGTCATATTATCCTCATGTAATTGAGGTTTAGTGCACTTTCATAGTTTCCTTACTCCATGCAGTTGAAGAATTAAATGATGGGTGGTTCTCTCCTTTCCTCCATCACATTGGCTAGCTTATTCATGTCTATTAAACATTCAAGATCTTGGTGGCCTTATGTTACACACTTGAATCATTTAATTGTACCTTTAATTCAGTTTCAATTATTCTTATTCCCACATTTTTGACATGTGGGTGGTTGATCTTTCTTTCCACCTTTTTCATGAGATTCACCAGCTTGAAACTATATCTTTTTTTTCTTATCTCCATATCAATGGGAAAATTCTCCAAACTCCATCTCTACATTGAAAGTACATCAAAAAACTTCTTCTAACTCTTGAAGCCTCAAATATCTAAGGATTTTTAATGGTATAGTTTTAAACCACTAAATAATATATCTATTTTTCTACAATTATTGATAACAAAACCTAAGATATATCTTTCAATCCTTGTAATGTTTTCTTTATAAGCCATGATAGATTCACCTTCCTTTTGATTCATCTTTATAAATTCTCTATCCATATTTGTTTAAAGATTTTAAGGGGAATTCTTTTCAATAAATATTTTCATAAAGTCTTCCCACTCCATCTCTTCTATTTCATCCTTTAGTTTGTTGTTTTTTATCAATGCCCACCATTGACCGACCTCTCCATATAAATGCTAAGGGATAGAGTCACCTTATCCTTCTCATAAAAGTGGGGTATAGAAAATATCTTATCCATTGAGATAACCCACTATTATACAACAATTTGATCAGAAGATCTACTAAATATCAATGGTTGTCGTCACATAAGGGACTCAATGGATAGTTTCTCTTTATGTGGTGAAGGAGAACATTCCACATGGTTCGGGTTATTATTTACACCCTGAGACAATTGGGTAAGAATATCCATGATGTTTTTAACTCCACATCCCATGGAATTGTGGATTTTATTCAAGAAATAATTACATTGTCCTTCACATGGGTTGTTGTCCTGGTTTCTACTTGTTCTGGCCATTTTCTAAAATAAAAAATGTTTGAACAAAACATAAGTCAAAAAATAAAGAATAAATAATTTATTCTCATTTTTAATTAACTCTAAAGGAATATCTTATGGTATACCTATGATTATAATTTTTCTAAAACAAATATTATTGGATGTTTACATGTACTTAGTCTTATCCGAAGTGTTTTCACTGATGTTTTCTAACACTAATTCCAAAATTAACTGAATTCTGATCTGATGCCAACTATAACAACCCTACTTTTCTTACATAACTATTACATCATTTTAAGATAAATAATATAAAATAGATAAAAATATAGGATAAAAAAGGTTTAGTGTCACTGTAAAATTAGGTACATGCATAACTTGTTAATAATAAAACATAATAATTTATTTAAAATATATTTCCTTATCCTTCTAAAGCTCATGGTATCCTTAGTGCATATAGTCACATGAGGATATACATCAAGGAAAGGGGTGAGATAAAATCCCAAAAAGAGGATGAATAAGGGACATGAAACAATATAACATGAGTGATAATAATCACCATAAATCATAAAATAATCATGGTATCATTGTCAACATCATAAGGGAAACATTGGATGATGGAATGGAATGTGGAAATGCATAAAAAAGAAACCTCATTTCATAGTCATCAAATACCACACATAGTTTTGATCAAAGATAACATCATGTTCACACATAACATATGTGCATAATCGTAACATAATATTTGTGAACAAATATAGCAACATGTTCATGCATATTATACATTATCTCATGAGATACATCACTTTACCCAAGGCATTGTAGGGATATATAATTTTGGCCCCATCCAGCACATCATAATATTTACATAATCATGCATACCACATAGAATGTATTACAATCATAGTCATGAATTAACCCATGGAAAGGAAAGTGTTTCATATGTATTAAATCAATCATGAATAAACATGGGGTTCCAAAATAAAAAAGGGAAAATATAATTGGTATAATAATTGTCATTCTTAAGTGAAGAAGAAACAACTCAAGAGGATTCAAAGACGTGTTTTGGAAAGAATAGTTTTTTTGGAAAATCATTTTATTTATCATAAAATCAATTCAAAAACATGTATATCACCAAAAATAAAATTTAATAATAATGAAATTATATTTAAATAACATTAAAGGAATATACACAATAGACATGTCATGAAAGAGGGATAACCCAAAGAAAAGGAATTGGGTTCGAGAATCCCCTTACCATATGTCTAAATGTGTTATTCACATGCACTTAATATTCTGGATAATAAAATTAGATTAATTAATTACTAAATAAATAACCTATTATATATTTTTGATTTATTATAATTTTATTAAGTTTATTTATGGCCTTTTGATGAGTTATAGAGTTCAATTTCTTTATTATGGGAGTGTTCGTTTTATTGGGGTTCATGATCAGTTCACCTGTATATAAGTATAGATGTTCATGTAAAATGGGAATAAATCTATATAATTGAAATTACAAGTTATTAATTAACTTCAATAATTTTAAATGGTCATATATATCAATTTTTTGATACAATTAATATTCTTTAGATAAAATGTTAATGAAAAGTATTTAGTTTATTTTTTAGGTTTTTACGACCATCACTAACTAATTTCATTTTATATAATATTATATCTATAAATTAGTTCCAAAACATTAAAAATTTTAAAATATAAATATTAAAATATTTTTTAACCATAATAATGGTTTTATAACTAGACTTGAATGCTTTAATGGAAAATAAAAATTTCATTGTCCACGAAGGTAGTGAATCGACACATCACGGACGATGTTTTTGTTTTTAAAATAAAAGAGAAGAGAATAGATTTGATGATGGATATTATTAACATAATAACACTAAAGTTTATATATAATTATATATTTATCATGCCACTATGTATAGGTAAGTTTAGGAGAAGATAATAAAATAAAAGAACTTAATAGAGAATGAGGATTTTACCTCTTGAATATTGTCTCCTTAAGAACCTCCTAAAGGAACATGGGGTTTGGTATTTTGTTGAGACCAGAAGAACTTGTATGTGGGGAAGAGTCTTGGGAAGATAATTGGGTAGAATTTAGACAAGATTTGAGGATTTTTATGTGTGAGTAGAAGAGGTGGTGAGGGGTGGTATTTATAGGGGAGGAAATGGGTGTTTTTTGATTATTTTAATCATTTCATTATTATTTTGGCTCAAGAATATCAATAGTGTTGATTGTAAGGACTAAATATAGTTAATAGGTAATGATAATTTAAGAAAAGTTTGCCTAAATCATCTATACATCATAAATGACCCAAAAAATTATATATTTATCTTATATCATAAATTTTTGTATTTCACTATTCAACAAAAATTCAACTATTTTAAAAAAATCCAAAAAATAACCCAAACCATTTTTTGATGTGTAGATCTAAAAATTGGAATTAATTTTATTAAAATAATTTTCTAAATAGGATAAATTTAATCTTTATATAAAATAATCATTTATTCAAAAAATACTAATTTTAATATTATAATCATTTGTTGACCCTTTGAAAAATTAATTAAGGTATCATAAAATTATCTTATAATTATAATGCAGAATAATATTAATTTTTGAATATATTTTATGAAAATAAATTTTATTTTAAATCATTGTATTAATTATAAAATTGTAAATAAATATTTATGTTTTACAAAA
Organism: Viscum album; assembly: GCA_963277665.1. Lineage (NCBI taxonomy): Eukaryota > Viridiplantae > Streptophyta > Magnoliopsida > Santalales > Viscaceae > Viscum > Viscum album. Next base: position 798,717,806 of record OY728136.1, on the reverse strand, counting down.
AATACCAACACTTAATTTATAATTTTTAAAACAATTATTTATCATGTCATGATGTAAATATATCTTATTTTAATTTATAAGATACCTAAATTTTATTTATACTTTTATAGGGGAGGTTACTATTCTAATAGACATATTACTTTTCCTAATGGTCAAATTACTTTTCCAACAGTCAGGTTATTATTCCATTGCTATAGGTGCCTTAATTTCTATAAATACCACTTATTTCATTATTTATTTATGAGAATAAAGATTTTTTTGAGTTCTATATGTGATATATGTGTTTTATAATATATAACATAATTATAAGAAGGTAAATTCCATAGATAAAATTATATTTTGTTACAAAATCTGTTAATTATAAATGGGTATTAAAGAGAAAGATGGACATGGAAGGAAAAGTGAATAATTATAAAGCATAGAAAGTGGATAAAGGGTTTTAAAAATAGCAAGGCATTAAGTACAATGAAACCTTTTCACTAGTTCTTATTGTAATGTCTTGGATTTTCCATGTATTCTTTTATAAAAATTATATGGAATTATTTCGAGACCGGGCGAGAAAACGGCACATAATTCTGAGTCCCGGTGAGCTCGGAATGGTGGTTTGCACTTTTTATGTTAAGTGAGTCGGCACTTGTGCGCGGTTGTGGAAGTTTCAAAATGGGTGCCCAGATTAAAAGTTTGAGGGAACCGTTGCACCCGGGATGATGAATTTACTTAATAATGAGTCTAACCTCGATCGACATAGGTCAAGGGAAAAAGTTTATTTTTGGATGTCTTTAGTGAAATAAAAATAAAATAAATTGCTAAATATTTATTTTTTTTATTTTATGGAAACATCCGCTGCAGCGCAGCGACAGTACATTTGTTTATTTTTTTAATGACGCATCATAATTACTCATGAATGGAAATATAGAGTCATTAATACCGAAACATATCTTAAATTCCAATCATATCTCCATTTTTAATGGGTCAGGCGATTGGTGGTCGTTGACGAACTTTTGGGAGAAATCACTGGAGGATCCGCGGAGCGCTGGAGCGAACCCTCAACAGTGAACGACGACGGATCGGAGTTGAGAATCATTTCACCAACGATGTTAAAGGATCTCGATGGTGGAAGCAGCACGACACCTTTGTTAGCGATTGATCATAGTTGAGGTAGGGTTTTGTTATTTAATTTCCTCTTTCCCCATCCTTGATTTAAAATGACGAACACAGATCAACCACGAACAAGTTGATCCATGTATTCGTACGTTCTTGTGGGAGGGATTTGATCCATGTTTTGTTTTATAATTTGATCCTACTCTGTTTAAGCCTAGTGACGGGAGCGGATCAACACCGTGACAAACGATGCCCTCATGTTGTTTTATTGAATTTCTTTCCCCCTCTTTCTTTTCACGCGCATTCTTCATGTTCTTCACGGGGCGACGAACAATGGATCGTTGCGCATCCATTCTATGACGCAACGATCCTAAATCAAAGGTTCAACACCGCAACGACCTTGCAGAGGATCGACAATGACAGCGGATGATGAATCGGACCGAATCGGGAAGGACCGTTCTTCAAGCGTTCTTCGCGCGGGAAGATAAAAATATGTTTTCGGAGCCAATCAGAGGCCTGAAAACACTGGAAGAGGCTTCATGGTGTCAAGGTGACAAAAACATGAAGATTTTGGGGTGATCAGATGGCTGGATCAATGTTCGGAGCAGCTTGGGAGGCGCACTGGTGAAGAGCATCATTTCTGGAAATTTCCAGAATACACTGCATGTACTTCCGGGGAACACGCCGTGTAGTACTGATGACAGTGGCTAGGGTTCGGGGGTCAGAGAGGAATCACACGGCATGTGACCCTGGTCACATGTCGTGTCGGACTTTCCCCAAAGCTCGGAGTGTATTTTGGGAAATACATGGACACTGGATGATCAACACGGCTTCAAGAAACACGGCGTGTACAGAATGGCAGAGGCGGCTACGCGGAACTCAGCGTGTATCTAGGGGGTACACAGACATGGGTTTTAGTACATGTTTTGATGACCGTGTACGACCACTTGGTCAGAGACATAGGGCCAAGTCCAGTCACTCGGACACGGCATGTACATCGTACTACACGCCGTGTACCCAGGTTTTCTACACGACTAGCCTTACGACACGGGCCGTTATACACGGACAGTACCCGGGGTTAGGCAACATGGCGTGTAACTTTTCTACACGCTGTGTACTTTTTGGAAAATGTCATGGTCCTCTTGTTCACCGTATCTTGTACATATTTCATTTGGGTTAGTGCCCCTTCCTCTCGTCCCCCTGAAGGTCAGGCATCATTTCCTCACACAGTAGTATGATCCCTTCAGCAGGACTTTCTGTAATAGAGTCAGGCATCCATCCTAGAGGCCCGGATCGAGATTCTCTATCCATTCTTGAGCCTAGGTAGAGTCAGGAATCGACGTGACCAACTCTACCTGGCGTTGATCCTCTACCTAGCCGGTGTATCACCTAACTGGTGAATCCGGATGAGTCGCAGTATCCTCCATGGCCCTGGCAGTGATCCTCATCTGTGTATCATGATCTTTCCTACTCAGGAGTGTGTCTTCCGTAATGAGTGTTTCTATCTATTGGAAATCTTTCCACTCAAGAGTTTGTCTCCTCTAATGAGTGTGAATACCTCTCGTGATGGTTCCCGATGAACGGTACTTCTCGGATGGACGTCATCAAAGCTGTAAGACTCATGGAGTGTGTTCTCCTGGGACGAGTGCTTCGCGGAATCTTTGAACTGAATCCCTAATAGGGGTATGAAGTTGTGAAACTTGTCTCTAGACTATGGGTCTAGGTTTTTAGTATATCTGGTTTTTTCTATATGTTCTGTAGACATACACTGTGCATAGCTGGCTGTACCTTTACTTTGTGTACTGTTTTGTGGTTTTCGAGGTCCTCTATTGAGTATTGTTATACTCACCCCTGCACGGGCTTTGCCTGCACGTCTAGTGTCTTGTGCAGACAAGTAGCCTTTTGACAGAGTCTAGGGTGGACCAGGACAGGATCAAGCTTTCTGAGTTCCCTACAGGCCGAGGTGTTCCTACGGCTACGAGCAGTAGTCCCATTACCTTTTGTGTTTATAGTTTGGACTTTGCAGTTTTCAAACTCTTGTTTTTGGTGGGCTTGTATTCTGGACCAATTTACTTTTTAGTAATCTACCTTTCATCGTACTCTGTTGGTTGGGTTTAATTGTATGAATGCTATTTTTTTTTGTTCCTTAGTGGTTGTTACATTTCATCATTGTGGGATTAGAGATGTGTACGTGTGTACAGGTACATAGGCAATGCCTCCCATGTTATTAATATTCCTCTCGGTGCTAGTCACTAGCCCCTGGCCTATTGGAGGTAGGCTTGGGGAGTCCCGGCGTGGGCCCCACTGGGACGGGTCATGACAGAGTTGTATCATAGGTGCTCGGTTCTTCCTGAGGACAAAGATTCTATGAGTTTGGTTTGGGGAAACAGTCTTGAGTGTTTCGGGTTCGGCTTTCAGGCCAGAGACTCCAATGTTGGTGCGGCGGCTAACCTATCCATACACCAGGACTCTGATAACCTTATTTTCGACTCGGTACACGAAAACAAGGGTTGTAGGGAAATAAAAGGTACATGTATCATATAGGAATGGTTTGTGTTTTCCATGTCCTTTGTGTCAGCTATCCAGATATACTATTTGACCATGGTACATATTTTTTCCTTACAGGAGGCCTCCGTGATGCATACCCGCTAGGATTCATCAGCACGATCATGAGGATGACCCCCTCAGTGATGAGGCTTCGATACAGGGACCAGTTCCCCTAGAATTTCCACCAGGTGGTGTACCAGTTATGCCACCACCATTGGAGCCGCCAGTGGTACCTGTAGTACCAACCGGCGAGGTGCGCAGGCATAGCGCGCTCCATGAGTTCCAGAGATAGAGACCCCTCAGGTTCTGAGGTGAGACCGACCCTCAGGCGGCTGAGGACTGTCTTGAGGTGGTGACTAGAGTTTTCTATCTAGTAAGGACACCAACAGACCAGATGGTGATCCTAGGAGTGAGCCTTCTTCAGGGTTCGGTGGGGCGACGGTGGAGTCTGACCACATAGACTCACGACAAGGAGTCTCTTTCATGGATGGAGTTTGAGAGACTCTTAAGGGGGGAGTTCTCTCTAGTTACACTGAGAGTTGTACGCATCTATGAGCTTTTTCAGCTCCATAAGGGTAGTATGACAGTATATAACTATTCATCGAGGTTCACCAACCTCACCAGGTACTCGATGGATATGGATAGGGATCAGTACTTCAGGGCTCGTACTTTCGATCAAGGTCTACGACGAGATATCCAAGATAGTGTCATGTTTCTATGCATATCGACTAATTATGGAGTGCTCGAGCGGGCCTTGGTGATCGAGAGCATCTTGGCGGGGTAGAGACAGCCGCCGGCAGTCAGCAACAGGCAGACAGGTGCAGAGACCCTGGCAGTAGGGAGCCGACTTGAGGAATAGGGACCTAGACATGGGAAACATCATAGGAGGACCCAGGACAGGGGATCGACAGTCCAGGGCTCTCAGGATGGATCCAGTCAGCCTAGGGGGAAGCGATGCTACACATGCGACGGTAGGGACATCTCACTAGAGATTGCCCGATCAGTCGAGATGCTGATAGGGAAGCAATGGAAGGACCACCGAGGCAGAGACAGATAACAGAACTGGAAGACCCTCCAAGCGGTGGACATGGCAGAGGAGTAGGAAGAGCTGCAAGTGGTGGTAGATGCTGTAACTTACTTTCACCACCACCCCCAGGAGGTCCACACCGGGCTCAGGGAGCTGGGGGATAGGGGTGGGGACAACTGCATGCTATCGTGGCATACAACCCAGGGACTCCAGGGATGATTCAAGGTACGATCTGTGTCTTCTCTACCTTAGCTTTCGTGTTTATAGAAATAGGTTCCATTCATTCCTTCATAGCCACATGTCTTGTACGAAACCTCAAGATTCCGGTAGAACCGTTGACTCGATCCTTACGTTTGGAGACACCTATGGGAGGAGACTCGACGAACACGCACCTTTTCAAACAGTGTGATCTTACCCATGGAGGTGAGAGTTTTGGTTGTAACCTCTTGGTGGTAGCGTCGAGGCCTTACGACATCATTCTCGGTATGGATTGGTTATCTTAGGTCCATGCCCAGATTGATTGTCTTAGGTGAAAAGTGTGGTGTATCTGTTGTGATGGAACGAGGTTTTCCTTTGTCGGAGAAAAGGAAACCTAGGCAGCACAGAATGGACTTATGCAGAGGTGGGTGCAGCCAATCGCTCATGAGTTGGCTAGCCTTTCCATCAGATTAGTTGATGTTGTGAACTCCCAGTACCCAGCAGTAGTGGCGGAGTACGAGGACGTCTTTCCCGAAGATGTTCCAGGATTACCTCCCCACTGGGAGATCAACTTCTGCATCGACTTACACCCCGGGATGGCACCGATTTCTTCATCAGCATATCGGATGGCTCCCACAGGGCTTCGCGAGCTAAGGGTGCAGTTGGAGGATTTGCAGATCAAGGGTTTCGTGAGACCCAACGTCTCACCCTAGGCGGCCCTAGTCATGTTTGCCAAGAAGTTAGACGGGAGTCTGAGGTTGTGCGTGGATTACCGATGCTTGAACTAGGTGACGGTGAAGAATAAGTATCCACTGCTGAGAATCGATGACCTCTTCGATCAGCTAAGAGGGGAACAGTGGTTCTCGAAGGTTGACCTTCGATCAGGCTATCACCAGCTACGAGTGCGGGATGAGGATATACCGAAGACGACTTTCAGATGCTGCTATGGACACTATGAGTACTTCGTGATGCCTTTTGGCGTGACGAATGCCCCCGTAGTGTTCATGGGACTGATGAACCGGATCTTCCAGCCATACTTGGACTGGTTTGTATTGGTCTTCATCTATGTCATCCTAGTGCACTCGGCGTCAGAGGAGGAGCAGGCGAGACACTTGCAGATGGTTCTGGACGTACTCCGGGAGCAGCAGCTTTATGGGAAGCTCTCGAAGTGCCAGTTCTAGATTCAGTAGGTCCACTTTCTAGGACATGTCATCTCAGCATACGGAGTATCTGTAGACCCAGCCAAGGTGGAGGCTGTGTTAGCATGGGAGCCACCTTGGAGCGTGACGGAGGGGCAGAGCTTCCTTGGGTTGGAAGGATATTACCAGAGATTCATTCCTTATTTCTCTTGGATATCAGCACCAATGATGGCCTTGACCAGGAAGAGGAAACCCTTCATATGGATGGAGAAGTTTATACAAGCTTTTGAGTAGCTGAGACAGAGTTTGACGAGCGCCCCAGTCTTGAGATTGCTGGAGGAGGGTGTCGAGTACGTAGTTTTCTGCGATGCATCAAAGACTGGGCTCGGCTGTTGATTAGCCACTAAATGAGGCTAATATTCATTGTTAATATATATAATATTCATGTGCTTTATTATTCATAAATACCATTTTAGTGAATTTTACACTTTGAACATCATTTCACATTATGATTGTAATACCTTCTTAAAATGCACTATTATGTGGTACATTTTTTAACATCATTTAAAGTACCCAATGAATCATCTGATTTTAAGGAATCTAATTATATATTTTTTAATTTGACATTTTTTTAAATTGCTCTAAACTTAAATATGAACATTTTTTATTCATATATCAATGGATAATTCATGGAGGATGATGGAGATATTTGGAAATGAAAGGAAGCAATTCTGGAGAAGGCATATTGGACACCATCCCACTGATGAGACTTTGAGGCCCAACATAAAGTCCCAATTAATCCCAAATTTCGTAGGATGCTATAACATATGTATAGGAACAAATACCTCTTCAGGATCCAATGCTAATTCGGCCTCCATCGTGTCCATTTAGGCGGCCCAAGTTAGAGATAAAATTCTGGGCCAGATTCTGCGGCCCAGAAACACATCCCACTAATATAATCATATCTCGGAATCTAGAACTTCAAATGAGCCCAAATTTTACAGTCAGATATAAGACATCTGGATCCCCATTTTATTATTATATGGCCCACTCTGAGTCGGCCATCTATAAGAACTTCCAAACGCGTATATTTGGTGAAGGAAATCTGGCTGCCACCTCGGGTCAAGGGTGGAAAAATCAACTCTCCCTTACATTCCACCCACCTATGGCCTACCAAAATTAATTGAGGAGACTTGGACTGTTGTAGGATCGACACAAGGGCTCAAAAATTCCTATTTAAGGCATTAGTGTTGGAGGATTGAAGGATCTTGGATGTTTTGTTCAATTGTAATGTTATGCTGCATTTTTGTTGTCTCAAATTTGTCTTTCACATGTAAGTTGTTCACTTCACTTTAGTTTCTTAATAAAAGTTATTCTTCTACTCTTATTCTATTGTTATTCATATCACTTTGATACTGTTGGATCAAGGTGTAAATTTATTCACACCAAACCATGTGAAATTATTCACACAACGGTGGAGTGATCATTTTATTTTTGTTGTTTTCTTTACTTCTCTATTTCCTCTCTCATGAGTCTACTTTCCGCTTCCATTGAAACCATGGAATCAATGGAGGGATAACCCAATTATGGGTTGATCCAAGGGAGTAGTAAGGGGCTGGATTGTATGTTATTTATCACCTCATTAATGTATAATCACTTCTTTAATTGATATTTTTATTTGATGATTTTTAAACTCCATCGTCCTTGTTGAATTTAAGGCCACACACTTCAAGTGCTAATACGAACATTTACCTTGAAGTTATCTAAACTTTGATCCTTAAAGTGTATAAGTTATTAGTATTAAAGGGTGTAGGCATTAAACTAGTAAGTGATGATGTTGTTTTATCTCCTTAAATGAACCCATCTCAAATATAAGAAATTGAAATCATTAAAAAGGAAATACGACCAATCCACCCCGAGCGATAACCTAGGATCAACTCATTCTTTTAAATTGAATTCACTTAAGTCTCTTATAGTTTTTTTAAACCCATATAAAATCAACCCAAGTTGGCCACTTCATAGCCAAAAACATTCCTTAGAATGTGTGTGTCTATAGGTTACTTCTTAGGTCTCTGTGGATTCGAAAACCCAAGCTAAACTACAAGGACCATCTTACCTTCTTCTCTTGGGTAAATTTGAAAGAGAATAAAATTTTGGCGTCGTTACCAGGTACCTAAGTAATTAATCTTAGACACTATCATCCTTTTTTTATCCCACTTCTCATATTTCATTCTCAATTTCATTCATATGGAAAACCCTTTTGAACAAATCAAAACATGGGGAACCTCTTCTTACTTTGATCACTCCACACCAAGTGAGATGTACAGTGACCATCCTAGTTTCTACTTGTGGGATCATCAACAACCTAATGATCCACAATGTTTTTACTCCTATGATCCACAAATAATATCAAAATATAATGAGTATCAATCCCCACAAAGCTAATTTGAACATCCTCATATGGAATTCCAACAACATAATTATCCTCCTAGAATAGACCATCTATCTCAACCCCTTATCCATCCTAATTCACACCCATTACTTGAAAAATTGTGTCAACAAATGGAGATAATGAATTTTTAGGTTTCATCATTGAGGTTAGAAATACAAATCATTAAACATTGTGAGGAACCCATCCCTACACAAACTGTCCCTTCCATAACCTTTTGTCAATTGTCTAGTTTCCCACAAACCTCTCATGAATTTACTGAAGAGAAAACCTTTGGATTTGGGGAAGATGAGGAGGATCATGGAATTGTTTATAGGTGTTTAAATCAAGAGGAAACTGATTTTTTGTATTCACAAGAGGGAAATTTGACATCATGGATTGAGTCTCATGAATATAACTCCATTGATGATTTTTCAAAAATACAAATCACTGAACCATTAAGATAAATAACAATCTTTGAGTCCATACCCATTCCTGAAACTGATCGTTCCAATTTGGTGGTCGAATATTCTATTTAAAAGGAACCAATTCTGGTGAGCAATTTTGAAAATTAAATTGAGTTTGATTCAAAGTCCCAACCTAGGTCTGAAAGTGTTGGCCTACCTGAACTTGAACGAAAGGACTTTCCATCCACCCTCAAGTTTCCATTCATTGGGGATAGCCAAAAACTTCCAATTTTCAAAATTTATTATCTTGAAACCAATAAAGAGGTAATGATTCTTAATGTCTTTATAAAGACTAAAAAGGAAATTTAATCCACCATTTCTGATATTCCTTGGATTTACCCGCTCATTTTAGAACATTGGTTTTTACATGACACAAATTATAAACAAAGAATAAATATCAATAAAGTAGAAGTGGATAAATATGGGGTCCTTAAAATTTTGAAAGTTGGTATTGGGTAATTTTAGGGGTCCATGTCGGGCTAACGACGTTAAACAAAGCACTACATGGGAGGAAACCCGTGGTTTTCATGTTTGCAATCTTTTTTTGAATGATCTTTATTTTTGAAATAGGATTAATTAATTTTTATATTTAATAAAAAAATAGATTGTTGACCTGTTCTTATATTATGAGTATGGATGGGTATGAAAGAGGAGTACCATATTCATCTGTTTCACGTGGTGTGATCCTTGAGTAATACCTTACCCTGAAATTTAAAAAGAAGACAATGTTTCATCAGTTTATTTTATATATATACTTATATTTTACTTATATATATATATATATACTGTTTTGTTTGTTTGTTTGTTTTCCTTTTTCCACTAGGGAACTCTGCAAGCGACATGGATATTAAAGGACTAAATTGGAGCAGCAAGAATTTCAACTTCAACCACCAGGTGACTTCATTCCATAATCCTCATTTTCAATTTCCTTTTTGAAATTTCATTCTCTACCTCTACCCCCTTCTAAATTTTCTTTTCTTTAAACACTTGGGATAGTGTTATTTTAAGTTGGGGGGGGTAGATAAAATGAAAAATGCTTTTGTGTCAAAAAAATGAATGATTTGAGAAAAAAAATGTGTAAATGGAAGGAAACTTTCCTTTAACTTTTAACATGTTAATACACATTCCACACTTTGAAAATGAATATCAAATAATTTAGCATGCCTTGATTCTGATTTTAATCCTTGTATAATTTCATGAGCATATATTTTGGAAAGTGTGGCTGTCCAATGTGATATTTCATCCTTTATATTTTCATCCAAATAAAAAAAATCGCAATGCGCGTCCTTTGGATAGTGGGGTATTAGTTTGAGTTCATGGGGTCCCCCAAATAAGTATCATAGATTTGGTGATCATTTTAGTTTAATATGAGTATTCAAAAAAAATTGCGCTTACAGCAATGAAATGACCTAATGCATGGCTTTCGGCACTTGGGGATCGTGACTCCATAGTTGTCTGGCCCAGAGTTAGTAATTTTATCTCTATTTTTGGTAATTTGAATTTGTTTTTGACTAATTTAACTAGAGATGATGCCCGAGTATGTGGTCTTCACTTGGTGCCCTAAGGTCTTTGAGCCTGGGAGTCATCGGCGAAGTCTCACTACATGGGTTGACTCTTTTGAGTGCAACTTCAATTACCAAGGCAAAATTCCAAAAAAAACAAAAAAACAACAAAAAAACAAAAAAAATAATACAATAAAAAAATTGAATACTCATATTAATATTGAAATGTGATTCCACCTAGCGCTTCCGTCATTTCCCATTGAATAAAGATGAACCCCCATGTCTGTTGTGATACACAACACATCCTCATACTTAATTGATATTGGATGAAATATGACAATGAATTTGAACAAAGGAATGAGCTTGGGATTGAGATCTGCTTATGAAACTATCTTGTATTAAAATATTTTGATGGGTTTCATAATTTTTTGGCATATGGGTTTCTGGTGATCATTGTTTATTAAAATGTTTTTGGAAAAGGGAATTCGAATTTCATATTGTTGAGATATATTTTGCTCGGGACTAGAAAAACTCAAGTTGGGGGGTGTGATTATCCACTAAATGAGGCTAATATTCATTGTTAATATATATAATATTCATCTATTTTATTATTCATGAACACCATTTTAGTGCATTTTACACTTTGAACATCATTTCACATTATGATTGTAATACCTTCTTAAAATGCACTATTATGTGGTACATTTTTGAACATCATTTAAAGTACACAATGATTCATATGATTTGAAGGAATCTAATTATACATATTTTAATTTTATATTTTTTTAAATTGATCTACACTTAAATATAAACATGTTTTATTCAGTGATCAATGGAGAATTCATGGCGGATGATGGAGATATTTGGCAATGAAAGGAAGCAATTCTGGAGAAGGCATATTGGATACCATCCCACTGATGAGACTATGATGCCCCACATAAAGGCCCAATTAATCCCAAATTTAGTAGTATTCTATAAGAAATGTATAGTAACAAATCACTCTTCAGGATCCAATGCTAATTAGACCTCCATGGTGTCCATTTAGGGGGACCAAGTTAGAGATAAAATTTTGTTCCAGATTCTGCGGCTCAGAAAAACATCCCACTAATATTATCATATCTCGGAATCCAAAAATCAAAATGAGACTAAATTTTACAGGCGTCTATAATACATCCAGAGATACATTTTTTTCTTCTATGGCCCACTCTGATTCTACCATCTAGAAGGACTCTCAAGTGCGTCTGTTCGGTGAAGGAATCTGGATTCCACCTCGGGTCAAGGGTGGAAAAATTAACTCTCCCTTACTTTCCACCCACCTATGGCCTACCAAAATTAATTGAGGAGACTTAGACTATTGGAGGCTCGACCCAAGGGCTCAAAAATGCCTATTTAATTCATTAGTGTTGGAGGATTGAAGGATCTTGGATGCTTTGTTCAATTGTAATGTTATGCTGCAATTTTGTTGTCTCAAATTTGTCTTTCACATGTTAGTTGTTCAATTCACTTTAGTTTCTTAATAAAAGTTCTTCTTATACTCTTATTATGTTTTTCTTCATATCACTTTGATACCGTTTGATCAAGGTGTGAATTTATTCACACTAAACCTTGTGAAATTATTCACATAATGGTGGAGTGATCATTTTATTTTTGTTGTTTTCTTTACTTCTCCATTTCCTACCTCATGAGTCTACGTTTCGCTTCCATTGAAACCATGGGATCAATGGAGGGCTAACCCACTTATGGGTTGATCCAAGGGAGTATCAGTGGGCTAGATTGGATGTTATTTATCACCTCATTAATGTATAATCACTTCTTTAATTGAGATTTTTATTTGATGATTTTTAAACTCCATCGTCCTTGTTGAATTTAAGGCCACACACTTCAAGTGCTAATACGAAGCATTACCTTGAAGTGCTCAAAACTTTGATCCTTCAAGTTTATAGGTGATTAGTATTAAAGGGTGTAGTCCTTAAACCCGTAAGTTATGATGTTGTTTTATCTCCTTAAATGAACCCATCTCAAATATAAGAAATTGAAATCATTAAAAAGGAAATACGTCCAATACACCCCGAGAGATAACCAAGGATCAACTCATTCTTTTAAATTGAATTCACTTAAGTATCTTATATTTCCTTTAAACCCATCTAAAATCAACCCAATTTGGCCACTTCATATCCAAAAACAGTCCTTAGAATGTGCGTGTCTTTTGGTTACTTCTTAGTTCTCTGAGGATTCGACAACCCAAGCTATACTACAAGGACCGTCTTACCTTCTTCTCGTTGGTAAATTTGAGCGAGAATCAGTTGTGTCCTAATGCAGTGGCATGCAGTGATTACTTATGGTTTGCACCATCTTAGGCCACATGAGCAGAACTATGAGACCCATGATCTCGAGTTGGTTGTGGTGGTCTTCGCATTGAAAATGTGGCGACAATACCTGATGGGTGAGCGGTGTATCATCTACTCTAACCACAAGAGTCTCAAGTACATCTTTTCACAGAAAGATCTGAATTTGTGGTGGAGACGATGGCTAGAGTTCCTCTAGGACTATGATTTAGAGATCATCTATACTCTTGGAAAGGGGAACAAGGTGGAGGATTCTCTTAGTGGAAGGTCGAGCTCACAGCTGTTGAGTGTGGAGACACAGTAGTTAGCCGTGTTGCAGTTATCCTTAGTGGATGGAGAGGATACATCTTACCTGTAGTCGATGGTTGTCGCCCCTCCACTCTTACAGCGAGTTAGGGAGGCACATCTTGAGGATGTCAACTGTGTGGATTTACGTGCTTAGTTATCCACAGGACATGCTCCTAATGGCTATTCACAAGGTGGGGAGAACATACTTCTTTTCAGAGGACGCATTGTTGTACCAATGGCATTGCAGGAGGAGGTCCTGAGTGAGTTTCATATATCCCATATGGAGGTACATCCTAGGGTAGCAAAGATGTATCAGGATCTCCGATGATAGTTCTAGTGTCCAAGCATGAAGAAAGTAGTAGCGGAGTTAGTTTCTAGATGCCTCAGATGTCAGCAGGTGAAGGATGAGCACCAGGTTCTAGTGGGATTAGCTCACCCCTGGAAGTTTTAGAGTGGAAGTGTGACGGAATATCGATGGAATTCGTGACAAGATCACCACGGATGTCCAAGGGGCATGATTCTATCTGGGTGATTGTTGACTGACTCACCAAGTCGGCCCACTTCCTAGATATCGGGGATCAGAGTTCCGTAGAGAGCTTGGGACACCTCTACGTGCAGGAGATTGTTTGGATTCATGGAGTCCCCTCGACTATAGTCTTAGATCGATACGTCTACTTCACATACCGGTTGTGGAAGGGATTGCAGGAGGCATTCAGGACTCAGATACGCTTGAGCACAGCGTTTCATCCCTAGACTGATTTTCAGATGGAGAGGACCATTCAGGTTCTGAAAGATATGTTGTGAGCTTGTATCTTGGACTTTGGTCACAGCTGGGAGGACCACCTACCACTGGTGGAGTTTTCGTACAACAATAGCTACCACCCCACCATTGGTATGGCACCGTTCGAGGCCTTGTTCGGGAGACCCTACCGGTCACCGCTTTACTGGACCGACCCTGTAGAATCAGCACTCATGGGTCCAGAGTTGGTGCGAGCTACCACGGAGAAGGTGCAGATCATCCGAGAGTGGATGAAGACTGTACAGATCTGGAATAAGTCCTATGTTGACTGATGATGGAGGCCTCTAGAGTTCGAAGAGGGAGACCACGTCTTTCTTCAGGTCTCACCTTGACAAGGGTTACAGAGATTTGGCCGAGGCGGCAAGCTATCTATGAGGTTCATCAGACCCTTCCAGATATTGTGCAGAGTTGGAGAGGTGGTGTACCGCCTAGCTTTACCACCATAGTTGCATCAGTTACATGATATCTTCCATGTGTTTTAGCTGAGGAGGTACGTGCATGACCCATCGCACATCATCGACTGGGGTGAGATGGACATCGAGGATGGAGTGACCTTTGCTGAGTAACCAGTGGAGATCGAGGATCGGCAGGAGAGGATCCTTCGTGGGTGATCGATTCCCTTGGTGCACGTCTAGTGGATGCACAGGAATCTTCAGGAGAGCACGTGGGAGCGGGAGGCCTAGATCCGTGTCCAATACCCTCATCTTTTTGGGTAGGCTTTTTTGTGGCTTTTTGGGCATGTAAATCCCCAAGGTGGGGAGAATGTAATGTCTTGTATTTTCAATGTATTATTTTATAAAAAATATATGGAATTATTTCGAGACTGTGCGTGAAAATGGCACATCATTCTGAGGCCCGGTGAGCCCGAAACGGTGGTTTGAACTTTTTAAGTTAAGTGAGTCGACACTTGTGCACGGTTGTGGCAGTTTCCAAATGGGTACCTGGATTAAAAATATGAGGGCACCGTTGCGTCCAAGATGATGAATTTACTTAATAATGAGTCTAACCTCAACCGACGCAGGTCTAGGGAAAAAAGTTTATTTTCGGACGTTTTACTAAAATAAAAATAAAATAAATTGTTAAATGTTTATTTTTATTTTATTTTATGGAAACATCCGCTGCAGCGCAGCGATGGGACATCTGTTTATTTTTTTAAAGACGCGTCATAATCACTCAAGAATGGAAAGATGGATTCATTAATACCACATCATATCTTAAATTCCAATCATGTTTCCCTTTTTAGTGGGTTAGGCGATTGGTGGTCGTTGACGAAATTTTCGGAAAAATTGCTGGAGGATCCACAGAGCGCTGGAGCGAACCCTCAACGGCGAACAACGACGGATCGGAGTTGAGAATCGTTGTGACAACGATGTTGAAGGATCTAGACAGCGGAGACAGCGTGACACCTTCATCAATGATCAAACACAGTTGAGGTAGGGGTTTTTTATTTAATTTCCTCTTTCCCCGTCCTTGATTTAAAACGACGAACGTGGATCAACCACGAACAAGTTGGTTCGCAGATTCATATATTCTTGCGGGAGGAATTTTTTTCTTTGGGATGATCTCAGGAATTTGATCCATGTTTTGTTTTATTATTTGATCTTGATCCATTTAAGCCTACTGACGGGAGCGGATCAACTCTGTGATGAACGACGGCGGAGGTTCGTTCCTCATGTTATTTTATTGGATTTCTTTCCACCACTTTCTCTTCTCGCACGTTCTTCATGTTCTTCATGGGGTGATGAACAACAGATCGTTTCAGATCCGTTATGTGACTCAATGATCCCAAATCGAAGGTTCGGCACCGCAACAACCTCGCAGAGGTGCGGCGACAATGGTGGACGAAGAATCGGACCGAATCGGGAAGGACTGTTCTTCGAGCATTCTTCGTGCGGGAAGATCAAAACATGTTTTCGGAGCCAATTAGAGGCCCTAAAACACCATAAGCAGCTTCATGGTGTCAGGTTGACCAAAACCTGAATGTTTTGTGGCGATCAGACGGCCGGATCAATGATCAGAGCAGCTCAAGAGGTGCGCCGGTGAAGAGCGTCGTTTTTGGAAATTTCCAGAATACACGGCGTGTACTTTTGAGGAACACACCGTGTAGTACTGATGGTGGTGGCTAGGGTTCAGGGGTCGGAGAGTAATTACACGGTACGTGACCCTGGTCACACAGCATGTCGGAATTTCCCTGAAGATCGGTATGTATTTTTGGAAATACACAGACACGGGATGATCTACACGACTTCAGGCGACACGGTGTATACAGCATGGCAGAGGCGGCTACGTGGAACTTGGCGTGTATTCAGGGGGTACATGGACACGGGTTGTAGTACACAGGTTGATGACCATGTACGTCCACAAGGTCAGTGACACGGGGCCAACCCCAGTCACTCGGACATGGCGTGTAAATTGTACTACACACCATGTACCATGTTTTTCTACACGACCAGCCTTATGACATGGACCGTTGTACACGGGAAGTAACCGAGGTCAGACAACACGGCGTATAACTTTTCTACACACCGTGTACTTTTTGTAAAACGGCATGGTCCTCTTGTTCACCGTATCTTGGACATCTTTCATTTGGGTTAGTGCCCCTTCTTCTCTTTCCCCTGAAATTCAGGCATCATTTCCACACACAAGAGTATGATCCCTTCAGCAAGACTTTCTATGATAGAGTCATGCATCCATCTGAGAGGCCCGGATCAAGATCCTCTATCCATTCCTGACCCTAGGTAGAGTCAGGCATCAACGTGACCAACTCTACCAGGCATTCATCCTCTACCTAGCTGGTGTATCACCTAACTGGTGAATCCGGATGAGTTGCGGTATCCGCTATGGCCCTGGCAGTGATCCTCATCTATGTATCGTGATCTTTCCCACTAAGGATTGTGTCTCCCAAAATGAGTGTTTCTATCTATCATAAATATTCCCACTCAATAGTGTGTCTCTTGTAATGAGTGTGACTACCTCTCGTGATGGTTCCCGATGAACGGTACTTCTCATACGGATGTCATCAGAGATGTAAGACTCGTGGAGTGTGTTCTCCCGGGATGAGTGCTTTATAGAATCTTCGAACTAAATCCCTAATGGGGGTATGAAGTTGTGCAACTTGTCTCTAGACTACGGGTTTGGGTTTTTAGTATATCTGTTTTGTTATATATGTTCTGTAGACATACACTATGCATAGCTGACTGTACTTTTACTTTGTGTACTGTTTTGTGGTTTTCGGGGTCCTCTACTAAGTATTGTTATACTCACCCCTACAGGGGATTTTCCCACACGTCTGGTGTCTTGTGCAGACAAGCAAACTTTTGACAGAGTGTAGGGCGGACCAGGGAAGGACTGAGCTTTTTGAGTTCCCTACAGGCTGAGGTGTTTCTACGGCTGTGAGAAGAAGTCCCAGTACCTTTTGTGTTTATAGTTTGGACTTTGCAGTTTTTAGACTCTTGTTTTTGGTGGGCTTGTATTTTGGACCAGTTTACTATTTAGTAATCTACCTTTCGTCCTACTCTGTTGGTTGGGTTTAGTTGTTTGCATGCATTTTTTTATTCCTTAGTGGTTGTTACATTTCATCATTGTGGACTTGGAGATATGTGTGTGTGTGTACATGTATATAGGCAATGCCTCCCATGTTAGTAATATTCCCCTCAGTGCTAGTCACCAGCCCCTGGCCTATTGGAGGTAGGCTTGGGGAGTCACGGCGTGGGGACCACTGGGACGGTTCGTGACACCTATGTTTAAATAAATTATAATCCTTCATTTTATAGCAGCTTACCATGAATATGAGTTTTGAAAAATGGATATCAAAACTGTATTACTTAATGTGAACCTTCAAGGGGATGTGTATATGTCAAAACCAGAAGGTTTTGTGACTCCAAGAAATTACAAAAAGGTATGAAAACTATTGAGATCCATTTATTAATTAAATAAATCATATAGATCATGGAACATTTTATTTGATGAAGCCATAAAGGAATTTGGTTTCATTAATAATTAATTTGAGCCAAATTTTTACAAGTGGTTTAGTGGGAGTTTGGTTGTTTTCATAGTTGTATATGTTGATGACATATTACTAATTGGAAACCATATACTATCCTTACAAAATGTTAAGGCATGGTTGAACAAGTGCTTCTCCATGAAGGAATTATGTGAAGTGTACTACATTATAGGGATCCAGATCATGCGTGATAGATATAAGATGTTTCTTAGACTAAGTCTAGGTATATAAATTAAATAGATATTAAAGAGGTTCAGTATAGAAAAATACAATATGGGATTGGTTCTAGTGTCACATGGTATATATATTTACAAGAAAATGTGTCCTCATAAATAAGAGGAAAGATAGATAATGAGTAGAATCCCATAAATTTTGATGATAGGATCGATCATGTATGGAATGTTATGTATGAGCTATGGTAGGTAGATATCAAGAAGATCCAATAGAATAACATTGGATTGTTGTTAAGACTATCCTTAAGTATCTGAGGTAAACTAGGGATATGTTCCTAGTGTATGGAGGGGATGAAGATCTATTCATCCAGAGTTATACATATGTTATATTTTAGGTAGATCATATTGATCTGAAGACATAGTCTGAAAATATTTTTTGTCTTGATGGAGGAGCTATGAGCTAGAAAATTTCAAAGTATCCAATTGTCACTGATTCTACAGCAAAGTTCAGTTATAATGTGGCTTCTAATGTAGCCAAGGATGTAGTATTAATTCATACATTTTTTCAATATCTTCATGTGGTTTATATAAGTAAAGAACCTATCATATTTTACTATAATTATTCTTAAATGGTCTCTCTACAAATATCCAAGGTCACACCAATTGAAAAAATCACATTACCTCAAAATTTTCATCTCTTAAGGGATTTTTCTCAATGAGGTGAAGTTTTAATTAGTAGATTATCTATGGAGTAAAACATGGTGGACCCCTTGATAAAGGATTTATCTCAGAAAAATCACGAGTATCATGTGAGATCTAGTGGAATGATATCAATTATCAGTTGACTCTAATGAAGGTGTGAGTCTTTTGGAGTTGGATACCTAGAACTATCTTTTTTATTACATGGTTACATTTTTTCTTAAATAATATTTTAGTATCACATGTTTATTATTATTTATATGATATTTGAATGTGGTGATTTCCTTAGAATATATTTTATGATGAAAATTTATAGAAGTTCCCTATTATGATAAGAACCTAAAGGTGCTACGACATTATTCTTTAACCTTGTACTATGTTCAGATGATACTGTCTAACGGGACATAGAAAATAAAGGATATTAGGGGTAGAAGGATCATAATACATTGAGACACCCTCTCATGGTGTTCATGTTGGTTTCAGGCACATCAGAATCATGTTTTGGAAAGAGATATATTAAAATTTATTTTCATATTCATTTTCTTGAAACCCCGAGTGAGGAACTTGCATGTAAAATTTATAATTAATTTATTTAATATTGGAATAAACAAATACCTGGGATTACTATCTTTCTTTGATGTTAATGTTGATCATTCAAAATTACCCTTTCATATTTCCTTCATTGGGTTAGGAGGATCTAAGTATAGAATCCCTCTAGTGGTGATTCACATATTCTCCTTTGTTCTCCAAGAAACACCAATCAATCTTTGGGTGCTAGTGTGGTGAATTGATTTTATTTCATTGTTTTTATTGATCAATAATCCTCCAGTATTGAAGTAATCTCACTTGCATTTCTCATTATTCAAAGGGACGGAGAAGGGGGGGTCGAGAGAGAATTCTTTATGCACAAAAAATCTTTATTTTCAATTGTACACCCTACATAATAGACATAACTGTCTATTTATAGAAGTAGGGTTTAGGTTAAAATCATTATTTAATTTCATTTTGGCCCTTAAATAATATTATAACCTTAAAAACACAATGACACATAATAATAATAATAATTTTATTATTTTTTGAGCACTCCAACTTACAAAATAAAAAATATTATTTAACAGAATTGTGGATTATTTTTTATTACCAGGAACAATATTGGCCCATTCAAACTCTTCTAGAATTTATTGAACACTCGAATAAATATTTAATTTAAATATTTCATTCATTAATGAATATTTTAGATTGATAAAATGTGAATAAAATTATCCTTGGGTATTGAGAATAATATTTATTCAATTAATTAAATTCAAATAAAATTTCATCAAGATCATTAGTGACACTAAGTGTGTGACCCTATAAGATTATTTCTCATTATAATTAAGTAGGCTTGTCTAAATTCTAGGATTACTGTCTATAAATGGGTCAAGAAATCCAAGATAAATATATTAATATCTCAACAATGACAACCACATTTGAATGCTCACTATGTAATATAATCTCTTTTTCACAAAATATCATCAAGCAGGTTTCACATCCATGTCACCAACCTATATACTCAATATGTCATTCTTTGAATATCTAAAATAAACACGTCATTAAAACATGGATATGGAATTTAGGGTGATAGTTCTATTCCAATAAAAGGATTGAGATATCAACTTCCATAAAGATGGAAGGGACAAATCCTTCCTCAACTTATCCATTAATGGTAAGTGAACCATGATGCACCCAACATACCCTACCCCACCACGAACATATAGTGTCATGATTTTCATCATTAAATATTATATATGGATTCATGATATACATTAATTATAATCATAAAATCTAATGACCATTGAACATGCTCAAATATAGTAATCTCTGATGTCACCAAAACATGTAGAATTCCTACTGGTGGGTTTTTATCTTAATCTCCCATATTAAAGATTAACAAGTGTAGACTTAAAGAGAAAAAGCCTCATATAATTATGAGTTCTCACACTTGATAATATATGTACTATGTGTCACATCATAGTACATTTTCCACCTATAAAAAATTATTTAAGAATATTATCCTATTGCTTTATGGTTCTCATCATAGTGGGGGAACTGCTATGACATATATGTTCAATGTATACTCTTGGACATTATTACATTCGATTCATATAGAAAAATGAACAAAATGTAATAATAATTTTTATTAATATTCAATACATCAAATATAAATATAATAAAATTTCAAATAGTTGGTCCTAGGACACCAACTCCATCAAATACCCACTTGGGCTAGAGACAACTACTTATGACTTTCATTCCACTAGAACTCACATGATAATCATGTTTTTTCTGATTTAAGGCTTTTTTAAAAGGTTCCTCTATGTTTTCTTCCATGAAAATACTACTCACTTCAACCACAACTCTCTGTGAAAAATCCATCAAGATATAATACTTATGAAGTATGTACTTCGTCTATTGACGTGACCTTGGATATTTTTCAAGATCCGCAATTGTAGTATTATCATAGTAGAGTGTGATAGGATATTTAATTTTAGGTACCACATAAACTTGTTGGATGAAGTTTTATATACATACTTCTTCTTTAAATACCTAAAAATCCACAATATACTTAGACTCATCTATACAATATGTGACCACAACCATCATTGATATCTTCTATCTCACAACACCTCCATTCAATGTGAAGATGTACCTCATTTGTGAATCCATGGCATCTTGATCATTTTAGAAAATAGAAGTTTTATATACTCTAATGAATAGTTCCTAAACTCCTCCATAAACCACGAACATATCCTTAGTATGCCTCAAATACTTAAATATAGTATTGACCGACATCCAATATCAGTCACATAGGTCATCTTGATATCTTCCTACCATACTTAATAAATAGGAGACATCTATCGTTGTACATAGCATAAAATACATGATTGAACCAATCACTGAAATGTATGGAATCCTTTTCATTCTATTTCTTTCCTCATATGTATGAGGACACATTTTCCTAGAAATATGAAATTTATGTGACACTAGAAACAATCCCCTCTTGGATTGTTCCATACTGAATCTCTTCAATATCTTATCAAAGTATTTACTTTGACTTAGGTCAAGAAACCTCTTGGATCTATCATTATGGATCTTTATCCCAAGAATATATGCTACCTCACCCAAGTCCTTCATATAGAATAATTTATTCATCTATTACTTAATAGACTGTAAGATTAGTATTTCATTTCCAATGAGTAATATGTCATCAACATATACTATTATGAAAATGACTACATCCCCACTAAACCATTTATAGACACAATTATCACACTCATTATTTATGAAACCAGATTCTTTTATGGATTCATCAAAATGAATATTCCATGAACTAGATACTTTCTTTAATCAATAAATTGATTTTTTTTCAATTTTCCTAACTTTTTGGAATCCTTTAGAGTTACAAACCCTTAGAGTTATGTCATATATACATATTCCTAAAGGTTCTCATTAAGGAAGGTTTTTTTGATATCCATTTTCTAAATCTCATAGTCATGGTAAACCATAATGGCATGTAAAATTATGATGGATTTCAGTATTACAAATAGTGAAAAGGTTTTATCATATTCAATGACTTGATGTTGTTTAAAAACTTTTGTAACTAGTCACACATTATAGGTACTGAATTTTTCTTTAATTTATAGTTTCTTCTTGAATAACCATTTGAAACCAATGGTATTTACATCCATTGGATGACCCACCAAAATATAGACTTTTTTGGTGCATGTAATCCATTTCAGAATTCATGGCTTCTTAGAAATTGACAACATCTATGCCACTTACTACTTTTTCATAGGTTAGAGGATCATTGTTATTAATTAATAATGAGTCACCATACTTAGTGACTATAAAACAATACAATTCTGGTTCTCTAACCTCTCTTGTAATCCAATGTATTACTTTTGTCTTTTGAACAGTTTCTTCTTCTATGGGGCTTTGTGGAATCTGTTCCTATGATAACTCAATCGTACCTTGAGCCTCAACTTCATTGAATGATATCTTTCTCTCAATATCTCTTTTAGAGATGTGATCCCTCTCAAGTAATATGGAATGTCTTTTTATGATTTCATTTTTTCTAAGGGGTTATATAGGTAATATCCCCTTATTTAATTATGGTATCCTATAAAGGTACACTTTTTTACTAGGGGAGTAAATTTTTTACTTGAATAGGCCTTAAAAAATTATTCACAACCCCATACATGTAAATATGACAACAAATGTTTAGTTACATTCCATAAATGGTATGGTATATCATCTTCCACTTTAGTTAGAACTTGGTTTAGTATTTGTGATGTTGTTTGTAACATGTATCCCTAAAAGGATAATGGAATACTCGCATGACACATCATTGATATCACCATGTCTAATAAGGTGTGTTTACTCATTTCACTTAAACCAATCCACTGAGGTGTATAAGTATGAGTGATTTTAGATAGGATCCCAAACTCCTATAAGTTATCAATTAATTATAGATTAATATATTCTCTACCATAGTTTGAGTATAGTGTTTTAATATTCTTACCAAGCTAGTTCTCAACTTCATTCTTTTATTCCATGAATATATCAAAAGAATCCAACTTATACCTCATTAATTATACATATCCATATCTACTAAAATCATCGGTAAAATTTATGAAGTATGAGTACCCACTCCTTGACTCAATATTAAATGGTCCACATGCATCTGTATAAACTAATTCAAGAAGATATTTAGACCTTACACATTTTCCACTAAATGGGGATTTGGTCATTTTACCGTGTAAACTTGTGTGACATAGACGATGTGGTTTTAGATCAAAAAAAAATCTAAATATCCATCTTAGTATAATTTATTCATTTTTTTTTCATTTAGATGATATATTCGGTGATTCAATTGTTGGGTTTGGTATGAGTCATATAAAGTAGTCTCATTATCAGTTACCATTACTTGGTTTGTGTAATCCAACACATAAAAACATTTATTTAAATGTGAATTACAGTAAAAAAATGTTATCTTTATAAAACAAGAAACATTCATTTTTGAACATGAAAATAAATCAATCCATATTGTTTGGTTATGGGGCCCACAGCGGAAGCCGGTGGTCGGGTATTTTAAAAGTTTTGTCGGTGGATCGATGGTACTTGTCGATGCCGATGATCCGAGCCCCAGACAGGTCCAAGGATATCATGTAAATTGTTAAGATCACAAAACTAAAATGAAAATGTGCCCGTTTCAAATCCGAAGTTGCGGTTGAATGCAACTAGTCTATGGAGATCATCGCTTGAAGGATCCAAAGAAGGATCCCTCTAGATCATCCACACGCACTCCCAAAATCTGATGGAACGTCGATCATCGAATTATGGGTGCTAGCGCAGTGATCCGACAATGCTTTCGACGTCCCGACGATCACCAAATCGAGATGACTTCGATGCTTGAGGAAGATCTTGATCCAAGATCCATGGATCGATAGTTTCTCTCTCTAGAGAGTGGGGGGAGAGAGAGGCTCTGGATTTCACTCCATGAAATGAGTGAATAGTGAATTTCCCACCAAGGGAGGGATCCACCTCTCTTATTTAAAGTGTAATTCCAAAATACCTGGTTGGGTTCTCCAACCCCTGTTTATTTCAATGTCCACTAAATAAATAATTTTGAAAAACTAAATTGCACCAGTATTATTTATTATTTTATGAAATACTTGTAATATATATAAAATATATTATGTGATAAAACCTGAGCTATTTAACTCAACTCATTGTCCCGCTTAATATTAAACAAACCTTGAATATTAAAATAATATTCATTCGATTAATATTTTCCTGTATTTACTAAACTTGTAAATACATTAAATAAATTCAATCCCAAATATTCATAAAATTAATATTAATGAATTTATTTAATTCTTTTAATGATTGATACTTTAGACAACACTCGGACCCCATGGCGGGGCCCACCAAGTCCATATACCTATTCAACTGAATAGGGCAGATTCTTGAATACACTATTCTGTGTGACCCTTTAGGCCCTTATCTCGATAGCACTGAATAAAATCTATAGACCAAGAGCAGAGTCTAGCAACCCATCATGGACCCTAAAGAGATAAGGATAGTCATAACAATGACTACCAACCTACGAACACTAATTGTGTACTATAAACTTTTTATCATTAAATATATCATAAAGCAGGACACACTCCTGTGTCCTCATCCTTATCTTGATTTATTATTTGTTGATCTATCCAGATGGATTTGCCTTTCTACTGCTTTTCCCAAAGGCTTATGAAGGTTGTACCATCCTATTCAACCGGGCCTGAGATATACAACTTCCTAAACTTGGAAGAGACAAATCCTTTCTTGACCATTCATCCAATGTCATACCACCAATGATGCACCCAACACCAACTTCCTCGCCAATGTACGTAATCAGATAGTACACATTGTTAATGGTCTCAATTTAGGAGACCAATACACATGTTCA
Organism: Viscum album; assembly: GCA_963277665.1. Taxonomy (NCBI): domain Eukaryota; kingdom Viridiplantae; phylum Streptophyta; class Magnoliopsida; order Santalales; family Viscaceae; genus Viscum; species Viscum album. The sequence goes on along the minus strand of OY728136.1, from coordinate 798,692,597 downwards.
TAGATAGGAATAACCAATGACACCCAAAAACATGTCGTGTTCCTATTGGAGGGTATGTTCTCATGATCTCACTACTAGAGATCACCAAGTGCGAATTTCATGAGAAGAAGTATCATTGCTTATGAGACCCCAACACCTGATATTCATACATCTACTATGTTCAGTCAGTAATATGTATCTAGAATATAGAACATATATTTTAGATTAATGTCATAGTATCTCGAGGTTCTCATTATAGCTTGGGATCTGATATAACCTCTCAACATGACAATTAACCTTTGGACATTACCATTATAATAGTGGATGCAAAAAAGTATACAGTATAATGGTAAGATAACATCATGAATAGCTAACTATACACATGATATGGTAATAAAAAGTACTTCATAGTTGGGTTTAGGGCACCCACTATTTCAATACATATCAATTATGGATAGAGATATAATTTTTTTGGTAACTGAAGGCACATAATAACAACCCTTTAAAATCATGATCATTTCTATTGAAAATGTGAGGTGGTAGTCCCCAATAGCTATAGAAACAAGTTTATCACCATTAATTACTCATAAATCTACCTCCCCTTGGTCATTTTTTTTTATATACTTGGTTTCTATATTTGAATACATATGTGATCACTATAAGCTGTATCTAATACCCAATTTATAGAAACAGATTAATTTAAATTGATAAAAAATCCACCTAAAGCTTCCCCTATCTTGTTTGTATGGGTGTAGTTTTTCTTCTAGTGGCCCTTTTTCCACATGTAATACAAAAAAAATCATATTCCATTACTTTCCCCTCGATCTTCCTCTTCTTGGATGGTCATGAAGAATCATGGACTTAGATATATTTTCATTCCCTTTCTATTTTTTCACTATAAGGATTAATTATTTTCATGATTTATATCCTTATCTACTAGGTGAAGGAGGGTAAAAATATTTGGAAGAGACTTGTCAATGTTTTTTATATTAAATTTTACAAAAACAATCTAGATAATCTTTGAGGGAGTGATGTAATAATGAGATCAGTGCTTGGTTCTTTAGGCAGTTTAAACCCTAGAACCTCTAATTACTCAATGTACCCAATTAGATTTCCTGTTTGATGCCTATATGGAGAACCCTCTCCAAGATTTATCTAAAAGATCACCTTGTAAATCTCAAACTATTTCTATCTTATTCTATCCTACTAAAAAAAGAGGTTATCAAGCATTTAATATGCATCCATGTTTCTGTGAGACTTCATGAGTTCACTAGACATAGAAAAAAGCATCAAAAATTGAACGTGGACTGCATCAATTAAATGTTTTTTTGTAGAAAATTAACTCTTCATCACTCATATACTTATCAGCTGGATTAATAATTGAGTATTCTAGAACATAATATTTCCATTCATGGCATAGCATGACCCAAAGTCATATAAACCACTCCTAGAAGTTACTGCTTATGGGGAGGTAATATTTATAAAACATTAATTATATGGATAATGTGGATGAAGATATTACCATTTTATTATACAATTAATGAGTAGATAATTAGTAATTTTCTTGATTACAAATTATGTGATAAATAATCAATTTATTTATTTATTTTAAGTCTCCAACTATTTTATCAAGTCCCAATATCCCTCACAATTGAACTAAAAATTTATATTTTCTAATACATTCTTGTGGTAAGGATCCATATTACCCTTCGCATAACCCTAATGAGGGTTAGTCAAGCTACTTGAATATATTTAGCTTGGCAGTTCTTTTCTAACTATGGGCTTATAGCTCCTTGATCTATTCAGTTGACTCCCCTATCCTAAAATCCTAACTTGTAATCCCTCATCACTTTCCTCCATGTTACATCAAGCCTATAGAGGTCTACCTTTATTTATTTAAGATGGTTAAATCAACCCATAAAATTCATAAGAACTCCATATTAAAAGTAAGTGTCCTAATGAGGGTTGGTCAAACACTTAGATCTAAGTCTTTAATTCTTATTCAAGTAATGTAAGTCCCAGTTTCAATTAATATTTAATTGAGTAATTTTAATTTATTATGCATAAATATTATCTTTTTTTATCCTTTACATGTATTGTTAAAATTATGAGTTTGTTACTTAACTAATTAACCATGCTAGATAAAACATTTACACATAATCCATTTATATAAATCGCATCTTTGAACATTAATTTGTTTATTTATGTGATCATGATCTTGAATCAATAAAATAAATAATTGCATAGATAGAAATAATTAATTAATTAAATGACCTATTCATGAAATTTATCTAATGGTTTCTTTAATGATCATATATAAAATCAACCTATAACCTAGGGTAAATTACTCGTGTTGTCTATCATGGAATGATTTATAGAATTCCACATGTCCACATGTGTAACACCTGGGTTGGAATCATTATGGTTTCATCATGAGCCACCTCTACATGCCTTAGGAAACTTTATTAATTACAAGTATTTATAACTCACATTCATTTAAGGGAAACTATGGGATTGGTTAAATGGGAATTACATAAATATCCTTGGACACATAGGCCCTACATAATAATGGTGTGAGAGATGACTCGCATGCCATCATATTTTATTTAATAGTAAATAATTACAAACCCATGCGTTCTCTTAAATTAAATTATTTGAACACATACATTGATCTTTTTCTAGCTCATAGAAAGTCATATATATAAAATATTTACAAATTAAATGGCTAACGTTAATTTCTTTTTTCATTATTTATTATTACGATAAACATGCATGAATTAATTAATTAATTAATTAATTATTTCCCTTTCATATTAATGGACATCTTAATCCTCTTATAGATAAACATCATAAAGGTATTAATAGAAAATAAATGGAAAAATCAATAGTTATAAATTTATTACAATAAATTAATTGGTCATTTAAAATTTTTTAAAACCCATAATAAATTTTCAAAACACTTAAAGTTTCAATTAAGTAATAATATTTTAATGGTATAATTTTAATGTTATTTTAATTTAATTCTACTAGTGATTTTGAAACTACACGACATATACTATCCAGTTACACATCATGTACCTCTGTTTCCATGTATCCAAGTCACATGCTAAGGGCTTTGGTGTGTTGACATCATCTAGACTAAACGATGTGTACATGCTAGTTACACACCATGTATATAATTTTTGTGTGCTCGATATACTAGACTATGTATTTGGTGTGTATCTTGGAATATTACACAGTGTTTATAGGCCAGATACATTCCATGTGATCCAAATTCTGTTTTCCCATGCAATCTACTGAATGACTTGGCATGTTCTCCAGTGAGAGACTACATGACATGTGCCTCCAACTATACATCATGTATCTCTAATTATATTTGTATAGATAACTTGATGTGTATCTCATATGTGGTAATTAATGAACTACACATCATGTATATCATAAAATATCTAGTTTGTTAGTCTCATGATGCTTGGCCATGTATTATGACCACATAGATTACAGGATCTACACTGCTAACCCATGCAGAATTCATGGCATATACATTGTATATATGTAATGTAATTTTACAGTGGTGTTCCATGTTAGCTAGTAAACATGTGTTGTACATCCCATGTAATAAAAATGTGGTATTTCATGTATCTCTCAACATGTCTAGGTGTATCGTACAAGGTTACACGATGAGTACTCTGACTACAAACCGTGTAACCCTATCTTACCTGCCAAAAAATGGCAGTTCCTAATGGAATCTCAGATCTTTTTTCATATTTTCTTATACCATTAATAAAATAAAACACTGAATAACATAATTAATATGTTAGTAACATGTTAATTCAAATTTTATTAAATAAATAATAATAGGAAGTAAAAATTAAACCATGATTATATATATGGATAAACAATTAAATAAAATTTATAAATTTAAACAAAAAACCTATGATGCCACTTTTTGATTTTGAGTGCAGTGGAAGCATGTGGTGGTGGGTTATATATTAAAATTTATTTTAATATTGTGTTTCCTTAAACCCCAAGTGAGGATCTTATATGTAAAATTTATAATTACTTTATTTAAAATCAGATGAAACAAATACCAAGGCTTATGATATTTCATCGATGTGAATGTTGATCATCCAAAAAGACCCTTTTTTATTACATTCACTATACTATGAGGATCCAAGTATATAACCTCTAGTATTGATCCACATTTGATCCTTTTATCTCCAAGCAATGACAATTGATCTTCAGGTGCTAGCACGGAAAATCTATTGTCTTGTGTTGCTTGTGTTGATCGTTCATCCATTGATATTGAAGGAATATGTCTTATATTTATTGTTCTTGAGAGGGAGAGGGAAAGAGGAGTTGAGATAGAATTAAATGTGCACCAATATTCTATATTTTAAATTGTACACCCTACACAATAGACATAATCATCTATTTATAGATCTAGGGTTTACATTAAAATAATTATTTAATTTCATGTTATCCCTTAAATAATATGATAACCTTTAATGAAACCCTATGAAACGTATTATTATTATTATTTTGTGGTGTATGCAAAATTTCTTAATAAAAAATATTATTTAATCAGCCTGTTAATTATTATTTGACACTAGGCATGGTCTTTGTCCATTCGAACTCCTCTAACATTTATTGAACACCTGAATAAATACTTCGTTTAAATATTTCATTCATCAATAATTATTTTTTATCAATTAAATTTCAATAAAATTATCCCTCATTATTAATAATAATATTTAGTCAATTAATTAAATTCAAAAAGTGTTTAATTGAGATCATTAGAAATACTTAGTGTGTTGCCCTCTAGGATACTTTCTGGTTGGAATTAAGTGGGATTGCCTAAAGTCCTATATTATTATATAGGAATGGTTCAAGGAATCCAAGATAAATAACTTAATTTATAAATAATGAAAACCACATATTAATTCTCACTATGTAATCTCTTCCCTTTTTTATAATATCTCATCATGTAGGTTTCACATCCATGCCACCAACATATATGCTGGAAATGTATTTCTTTGACTATCTGAAATAAACACGTTGTTATACTATATCCATGGAATTTAGGGGGATGGTTATATTCCAATAAAATGGATGAGATATTATCTTCTATAAATATGAAAGGTATAAACCATTCATTGACTTATCCATTAATGATATTCCAATCATGACACTTCTAATTTACCCTACCTCTCTGGGAACATATAGTGCCATGGTTTTCATCAGAAAATATATGTTCATGAGTAATGAAATGCATTAATGATAATTTTAAATCCTAAGGACCATTATACACACTCTTATATAGGAATATTTGATGAAAAAAATGTGTAATTCCTACTGGTGGGTATGTTATCAAAATCTCCAAACCTAAAGATTACCAAGTAAAAACATTATGAGAAGAAGCCTCATCTGCTTATGAGTACTCATACCTGATATTATATGTATTATTTTTCCCATCATAGTACATTATCTAACTGTAAAACATTATTTAATAATATCATATTAACACTTCAACTTTATCATCATTATGGGTAACTTCTATGACCTTATCAATGAAATGTATACTCTAGTACATTATTACATTAGTGTTGTGTAGAATAATGAACAATATGTAATAAAAAAATTTATTAATATTTAATACATCGAATATACATGTAATAAAAGAACAAATATTTGGTCCTAGGACACCAACTCCTATATTTATCCCTCGGTTATCTCCAATATAGGAGGTTATGAGAATGGACATGTTAACAAGAAATACACATTTTCATGTTTCATTGGATGTTCCCATATTTAAATATGTTTACTAATCCTTATAATTTAATATTATCATTAATTAATATCATGAATCTTTCACTTGGGTGTATTTATGAAAACTGTGACGGCAAATGTTTGTGGAAAATTATGATACATTGCGTGCATCATGAATGATTTGTCATTAATTGATAATGCGATAATGGATTTATCACCTTTTTCTCTTGATAAAAGTTAATATCATAGGACAATTTATGGGAATGGAACCACCTGAATAAATCCCTATCCATGGTTTTATATTGTCGAGTTCATTTCTAGAAATCCATTGAAAGATACATCGAGTGTATAGGTTGATGGCATTGGAATAAAAGCTTCTTGATTTGAGATATTATGATAATATTATTATATTACATGGAAAACAATCATAAGAGGTTGGACATCATTTCAATGTTAACTTCCTTATATATGGATTCCTTTATGTGTTTTTAGATTCCAACCTTGGACATTAGGTAGTTATGCCTAATCCAAATAAGAAATAGGACTAGAGGGTCACACACTAAGTGTATCTACAATCTCAGTTAAATTCAAGTATCGAGTTGAACAAGATCAAATAAATTATATCTATTCAATTTTGGTTGATTTCCTTTATTTTAATCCCAATTTATTCAAAATATTAAAATGAGTTAAAAAATAGTTTTCAAGTTTGGGAAATATAATATTTATTATATTTATCATAGAATAATGCAGTGAAATTTATTTAATTATATAGTCATTATTTATGGATTGGTAGATACTAAGAACGGAAAGTGAACCAAGTTTAATTATCCAATTAGAAATAATTAATATTTATTTATATTCTTAATGTGTTTTTCATGTCAAGTAATTAATAATAATAAAATTATTATTATTAATGGACATAAGTTAAATTTAGAATATTAAATATTGTTGGGGGCTTGTGTGTGATTTTACAACCCTAAACTAGATATAATAAATATCTAATTATATCACTTTTCTAATTCACTTCTGGTGTGCACAATGGTTAAGGAGAGATTAAATCAAGACATAGAATGTTCTCTTTCTTCATCCTCTCTCAGGAATTCAAGATAACACCATGATTTATTCATCCTTTGTGTATAATACTACTATGATCAATCACAAGCAACACAAGCAATCCTAATTTTCCATGCTAGCACTTAGTGATTCTACAATGTTGATCAGAGATTCCAGTTCACTTGTAGGCCAACACTAGAGGGATTCTACACTTTAATCCTATAACTAAATGATGGTGTGGTGAATTCTATTCCATAATATCATCAAAAAAGGAATAATTACAACTTAATTTAACTCTATAACTACTCCTAAATTAATTATACATTACATATAAAGATCATATCCCTCAAGTTCTTGTATATTAATGTTGTCTATTAATCTATCATTTTCTTTATACATGGAATTTTGATCATGTAAATTAATTATTACACCTGATTTAATACTAAAATTTGGGTTTGTCATAACTTCAATGGATTATTACACTACACCTGGAACCTATAGTTTCATTGGGGATGCCATAAAGGTAGATCATGTATATAACTTGCGATGCATGATCATAGATACATGCTCAGTAAAATTCCAATAGCAGATGAAGTAGGTATGGTTGATCATGATCATGTGCCTAACAATTGGATTTGGTTTTAATTATTTATTTTACTTTAGTTGAGTCTTGGAGAGGATGAGAATATTTCATGAGTATGCACTTATGGAAACAAGTTATAGGTTCACCATTAGGGGTGGCCTAATGAGATTTATTACTCACCCAATGAACATGAACCTCGATGTTCATTTAATCCTTATGTCTTATTTCATGTTGATCATGTATATATGGTGGTTAAGGCTGAGGCCCAAGTTTGCATGATGAAGTGGATCTGATTGTGTGGAAGTCTTCTAATCGGGATGGAGCAGGTAAATAGTGTCATGGAGACCAGGTACGTGGTCGACTCAGAGATAATAGTAGAGACTTTTACTTTGATTTATGTTTATTTTATTTAATCATGTATATATAGTCATATTAATGGGTGATCAGTGTTGAATATATGACATGGTCGTTCAGGTCCTTACTACATTTCATTCATTATTACATCTTTATTATATTTACTTCTACAGCACTCTATTTCCTTACTATCATGGATAATGTTTGGTTATTTTTGTTGGGTTCTTACTCTGATATGAGGTCATGGTATCCCTAAAAACAAAGTATAGGACCTCACTGCTAGTTGGTTGTCTTTTTCATATGGGGATTCATGCTTGATTCTTTGTTTCTAACTGGTCCAGCTACTATTTATAGAGTGAGCCGAGTCAGGATGTGACAAAGTGGTAATAGGTCTATTCCTTTCTTGTTATAGTTCTATTTTGTACATGGTATGTAGGATTATTAGGAATGTTCCAGAGTTTATGATGGATATCGAACTGATGTGTTGAGAACACATGTTCTTATAGGTAGTTTTGGTTGTTGGGGTTATGGTATTTTTTGTTATAATCTATGATGTCACAGTTCAATATGATTTTTTCTTTTAGAAAAAAACTTGTTATGTAAATTTTATGACTTAATATATATTTTTGGATCTTGACCCATTAGTTATAGGATTGTTATTAGTTTTGACTCTTTTTTAGAAAAGGCAAGAGGTATCTCATGGATCATGTTTGGAACATAGGGTCCACATGATATAGACCTACTAGTGTGTGATTTATTACTGATGATAAGTAAAATGGTTTAAAGTGTCAAAAACAAGCTAAATGGCATTTTATCATATAGGTTCTTTGTTTCATTCTACTCAATTAGACCAATATATATATATATATATATTCCCTTTTGATGGCAGTTCATGTGGATCTACGGTGAGACATTGATGATGAGGAAGATGAGTCATTCCTCATTCACAAGAGGTATAGTGGACCTATTAAGTTGATATTGCATAGGGTTCCTAGTTATGGAGCCCTCATGGGGTGTTGGTTCTTAGGTTCAATTCGTTAAATTGTTAGTAACAACCTATATGTAGTTATCCCTCATATCTTGGAATTAAATTCTACTAAACCATGTGTGTATAGAACATCATAGATCGTTGAGATGATTTTGTGTGTATACTATTGGTCCTCATAGTTAAACATCAGCTTTTGATTTATTTATATTATATCCTCTATGGGTGTATTTTTTTCAAGTGTAGTTAACTAAATATTCATAAAAAACTACATGGAGTTTTCCCATTTATCTTGATATGATATTTTACTTAACTATCCTTTATTTATGGTTATTTAGTTGGATCCTCTAGTGATATATTGATGGGTACCTAGATGTTTATAGTTAATGGAACCCTAAGGTGGAATTACAAGATACAGATGCCCGGTTAGGATCAATTCATTATATTTTACTTAATATTATGACCCTCCAAAAAGAAATTCCTTATAAGGATGATCAGAGAGGATATCATCCTAGTAGTTTGGTGCTTGGATAGTGATTTCATTATAATATTTTCCTTAAGTTGTTAATTTTCAATGGATTTCACTTTAATGGGTTTCTAATTCTAACTTATATGGTGATTTCCTCTCTAAATTAGAATTTAAAACCTTTATAATTGAACCTATGTTGATAGGTTTTGACCCTTGTAGGATGATTTTATCTTTACCTGCCTTAGAGATGTTTGATCATTTTGGGAGCTGATTAGACCTAGTGGCCTAGAAGTGAAACTTGATTGATAGGGCTAGGTGGGAGACCTAGAGGTCCTTATTTTTGACTTAGACCTTGTGACGTGGTGTTTGGTTTGATCGATGGAAACCTTTTATGGGGGTTTGGTTGAGTTATTATAGAATCTTTTTTAAGAAGTGAGCTTGGTTTTACACTTGTGATGATAATGATGGTTGATAGGGGATCGAGTTTTGCATTATTGGAATGATGATGACTTCAATTTCTGGGGAAGAACTTAGGGTGCTTGGATATCAAGACTAGATTCTATGAGAAAGACTACTCAGGTGTCTAGCCATGTCAGTTGGTGGTTGTGTGGTTGAAATGTTAATTTCATAAATTACATTGTGTAATGGGAGAACATGGAATAAATAATGGAATAAAAGAGGTTCTGAATTTTAAAGAGGAGTTACAAGGGATCTTATGGATTAATGATACTGACATGTCATGTATCATGGTTAGCTTTGACTTAGTAACATATAGCTCATGGAATCGTGAGTTGGGTGATAATGGTATGTGTCCTTTATAAATAGTAATATTTAAATAATAAATCAGTGAGCGGTCATGTATGAGTTTAGGACCAATAGTTTTGAAGAAATTTTTTGAAAATTTTTTTCTATTAGTTGTGATAAAATGAAGAATAACCCTTCATGGTAGAGGGGACATCAATAATAGATTGGGTGTCATGAGGCTGTTGACCCATCGCTGGACCTGGACACACGTTGTTGGGAGGCATGGTGTCAGGTGTTGGTTAAAGAAAATTATAGCTTATTTTGATGTGATCATGGCTCAAAGTGGTTGAAATGCACCTATTTATGTAATCTTATCATACTTCTAGTACATAGATGATTATTCCCAACATCTTGACATCATCCTAAGTGAATTAAGAGAGGATTGGTTATGTGATGAGATTGTTAAATATATTTTCTGTTTTGATGAATGAACTACATGGGAGTTATACTCAAGGAGTGGTATAAGGTAGTCCATATGGTGGAGAGTACACCATTGGATATTGGAGGGTTGTGATCCTTATTATGAGTTAATTTTGGATTTTACTATAGGAACCATTCTAAAGAAGTGGGAACGAGTGATGTTTTGTTGTTGCTGGATGACACTAAGGATGAGTGGTTTTAGTCATGCCAATCATTGTGTTTAGTGATAGGAATGACATGGGTTTTGGAACATGTATATTAGTTGTAAGGCGATGATAAGGATACCCCTATGGTGGGGAGTATCATATTGGTCTTGGTTGAAGGAATTCTTTATGGGGACAGTTTTTCATGATGTGAGACCGATCAGTGGATGTATAAGATAGTGTTGTTGTATAGATTCTTGGGATGATATCATGGATATAGTTTTACCATCAAGGCTTTTGGGGGATTATAAGGTTTATGATGGTGAGGTTATAATGATTTGTGTATTTATGGACTGGGAAATTTGTAAGAAATTTAAATTTTTTCGGTTAAGTGATAATGAGGGTTAATATGGTCTTTTACCCTATGAATATGATCATGGATAATTATTTTAACCACTTTGTTGGACTCAAAATAAGGGTTTTACCCTAAGATAGTAGTTTCTAATAATTTTGAGTGATTCAAATTATCATGGAATAATTAATATTTAATATTTAAATATTGATTTATTTTCAATCATTCATTCAATTATATATTTTGATCAGAGCATCAAATTGAGACTCCTTCTTTGTGGTTGAATCCAGAATGGGGTTTTTTCCTAGTTTAGGTAAAAACTCATGTTAGACATTGTGGATGTAACTAGTCCCCATTTTCTTTTCCTTTTTATTTTATTTTAATTAGTTTTATTTTCCTTTTTCTTTCTTATCCTCCCCTGGATTCTTACGTATTACCCCTATGGGAATTCCCCTTACTACAACTGAAAGATAAAATAGAGAAAGGGTGGGAGAGAGTTTCCACCATGAAGCTCAGGATGAGCTAGACTATCTTGTGGTATCGGTGGAATGTGGATACAAGTAAAGATTCAGAAGATTCCACCCAAATGTAGTATGTTTTTAAGTTTATGTTATAAATCCAATTTTATTTATTTCTTTCTAGTTATAAATCCCTATTTTGACTACTAAGTACCCCCATGGGATTTATCTATTCTTAATCTAGAGAAAACAGGTTTTTCTGGATGATTGCAGGGGTTCTCATTCAGGAAATCCTGATCAAACAACATGTGGTTCTAGGAACAGATGTCATATACTATTGGGGAAGATTAATTTTTGGAAGTACATGTCGTGTACTGGTACTTGGCCATGTAGTCAACTACATGGGCATATGAAGCTTTCAGAACTATATTCCATGTACTCAAGGTACACTTCGTGTAGTCCTACTTGGCCATGTAGCTGAGTGCATGGCTAGATAGCCAGTATAGGGGAACTTAGACATATAGGTTGCACAGTGAAACCCCATATGTGATACATGTTGTGTTGAAGTACATGGCTGGGAAAAAAGACATGGGCAGGCCCTGTATGGTACATGGGAAGGTACCCCATATAGGGCATATGTCATGTTCATGATTTACATGCCATATACTTGGGTTTTACTTGCCAATCCTGGTGGAATTACAGTCCCATGGGGGACTTTTAGAGTACACATCATGCACTTGGGTATACACACCATGTACTTCTCCTTTTCCACCCTTTTGAAGATTTTTCATGTTTTTATGCCCTAGAGTTAGAATTGGACATAACAGGAGTCCATTTTGAGCATTTTTTCATATAGATTGTGATGGTGGAACCCTTGGGGTGATTCGAGGAATCCTTATTGAAATTTTGGGGTGATCGATCCATAAAGGATAGGTTCTTCAACCAGTAAATAGTTTCAATTATCTCTTGAGAGTGATACCTGGGATGAGACCCACTTTAGGGTTATATGAAATGGTTATTAGACTTGGAATGATATCATCAAGTTCCTTATTTAGTTAGTTTTCTTGGGACTATCCCTGATTAGTAGGATTGGTCTTTGGCTTGATGAGATAAATTAGTTGGGTGTGCGAACCAACCTAAAGTGGGACCTTTATATGGGATGTTCTATGATCCACCCCTTTATAACTTTGTTTAGTATCTCTCCTAGAGTACAATAGGATACTTATGTTTCAACCTAGAGGATTTTATGTATAATTCCTTCGATTGCTTAATTTTTCTAAGGATTCTGTATAGGATTCCTTCGCTTTCTTATTATTTCTTAGAATCACAAGATGGATGCCTTTCTCTTACATTTTGACTTAGAGGATCCCAATAGGAATAAATTTTCTTATGTTTGATCTTTGATTATCCCAAGTAGGATACCTCTCAAGTGTTTTGACCTTAGGGCCCTTGTGGGCACATCAATGTTTGACCGACCCTAAGGTAGTGCGTTACGGGTTTGGGTAGATATGGTAGTGGGTGTCTCCTTAGAACCCATAATGAAATTGTGATCCTAATGGGATATGAATGTGGTGGTGGGTTTAGGCATACATCCACCCTCAATATTTTCTTCTTCCCTTACACACTTACCATTTATGTGGAAATGGATTCTAGACATGCTTCATGGAATTTGGTTGATGAGCCTAATGAAAAGTGATGAGTTTAGGAATTCAGCCAACCCTAATCCTTTACCTATGCATCATATTAGTTTAGGATTTTATAAATGGATATTTTAATCATATATTTGGAATTTATGGACATGAAACTCATCCTTTATTATTAATTCCATGACATATTTCCTAGGATTCATCCATTGAGCCTTATTGATTGATTGTTACTTTATCAAGATGCTCAGACGTACTTCGTAGGATCTGGCTTATGAGACTTACTTGATTGGATGATATACATGGTGTTCCTCGTCATTTATTAGGTAATTATTGGACATGAAATTCCACCCCCTATTAGTTCAGAATAGTGGACATGGTGTTCCACGGTTATGATTGAGACTGGTGGACATGGAGTTCCACATTGATATGATTGACATTATTGCACATGGAATTCCATAAATAAGGATCTAATTTATTTACATGGATTTCCACATATATGGATCATATTAGTGTAAATGGTGTTCCAAATATTTCATTGAGATTCTAAAATGAGGTTCTGAGCATTGAAATCATAGTATATGAATTTTGATTTTAGATCTAGGCTTTGGTTCTATTGATTTTGATGCTTAGTTAGGTGTTGGAATAATTCATAGGCACATTTATCTATAATGAATAGGTAATATAATAGAATAACATTATATTCATTGTTTTTACTCCATCTTGGTATGAGTGAAGTCATTATTTTTATTAGGGATTCCATATAGGTAGAGCTCATATGTTACTTTGGATGCACTGTCATAGAGATATGCTCAGAGACATTCTAGAACTGTCTGAAGTAGGCATGGTCGATTGGGATCATTGAACTAAAAATCATATATGGATTTACTTATTTATTTTATTTTAGTTGAGTCTCATCTAGGATAATAATATTGAATGATCATTCACTTGTGGCGGCAGGTTATAGGTTCATCATTGGGGTGTCCTACTAAGATTTATTTTTCTCCCCTTGTACATGAACGTCAATGTGTGTGTAGACCTTATGTCTGATTTTAGGTTGATCGTGGATTTATGTTGGTTAGGGATGAGGCCCTAGGCCACATGACTAAGTAGAGATACTCATGTGGACATATTCTGATCAGGATAGAGCGACTAAAAAGTTTCTTAGAGACTAGGTATGTGGTCAGCTTAGAGATAGTAGTAGAGCCTTTTATATTTATTTATATTACTTTTATTTACTCCTATATATATCGTTAGACTAGTGGGTGATTAGTGTTGTATGTATGGTATGGTCATTCAGGACATTACTATATTTGATTATTTATTATATATTTTTTATGTTTACTACCTCCACACTCTATTTCCTTACTTCTATATATTATTTTTGGTTATTTATAATGGTTTATTACTTTGATAGGAGGAAATAGTATCCCTACAACACACCCTAGGCTCTTTCCATTATTTAGTGGCCTTTGGTGTATGGGGAGATGTACTTGAGGCCTTATCACTAACCAGTTTGACTATTATTTATAGTGTGAGTTGGGTTAGGATGTGACAAGAATAAACTTAACAAAAACCATTTCTTAGACAATACTCATTACTTTGTGTATAAGTGATACTTAAATCGCATAAAGTTTACTCAGGAAATACCCAATAGGGTCTTGTGGCTCCCAATAAATAAAAGAGAAATCGTTTCCCCTTCTACTCATGCTAGAAATTTCCAAGAACTTCACCACTCAACTCAGTATATTCCACCTTCTATTTTCTAAAACTAAGTAGAGATATATGATGGATGACATGACCCAAGAAACCAAGGCCCACCTAGCCAATGGTAAGTAGATTTTTCCACCCCATGTTTGTCTCAAATAGGTCAGGGGATAGTGATTTCATGGAGTAATATTATCACACAAATTTAAGTCCCTAACCTAATTTATAAACACACATACGCACATAAAAATCTTCATACACATCAGGGTAATGTATAAAAGTAAAAAACTAGAATTGTAAATTCTTGTGCAACCTATAGTAACCCACAACAAAGTAAAATAGTATATAACCAAAGTAAAGGGGGGGAAATAAAGGCCCAAAAAATAGAAAGTAGGTCCAACCTGGAAACCAAAAATATTATCATCCAAGTATGAAATCTCCATAACTAAATCATGATCATATTACCTCCAACACTAAGCACCTCCCACACCCAGTCTGCCTAGATCTCTATCTAATATCTTTTCATCTACATAAGATATGACATGTGTGGGAAGGACCCATGTAAGGGTGAGTATATACATACCCAGTCAAACACCTCGAATTTAACAATAAGTAAAGCACCAAAATATAGATAACCTAGACCATAAAAATGATGGTAAAGAAAATATAAGAACCCAGATATGCACATAGAATGTACTCAAGAAAATGAGTACATATCCAGTCTTCATAGTTGGCCTAAGGATTATAAACATCTTCTAGGACCTCTAGATCATCAGATCCCTCAACCCACATAGCCTTTATATACCTATAGTGGACTACCTGATTCCCTTATTAGTGTAGGGGAAACAACTAACCCTAGTGGAGGATCTCATGCCCTGACTGAGCACACTAGGAAGGGGGAATAATTGACCTCATAGATAGAGAATATTTTCCCCTATAATAGTATGGGAATAAACAAACATATCTTATCTATAGTTAGAGGATCTCATACCCAATCCCATGGGGGGAATTGTTAACCTTTA
Source organism: Viscum album (assembly GCA_963277665.1). NCBI lineage: Eukaryota > Viridiplantae > Streptophyta > Magnoliopsida > Santalales > Viscaceae > Viscum > Viscum album. The sequence goes on along the minus strand of OY728136.1, from coordinate 798,676,856 downwards.
TTAAGGATGGTAGGAGGAACTGTGCCAAAACTCTCTTGTCAAGGTGGGTTTCTACTCACTAAGAGTGTTTGAAAGTAGAGCCTGATCTCTGAGATGTTGATGTAGTTGGATTTTCTTTCTTATTATTAATTATAATATATTCCATTGGATATGAATCCATCATTTCATCCCATATAGAAATTCCAATCAAATATGGATTCTTAAAGGACCTAATCCAAGAAAAATTGGGTTACATGGTGTGCCCAAGGGGTCTATGGTGTATATCCCATAAATAGTTGTTTATCTATGAACTTGTTCCCCATATAGAATTAAAAATATTAACTACACTATGTGTGTTACATGACACATGATGTATAGGCCTAGTTTTGGAACATGGAATGTGTCTTGTGGCCTGATTCCAGTTCCACTGAGAGGTACATGGGGTATAGACTGGATATACAAGGTCGTGTAGGCTACCTGGGTTCCTTGGGCATGTACGCCCTATACACATCAAGATGTTCATTGATGGTTACATGGAATGTGGTCCCAGCCACATATCCATGTGATACTTAACTCAAATAGGAAATCCTAACACCACTCTTTCTGTGAAACACAATGTATATTCTTCCAAACTATATGTCGTGTATTTGTGAATTTTCCAAACAATTGGATTCCTCAAAAATCTTCACCTGATGCACCTTCATTGCTATGATTTCCATCAAAAACCATATAACTATGTTGACCGATGTTTGAAGCCTTGCTGGAAATTGGATTCTGACCATCTTTCCTCATAAAATAGGATCAACATCATCTCTCATGTTGTCTTCATATCCTGATTAATAAAATAGTTATCCCAATATCATCCACCTTCTAGAAACCATCATCGATCATAATAACTACCGTAATTGTTATCTTTGCCAAATTTCAAACAAACTAATGTGAATCCAGGGTTTGATCGTGACTTGAACTGGATTCATGGTCTAATCTTCAACATATCATATACCAATGATGAGAACAAATAATGAAGGGATATATCTATAATCAATAAAGTGAAAATCAGTAGGGATCTTACATGATTATCCATCTTCTATGGTTAGTAAATCCAAAAAAATAAAAAATATATTGTATGTTCTGAAATCAATGATTTCCAAATCATAGGGTTAACAAAATATAAATTGATAGGGCTTTGATAAAATTTTCATGGATTCAATTTTAGGGAAATTAATCCATATATACAATGAAACCCAAAATGGGATAGATCTAACAAAAATAGTTCCCTACTTCAATATCAAATCGATCACTGATGAAGAATGAAGTTCACATAATTTTGTTTTTGAAGACATGATGAAACTCTAATGCATTTTGATAGATCCTCTATTTAAAACTCACCATAAATGTTCTTGATTGTAGCTCTCATCTCAATATTCTTACTAGGTTATGCAATTAACTATAAAGGAGTAACAAATGATGAATTTTAAAGGGGCTTCTAGGTTTATATGTTTTAATTAAATTAATAAATTTATTTATTTCGTCTAATATCATTCCACGATAGTGCTTCCACCATATTTCTGATTCAAATAAAACTTATGTCATTCCTAGGGTAAAACCTACATTCTGAATAAAATTGTGGTCTTGGTTTCCTCATATGGGACTCCATTTATGATATATTCAGTTATTTATAATATTATGTGTGCATGTGATTTAATATATTTTATTTTTAATATATTGACAATGGGGATATACGAAACCAAAAACTCTATGCCAACTCCATGAATAGTTCCAAAAATATTATGTATAATATCCAAAGGATCTAATGATAAAATTGGATTCATTACACTCTCTTAATTATTAATAATTATAATCCCAAAACATAGGAACTACAAAAATTTGTGAGGATACTGATCCCACATCTGGTTCTCATACTCCCATGAGCTCTGTTGAAGATTATCATGCTACTAAATAATGTGCATAGGGGGAATTGTATACCTACAAAGGATCTTATCTTGGTAATACATAATCATCACTGGGTATTTAAAAAAGTGGTTCCTATAGTGACCTAGGATTTTCATACATGGATATTACATATTCTTAAATGAATATTCATTACATTACACAAAAACATGCCAGAGGACCATAATCGTTTAACGTATTTGGATACTAGGTAAGCAATATTCTAATTTGGTTCCCATAAAGATATTCCCCTTTTGTACTCTTCAAAAACATAACCTACTTAAAACCTTTATTCTTAAACTAAGGAAAGGAAACATAATAAAGGGTGGGATTAAATGCTCAGTAATGTTAAAAAAGTGAGATATGTGAGCATAATATGAAAATAAGGGAATGAGAACATGATTATAACATTTTAAAACCATACCTTGTGTATCAAAGATCATAATATTGATTCATGGCATAATTATTGGTAGTTCATAATACATAAATCATAAGGAAATCAAAAAACATTAGCCATGATAGCATAACATTGGCATACAACATGAAATTGTGGCATACACATAAGTATAAAAAATAATTTCCATAATAGTAAAGTTTTGATTCCAAGGCTATCATAGTGGAATGTGTTCACTCCTCAAACCATAATAATAGTCAAGGATCTCTCCCAAGACAATCATAGTGGAAACATTCTCTAACTAAACCGGTTTAACTCCCCATTCCAATCCTATCTATCTCATGAAATATATATCTTTACCAAATGCATTGGATGTAGATTTAGGTCCTACCCATCACATAATTAAAATCATACATATGTGTTCCACAAGTCCATAAAACATTCATTATATCATAACCCAGTAAATGAAATGGGTTTTATTGAAATTTCATTATACCATAACTTGTGGAAAAGAGACAGTTTTGATAATAATTTCATCATTTTATGAGAGAATAACCCATGGAAAAAGAAGCAGGCATCATACTAATTTTATCATGCTATAACTCATGGAAGATAAATGGGTTTCATAAACATCTTTTCATATAAACCATTCAGATAAATAATAATAATGGTATCCTTGGTTCATATCCCTAGTAAAACATAATTTACATTAAATTATGTCATCTTATATAGAGAATGATTTTCAAAGATAAATCACTTGAAATTTTTCAAGAGAAAAATAACTTTTCTTTAAAAATAACTTTTTAAAATAAAAATATCATAAAATATTTTGGAAATCCTTTTCCTTGAAAATAAACGTGAAAACATATAAGGGAATATTTAAAACCCCATTTAAAATATTTCTTGAGGAAAATATCCTTTTCTTTACGAGAAAAAAAATTAAAACATAAAAAATGTTCAAAATCCTTTTCTTTTAAAATAATATTTAATGACCATTTAAAAATATTTCTTGAGTAAAATATTCTTTTTTCTTTGAAAAATACTTTTTAAAACATAAAGCATTTTCAAAATCCTTTTCATTTTGAAATAATTTATTTAAAATCTATAAATTTCTTGAATATTAAAGAAAAAAATTTCTTTGAAAATAAATTTGAAAAATTTTAAAGGAATCTTGAAATCATTGAGAAATGATAACAATGGGAAATACTATTCATTTTATAGATGTTAAAAATAAATATTATTTTCACATTTTAGGAAAAATCCAAACAAACATTATTTCGAAAATGAAATTAAGATTCCTTTTAAAAAAATTGTAAAAATTAAAACTTGAGTAAAAATGAAATTTATAAATAATTTTTAGAATGTTAAAAACATTTTTGAAATTTTTTTTAGAAAACATGATTTTGAAAAAAAAAATCAACCAAAGAGATAAATAAATATGATTTTTCTTAAAAACATTATTTTACACTCTTGAGTACATAAATAGAATAAAATTAAATGGAAATAATTATTCTCATTAAATACATAGAGTAGAAGAAAATTAATGATTTTTTGAGAGAAATATCATAAAATTTCATCATTGGAAGCACAATCATAAACAATTCTGATAAATGATGATATTGGAACATAAAACACTTACTACTTTGGTGACTTTGAATAGTAATCCCCGTGAAATAAAAACATTAAATGGAACTTATAAATATAATTAAAATAATTATATTTATTATATTAATTATATAACATGTATAATGTGAATTATATACATCTCGTAAATAATAAAGGTTTATAACATAACTTAAGTCCCAAAGAAAGAAAATTATGGAAAAAATACCTTACCGATTTGTTAACTTTTGAAACATATACCCCATAAAATATAAATCCACGAATAGATATATAAAACCCCAATAATTTAAGAATAATAATAATAAAATACATTCATGGTAATTATATACACCACATAAAATAAACACATGGTGAATATGGAATTTATCTCATAGAAAATAAAAGTGAGATGAAAATATCATACCGCTTTAGTTTTCTTTTGAATTTTAAGCCCCAATAAATAATAAAATTAAATAAAACTTTAAATATCATGAAAATAAGGATATTAATTATATAAAATTTTAAAGGGTCGGTATATAGACCACCCAAAATAAATTAGTGGTGAATTTGTAGATGTCTCTCAGAAATAAAAGAGAGACTAGAAATCTATTCCCTTAAGTCTTGACTTCCTTCGTACATGTTAGAACCTAATTTATAATATATTTAAGTTTATTATATATCTATTAAATAACCATATTTATGTATATAATACCATATATGATTTACTTATACCCTTTTATTACCCTTTTATTAATAATTCCATGTTAAAGTCAAGTTTCAAGTAATAACCACTTTGTTTCTAGTATATGTTTTGATTTGTTATTTTCAGTCGTATTACATTGATCATGGTTACATAATATATTGAATAATAATAATTACATAACAATCATATTTATAAATCAATTATACTTTTAAGACCTATCATGAAATATGGATTTGAAAAATGAAGTACGTTACAATCATGGAGACGGTAGGTCATACGTACGCATGAGTAACGTTTCCATTTTTCAATTATTGTTATATAAAGAAGGTAAGTAATATATTATCCTTATATAATGATAATAATATCATAAATAACATAGTATTTCTTTAAATATACTTATAAATTCCATCCATGTAGTGTGGTGATGAAAAGAGACTCACATCGCTTTGTGAAGGCGACAGTCCACACATACACAAATGATGTTATCATCTTCCACGAATGAAAAGTTAAGAAATAAAGTAATATATTATCATTTAATAATGATAATGATTCCATGAATATAATAATTATGTCATTTATATCAATTATATTTATCCTTATTATCTTATATTTAACTCTTTATTGGGAAATGGATCGCATCGCTTCGTAAGGCAGTCATCCTCCATAGACATGAGTGACGTTATGGTAAACCCTATGAATGGGAAGTAAAAAAATTATATATGATATAATTGATATAGATGTGTAATTGTGTTATAAATATCATACATATAATTTATATCCATCATCATACATAATCCTGAGAGGTGGTAATAGAAAAATGAATGACATCAGTTCGCAAGGTGGTAGTCCTCCATACACACGAATAATGATTTCGTATCCCATTTAATGGAAGTGTGGATGGTTGTAGGTAATGAACATAACCTAACAACATATAATTATATTAAATATACTGAGGTTATTATATCATCATGGTTTAATAATAATTTAAGTTGGAGTAGGAATAAATAAAATAAAAACACTTGTTGAAGAACGTTACATCTTCTTCGAGTATCCTCTTTAGGTTTTCACCAAAATCCTTCCTAGGTTAGATTTATGACCAAAATAAGGATTCTAGGATTATATAAGGGAATTTTTTAATTTATTTTGGAAGGTTTTTTATGAATAAAAATTGTTTTATGGCTTGAATATTATAGGAGAGTGGGTGGCCTTTTATACGTACAATGAATAGCACACTTGTAATTTTTTGAAAAGAAAAAGGTGTACCCACATTTTTATGAAGAACAAAGGATCCAAAATGAAATATTATTAAGCATTATATATTATAGTGTCTATATATTGACATAAAATATATTTTATACAATTTTTAGGTCATTTTAACCCATTTATTTTTAGTTTAACCCCAGATAAACCCATTTTTACCTTAACTGCGGTAATTAATTTTTACTATTTTCACTATCAATTTTGGTCAAAAATTAAAATTAAATTATTATATGATATAAATTATAATTATTAAAAATATTTAATCTATTTTTCCAAATTAAATTTACATATTTGTCAGTATTTAATTTAAAATTAATCCTACAGACGCGATGAGAAAGTGGATTTCTAAAGAGAAAATGTTCAAAATTTTACAAAGTCTATATCCAATTTCTATATTAAATTGATTCAACTTACCTAAATTAGATTAATAGATATATAATTTAAATAATTTAAGTTTAAACACAATTTTAAATATAATTTAACTTTATAAATAATTTAAATTAAATGATAATTTTTAATTAAAATTCATTATTTTTCACTATTCATTAAAAAATTAATCTTTTCAAAAAAATTTAAAAAAAATAACCCTAATAAAATTTTGATATTATTATTCAAAAAATAAATATTTTTTTCAAATAAATTTTCAATAAGTTTCAAAAATTATTTTTTAAATAATTTCATAAAAATTTGACCAACATTCTTTTTGAAAAAAATACAGCTTTTAAGCGTAAAATTTGATTTATTCTAATCTATTATCCAGAAAACACATAAGATGAATGTTAAAATTATTTATTGAATATATAATATATATAAAATTAATTAAAATCATTCACTAAAATTGGTTTGTTTAATTTATTGAGGAAAAACAAGTTTGTGTGCATAAAAATAGTTTTCCAAAACCCAAGATTTCCTTTATTTTCAAAAATGATTTTTTATTTTCATTTATAATTAATTTTTCACCAAAGAATTCATTATATAAAAAACATTTAACCATATATTTTCATAATTTAATTAATATTATTCATACCTCCCATTCCAATGGCTAAGTGATGACTATCATGTAATAATATGACACATTTTATTTAAACTCAATGTTGTGTATAATAAAAGCTAAACTCATTGTTATGTGTAATGAAAAAAATAAAACATATTAAATTCATTTGAAAAAAATATTTCACAAAATATTAGGTTATTACACTCTACCCCCCTTAAAATTAATTTCACACTCTAAATTTTTCTCGATCATCAAAGGTTTTACATTTTAAAATTCCTTCATAGAATACCACATCATAAAAATGAATAATAAAACCTCACTTAAAAAGGGAAAGTTGGAAAAATAAATTATTACTAAATTAAATATTAAGTCGGTTTCCATATAGGATAATATATGTGGGAAGTGAAAACATGGACATCGAATATAAAACTAACACTGAAATACTGATGGAGGGTGATAGAGAATATGATAAGAAAAAGTTAACAAACACAAATACATAAACCAAAGAGGTGAGAAAAAGGTCGTTGGTATCATAAAAAATGATGATAAAATAACAAAATTTTATTTTAATATCCCTTTACTAAAGTTAAATAATTTTCAAGATAAGATATACTTACTTGATTTCATTCCATTTCATAAGTACAATTGCGCCCTTTGGTTGTACCTTGATTAATTTCCACTTCATCTCTTACTATAAGAAATTAATGTGGATTATTTATTCCTTAAGAACTAATGGATCATAAGATCAATAAATATAATGATAATTCATTTTTTCTATCTTTAGTTATCATCACAATAAAATTTTTATAAAAGGTTATCCAATATACATAAATATTAATATGGTGATGTAATACATTAATCTCTAAAACCTTATATAGTGTTCAAATTAAACCGTTCCATAAATGGTCAACCTTATAACCTTTCGAAAATAAAAAATTTATAAATAAGGGAACTAAATTTCTCAAAATAAACTTAACATTATTCAACCAAATATAATAAAGTAACTCTTGATTTTCACATACCAAATATGTGAATACCTTATTCATATATTTTCTTGAATCATGGTAATATCCAGAATTACTATAAAACCTTAATAAAAACATACATAATTCTTCATTACATGAATAATAACAAAAATTATTGAATATATTCCATAAATAAAATAATGTTTTTAACTCCATAAATGATAAAATAAACCACTTTGTCTATAAAACATTAATCAGTTTCAAGGTCATAAATACGATCCAATTTACTTTATTTATATTAATTATATATTTATCAGAACATAATTATCATGAACATATTAAGGGTTATCTTTCCCTTAATCATGTGTTTTCCATGAATATCACCTTTCCATTAAATCACTTTTCTCAGTCATCAACATCTTCAGCATATTATTTCAAATCCTTAATAAAAAAACTTATACAGAACAATCCTTATATATTTTCTAATTATTTAATTCCAATACATAAATAATTCAATCATCCAACTTCCTTCTCAAACCATTAACTTGAATTCATCATCTTATTCCTTAATACCTCCTTCCTTTTATATGTCATTTTTATTCTCTTAGTTATCAATAGTATAACCATTACTCATACCACCTTGCTAGTTCCCTTCATGAACTTTCCCCTAGAACATTTATTTTTATAATTCCTGTATATTCCACATTTAAAACATTCAATAGTCGATGATACCTTAGGGATACCATTATTTTCATCCATTCCATTAATTGAACTTTTAATTTTCCCTCATAAATTGCGTATTCTATTCCCTTATTATCCATACATAAACCATTTTCTCATTACTTTGAGACATTCCCTAGAGTACTTCTTCCCAAATTCTTGACATATATGAAATGGAATATTCTTTCCTCTATGGTCTCTGCCAAAAAAACTCCCAATGAACTTTGTCCTTCTATTATTTCATGATTTTGAGAGTTGTATGAGGTTCATGTTGTTAATCATATATCATGATAACTAATTGGGAATAATAAACATATCTTTCAATCTATTTTTCATGTCATTTTTTCTCATCAACACATTTTTTTAACACATTAATCATTTATTTAGTTCCTTCTAGTTCCCACAATTGACTAAAACCAAAAAAAATAGTGTGAGAAATACTAATCATAGTGTAAAACCAAATAATCATAAAAAATCACTTATAGGATTTCTAAATAATGACACCTTTTTTCAATATATGACACCTTGAACTTAACATAGGTCATTCATAATCATCATCTATTTAATTCCTTCATGATGGCTCATAAAGAGTTTGTTAATTTCCAGATCATATACCCTAGAAGTGCCAAACCAGGTGTGAAGAAAGGACCATTTTTGTGCACTAGGGGATAATCGAGTCCTTATTAATGTTTCCTTATTAGAGTTATTACTCATAGATACCTTTGTTCAAGATCCATGTCCACTTATAGTATCTAGATTGGGATGTAATTTCTTAGAACCCACTCACTCAATCCTTTACCAAAATTCCTAGACATTTTCATATACTTTGACCCATCATTAGACTTTTTTTTAAACATATCCCAATATATACACTTATAAATATCCCTATGGATCTACCCAATGTTTTCTCATCCCATTTTCCAAAGGTTAACTAAACCTTTCCTCTGATACCAACTATTAAAACCCAGTATTTTCATGCATGGATATTACATCTTTTTATATGAACATCCATTACATCACACAAATACATTCCTAAGGATAGTAATATTTTAGTTCATTTGGATACTAGGTACACAGTATTCTAATTTGGAGAAATATCTTCAAAATCTCCCATAAATATATTCCCCTTTGTTACTCTTGAAAGACATACCCTACTTAAAACCTTTATTCATAACCTAAGGAAAGGAAACATTAGAAAGGGTGAGATAATATTATTGGTATGGGTAAACAAGTGAGATACTTAATTATAACCAGAAAATAAGGGTATTATAACATGATAATAATATTTTAAAACAATACCGTATATATCAAAGATCATAATCTTGAGTCATGGCATAAATAATGTCAGTTCATAAGACAATAATCGTAAGTAAATAAAATAAAATAATTCATGTGATCATAGTATTGTCATAAGACATGGAATTGTGGAATACACTTAAGCATATAAAATAATTTTCATATTATTATAGGATCACTTCTAATGTTATCATTGTGAAATGGTTTCACTCCTCAAATCATTATAGTAGTAAAGGTTCACTCCCAAGACCATCATAGAGTAAAAATTCCCATACTAAACTAGGTTCACTCTCTATTTCAACCTTATCTATCTCATGAGATATAAATATTTACCCAATGCATTAGAGGGATATATAGGTATCACCCATCACAAAACAAAAATAATATGTATTTGTTCAAAAATATCAAAAAATATATATCATATCATAATCCATGAAATAAAATAGGCTTCATGAACATTTCATCATATCATAATCTATGGAAAACATACAGGTTTCATAATCATTTCATCATTTCATCATAGAATAACCTATGGAAAAATAAGTGGTTTACATCATAATTTTATCATCCTATAATCCATGGAATATAAATGGGTTTCATAAATCATCAAAATAAAGAATAATAATGGTATCATCGGTTCATATCCCCAACAAAGTATAAGTTACATCGAAGGATGTCAACTTAGATGGAGAGTGATTTTGAAAGATAAATCACTCGATTTCTTCAGGAAAATAAATTTTAATTCAAAATCACTTTTTAAAACTAAAAATTCATAAAATATTTTAGAAATTATTTTATTTGAAAATAATTTTTAAAACCTATAAAGAAGGCTTTAAAAGTCACTTAAAACATTTCTTGAGGAAAATATCATTTTCAATTTGAAAAATTATTTCTAAAACACAAAGGATTTTCAAAAAAAAAATCTTTTAAAAAATATTTAAATATCATTTAAAAATATTTCTTTAAGAAAAGATTCTTTTCACTTTGAAAAATACTTTTTAAAATATAAAAAAATTTCTAAAATCCTTTTCACTTTAAAATCATTTATTTAAAATACATAATTTTTCTGAACATTAAGGAAATCATTTTATTTGAAAATAAATCTGAAATCATGTAATTAAATCATGAAATCATTGACTGGTGATGACAATAAGAAATAATATTTTTGTCATCCATGTTAAAAATAAAGATTATTTTAACATTTTTGGTAAAATCCAAATAATAATTATTTAGAAAATGACCTAAAGATTCACTTCAAGAAAATTGTAAAAATTAAAACATGGATAAAATTTATTTAAAAATTCATTTTTATAATTTTAAAAAAAATTCAAAAAACCTTTCTTGAAAACATGGTTTTGTAAAAAAATGTTTTCGACTAAAGAGAGAAATAAAGATAATTTTTCTTAAAAACATTATTTTTAATCCTTGAGTATATAAAGAGAATAAAATGAAAAGAAAGCATTTATTCACATGATATTACTATAGTATAATAAAATTCATGAGTTTCTTGAGATATATATCATAATATTTAGTTATTGTAATCATAACCATAAATAATCTCAATAAATGATGACATTGTAACTTAAAACTCTTCCTACATTAAAAACTTTGAATCATAATCTCTATGAAATAAAAAAATTAAGTTAAACTTATAAAATAATTAAAATAAGTATATTAATGATATAACAAGTAAAAGGGGTTGTATATATACATCATAGTATAAGACAGGTGCATAACATAACATATGTCCCAAAGAAGACCAATTGAAACAAAAATTCCTTACCGATTTCTTAACTTTTGAACTGTAAACACCATAAAATTTAGATCATAAAATGGGTATATAAATCCAAAAAAAATTAAGTATAATAATAATAAAATAAATTCATAGGTATTATATACACCACATAAAAGAAACATGTGGTGAATATGGCATTTGTCTCATAGAAAATAAAATTTTGACAGAAATCCCATACCACTTTAGTGATCTTTTGAATTTTAATCCCCAATAAAGAATAATATAAAATTAAAATTCAAATATCATGAAAATAATGATATTAATTAAATAAAATTTCAAAGCGATAGTATATAAACCTCCAAAAAGAAACAAGCGGTGAATTTGAGTATGTCTCCTAGAAATAAACGAGAGACAAGAAATTCCTTACCTTAAGTCTCAACTTCCTTTATACATGTTCAAACCTCTTGTATAATAAATATAAGTTTATTACATATATATTAAATAACCATACATACCTATATATATATATATCTTTCCATATATGATTTACTTATGTCCTTTTATTACCCTTTTATTAATAATTCTATGTTAAAGTCACAATTTGGCTAATAACTGCTTTGTTTTTAAAAAATGTTTTGATTTGTTATTTTTGTTCCTATGAATTTGATCATGGTTTCATAATCTAAATAATAATAATAATTAAATAATTATAATATTTATACATAAATTATAATTTTAGGACCAATTATAAAATATGGTTATTAGAAATGAAGTATGTTGCGATCTTGGAGATTATGGTTCATATGTACGCATGAGTAACATTTCCATTTTTCAATGATCATTATTTAAAGGTGGTAAGTAATATATTATCCTTAAATAATTATAATAATATCATAAATACCATATTCTTAATTTAAATGTACTTATATATATCATCCATGTGGTGTGGTGATGAAAAGAGAGTCACGTCGCTTCGTGAAGACGGTAGTTCACACATACACGAATGATGTTATCATCTTTCAGTGAGTAAAAATGTAAGAAATTAGATGATATATTATCTTTTCATAATGATAATTATTTCATTAATATCATAATTATTTCATGTAAATCATATATATTTATCCTTATTATCTTACATGTAAAGCATTAGTGAAAAATGAATCACATCAATACGCGAGGCAATAGTCTGCTATACACATGAGCAACATTATCGTATCCCCAATGAAATTGATAGTAAAAAATTTATATATGATATAATGACTACATAGGTATAATTATGTAATAAATATCATATATATAATTTATATCCATCATCATACCTAATCAAAAGAGTTGGTAATGGAAAAATGAATGAGATCTGTTCGAGAGGCGGTAATTCATCGTACACATGAATAATGACTTCATAACCCATTTGATGGTAGTGTAAATGGTTTTAGATCATTAAAATAACATAAAAACATATAATTATATGTAATATAATTAGTTTATTAAATCATCATGTTTTAATATGAAATGAAAGAGGTGGAGTAATAAATAGAATAAAAAATATCATTGAAGAACATTACCTCTTATATGGGTACCCTCATTAGGTTTACAAAAAAAGACTTCCTACATTGGATTTCTTCCAAAACTATGGATTCTAGGATTATAACGACTTGAGTTTTTAAAATAGAAAATTATACTCGGTAGCTTATGCAATACACAAAGTTGAACCTAAACAAAACAATGATTATTTAAATATGAAAATTTTAACCTTTAAATTATTTTTTAAGATATTATTAGTATTATATAATTTATAAAATATATATGTCATAAATGTATTGATAAATGATTATTAATTATTCAATCAAATTTTTCTAATGTCTTTTTATTTTTTAAAATATGTCTTCATTAAAAATGATTTCTATTTATTTATTATAATTATTTTCAAGAATATATATAAATTTAATTTGATAAATAAACTCAATATTTGGTCTTATAATATCAAAATTAACTTAGGGTAATAATTTGGTATTTTCAAGAAAATATAGATTTTTTGTGAATAGTGAAAATATAGTTTTTACAGAAAATTGTCATTTCTTTTGACAGATGAAAAAATTATTATAATAATTTTATATAAAGGCATCATAATTATTATTTAATTATATTTAATTCAATTAATTAAATATAAATCATTTTTATATTTTATTTTATTATTTGTTTATTTTTAGGATTAAAAATGCATTTTTATGAAAATTGGTTTAAAATGCATAATGTATAACAATTTTAATTAATTAAACTAACACCTAATGATAAATAAATTAAATTAAATATTAATATTATATATCTATATTTATGAATTGAAAATAATAAAATTAATATTAGTAGTTGTAGAGTTAAAGTGAACTCATATTTTCCTTTAAAATGTTTTTTTTGGAAAACTATTTTCCATGATACCAATGGAATTTATATTAAATTAAATTGATGTTGATAAAATGTATTCCATATTATTAATCATAATAATTAATATTATATAATAATTTCAACTTAATATTTGAATAATATGATTAGTAACTGTAGTAAATATTAATAATCATGATAAAAAGAAAATAGGATAATTAACGGTAAAAAAAATAATTTGACAAAAACAGAGAGAATCAAAGAAACTCTAATAGTATCAATATTTATATTTACTTTTAATTTAAATTATTAATATAAAAAAATTATTTTTGTTTTTACTTTATAATTTGTTAATTAATCAATTTCAAAAAATTATATTTTGATACAATAAAGCACAAATAGTAATTTTGGCTAATCCTAAAATTCACTTAAGAAATTTATTTTTAATGAATTAATTTATTTTTTAAATAAAAAACATTCTAATAAATTATTATTACTATTAAATTACTTTTATTAAAAATAAATGACTATGTAATTTTTATGAAGTCAAAAGTAATTTTTATTAAGGTTTAAGAATTGTTTTTTTAACCCATCAAATTTCAATAAATGTTGATTCTCATTTTAAAAGTAAAAATTCACATATTTAGAAAATTATTTAGATGAAATGAATATTATTTTGGGAATCAGAATTTCAAAATTATCCAATATTGAATTTTTCATAATTTTCTAAGAAAGTCGAATTTTTGGGTAAAAATTAAATACTATATAAATAAAATATGTGTTTTATGACATCATAATGACCCCCAAATGATGTAATATATACTATAATGGGTATTCTCGGCCCAATATATTTTTTCCATTAAAATAATGTGATTTTGTATTTATCTTACTTATTTTATAAAGCCTTAGTGAATCCTCCAAAATGTATAATATATTTTATGATTTTAAATTCATTTCTTTAATAATGTGACCCACCTCTACATAAGCAAGGCCATTATTTTAATAAATTCGGCACTTTAACTTATAAAATAATGAAAACCAATCCCATTTTCTAGAAACTATGGGAAAAACCATGGCATTGTTTGTGATTTTGAATATTTTATTGTGAAGTATCAAAATTCAAAATAATAAACAATTCCTCATCCTTTCTTATATAAACCCACACAATTTTCCAATCCTCTTCACTAAAACCATTTGGAGCTCAACTAACCTCTTCCCCATACTCCCTAGGGTCCTCCAATGTTTCCTCCCAAGCTCCCAAGAAGCCTCTCCCAAGCCTTTGGGATCACACATCAAAGTAAGGGATCCTCTCCTTCCTCTCTTCCTTTCAATTCAAGAACCTTGTTTAAAATTTGTCTTTTTATTTTAAATAGGTTATATTTTCATCCTTTTATAATAAATAAAATACTGTCCATTTTATGTTATTTCAATGATTTATCATTTATCCTCCCCAATTTGGACCCATACCTAAGTCGTTACTATGCCGAAATTCCATAAGGGGTTTCTCTCTTCTCGTTTCCATTCTAGATACTCCTTTATATTATGCTTCTTAAGTTCCATATTTATATGTCAGGTTATGATGTTACATGGACCCAATATTGTCCATTTTATGTATAGATTATTATATATTCCTTTCCCTCTCATCAATAACCCCTATTATCCTTTAATCACACATGTTACTAGGCTGAAATTCTGTAAGGGATCTTCCACCCTCCTATTTTATCGAACATTATTTTCATGTTATATATTTTAATTTATTTTATTACTATGTTATTATATGTTATTAAATATCCTACTTACTAACCATTTTATGTTTAAATTATTATATCCCTTTCACTCTCATTTATCCCTCTTATTATCCCTTATATACACCCATTACCATGCCGAATTTCTGTAAGGGATCCTAACTTTCCTTCATTTCTCATTTTTATCCAAGATTTATTATATTGTTACACCCTTTTATTTTAAATTAAAAATGATGGAGTATTTTTTCACACCTCCCCCATACATCCCATATTATTTTTTATGATGGGATACCTCTTTCTCTCCCATTAATTTCTTCTGTGTACACTTGTTACCATGCCGAAATTTTGTAAGGTATTTCTATCTTCTTATTCCCATTCAAGCATTTCTTCCATATTATGAACATAAATTCCATTTCATATGCTAGAAAATTATGTTACATGATCTTCATACTGTTTATTTCATGTATAAATGATGAAAAACCCCTTTCTCTCTCATCAACCCAACTTATGAATTTTCATATGATGTCGTTATGCTGTCGAAATTGCACCATGATTTTCTAAGCCAAAATCATCATGTAGTGAATAAAACACACATTTCTATGTCAAAGGGTATTAACATTTCTGAACATATAATTATTGAATGTTACTTAAATATATTTATTCCAAGTTCCTTGACTGTTTAGTAACTTATGATGTTGAATGATTCCATGTTATATGATCTATGCGGCACACTTATGCATGAAATGAAATGTTTATGAAGGGTGTGCCCTGATAGTGCTCCAATGAAATGGTTAATGTTTAGTATCATGATAATAAATGTGTAATGATCCTTGGATCATGCTAATATCATGTTGTATATTGTTTCCACATTTCCATGATTTGATAATCATGTTATATCATGTCTTTATGTTCGTGTTTCTCTTATGATCCATTGATATGCATATTGCCTAACATGTATTGTATTATTAACGTTATTCCTTTCTTACTCCCTTAATGAGATTTATATCTCGCCTTTTTCTTATATATTTCCTCAGGTTATCCCATGTAATGCTAAGTATGAAGGAATATTGTGCTCATATAAAAGAAGTTTTCAATAAGGATGTTGTATTTTATGCCTTAAGTTGTCATGTAATGTTCCTAATACCCAAAGACAATAGACTTATTGATCCTCAGAGTTTTATTAAGTACAATTATATGTAATAAATCATGTTTAAATGTGTAATAAATACCAGGGTTTTTATAGTTGGTATCAGAGGGTAGGTTTAGTTATTTTTGGGATTAGGGTTATAAAACTCTAGTGAAATCCTTAGGGATATGGCTAAGCATAAGAAAAAAATCCCAATTTTTTTTTTGATTATAGAGTAAGTTTTTATCAAGAAAATATATCCATGTCTGGATATGAACAAGTAGAGGTGTCTCTAGCAGAGATGTATCTTGGGGTAAAACCCAAAAACATCGCTTTGAGCTAGACTCGAATGGGAACTAGTTTATGACAATGAGCCTTGTTTCACTCTTCTTTCGACGCTCCCAAGGGATATGAATTGTAAATTAATAATATTAGTATGAACCATTATTAAGGGAACAAAAAAACCCATAATAATATATGTTAGGATGGATATCATGGATAACATATACTGAATCCAAGAAAACCCATAAGTTAAGAAGATAAATGTAATTTATAAGTTATCCCTTTAATGTCATTAGATTCCTGTTTAAGTGTTTAATAGTTTTAAAATAATCATACTTAATTTTTTCTATTATTCTAGACAATAGATATAAATAAGAAGAACCAAGTTAATGTTTAAATCATGGGGACACAATTTATTAAAGGGGGGAAGAATGTAACGACCCGAGTTTTTAAAATAGAAAATTATGTTCGATAGATTATGCAATACACAAAGCTGAACCAAAAAAAATAATGATTATTTAAATATGGCCATTTTAACCTTTACAATAAATTTTACATTATTATTAGTATTATCTAATGTATGAAATATATATGTCATAAATATATTAATAAATGATTATTAATTATTCAATCAAGTTTTGGTATGTATTTTTGTTTTTCAAACTATGTCTTCATTAAAAATGTTTTTTATTTATTTTGTATAATTATTTTCTAAAAAATATATATAATTAATTTTATAAATAAACTAACTATTTGGTATCATCATATCAAAATTAACTTAGGTTAATGATTTGGTATTTTTAAGAAAATATAGATTTTTTTGTGAATAGTGAAAATATAGTTTTTACGTAAAATTTTCATTTCCTTTGATAAATGAATTTATTTGATATCATGGTATAATTATTATTATTTAATTATATTTGATAAAACTAATTACATGTAAATCATATTTATACTAAATTTTATTATATGTTTATTTTAAGGATTAAAAATGCATTTTCATGAAAACTGGTTTAAATGCATAATGTATAACCATTTTAATTAATTAAAATAACCCCTAATGATAAATAAAATAAATTAAATATTAATATTATATATATATAAATGTTAATTTAAAATAATAAAATTAATATTATTAGTTTTATAGTTAAAGTGAACTCATGTTTTCCTTAAAAATGTATTTTTCGGAATGTCATTTTCCATAATACCTATTGATTTTATATTAAATTAAATTGATGTTGATAAAATTTATTCTATATTTTGAATCATAATAATTAATATTATCTAATAATATAAACTTAATATTTTAATAATATGATTAGTAACTATAGTAAATATTAATAATCATGATAAAGAGAATATAAGATAATTAACAGTAAAAAATAATTTGACAAAAAAGAGAGAGAATCAAAGTAACTCTAATAGTATGAATATTTATATTTAATTTAAATTTAAATTAATAATATATATATTTATTAATTTTTTACTTTATAATTTTTTAATTATTCAGTTTAAAAATATATATATATTGATACGATAAAGCATAAATAGTATTTTTTGTTAATATTCAAATTTAATTAAGAAATCTATTTTTAATGAATTAATGGATTTTTTAAATAAATCATATTATAATAAAATATTATTATTTAGTTACTTTTATTAAATATAAATTTTTATGTAATTTTTATGAGGTCAAAAGTAATTTGTATCACGGTTTAACAATTATTTTTGTCAAAACCTGTCAATTTTCAATAAATGATGGTTCTCATTTTAAAACTAAAAATTCACATATTTAGAAAATTATTTACATAAAATGAATATTATTTTTGGAATCAGGGCATTGAAATTATCTAATGATGAATTTCTCATAATTTTTTGGGAGAGGCGAATTTTTGGTTAAAAATTAAATACCATTTAAATAAAATATGTGTTTTATGACATCATAATAACCCCAAAATGATATAAAAAATACTATAATGGGTATTATAGGCCTAATATATGTTTTCCCATTAAAATTATTTGATTTTAGATTGGTTTTACTTATTTTATAAATCCATAGTGAATCCTCCAAAATGTATAATATATTTTATGATTTTAAATTCATTTCTTTAATAACGTGACTCACCTCCACATAAACAAGGGAATTATTTTAATAAATTCAGACCTTTACCTTATAAAATAATGAAACCAATCCCCTATTATAGAAACCATGGGATGGTTTGAGGTTTTTAATATTTTATTGTGAGGTGTCCAAAATCAAAATAATAAAGACTCCCCCTCGCTTTCTTTATAAACCCACCCAATCTACCATTCCCATTCACTCAAACTATCTGGAACTCAACCAAACTCTACACCATACTCTAAATAGTCATCCTAAAGCACCCCACAATCTCTAAAGAAGACTCTCCCAATCCTTTTGGATCACACATACAAGTAAGGGGTCCTCTCCTTCCTCTGATCCGTTCAATTCAAGAACCTTGTTTGAAATTTGTATTTTTAATTTAAATTGGTTATATTATCATACTTTTGTAATCACTTAAATATTATCCATTTGCTATTATTTCAATGAGGGATCATTTAACCTTACCAATTTGAACTCATACCTAAGTTTTTGCTCTGCTGGAATTCTGTAAGGGATTTGTCTCTTCTTATTTCCAATCAAGCTACTCATTTTTGTAATACTTCTTAAGTTACAAATTTATATATTGGGTTATGATGTTCCATAACCCCCTTACAGACCATTTTATTTCTTTTATTCCTATTATAAGATATGTTATTAAATATTCTCCTTACTTCCCATTTTATGCATAAATTATGGGAACCCATTTCACTCTCATTTATCCCTCTTATGAGCCATTATTTACACCCATTACCATGCTGAATTTCCACAAGGGATCCTCACTTTCATTTATTTCACATTTTTATCCAAGTTTCCTTATATTGTTACACCCTTTTATTTTCAATTAAAAATTATGGGGTATGTTTTAAAACCTCCCCCATATTTCCCTTATTATGTTTTTATGATGGGATACCTCTTTCCCTTTCATTAATTACATCTGTATACACCTGTTACCATGTAAAAATTCCATAAGGGGTTTCTATCTTCTTATTCCCATTCAAGAATTTCTTCCATATTATTCATATAAATTCCATTTCATATGTTGGGATATTATGTTTCATGATCCCCTTACTATCTATTTCAAGTATAAATTATGAGATACCCATTTCTCTCACATCAACCCAACTTATGAATTTTCATATGATGTCATTATGCTACTGAAATTACACTGTGATTTTCCAAGCCAAAATCATCATGTAGTGAAAAACATACACATTTATCATAAAAGGGTATTAAAATTTATGCACATATAATTATTTAATGTTACTTAAATGTATTTATTCCACATTCCTTCATCAAGTAGTAACTTATGATGTTGAATGATTCCATGTTTTATGATCTATGTGGCACACTTATGCATGAAATGAAATGTTTATTAAGGGTGTATCCTGATAGTACTCAATGCATTGGGTAATGTATAGTATCATGATATTACATGTGAAATGATGGTGTAATCATTAAAATTCATGTTCAATGAGTGTTTACTCTTGCTAATCAATGTGCAATGATCCTTGGCTCATGCTAATATCATGGTGTATGTTGTTTCCACATTTAAATGTTATGATAATCATTCTATATCATGTCTTTATGTTCATGTTTCTCTTATTCTCCATTGATATGAATATTTCCTAACATGTATTGTATTATTCACATTATGCCTTGTTTAATTCCTTAATGGGATTTATATCTCACCCTTTTCTTATATATGTCTTCAGGTTATCCCATGAAATCCTAAGTATGAAGGAATATTATGGTCATATAAAAGCTTTTTTCAGTAATGATAGTGTATTTTATGTCTTAAGTTGTCATGTAATGTTCCTAATACCCCAAGAAACTATACATATTGATCCTTAGAGTTGTATTAAGTACAGTTTTATGTAATAAATCATGTTTAAATGTGTAATAAATACCAAGGTTGTTATAGTTGGTATTATAGGATAGGTTTTGTTACTTTTGGGATTAGGGTTATAAATCTCTAGTGAAATCCTTAGTGATAAAACTAAGCATAAGAAAAACATCCCAAAATTTTGGTGATTATAGAGTAGTTTTTTTATCAAGAAAATATATCCTTGTCTGGATATAAACAAGTAGAGGTGTCTCTAGCTAAGATGTATCTAGGGGTAAAACCCAAAAGCACCGCTTTAAGGTGGACTCGAACGGGAACTGGTGCACAACAATGGGCCTTACTACACTCTTGGTTCGACACCCCCAAGGGATATGCTTTGTAAATTCATAAGATTAGTACAATACATTATTAAGGGAACAAAACAATACCATAATAATATTTTTTAGGAATTATATCATGGATAACATAGACTGAAGGTAATAAAATTCATAAGTTAAGAACATAAATGTATTTTTTAAGTTATCACTTTAATGTCATTAGATTCCCATTTAACTGTTTAACAGTTTTAAAATAATCATCGTTAATTTCTACTGTTATTCTAGACAATATATGGAAATAGTAAGAACCAAGTTAATGTTTAATTTTGAGGATTAAATTTACTAAAGGGGGAAAGAATGTAACAACCCGAGTTTTTAAAATAGAAAATTATGGTCGATAGCTTATGCAATACACAAAGCTGCACCTAAAAAAACAATGATTATTTAAATATGAACATTTTAAAATTTACATTAAATTTTAATGTATGATTAGTATTATCTAAAGTATGAAAAATATATTTCATAAATATATTAATAAATTATTATTAATTATTCAATCAAATTTTGGTAATGTATTTTTGTTTTTCAAAATATGACTTCATTAAAAATGATTTTTATTTATTTAGTATAATTATTTTCTAAAAAATATATAAAATTAATTTGATAAATAAACTGAATATTTGGCCTCATCATATCAAAATTAACTTAGGTTGATGATTTGGTATTTTTAAGAAAATATAGATTTTTTGTGAATAGTGAAAATATAGTTTTTAGAAAAAATATTCATTTCTTTTGATAAATAAATTAATTTGATATCATGGTATATAATTATTATTTAATTAGATTTTATTCAATTAATTACATGTAAATAATATTTATAATGTATTTTATTATATGTTTATTTTAAGGATTAAAAATGAATTTTTATGAAAACTGGTTGAAAATGCATAATGTATAATCATTTTAATTAATAAAAATAACCCCTAATTATAAATGAAATTAATTAAATATTAATATTATATATATTTATTTATTAATTTAAAATAATAAAATAAATATTAGTTGTTGTATAGTTAAAGTGAACACATGTTTTCTTTAAAAATGTATTTTTTGAAAAGTTGTCTTCCATAATACCTATGGATTTTATATTAAATTAAATTGATTTTAATAAAATTTATTCTATATTTTGAATCATAATAATTAATATTATCTAATAATCTCAACTTAATATTTTAATAATATGATTAGTAACTATAGTAAATATTAATAATCATGATAAAAGGAAAATAGAATAATTAATGGTAAAAAATAATTTGACAAAAAAAGAGGGAATCAAAGTAACTCTAATAGTATTAATATTTATATTTAATTTTAATTTTAATGAATAATATACTTATTTATTATTTTTTTTACTTTATAAGTTTTTAATTAATTAGTTTAATAATATATATATATTGATAAGATATAGCATAAATAGTATTTTTAGTTAATATTCAAATTCATATAAGAAATATATTTTTAAAGAATTAATGGATTTTAAAAATAAATAATATTATAATAAAATATTATTATTAAGATACTTTTATTAAATATAAATTATTATTTAATTTTTATGAAGTCAAAAGTAATTTTTATTACGGTTTAAAATTTTTTTTGTCAAAACCAGTCAATTTTCAATAAATGTCGGTTCTCATTTTAAAAGTAAAAAGTCACATATTTAGAAAATTATTTTGATAAAATTAATATTATTTTTGGAATCAGTACTTCAAAATTATCCAATGATGATTTTTTCATAATTTTTTGAGACAGATGAATTTTTGGGAAAAAATTAAATACTATTTAAATAAAATATGTGTTTTATAACATCATAATGAACCCAAAATGATATAACAAATACTATAATGGGTTTTATCAGACTAATATATGTTTTCCAATTAATATAATGTTATTTTATATTGGTCTTACTTATTTTATAAATCCTTAGTGAATCCTCCAAAATGTATAATCTGTTTTATGATTTTAAATTCATTTCTTTAATAACATGACTCACTTCCGCATAAACAAGGCTATTATTTTAATAAAATCAGACCTTTAAATTATAAAATAATGAAAACCACTCCCCTTTTTCCGAAAACATGGGATGTTTTGTGGTTTTTAATATTTTATTGTGAGGTGTCAAAAATAAAAATAATAAAGAATCCCCTCTCTTTTCCTATATAAACCCACCCAATCTACCATTCCTCTTCAATAACCATTTGGAACTCAACCAACCTCTAAACTATACCCCATATAGTCCTCCTAAGGCACCTTACAAGTTCCAAAGAATCCTCTCCCAATCCTTTGGGATCACACATCCATGTAATGGATCATCTCCTTCCTCTCTTCCTTTCTATTCAAGAACCTTTTTGAAATTTGTATTTTTAATTTAAATTGGTTATATTTTCATCCTTTGTAATCAATTAACTATTATCCATTTGATGTTATTTAAATAATGTATCATTTAGCCTCCCCAATTTTGACTCATACCTAAGGACTTACTATGCTAAAATTCCGTAAGGGATTTCTCTCTTCTCATTTCCATTCAAGCTAATCCTTTTTATTATAATTCTTAAGTTCCAAATTTATTTGTTGGGTTATTATGTTACACAACCCCCATACTATCCATTTGATTTATTTTATTCCTATGTTGGGATATGTTATTAAATATCCTCCTCACTTCCCATTTTATGTATAAATTATGAGAACCCCTTTCACTCTCATTTATCCCTCTTATGAGCCCATATTTACACCCATAACCATGCTGAATTTCTATAAGGGATCATCACTTTCCTTCCTTTCACATTTTTATCAAATATTCCTTATATTTTTACACCCTTTTATTTTCAATTAAAAATTATGGGGTATTTTTTCACACCTCCCCCATACCTCCCTTATTATGTTTGTATGATGGGAGACCTCTTTCTCTGTCATTAATGCCTTTTGTGTACACATGTTACCATGTCGAAATTCCATAAGGGATTTCTCACTTATTTTTCCCATTAAAGAATTTCTTCCATATTATGCATATGTTCCATGATCCCCTTACTGTCTATTTCATGTATAAATGATGAGAGACCCATTTCTCTCTCATCAACCCAACTTATGAATTTCTATATCATGTCATTATGCTGCTGAAATTGTACCTTGATTTTCCAAGACAAAATCATAATGTAGTGAATACCATACTCATTTCTCTATAAAATGTTGTGCATCTACTTATTGAATGGTACTTACATGTATGTATTCCACATTCCTTGATCATGGAGTAACTTATGATGTTGAATGATTCTATGTTATATGATCTATGTGGAACACTTATGCATGAAATGAAATGTTTATGAAGGGTATGCCTTGATTGTGCTCCAATGCATTGGGTAATGTTTATTATCATGATACACCATGTGCAATGAGGGTTTACTCATGTTAATTCATTTGAAATGAGAGTTTAGTCATGTTAATCCATGTTCAATGATCCTTGGCTCCTGCTAATATCATATTGTCTGTTGTTTCCACATTTCCTTGTTATGATAATCATGTTATATCTTGCCTTTATGTTAATGTTTCTCTTATGCTCTATTGATATGCATGTATCCTAACATGTGTCGTATTCTTCAAGTTATGCCTTGTTTACTCCCTTATTAGGCTTTATAGCTCACCATTTTCTTATGTATATCTTGATGTTATCCCATGCAATGATAACTATGAATAAATTTTGTGGTCATGTGAAAAAATAAAAAAAATATGTCGTATTTTATGTATTAAGTTTTCATGTGATGTTCCTAATCCCCAAAGACACTAGACCACTTGATCCTTGGAGTTGCATTAATTGCAAATTTATGGAAAAAAATATTGTTTAAATATGAAATAAATAGAAGTGTTGTTATAAGGATGATAGAAGGAAATTTTTTATGTTATTTTGGTAGGTCTTGGCCAAAAATGGTTTTAAGGTGTGAATAATATAGGATAGGTGGTGGCTTTTTATAACTGAGGTGAGTGGAACACTTGTAATGTTTTGAAAATAAAAATGTATACCCATGTTTTTCTCATTCAAAAAGGATAAAAAATAAATTATTATTGATACTTATGAATTATAAGGTATAAATATATCCATAAAATATATTTTATACAAGTTTTTTGGTCATTTTAACCCTTATCGTTTTCACTTTAACCCTCAAGTACATCATTTTTACCTTAACTCTGGTAATTAATTTTACTGAATTCACTATTAATTTTCATCAAAAATTAAGTTTACCTTATTATATACTATAAATTATTCTAATTCCAAATATTTAATCCATTTTTTCAAATTAAATTCATTGAAACAGAAAATTTAATTTAAAATTAATCTCACATACATAATGAGAAATGAGGTCTTTTAGGAGAAAAAGTTCAAATGTTTACAAAGTCTTTATATCCAATTTTGTTATTAAATTTATTAAAATGAAATAAATATGATTAATAGATATCTAATTTAACTAATTTAACTTTAATACCAATTTAGAATCTAATTTAACTTTATAAACAATTTAAATGAAAAGGCAGTTTTCAATTAAAATTCAGTATTTTTAACTATACATCAAAAAAATAATATTTTTATAAAATTCTAAAAACTTCACCCTACAAATATTTTTATATTATAATTTATAAAATTAATTTTATTTTTTCAAATAAATTTTCAAAATGATTCAAAATTTATTTCTAAAATAAGTGTGCAAAAAAATCAACAAAATTGCTTTTTCGAGAAAAAATATAGTTTTTAGTGTAAAATTGGATTTATTATAATCTATTATCCAAAATACATGTAAGATGAATGTTATACATTTTATAAAATATATAATATATAAATTTCATTAAAATCATCCTTTAAAAGTTTTTTGTTTAATTTATTGAGGTAAAACATGTTTGTGTATATAAAAATATTTTTCCAATACAAAATATTACTTTTATTTTTAAAAAAGTTTTTTTTATTTCTAATTAATTATTCATCAAAGAATTAAATATATATACATGTGTGAATCATATATTTTAATGATTTATTTAGTCCTATTCATACCATATATTCCAATGGATAAGTGATAACTGTCATATGATAATATTTTAATAATATGACATGTTTTGTTTAAACTTAGTGTCGCATGTAATATAAGATAAACTAAATATTATATGTAACATAAAATATTAAAAAGATTAAATTCATTTTAAAAAACTATTTCATGAAATATCATGGCGTTACGCTTCCATTTTTAATGTCTAACTCGCCTAGTGAATAACGTGCGATAAATCATGCATGTATCTCCTCAACTAGGACAAATGGATGAAATTATGAACTTGGTCCAACAACAGAGGTAAATCCAATTGTTCTACAACCTCACCAATCCATCTCAAGATATTAAATATAATAATGAACCTCAGTGATAACTTTCCACCCTAGCTGAATCTTTGCAAACTATACATAGGTGAGACCTTTATGAACATATGTTCACCCTCACTAAACTCCAACAGCCCCCATCATTTACCCATGTAAAACATATAATGATTCTAATCTATCCACATCCACTCATGGATGATTTAAGGTTTCTCCTTCATCTCTCTTACCATATTTTTCCCCAAAATTTTTGATTCTACCAACTCTAACCATCAAAGAGGAAACCTATAATGTCTCCAATATAGGGCCTTAAAATGTGTAACAATAATAAATAGATTAATAGTTATTATTATAGTAAAAATCTACTAAGGGAAGGTGGTCCTCCTTGCTTTAACTATAGTCCAACATGGAAGATTACAGCATATCCTCTAGACCTGAACAGTCCACTTAGTCTGGCCTCCTATCTAAGGATGGAAGGTTGTGATCATCCTCAACTGAGTCCGACAAGCCTCCTAAAAGACTCCCTGCAACTGATATATAAAATGAATATTTGGATCCAAGTCAATCATTGATAGAAAACCATGAAGTTGGATGATCTTCTACATGTACAAGCATCTCGAGATTTCTATTGAAATTTTTTCTCTAATGGAGAGGAACTGGTTCGACATAGTGACTCAATCTGAGATCACTCAGATAACTTAATAACCTATAATCATCTATTGAAATCATGTCATGAAATCTTGGGATATACCATCCCACTTCCACTCCGAATCTTCAGGGATTTGGGCCAAACCTACCACAACCTAATGTCTAGCCTTTAACTATTGACAGGTGAGGCATCAATAAATGAACTCAACAACAATCCTCTTCATCTTTAGCCACAAAAACTACTACTTAAATTAATGGTACATATTCTCCACTACAGGATGTACTATTATG
This sequence comes from Viscum album, assembly GCA_963277665.1. Lineage (NCBI taxonomy): Eukaryota > Viridiplantae > Streptophyta > Magnoliopsida > Santalales > Viscaceae > Viscum > Viscum album. The sequence goes on along the minus strand of OY728136.1, from coordinate 798,649,101 downwards.
GGAGATATTTGGAACTCTCAAATCCCCATCAAGTTATTGACACCATTATCTATCCTTGGAGGCGGAGAATGTGCTCCTCATCTTCAAAAAAATCCATCTTGTGAATGTCCTGTGAATATCTAGTCATTAAATTCCCCAAAATCAATATCCTTGAGTTTTGATTCCCTTACACACTACAAAATAGAAGGGGTAACAACCATTGATCAAAGGTATGATGCTTCTCACCCTACACAAAATATAACTATAATGAATAAAATTACTCTAATGCCTCACTTAGAAACTAATAATGATATTTCATATTTAGATCATATGTAACTACATTCTCTTTCAGAAGAGTATATACTATCTCTAAGTCATAGTATTGTAGGAACTTCAACCATTGTCACTGTCTTAGGTTGAGATCAATCTAAGTAAAGATGTACCTAAGATTATTGTGGTCCAAATAAATAACAAACCACTCACCAATTAGGAAGTGTTGCCAAGTTTTTTGGTTGAACATCATATCTACAACTCCATGTTATGGATTGTATAGTTATGCTCATGGGGTATTAGTTATCTAGATAGGTAGGTTATCATTACCTGCCACAACATCAAAAAAAACACCCAATCCCATCTCCAGAGGAATCACAAAATACAACATACATAATTTCAACTTTTGGAAACCAAAATAAAAGGGATATTCTCAACCTCTACTATAACTCCTCATAGTCCTTATATAACTTCTCTAACCAGATAAACACATCCCCCTTTCATTTCAAGATAGTTAAGGGAGTTTAAATCCTAGAGAATTATAGAATGATTTTTTTATAATAGCTATCCAACACAAGGAATCTTTGTACCTACTTCACACTATTGGGAGGATCTCAAGATAACACCATCTTGATCATCACTAAGTTCACAACTAATCCCTCTTCTGAGATAAGATACCCCAAAAAGTGGAACCCTATAATCTAGAATTGATACTTTTGGTTTTTTCAAACAACTGATTCTCTCAAAGTATGTCCAAGAACATCCTCAAATGATCTATATTCTCAGCCTATGATGCTGAGTATGTAAAAATATCATCCATAAATACCACTAAAAAATAATCTAGGAAATTCTAAAAGATATGGTATATGGGTCTCATAGAAACTTCTTGGGTGTTTATCATGTTGAAAAGTATCACTTGGTACTTGTAGTGACCATAGTGGCATTGAAATATCATCTTCAATATGATCTCCCTATGAACCAAATACTTATGATACCCAATGTGAGGTTGATCTTTGATAACAACATTTCCCATTTTAACTAATGGAAGTTTCCATAAATTATCAGTAGTGTATACCTATTCTTAATAGTTATCTGATTTAGGTGATGATAATCCACACATAGCATTAGGATTCCATCCACCTTCTTGGAAAATAATATTGAAACTGCTTGAGGGGTAACACTGGGTTGGATAAAGTATTTCCTCTGAAGGTCCTCTAACTGCACCCTCAGCTCTCAATGCTCAGTGGGATCCATATGATATCTTACTAAAGATGTCAGGGTGTTCCCTAGATACAAGTTAATATAGAATTCGACCTCCCAACAAGGAGTTAAAACTAGTAATTCATTAGAGAGGACATCTAGATAATTCTATACCACTATTGAGAATAAAATATTCATTGAGTTTGTTGTACCAAGATTCAAGCTAGATTACTAATTAGAAATTAGTTGTAATCTCTCGCACACAATTTCAACCTTCTCTGCCTAGAATCCCTTCTTTACAGTGAAGGAAAATATCAATCTATTAGCTCAGGTCCACCACATCCTCCACTACAGAATATCAATCCAATCATGGAAATTGGATATTTATTTTATACCAAGAATGACATTGAACAGTCTCATTACAGCTACGAAGAGATCCCATGAGAAATTATCTCCAACAAGATCCAAGTCACGCTACTAACAAAAGAGTGTGATCACAAAATCTCATCTCGTAAGAGTCTACAACTATAAGGGTTGGGCTAGGGGATCTATTGGAATATCAAGTTCTTGAAGAAGGGATAATTCTAGAAAATAATAGAAGATTCCAGTATCTATAAAAATTAAAGCCTAAGTAGAGAAGACATATATTGTACCTTGTATCATATCAAGATCCTTTGGGTTATAAGAATCAACTTCCTAAAACCAATAATTTTTCTATAAACTAGTTCCCTAAGCCTATCATGGGCCACCTAAAGGTGGTGGAGATTGTATCAGATAATAATTTTAGCCACCTTCTGTGGCTCTATTGGTTCCTCTTCCATGTCTTCCTCCCTACAGATTACCATTCTCATTCCATTGCCCCTACCTCGATGGATCATCCACTTTCCATATATCTACTATCACAAGACGGGTCACGAAGTCCCATCTGATATGATACAGACCCTTATAGGTGTAGTATCTCATTTCCTTTGTTTGTAATTGATCCCCTCTAGGATCACTAAGCTATTGATTCCTGGGTTTGATCCTAAGTATGTGTTCTCCTCTTATGTTGGGATATACCAGTATATAGCCTAACATCTGCTACTAAAAACTTTAAAACATGCTGGTTACTGACCCCTCATATCACCAAATGGCCTTTGAATGGAACATTCTCTACAATCAAGGCTCTCTCTATCACCCCAATGTATGTAGGGATAAAAAGTTTCACTAACCCAACCTGAATATCTCATTGAAGTATGCGCTCAAAATTCCATTGTCGGAAGTAATCATCACAAACCACTTCAATATATTATCATAAAATTTTATTAAAATTGTATTCATACTCAATGACGGACATGTTTTCCTACTGTATCGTAAGAATCCACTGGATTTACATTGATTGATGATTGATTGATAGATAATACTTATAGAATAGATGATAAAAATCAGACTAAGGAATAAAATATCATCCTATGTTTGTGTCACTAAGATCCACCACTATCCTATTGAGATGTAGAGATGCTAGTTTGTAGAAGCACCCTTTGATCTGTAGGGATCCTAACAAAGTGGAACACCCAAACCATCATCTCTAGTCAATCTTAAATTTCTTGTGGGTATAGATTTCCGAAAAACATGGGTGGATTCTATATCTGAAACTCATGAATCGTGATCAACCTATATGAATCATCATCCTAAAACGATGGAATAATCTACTACCTAGTATGAGGAAAAATGTCATCCTGTTCTACTAAAGGTACTTATACTCACTTCTTGATAGGTAGAAGTACATATCATTGTCCACCTAGAGGAAACACATCATGTTCATGACCCTATATTGATCCCTCATCTCTAAACTGATTATAATCGTGATCTTATCACTGAATCCTAGTAGATTGTCTATATAGAGGCATCCTATAATAATCAAGATACAATATGTTCAAAAGAGAATATCTAGGGATCTAAGACAATAAGTATATATAAAACGTAAATCATTCCTATATTATATATATACCATTGTTTTTACTAAAACTAGTGTCTCTGTGTATCAAGTTGACAATCATCTTATCAGAATCCTAGTGGATAGGTGGTTCGGTTGTCATGCCATCACTAGTGTCCCTGGACTAAGAGATAAACTTAAGATAATTTAACACCATTACCCTAAATACCAAAACAAATCCCCATAACTAATCTATCTCAAAACTCCCCCAATGAAAACCTTATGCTTTCATACCACTCTGACACGGCCCAACCCACCGGGGCCCTCTTGGCCAATAGTAAGTCATGTGTGACACCCTAAGCCCATCTCTAATAGGTCAGAGGGTAATGACTAGCACTAAGCCGTTATATCACACAAATGAGAATTATAATCAAAATATACCTATACACACATATCCATATAAATTAGGGTAATGTAAAAAAGTAAATAATGGGAATATTAAATGCATGCACAACATCTAACAACCCATAATAGAGTATGATAGTGTATAAAGAAAGTATGAAGGGAAAATATAGGACCAAAAACCAAAAATTAGGTCTAACAAGAAACCAAAAAGTGTACTATCCCATCACACATATTCCAAATCTAAACTATGATCTTTCTACCACTTCCACCAAGAAATACTAAGTACCATACACACCATGTCTGCTTTGATCTTTATTGAATTGCTTGCCTCCTGTATAAGACATGACAAGTTTATAAATAGACCATGAAGGGGTGATTATATATATATATATACATTCAAGAACACTAAAATAACCAATAAGTATCTAAAATAGATTCACCTAAAACCATGAACATGATGGTACATAAAGGAGAAGAATCTAGATATTCTCATAAAAGTCACTCAAGCCATATTGTATGGTTTTATTCTTCACAATGAGTTCAAGGATTCTGAATGTCTTCCAAGAACTTTTAATCATATGATCCTTCAACTCACATAACCTATCTAGACATATATCCTAGGATCTCATACACCTTGTACTGTAGGGGGAATAACTGGTTATAGAGGGGATCGAGTACCCTAACTAAGCTCACTATACAGGTGGAATAACTAAATCTTTAGATGGAGGATATTATGCCACGTAATAGTAGGGGGATAATAGACCATGTTTTATTCATAGGTAGAGAATACCATGCCCCAATATCATGGGGGAGATTTTAATCCCTAACTTAGGAGCATACAAGGATACTATGCCCTAACTCTCTTATCAAGGTGGGTTGCAACTCACTAAGAGTGTCCAAAATCTGAGCTCGATCTCTACGATACTGATGTAGTTGATCATTCTCTATTATTCTTAATTACCATATCTTCTTTCAAATATAAATCCATTTTTGTGTCCCACATGGAAATTCTTCTCATAGGGGGCTTCTTAAAGTCCCCAATATAATAAACTGGGGAGTATATGACATTCCCAGGGGGTACATGATGTGTAGCCCATAATTTGTTGTATTTCCTTGTACTAGAACCCCACATGGAATGTAGAAACCAACTATACATCCTATGTGACATGTCACGTGGTGTGTAGGTCTAGTTTTGGAACTTGGAATGTGTTGTGCTACCCGAGTCATGTTCCACCAGTAGGTTCACAAGGTGTATACTAGGCATACAGGGTCATGTAGGCTACTCAAATTCCATGGGCATGTACTCCCTTTACATGTTGATCTAGTATTCTAGGGTCACATAGCATGTGGGCTTGGATATATGGTCATGTTATAATTATCTCAGAGAGAAAACACCTGTGCCACTTAGCCTTTACTCAAAGCTTCACTTGATTCACTATTATCACCATGATTTTCATTGAAAATATTGCAACCACGTTGACTGATGATCAAATCCTTTCCAAAAATTGAATTTTGACCATATTTAATTAGAAATGATATTTTAATCATATCATGTGTGGTCTTCACATCTCATTTCACAAAACAACCATCCCAATCACATTCGTCTTTCATGAATCATTTTCGAACTTCACTACCACAACACTGGGCAAGGCAAGCGCCTACCTTTATCAGCGCTAACGGAAAAGCACTGATAATGGGGTAGGACTTTATTAGGGATTTAAATATCCCTTTATCATCTCTTTTCTTAGCGCTGATAAAGGTTAAATTTATCAGCGCTTTTCTTAGCGCTAATATTGTTTATTGTATACATTAAATAAAAAACACATGTTATAACTATATATATATATATAATTAAATATTTATAAGATTAATAATAAATATATTTATTTGATTTATAATATTTATAAGATCTATTAATTATTTATATTTATTATATTTATTAATTGATTATATTTATTATATATATTTATTATATTTGTTTATATTTAATCTATTTGTTTTATTTATAAATATATAATACTTTTTAATATATATGTATAATTAAAATTATTGAATATATATATGTTTTCCAATGAATTGGGGTCAATGAATATATCATGAGTATATGTTATGTGATCATATAGGTGTAATGTTCATTTATAGATTATTATTACAAATCACATTGATGTGTTATTGATTTATAATTCATTATGTTACCCATATAATATATATGATCTAAAAAATGTACACTTATAATTAAAATTACATTATATTAAAAAAATAAATATATATTTTATTATATTTTCAATTATATATATATAAATATACCTTTCAAATAATTTTATAAGTATAAATAAAGAGATATTTATTTAGAGTTATAATTATTAATAAATATAAATATATATTTATCATAAATATCATTTTAAATAAATATATAATAATATAAACAAATTTTTAAATTTATAAATTTATCAGCACTTTTATTAGCACTGATAAAGTATGGATTTATCAGCGCTACAAAAGCACTGATAAAGTGTGGCTTTATCAGCGCTAAAGTGAAAAGTGCTCATAAATACACCCTTTATCAGTGTTTATAAAGGGGGTCTTTATCAGCACTTTTCATTTTAGCACTGATAAATACCCCCTTTATCAGTGCTTTTTACTAGCGCTGATAAAGGTCCCCGCAAGATTTATAAGTGCCACTGGGTCCTCCTCCTCCCCGTACCCTGTCAAGCTTTCATGGAAGCCCTACCCTGCGCCTACACTGATGCCTCTTCTCTATCGCGGCCTCCTTCTCCTCCTCCTCTTCCGCGGTCACCGCCTCATTCTGCTCCTCCAGCGCCTACTTCTCCTCCTCCTCCTCTGGTTGAGGGTCCTCCTCCTTGCACCCTATCAATCATGGAAGCCCTACCCTGCGCCTCCACCGTTGCCTCCTCTCCACTGTCGTCGCCTTCTCCTCCTTGTAACACCCCGAGATTGTATGAAAAATATTCTTTTTAATTTTATTGATGTCTTGTGTTTTACACTACACCAAAATAAGCTTGCACTACACGTATCCCTGACTTGTCTTGCATTACATGCAATCACGACCTTCCACGATAGCATGTGTTGTACGCAATACCGAGTTTCACTAAACAACGATATGTTATATAAACTAGCCGTTATGAATAGTAATACCCACTTTTTAAAATTTTATAAAATTTATCTTTCTAAATGGACTTCATTTTTGGATTCGGAATATCGAAATTAGCCTAGGGTGAATTTTTGGTATTTTTCTGAAAACTTTCAATTTTTGATGAATAGTGAAAACACTGGGTTACTATTTAAAAACCGAATTTTTATTTAAATAATTATTTATTTTATTTAAATTTATTTTAGGTCAAAATTGATATATAATACCTATATAAGTTCAATTTAATTCATTGGAGTCATTTTATAATAATTTTAGAGATTTAAAAATCTTATTGAACTTTTCACCGTCTTTTACCCACCTCCTAGGAGAATTTGGAAATTCACATAAAACATAATTTTACCACTTCTGTGAGTGCAATTTCAAAAATAAGAGAGACAAGGTTAATATCAAGGAGTAAAATTTTGTTCAATAAGATAAAAATATTTTTTTTGTGAATAGTAACTTTTTACTTTTTTTACCACGGTTAAAAGTATATGTGGTAATTAAGGGTAAAAATGATATTATTATTACCCTAACACATGTCCCAGTTATATTGGATAAGTGTAATTCCACCAAAAACAACCTTAGTAATAAAATATGACCATTTAGGTCCACTTAGATTAGATTAGGACATTTATTATTATTTTATTTAAAGAAGAGTTAAAATAGTTAAAATCAATGTTTAATAAATAGAACATTTTTAATATAGGGTTATAAATAAGATAATTTCGACTATAAATATTCATTAGAAATATAAAAAAATTTACTACATAATGGTATTTTATTTATAATTTTTAGACTTTATAATAATTTAATTTATTTATGACACAATGATGATGCAGTAATTACCTTATTAATGAAATATTAACATAATTGATATTATAAATACCCAAATAAATGTAATTTGAGACTTTTTATGAATTAAAATAATTTTATAGGTTAATATTACATGTTATTATTGATTTTATTAAATATTTTTGAACTAATCACGCTGTTATGATTTTCATAAAAAATCAAATACCAAATAGTGTTAAAATTGACATAAAATAGTTTTTAAAACAAATATTATATTATTAATTGTTATTTTATTCCTAAAAATATGAGGTTCAGAAAAATGAATTAGATAAGGTTATATATTATAATAATTAACAACTTGGGGTTCGTTTGGCTTGTTATAGTAAGTTTATTAACCTTATAGTGTAAGAAAACAAGAAGACACAGTAAAAGTGAAATTATTTAACTTAAAGTTAAATCTAAATGACAAGGTTACAATAGTAACCTAAACTTTTCTAAGATCTATTGGTTGAGAGGATTTCGACTCATACCCTCCTTATATTCGAAATAAATCAATTTGGAGCTATTAAAAACCGAATATGACTTTATAATAAAATAATATTTTTAGTTTTTCTAATGGTGCCCCTCTCCTCCCTTATAAAAGGGAACCTCCTCCCTCTCTTCCTCACACCACTTTGAGCCTTCAAGATCGGAAAAACCCTACCAATTTCTCTTCTCCACTTCTCTAGAAACATCCTAGAGGTCCTGGTCTTCTTCAAATACCATCTTTAGTACCCTAAGAGGAGGTTAAGAAGAGGCGCTTCAAAGAAGAGGTAATGTCCGTTACCGATTCTTTCAACTCTATTTATTATTCTAATTCTTCTTCTTTAGTTGTTTAATTATGAAGTAATAACATCAATATCACTCATATACTGATATGTTATTATAAGTATGAAACAAACCTATTTCACCTTCTATCCATCCTACAGAAAACAAAATCGCCGCGCCTGCGTACGTACGAAATATTGTCTCCACGCCGTGGTGTAATCTGTTTTCGACCACCACCTTACTTAGATGGGTATAATGGGGTAAATAAATAACCATATATGATTATTGTAAAGTTATATTTATTATTACATATTATACATACACTTCAATACAATTCCATGATCATGGGAATGATATCATCGCTTGTGCGTACGTACGGACAACCGTCTCCACGACACGATGAGATTCATTCTCAATGTTAACCATTCAAGAAAGATTATAATGTATATATAATGAATAATAATGAAATATATGATATAATTAAGCTAATGTATTTATGTATATATATATATATATCATCTACTTACTTCCATTCAAGTCAATAAAGAAAGGAAAACAGCGTTCATGCGTACGTACGGACTACCGTCTCCATGAACGGTGTTTTTCATTTCATTTATCTATATATTATATATATATATATACTGAATATATATGATATATAAATCATGTTTTAAATTCTGGAAGTAATTAAATCATGATATAAGTAATAATAATATCAAGAACAACAAGTCCAAACACGTACGATAATTGAAACAATTTTACCCAAAACGATACTTTAACATGGAATTGACAAATGAAAGGGTAATATAAATACCTAAGTGAACCATATATGATATAATAACAATGAATATGATTCTGTAATAAGTCAATGACATTATTTAAATCATTATACAAGATGTTCGGATACATACGAAGCATATCGGACATAAGGTAAGGGATAATTATTCCAATCTCATTCTTATCCGAGATTGTTTATTCGTAGGTATTTAATGGGGTTATTTTTATCATCCATGTACATGTTTCCTAAAAATGGTTTCATGTATTTTTTAGTCCTTTTTAACCATTTTTGAATTTTACTACATGGTATGTAAGAAATCTTTTATTTTACCATACGAGGTACCTTTTGACTTTTCCGACAAAAGTATGAGGAGAATGTTACTTTTGACTTGTACAGCGTGAACAGATTTTGACGGTTTCATAACGCCTTATTTTATTGAATCTTACTCCACAATATTTCATTACTATTTTCAAAAAAATCCTTTTCTTTTAAAATTGAATGTAATTTTGTGAAAATAAAATTGATTTTGAAGAAGAAAGGATATTTTCCTCAAGAATTTCATTTCAAGTGTTTATCAAAACCATTTTCCATCTAAGATGACTTTATTCATATGTGTATGTTTCATGTATAATGTCTCTATGATTTACATGGTTTCACTTTTGTTATGATGAAATGATATCCATTTGTTTTATATGGATTGTGTTATGATGGGATGATGTTTATGAAACCCATTTTATTCTTTGGGTTATGATGAATGATTTATGTTTATGTTGTGGAACACATAAGAATGATTTCATTATGAGATGGGTGGGACCTATATATCCCTCCAATGCATTGGGTAAAGATTTATATCTCATGATATAGACATGGAGGGAATGATAAGTTAATCTGATTCAGTGTTACAGGACTGGAACGATGAGTGAACTCGATTCAGAATGGGACTTTGTCCACTAAGATGGTCTTGGCAGCAATGCCTTGACTATTATAGAAATCATAACATGTGATTAATGGATTCCACAATTACATGTTTTATTACCATGATAGTTTATCATGACTAATGTTCCTTTATGATCTATGCTTTGTGTACTTCCAAGATTTATGTCGTTGCTTGTGATTTTGATGTTTAGATTTTATGTTCATGTTTTTTCATTCAGGTGTTTATGGATTGTTTTATGTTCTCTATACTTACCCTTACTGATCATTTGAGCTCACCCTTTATATGTTTTCTTTTCCCCAAGATTTAAAGAAAGTTTTTAGGTAAGAAAACAAAAAGAGGAAGATCTTTATGGGAGATGTTGAAGATCTTTCACCACGATTAGAAGATTATTTTTTGAGTTTCCAAAGACACTAAACTATTACGGTCCTTGTGTGTCTATTTTAGTTATGTATTAAGTATTCCGAAAAATTAATGTAATGTCCATGTACATCAAGATTTGGGTCTCTACAGTTAGTATCAGAGGAAAGATTTAGTTAACCTTTGGAAACTAGGATGTGAAAACTTTAGTGAGATCCCTAGAGATATTTCTAAGGTCTGTCTAGGGATGTCCGTAAGGTTAATTATAAGTATAGGTTATAGTCCTATAATCATGGTAACGATATTATAATTAAACCTAAGATGTTATATATTGAAGGTACTCCCCCTTTATTATGTTGTTTTCCTAGCATGATTTTTGCCTCTCACACTGTTCTTTTTGGGTTTTAGATGATGGCTGGAACCCAAAGGAACCGTGTTGATCAATGTAATAGAAAATGCAATGATTGTCCTCCTGAGCAACCAAATGTGATGGGAGATGGAGTGAAAAATATTATTGCTATACTTACACAAGCTATGAATAATTATGGATTTCCAAATGATGAGAGTAGGGAACAATATTATATTGAGTCCTTCATGAGGCAACGTCCACTGTCTTTCAATGGGTCTTCTGATCCACTTGTTACTGAACAATGGATCAGTACCATTGAAAAGATATTTTCCATACTTCACTGTTTAGAACATGAAAAAGTCATTTTAGCTATTTATCGTTTAGAAGGTGAAGAAGACCAGTGGTGGACTCTAATTAAGAATACAAGGCCCCAAAATGAAATTGAATCCATGGAATGGGACGAGTTCAAGAACTTGTATTTCAGTAAGTAATTCCCTCGTATTCTTCGAACAAAGATGGAAAGGGAGTTTCTTGAGCTTAATCGGAAGGATGATGAATCTGTTGGTATATACAAAGCGAATTTTACAAGACTTGCAAGGTATGCATCTGGCTTTATCATCCAACTTGAAAGTAAAGTTGATCGATTTTTCAGTGGCTTAAAACCAAGTCTTTGAAGGGAATTAGCTATAAGAGACTTCAGTGGCTACAAAGAAATTGTGCATTGTGCTATCAAGGTAGAACTGGAAGTTGGTGTAACATATCCATCTCATGGTGTTGACAAGAAACGAAAGATGGAGTTCGAGGAGAAATCTCAGAATAATGGTGAAAAGAAGATGAATGTTTCTTTATGCTCAAAGTGTGGAAAGATGCATGGTGGAGATTGTCTTAAAGGGACTAAAAAATGTTTTAAGTGTGGAAAATAAGGTCATCGATCAGCTGAGTTTCGAAGTAATGGAAAAGGGGTTTCTAATGAGGTGAATAAAGAAAAGACTGCAAGGAACGCACCACCAACACTTCAATGCTTCAAGTGCAAGGAAATGGGGAATTATGCTAATCAATGCCCAAATCCAATGGTTAATGATGATCAATGTGAGCAACCTCTTAAGGAAACGGATAAAGGGAAGTCGCATGCGATCACTATTTGTGATGTTGAGTATGACAATGATGTTGTGTAATGATTAAGTGTTTATGTAATGGGATTTCAAAATAGTATCATGAAATCTCATTTATAGTATCGTGGAATTTTGAAATATATGTGTATTGGTCCATTGTGTTTTTCTATAAGAATATGGTATCGGGAACTATGAAAAGTGATTCAAATATTTTGGAAAGCAGATGATATGCACATAATGAAGGGATAAGGAGAAAATAAATTATTTGATAGTATTCATGAGCTCGTTATTTTTATAAGGACTAAGGGATATCATGGTTTGAGTATACAGAATTTTGGGATTTTGGTATGTGGAAAGAGTTAACTTTTGACAGCACTCATGTTTTCACTAAGGTTCAATGGGTATTCATTTTTCAAGAAAATACATGATTAAGGCCTTAGAATGTTTGGAATTTGACCAAAAAGACATATCTTATGATATATGGGGATCAACGATGGTATCAACATGCTTGTTATATGAACTCTCTGGTAATCTTTTTCACTATAATATGAGATTGGACAGTAGTATTTTGGATAAGCCTAAAGATTGGAATGGATTATGTTGGCCATAAGTTAGTATTGTTTAAGGCTATAACTCTTTCAATATTATTGATGGAAATTTATAATAATTTATTTTTAGAAAATAGGAAAACCTGCAGGACGGGCGACAACCCGTCACGTCAGACAAGGCTGTGGGAATCGAACCCACAACTGAAGTGCGGCATGCCTTTATCACCTACCACTGGCCTGCGGGAAGTCTCGGTTTAGTAGAAACCAGTTTTATTATATTAAGCAGTATGATATATGAAGTATAAGTCCATTTTAGGAATCATATATGATTAATCTCACTATATATGGGCTTATGTATTTTTGATAACTTTTTTTAACCTTTTGTTTGAGACAAATGGAATGACCCATAATTCTATCAAATGATCTGCTAACACTACACGAATGAAAAATTCAACTTCATTTCTTTAAGAGATGAAGTGGAAATTTTCCAAGGAACGACCAATGGTGATACTGTACCAAAATCAATAAAGTATTTCTTCTAATTCCAATTTCTTCAACTTTAGGGAAATGATCTTGAAAACCAAAAATGTTTTCCTAGTGCCCTTATATCCGATGAATCAGATGGTACCTTAGATCATCACAAATCTATGGATTTGTGATTGTTGGATTTTTCATAGCCATGTTCTTTACCACTCTCCATCAGAACGTGATGGTTAGATTTCTCTTCCATATCCATATTTTCACCTATGTTCTCCTATGTGGAAACCCAGTGATTAGTTAATTTGGGTAACCGTTAAATTTCATATTTTAGTTTTTAAATATTGGTTTTGGTATTCCTTTTTACGATGTGGGTTTCTATTAAATAAACTTTCGAGTAGTAAACCATTTATAACTCCGAAGAATTTCGAGGGAAAAATTCATTTTAAGGGGGGTAGAATGTAACACCCCAAGATTGTATGAAAAATATTCTTTTTAATTTTATTGATGTCTTGTGTTGTACACTACACCAAAAGGATATTTCACTACACGCATCCCTGACTTGGCTTACATTACATGCAATCGGGACCTTCCACGATATCATGTGTTGTACACAATATCGAGTTTCACTAAACAACGATATGTTATATAAACTAGCCGTTATGAACAGTAATACCCACTTTTAAAAATTTTATTAATTTTATCTTTCTAAATGGACTTCATTTTTGGATTCGGAATATCGAAATTATCCTAGGGTGAATTTTTGGTCTTTTTCTGAAAACTTTCAATTTTTGATGAATAGTGAAAACACTGGGTTACTATTTAAAAATCAACTTTTTATTTAAATAATTATTTATTTTATTTAAATTTATTTTAGGTCAAAATTGATACACAATACCTATATAAGTTCAATATAATTCATTGGAGTCATTTTATAATAATTTTAGATATATAAAAATTTTATTGAACTTTTCACTGTCTTTTGCCCACCTCCTAGGAGAATTTGGAAATTCACATAAAACTTAATTTTACCGCTTCTATGAGTGGAATTTTAAAAATCCGAGAGACACGGTTAATATCAAGGAATAAAATGTGGTTAAATAAGATAAAAATAATATTTGTTGACTCGTAACATTTTACTTTTTTTACCACGGTTAAAAGTAAATAGGGTAATTAAGGGTAAAAATGATATTATTATTACCCTAAAATATGTCCCAATTCTATTGGATAAGTATAATTCGACCAAAAACAACCTTAAGAATAAACTATTACCATTTATGTCCACTTGGATTAGATTTGGACATTTATTATTATTTTATTTAAAGAAGAGTTAAAATAGTAAAAATCAAAGTTTAATAAGTAAAAAAAAATTAATATAGGGTTATACATAAGATAATTTAGACTATAAATATTAATTAGAAAGATAAAAAGATTTAATACATAATATTATTTTATTTATAATTTTTAGACTTTAAATAATTTAATTTATTTATGACATAGTGATGATGCAGTAATTACCTTATTAATGAAATATTAACATAATTGATATTATAAATACCCAAATAAATGTAATTTGAGACTTTTAATGAATTAAACTAATATTATAGGTTAATATGACATGTTATTATTTATTTAATTAACATTTTTTGAAATAATCATGCTGTTATAATTTTCAAAAAAATCAAATACCAAATAGTGTCAAAATTGACATAAAATAGTTTTTTAAAAAAATATTATATTATTAATTGTTATTTTATTCCTAAATATGTAAGGTTCAGGAAAATGACTTAGATAAGGTTATATATTTTAATAATTAACAACTTGGGGTTTGTTTAGCGTTTTATAGTAAGTTTATTAACCTTATAGTGTAAGAAAACAAGAAGACACGGTAAAAGTGAAATTATTTAACTTAAAGTTAAATCTAAATGATAAGGTTAAAATAGTAACCTAAACTTGTCTAAGATCTATTGGTTGAGAGTATTTAGACCCATACCCTCCTTAGCTTTGAAATAAAACAATTTGGAGCTATTAAAAACTGAATATGACTTTATAATAAAATAATATTTTTAGTTTTTCCAATGGTGCCCCTCTCCTCCCTTATAAAAGGGCACCTCCTCCCTCTCTTCCTCATACCACTTTGAGCCTTAAAGCCCGGCCAAACCCTGACAATTTCTCTTCTCCACTTCTATATAAACATCCTAGAGGTCCTGGTCTTCTGAAAAGACCATCTTTAGTACCCTAAGAGGAGGTTAATAAGAGGCGCTTCAAAGAAGAGGTAATGTCTATTACCGATTCCTTCAACTTTATTTTTTCTTCTACTTATTGTTATTTAGTTGTTTAATTATGAAGTAATAATGTAAGTATCAATCATATACTGATATGTTATTATAAGTATGAAACAGCCCTATTTCACCTTCTATCCATCCTATGGAAAACAAAATCACCGCACGTGCGTACGTACGGAATACCGTCTCCACGTCGTGGTGTAATCCGTTTTCAACCACCACTTTACTTAGATGGGTATAATGGTGTAAATAAATAACCATATATGATTATTGTAAAGTGATATTGATTCTAAAATATTATACATACACTTCAATACAATTCCACAATCATGGGAATGATATCATCACTCGTGCGTACGTACGGACTACCGTCTCCACAACGTGATGAGATTCATTCTCCATGTTAACCATTCAAGAATGATTATAAAGTATATATAATGAATATTAATGAAATATATGACATAATTAAGCTACATGATTTATATATATATATATATATGTCATATACTTACTTCCATTCAAGTCAATAAAGAAAGGAAAACAGCGTTCATGCGTACGTACAACCTATCGTCTCCATGAACGGTCTGTTTCATTTCATTTATCTATCTATTATATATATATATACTTAATATATATGATATATAAATCATTTTGTACATTATTTAAGTAAGTAAATCATGAAATAAGTAATAATAATATCAAGAACAACAAGTCCAAACACGTACGATAATTGAAACAATTTTACCCAAAACGCTACATTAACATGGAATTGACAAATGAACGGGTAATATAAATACCTAAGTGAACCATATATGATATAATAACAATGAATATGATTCTGTAATAAGTCAATGACATTATTTAAATCATTATATAGGAGGTTTGGATACATACGAATCATATCGGACATAAGATAAGGGATAAATATTCCAATCTCATTCTTATCTGAGATTATTTATTCGTAAGTATTTACTGGGGTTATTGTTATCATCCATCTCAATGTTTCCTAAAAATGGTTTCATGTATGTTTAAAGTCCTTTTGAACCATTTTTTACTTTTACTACATGGTATTTAAGGAATCTTTTATTTTACCATATGAGGTGCCTTTTGACTTTTCCGACAAAAGTACGAGGAGAATGTAATTTTTAACGTGTACGGCGTGAATGGATTTTGACGGTTTCATAACGCCTTATTTTCTTGAATCTTACTCCACTATATTTCATGAATATTTTCAACAAAATCCTTTTCTTTTAAAATTGAATGGAATTTTGTGAAAAGAAAATTGATTCTGAATAAGAAAGAATATTTTCCTCAATAATTTCATTTCAAGTGTTTATCAAAACCATTTTCCATCTAAGATGACATTATTTCATATGTGTATGTTTCATGTATAATGTCTCTATGATTTACATGGTTTCACTTTTTTACGATGAAATGATATCTATATGTTTTATATGTATTGTGTTATGATGGGGTGATGTTTATGAAACCCATTTTATTCTTTGGGTTATGATTAATGATTTATGTTTATGTTGTGGCACACATAAGAATGATTTCATTATGAGATCGGTGGGACCTATATCTCCCTCCAATGCATTGGGTAAAGATTTATATCTCATGATATAGACATGGCTGGAACGGTAATTTAATCCGGTTCAGTGTTACAGGACTGGAATGAGGAGTGAACTCGATTTAGAATGAGACTTTGTCCACTAAGATGGTCTTGGCAGCAATACCTTGACTACTATAGAAATCATAACATGTGCTTAATGGATGCCACAATTACATGTTTTATTACCATTATAGTTTATCATGACTAATGTTTCTTTATGATCTATGCTTTGTGTACTTTTAAAATTTATGTCGTTGCTCGTGATTTTGATGTTTAGATTTTATGTTCATGTTTTTGCATTCAAGTGTTTATGGATTGTTTTATGTTCTCTATGCTTACCCTTACTGAGCATTTGAGCTCACCCTTTATATGTTTTCTTTTCCCCAGGATTTAAAGAAAGGTTTTAGGTAAGAAAACAAAAAGGAGAAGATCTTTATGGGAGATGTTGAAGATCTTTCACCACGATTAGAATATTATTTTCCGAGTTTCCAAAGACACTAAACTATTATGGTCCTTGTGTGTCTGTTTTAGTTATGTATTAATTATTCCGCAAAAGTAATCTAATTTCCATGTACGTCAAGATTTGGGTCACTACACTCCTCCTCTGCCGCAACTGCTGCCTCATTCTCCTCCTCTGGTGCCTACTTCTCCTCCTCCTCCTCTTGATGTGGCTCCTCCTCTACCTCCTCCTCCACCACAGCTCCTCCTCCTCCTCCTCCTCCTCTGCCGCGGCTCCTCCTCCTCCTCCACCGCAGCCTCCTCATCCTCCTCCTCCACCTCTGCCTCCTCCTCATCCTCCTCCTCCTCCTCATCCTACTCCTCCTCCACCTACTCTACTGCCTCCACTGCCTCCACTACCTTTGCTGCCTCCACTGCCTCTGAGTTGCCTCTGCTGCCTCCGCGCTACCTCCACACTGCCTCCACTACCTCCACTGCCTCCGCTGACTCCACTGTCGATGCCTCATCCTCCTCCTCCACCGGGTCCTCCTCCTTAAGGTGAGTAAAAATGAATTTTCATGAATTAATTATGTTTTCATTTATTGTCAATATTGATATTAATTATGATTTGGCGTGATTCTTGTGTGTGATTCTTGTGTGTGTGACACATGTATATGTGGTTGGTTACTTGTTTGATCTTGATTAGCTCTTCCCACTATAGCCTTGTGATAGAAACCTAAATAGAGAGATTATTTTTTGTGAAAGGTTGTTACACTAGATTTGGATTTCACTCCGCCTGGTGGCCCTTAGTGTGGATCTTTTTCTAATTTTGGATACTACCCCATAGATAGGCTAGGTAAGGTTTGAACCGTCCGTGTTGGTGAATTCATTTCATCAGGTGAGGAATGCCAATGGGATGAGACATATGTTTAGTATGTTCTATATTATACACTATTCTCCTTGGGTTTGAAAAAAAATGAACCTTAATAGGGTTTCTACCAATTCCTTCCCACTACCCACTCTCTCTGGGTTGGGTCATATACCAATTTAAATATCACATCCTTTATTGTAACATAACAGTGCCACCAATCTCTCACATTGGTTGTGATTCACATATCCTATAATTACACAACATAGTAGTTTCTCCCCTCTCACTTACGGTGGGTCTCACCGTTAAATCACATAAAAAACAATTTGAGGAGGGAATATCTATAGAAAACCTCTCACAAAACTACTCCAAACCAATACTAATTGATCCCCATTTCTATATCTCACATCATATTATCATACAAAAAATTATCTAAGGAGGGAATCACAATATCCAACCTCTATCACAAGTCAAAATGAACCATCAATAGTTGTATCCCATGGAATTCACACACCAATTCCCTTTGACCAATGATTTCTCACTCAATGTAGGGTCCTACCAACACCTTATCACTTAAATAAAGGACATCCATCTTGTCTCATTCCAAAAAACAAATAAATAGTAATCTAAGGAGGGTATCTAGATATCCAACCTCTCGTACTAGCTAAAGCACATCATCAATAGGTGGGCCCCATGGATGATCATACTTCAACTTGGTGAAAGTCATATGAAGTACCAATATCTTAGTTGGTTTGACCATAAATGATAAAAATCACCATCCATTTATCCTTTCATAATAATCTCCTTAACACCATCTTGGTTATACATGAAAATTATTCTCAACCTATCAACATTCTAATTCCTTCTATAAGGGAATCTATTGGGTTCTACAAACTTAACCAATCTCTACTCATTGATACCAACACACACTCATCTCTACCTGGTAATGTCACAACCCACATTCTATACTTGATCTAGGCCTTGATAGTCTAGTCTATATCATCTTCTAATTCCCACATTAAAACTCATTAAAACTAAATAATGACCATCCTAAGAAACTCACAGTAAGAGCCTTGGATACACTATGCTAATTCATCCAGACTATTACCATGTCCCTCACATAGGTAACATATCATATCTCCCCTTGGAGATCTCTTAATCCAATTATAAGGAGGAAATCCTCTATGTCACACTTCACCAATCCCTATATGGAATATCTTACTCATTACACACACCATGAATCTTATATATCTTTAAGATGGTGTTCCCCATCATACATGAGATATAAAACTATATTATCCATCTAATTTTGGCCTAAGACTCTAATACCTACTCAAATAGCCTTAGAAAACCTAACTAGGCTATAAATATCTCATTCCCAACCCGATCCTCTCATAAACACAACTAGAAACCTCACCTCCATGGAGACATAATCTCGGGATGATCACAAAATCACAAACATTCAATAGAACCCTCACTCTATCTCTTGGTGGATCAAAAACACACTATTTATTTACCTAGGTTTCTCTTGATTTCTATCCCTTTCACTAGAACACATATACCCATGCATGAATGCACAATCATGCATAAATTGGAATATGGTTTTGTATTATAGGGTCCACCTCCCTCAAAAAATGGAGTAACCCCCTCACCAAGATCAACTCATCCTCAACCAAGACTATGCATGCCTTATCTAATCTTGTACCAATGATTGAGACCCAATCTCAAGGAACAATTCCAAAATAATTAATTATAGAAACTTATAATTAATTATTCACCCTAATATAATTAGTAATAATCTTTTAAAAACTCACTGGGAAACACAACACCACATAAACCACACAAAACATGGTGCGTTCATCATACAAGGATAACCTCTAGCCAATACAAACAAAATCTACATCATCTGAATTGATTTGATGATGATATAGTGAAATCATCACACAAATCCTAGTTAAAATCTTCCCAAATCATAGGGAAATGAAGGATAATAGTAATGGAGTAAGTATGAGGGAAGAACTCACTAACTAACTATAAAAAACTCCCAAGAACCACCCCTCATCAGGGGGGATCTAAGAGAGGAAGAGAATGGATGAATCCTAAGAACCGCCCAAGATTTTCTATTAATGAGCACACCCCCCACCATTTTTTGAAGTATCTAGTTTTTTATCTAAATTATAATCATATTCCTTATCCCCTAACCTATATACCCATCCTTTGGATTTCAAATAGGATGAATATAAATAAAGAATGGATGAATGTCAATCGGTTGACAAAAGAGTATGAAGAAGGCATGAAAGAGTTTATCAAGTTTGCAAAAGATCATGCATATGACCCTTCTCAAATATTGTGTCTGTGTTTATGTTGTTTTTATTCAAAACAAATTAGTCCAGAGGAGTTGGAAGAACACTTGATATGTCACTGAATAGATCGGAGTTATACATGTTGGAATAAACACGGGGAAACAACGAATGTAGGTAGTGGCTGCGATAACACTACCTTTTATAGATCATCTGATATGATTACAAGTATGAACAATGAAGATGACCATATGGAGGATGTGATTACAGATGTGAATGATTATGAAGATCATATTGAGGAAATGACAAGGACCGTCGAAGATTAACTTCGTGATTTCCCATAATTATTTGAGAAGTTAAAAAGTTGTGCAAAGATGCCATTGTATGCTGGTTGCACTAAATATACAGCATTGTCAGCCATAATGAAGCTGTATAATTTGAAAGCAAACAATGGGTGGAGTGATGCCAGTTTTACAGAACTACTTTCTCTCTTGAATGACATTATCCCAGAAGATAATGAGCTCCTAAGCCGAACATACGACGCCAAATGAATGCTACACTCGATGGGTATGATCTCTAAAAGAATACACACCTGCCCAAATGAATGTATACTGTTTCTCAAGGACAAAAAATCACTTAAAGACTCCCCAAAGTGTGGTGCTTTTCGATACAAGAAAGATTAATCCAGTCCTGCTAAATTTGTATAGTAATTTCCAATCATTCCAAGGTTTAGGCACCTATATAAAAGTGAGGATACTGCAGGAAAATTGACATGGCATGTAGATACAAGAATTATAGATGGGATACTACGTCACCTGGAAGACTCTCCTCAGGGGAAGATAATTGATCATGAGTATCATGAATTTGGAAATGAGTTGAGAAACCTTTGTCTTGTGTTATGTATAGATGGAGTGAATCATTTTGGTTTTCAAAGCAACAGTCACAGTACATGGCTGATTATGTTGGTAAATTATAAATTACCACCATGGTTATGCATGAAATGAAAACACATCATGTTATCTATGATTATATTTGGACCAAAACAACCGGGTAATGATATTGATGTTTATTTAGCTCTAATGATCAAAGATTTGAAATTATTGTGGGATTCAGGTGTTATATTGTATGATGCTTACAAAAACAAAGATTTCACTTTGAGAGCCATGATGTACGGGATGATAAATTCCTTCCCTGATTATGGAAATTTGTCAGGATATAGCATTAAAGGAACTCAAGGGTGTCCCATTTTCAAACAAGGTACACAATCAATTAGGTTGAAACATTCATCAAAAACCGTGTTTCTAGGACATCGCAGATTTCTACCCTGACGACATAAGTACCGATCTTAGATGACATCATTTGATGGAAGTTCAGAAGAACATTCAACACGGTCTCCACTAACAGGAGATCAATTGTTTGAGAAAGTTAAAAATTTGGACACTACTTTTGGTAAACCAGCTTTGAAAAACCTTACGAAAATCGGTTGGAAAATGATATCTGTTTTTTTTAATTACCATACTAGAATTGTCTATTTGTAGACATTTTCTTGATGTTATGCATGTATAAAAAATGTATTTGATAGTGTTATTAGTACGTTGCTAAATACACCTGTAAAAACCAAATATAAAATTAAGGATAGGTTCGACATGGTTGAGATGAGAATACGAGAAGAGTTGGTACTAGTGAAGGGTGAAAAATGAACATTTCTTCCTCCTGCTGCTTACACTCATTCCAAGTAGGATAGATATCAGTTTTTCAAATTCTTGAACGACGTAAAGGTTCCAGAGGGGTATTCGTCAAATATCAGGAACCTCGTGTCAATGAGTGATTTGAAGTTAAAAGGTATGAAGTCACATGACATCCATGTTTTGATGCAAGATCTCATTCCTATTGATTTACATTGCATTTTTGCCCAAGAATTTCCACCATACATTAACGAAACTGTGTTTCTTCTTAAAAGCTATATGAAGGAAAGTTATAAACCTCACGAAATTTCCAACTATGGAAAGAGAAATTGCCATCATATTATGTGAATTAGAAATGTTCTTCCTGCCTTCATTTTTTGATATGATGGTTCATTTGATGGTCCACCTGGTGAGAGAGATTCAACTATGTGGTCATGTACATTACAGATGGATGTACCCCATTGAACGGTATATGAAGATTTTTAAAGGGTATGTCAAAAATCAAAGTCGTCCAGAGGGTTGTATTGTGGGGTGGTATATTATTGAGGAAGTTGTTGAATTCTGTACCGAATACTTATCTGGTGTGGAAAGAATTGGCCTACCAAAATCTCATCACACTGGGTGGCTTGAGGGTGAAGGAATTTCTGAAAGACAGGTTGTCACAATCAATATTATAGATCGGGAGCAGGCCCACCTTTATGTTTTTCATAACAGTTTAGACATTGACCCATATGTTGAAACCCACAAAGAAATTCTTAGGCATTTGAATCCATCTAGGGATGAAAAATGGATATCATATAAACATAATCGATAGTTTATAGGATGGTTTCAGGACCATATTTTTAAAAATTCAGATGAAAATCCAGAGTCAATTTTAGAACGACTTTGATGGATAGCCGGAGGACCAAGTGTGTATGTATTATCTTACAATGCTTATGTAGTTAATGGTTATACATTTTATACTAATGAACATGATGAAGACAGTACCATGCAGAATAGTGGGGTTACACTTGTGGATGAAGCGATGCATGTTTCCAGTGCTAAGGATAGAAATCCAATTTATGTGAATATGTCATACTTTAGCATCGTCAAACAAATATGGGAGTTGGATATACGAAATTCCAAGTTCTGATTTTTCAATTAAAGTGGGTTGATAACAAGAGTTTTGTTGAAATATATGAATTGGGATTTTTGAAAGTTGATTTCAGTAAGGAAGGAGAGAAAGTCGAATCGTTTATAATGGAATCACATTCAGTGCTAGTATTTTATGTTCTAGATCCCGCAAACTGAAACTGGTCAATTGTTCTGATATCGAGAAAAAAAATGAAGGTTCAGATAAAAATTATACAGA
Source organism: Viscum album (assembly GCA_963277665.1). NCBI lineage: Eukaryota > Viridiplantae > Streptophyta > Magnoliopsida > Santalales > Viscaceae > Viscum > Viscum album. The sequence goes on along the minus strand of OY728136.1, from coordinate 798,625,482 downwards.
GGATTACCCTTTCATTGGGACTTTGCAATCATTTCGCAATGGTCTCAATGTATACAATGTTTTGTATGTCAGAGGAGACCACAATGAAGGGATATGGATAGTCGATAGAGGGTTCAAATCCCTTCAGCCTTTAAAAAGGATAGTTCAATAATCAGGTTATTTTTTATTGTAATATAGATTGTGTTACATTATGTACTTATATGTTCACTGTTTCTTTTATGTGATCTAAATTAAATGTTTAACCACTTCTGTAGATAATGACTTCTACACCTGCTGATGCACCCAATCCTGAGAAACAACAAGTTTCTCAACCTGTTGAAGCTGGTCCCACTGCTGAGGTACAACAGGTCTCTCAACCTGTTGCAGTTGGTCCCACTGCTGAGGTACAACGGGTTTCTCAACCTGTTGCTGCTAGTCCCAGTGCCGATGTTAGTGCTTCGGAGGAACATAATGATGATGCAGAAACCAAGGAAATGGTAGGCAATGAAACCCCTGATGGCACAAAAAAACAGGTGTGTTGTAGTTTGAAAGTTTTATCCAAAATCCTTAAGGCAAAAGAAAAATGCATCAAATATGAGTAGGGATAGAATAAGAGAGGCCAGTATGTAAACCCCAACAAAGCCATGTTTAGTTGCTACATTGGAATCGTCACTCAGTAACGTGTGCCGATTGATATAGATTCGTGGCACTATGTTGTCAGCGGGCTGAAAACATTAATGTTGGAAGAGATTACGGTAACATTATGATATCATTTATTTAATTTATTAAAAATAAATAAAATAAAATACTAAAATATTGACTAACTCTTCATCATCTCTTACAAAGTTCATTTATAGTAGATGTCTCGCACAAAGAATATGTATTAAGACTGTAAGGAAGGGTTCATTGAGGCTTTCGCACCATTTTAACAAAACGTCATATGAAATATGCTAAAGGGAAAATCCAGCCGTACCCACCTCCTCTTTATGCACACTTCATATCCCAAGGATCGTGGGATACATTTTTCAACCGTCGTGCGGAGTAGACTTTTCAGGTACATTGTATTCGGTAACACGTTGTTTAACTTTTCTTGTATTCATCACTTTGACAGTTTTTTATTTATGAAAAAGAAACTGAGTGCTGAAAATATACAATGGGCAGCAAAACCAGTGTACCCCTACCATAAAGAAAGTATGGGGTACACTTCAATTGAAAAACAATTGGTACGTATTTTAAAAGTACTGTAATACTTTTATGTGACATAAAACAACACTGTAACCATGTTTCTCTATTTATATGAATATTGATGAATCAAAATCCCAATCCATTTCCATCCCACGCCATGTGCTACGGAAGGAGGCTCGTGTTAATAAAGAGGGGAAACTAGTAGATGAAAACACACAAAAAGTGTGGGAAACATGTGTAAGTATGACATAATATAATTTTTTTTACTTTAAATCACTATTACATAACGATGATTACCTATTTTCCCATGTTTTCTATTTGACATAGTCATAGGAATCAACAACACCCACACCAGATGCGGACATACTTTCAGCAGCCTTGAAACAACTAGAACAGTATGGTCGGGTCAGAGGTGCGGGTTTTGGGGTAACACCCCGGAAATATTTTCAGAAAAAAAACAAGAGGAACAAAATAAAGAAATGAAAATGATGAGAGATAGACTAGCTGCCCTTGAAGAATAATTCCAAATTCAGGGAGAGTTTCTAGAAACTTTGATGGGGGAGTGGCGATGAGAAAAAACAACTCAAGAACAACCCGCGTGAGAAGATCCCGCCCCACCCCCCACCAGCTTTGAGGTGATTCATTCCCTTCAAAGACCTGACTCAACCGAGGTAATAAATGTTCTAATATTTTTTTATATGAAATTTTAATCACATAGACACAGATACCTTTCTTGTAATGATACTCTACAGGGTGAAAATGACTTCGATTTATATCTGTCAACTCCCACCCATCGCCTTGTAGCAAGGGCTATGGTGTTCAATATGCAGAATGACACGCTATACTCTAGAACACTTCCAACTGGTCATGTCAAAGTGTTTATTAATGTAGCTCATGATCCGAGCGCCAAGATACCCATGCCAAATGATGACGACGACATTCATATGGTGGAAAATGTTGTTGGAACATTCATTGTGTGGCCGTCGAATCTTGTAAAAAAACATATCGACCAGGAGGTATTCATTTCTAATTCATTTTTCAAGTAGAACCTTTAACATTTAATTAGAAAAGGTCTGAACTGATGAATTTTATTAAAAAAGGACAAAAGGAAGGAGCTAAAACAAATTAACGGCTCAAAATGATCAACCAACTGATCAAAACGATCTACTGAGAGCACCTTCACCATGCCCGTTTTATATCCACATTTAATATCATTGAAAGCCCATGTGGATACAAAAATGAAAGGCAGTAATAATAATACAATTTTTTGTGAAAAAGATATTTACAGAGGGGAAACATTAGATTTATTTAGTGCTGACACTGTAGCTAAAATCATCACATACGACTGGCTAAGCACCTTAGTTATAAATGTATACATGAGGTATGTTTTCATGATTTGATTTTAAAGAAGCTGATATAATATGATAATTACGGCTAAATACATTTTATATTTTTCGCAGGATTATATATGAAAAACAATTGAATGGATTTTCCCATGAATACAAATTTGGACTCGTTAGTCCTCACACCATGTCTACACAACAAAAATAAATATATTCTGATTTTCAAGCTGAATTAATGTCAAACCTTCTCAGAACATTTCAATGTAGAATTATGACTGATAGGCTCTTTCTAATACCAGCGTTGCAGGGGTAAAACTATACATTTTAATAATATCAATTATATTTTCATTTCTATTATTACTTATTACTTTTTGTGTTTTTAGGAAGCATTGGATACTCATTGCAGTCAATTTGGATACTCCAAATATTTAATTTCTGGATTCACTGCATGGATATCCAACAAACTGACCACACATGATGGCGATTGTCAATTTTTAATACACTAGATCCAACATTTTAGAACTAAATATCCAGTTATATAATTTATATTATCTTTTAATGAGGATTCCGTTATGATAGGGCAGTGTATGAATATCGTCTAAAGGCTGGAATGAATCAAGGGCCTAAGGATGACAAGGCGCATGAGATCTACAAATGGACAAGTATCGGGGTATATATAATTATATTTCACTATCAAAATACATATCAAAACATATTACTTATTTTTCACGATGTTTCTGCATTGTTCAAAACAAACAAATGGAAAGGACTGCGGTTATTATGTTTGTAAATTTATTATAGAGATCATATTTCATGAACAAACTAGAATCCCTGAAGAGGTATTTTTGAAAATAATTACTAGTTCATTTAAAATATTTATTAATCCTTTGTGTATTTATATTTTTTCAGTACTACTATGACTGTCCCAAAAAATCCTATTCACAAGATGATATAGATGTGTTTAGAAATGAATGGGCAGCGTACCTGATGGAAGAATGTAAACAAATAGGACAATGAAGGTGAATTCCTACTACTTATGTTATCTTTATATGATCATTGATATCTCCCTTGTTTACATTTATTGAGAATCTATGATCACCTTTTCTTATGTTTCATATCCTTAGATTATGAAGAATGGTTTTAGAAATGATTTGAGTTTCTAGTAAAGAATAACTTAATGAGAGACTTTTATTAACTACTGACATACGTAAAACCAAGAAAATACATTCGGATTGTTTTGATACTTTAGGACAATGATACATGAGTCATTTTTGATGTGTAAAAATCAATCTCACCTCAATTCGATGCACGGTGTGACCAGTATGGCTAAAAGTGACTGATATCAGTTTGAAATTGACATTAACTTTAGAAAACAACACAAGTGACATATAGAAAACAAATAAAACGTGTTTGTATTGTTTTTATACTCTAGTAAAATTATCCATGAGTCATTTTTGATGTGTACGAACCGACCACACCTCAATCCGAATCACAGTGTGACCGGTATGGCTAAAAGTGTCTGATATCAGTTACAAATTGACATTAACTTTAGAAAACAACACTACTGATATACGGGAAACTGAGAAAACACATTTGGATTGTATTGATGCTTTAGGAAAACGATCCATGAGTCATTTATGATGTGTATGAATCAACCTCACCTCAATCCAACGCACGGTGTGACCATTATGGCTAAAAGTGTCTGATATTAGTTTGAAATTGACATTAACTTTAGAAAACAACGCAAGTGACATATAGAATACTGATAAAACACGTTTATATTGTTTTGATACATTAGGAAAATGATCCATGAGTCAATTGTGATGTGTACTAATCAACCACACCTCAATCCAATACATGGTGTGACCGGTATGGCTAAAAGTGACTGATATCAGTTTCAAATTGACATAAAATTTAGAAAACAACACTACTAACATATTCAATTATAATAAAACGCATTTTTATTGTTTTTATACTTTGGGAAAATGATCTATGATTCATTTGGGACATGTATGAACGAACTGCACCTCAATCCGACTCACGGTGTGACCGTTATGGCTAAAAGAGTGATATTAGTTTGAAATTGACATTAACTTTAGAAAACAACACAAGTGACATATTTCAAACTGAGAAAATGCATTCGGATTATTTTGATACTTTAGAAAAATGATCCATGAGTCATTTGTGACATGTAAGAATCGACTGCACCTCAATCCGATGCACGGTGTGACCGGTATGGCTAAAAGTGTCTGATATCAGTTAGAAATTGACATTAACTTTATAAAACAACACAAGTGACATACGGAAAACTGAGAAAACACGTTCATATTGTTTTGATACTTTAGTAAAATGATCTATGATTCATTTTTGAGGTGTACGAATTGACCTCACCTCAATCCGACGCACGGTGTGACCGATATGGCTAAAAGTATCTAATATCACTTTCAAATTGACTTTAACTTTAGAAAACAACACAAGTGACATACAAAAAACTGATAAAATTCATTCTTATTATTTTTATACTTTAGGAAAATTATCCATGATTCATTTGTGATGTGTAATAATTGACCGCACCTAAATCTGACACATGGTGTGATCGGTATGGCTAAAAGTGTCTGATATCAGTTTCAAATTGACATAAACATTAGAAAACAACACAAGTGACATATGGAATAACAAGAAAATGTATTCTGATTGTTCTGATAATTTATTAAAACTATCCATAAATTGTTTTTGACGTGTACAAATTGACCGCACATCAATCTGACACACGCTGTGACCGGTATGGTTAAAAGTATCTGATATCATTTTCAAATTGACATTAACTTTAAAAAACAACACTACTGATATACGGGAAACTGATAAAACACATTTGGATTGTTTTTAGACTTTAGGAAAACGATCCATGAGTCATTTTTGATGTGTAAGAATCAACCACACCTCAATCTGACACACGGTGTGACCGGTATGGCTAAAAATGTTTGATATTAGTTTGAAATTGACATATACTTTAGAAAAAAACACAAGTAACATACGGAAAACTGAGAAAACGCATTATTATTGTTTTGGTACATTAGTAAAACGATCCATGATTCATTTTTGATGTGTACGAATTGACCGTACCTCAATTTGATGCACGGTGTGACCGTTATGGCTAAAAGTTTCTGATATCAGTTTGAAATTGACATTAACTTTAGAAAACAACACAAGTGACTTACGGAAAACAAAGAAAATGTGTTCGTATTTTTTTGATACTTAGGAAAATTATACATGAATAATTTTTGATGTGTATGAATTGACCTCAAATCAATCTGATGCACAGTGTGACCGGTATGGCTAAAAGTGCCTGATATCACTTTCAAATTGACATTAACTTTAGAAAACAACACAAGTGATATATGGAAAACCGAGAAAATGCATTTATATTGTTTTGATACTTTAGGAAAATGATCCATGAGTCATTTTTTATGTGTAAAAATCAACCACTCCTCAATCTGATGCATGGTGTGAGTGTTATGGCTAAAAGTGTTTGATATCAGTTTCAAATTGACATAAACTTTAAAAAAAACACTAGTGACATATGGAATAATGAGAAAACGCATTCAGATTGTTTTGATACTTTAGGAAAATGATACATGAGTCATTTGTTACGTGTATGAATCAACCTCACCTCAATCCGACTCATGGTGTGACTGGTATGGCTAAAAGTGTCTGATATCAGTTTCAAATTGACATTAACTTTAGAAAACAACACTACAGACATACGGGAAACCAATAAAACGCATTCAGATTGTTTTAATACTTTAGTAAAATGAAGTATAAGTCATTTTTGATGTGTAATAATCAACTTCACTTCAATATAATGCATGGTGTGACCGGTAAAACTTTTCATTAGATAAAGAATCAGTATTTATTAAATGAGATAAATCATCCAAGAACATATTGATTTTACATTATTCCCTTTCATTGTTATCAGAATGAAAACATTTGAGTTTATCATTTCCATATTTTATTTTCACATTTCCATATTAATGTATTCTTTCATATTAATGTTTTCATTTATTTCATTATTATATTACTAACATAATATATATTTTTTATATAGGTGAATTTTTTTCCTTGAGTTTGGATGCTTTGTTTAGAAAAAAATACCGTGGAAGAAAATTTTTGAGAGAGGATCATGGATATCAATGGATGAAACATTAATATTTATAACTATTGTTGGATAATTGTAATTTTAACCATGTAAAACATTGTTTGAAATGTATATAGCAGTGTGTTTTTTTTGTATTCATGATGTTAAGTAAATGTATATAGCATTGTTTGTCAAAATATTATGTGTGCTTTGTTGTATTTCGGTTCTCGGTTCGTGTGAAGGTGCTATTTTGTGCAGGAGTGCAGGTGTACAGGTGTGCAGGTACTGGTTGTTCAGGTGTAGGGGAAGGTGCCTTTTATCAGTGCTTTTTTGAGCGCTGATAAAGGACTCCTTTAACAGCACTAAAAGAGCACTGATATAGGTCCCTATTATCAGTGCTCAAGATTGCATTGATAAAGTAACCCCTTTATCAGTTCTAGAAAAGCATTGTTATTGCCGGTATAGATAAAGGGGTGTTCCCCTTTATCAGCTCTAAAAAAAGCGCTGATAAAGGGGGACCTTTATCAGCGCTGATAAAGGTGGCCTTTGTGAGCGCTTTTCATAGCACTGATAAAGAGGACCCCACCTCATCTACTCCGGCATTAACAGTGCTTTTCTAGCCCTGTTAATGTCAGTTTTTAGCACTGATAAAAGGCCAAGTTGTAGTAGTGCTTCATAAATCCCATAATCGTCATCTCCACCAAATTAAAAAAAACACAACATGAATCTTGGGTTCAATTACGATTCAAATTAGATTTATGGTTGAATTATCATCCTATTATATGTTAGAAATGAGCACTATGAATTAGGGGAGAAATCCAAAATCAGAAAAGTAAAAATTAATGGAGACCTTACGTGATTATCCATTATTAAAAGTCAGTAAATCTGAAGAAACCAAAAAATTTTGCAAGTTCCAGAATCAATGATTCTCAAATCATAGGTTCAAAAAAATATAAATTGATAGGGATTCATGTTGATTTTCATGGATTCAATTATATGATAATTAATCCATATATGTAATGATATCCAAAATAAGATAAAACCAAAAAAAAAACATCCCCCTACTTTGGTATTAGATCGAATCCTGTTGAAGAATGATGCTCGAATGATTATTGTCAAAGAAGTGATTGAACTTTGATGCATTCATAATCAATCCTCAATAAGCTCACTGCCAACATTCTCTACCACGTATCTCCTCTAAATATTCCCTCAAGTTTATGTGGATAACCCTTGGGGAGTTTCTAATTAGGGGTTATAAAGGGGTTTCTAGGTTTATAAATTTCAATTAAATTAATTAATTAATTTCATCTAATATCAACTAACAACAACACATCAACCATAGGTCTGATTAAAACAAACCTTATGTCATGCCTAGGGTAAGACTTGTGTTATAGAATCAATGGATGTCTCAGTTTCCTCATTTGATACTCTGTTCAAGAGATAATCCATTATTTCTGAGATTATGTACATGCATGAGTTAATATATTTAAATTTTTTTAAATATCAACAACAGGGTTATACAACACCTAAAACTCTATGCTAACTCCATGAATAGTCCTGAATATATTATTTAAAATATCCAAAACAATTAATATCTAAAATTAGTTCATTTTCAATGGATTATTGACTAGGAAAATGAACAATATAATTGAATTAAATCAAACATGCCCCTATTTGTAATTATGAATTACTATTGAATATTGAAATGAGTTTAAAAAAAGGGAGTGTTTTATTCATTAAAGTGTGCACGCTCAAGAATTATAAAAAGATAACCGCCCCCTACTTGGTCACTTATAATTTACCCCTCCATTTGAAGGGTAACAAAAATGAATGGAAAATAAAATATCATTACATAACCAAATAAAAGAGAAAATAAAATGAAAATAATAAAAGAAACAATAACTACAACAGTCTCAACACGAACTCGTGACTCCCCTATCCCGACCATTGTCCCCATATTCCTCTTTTATATCATTCATTTCCATCTTCTTTGATCATGGTCAACCCATTGGGATTCTTTCTTTTTAATTCTTGGAAAAAAATTCTTTGAATCTTCAAATATCTATGTGATTCTAGATTCTTGAAAATACATAGCTTCTTTCCTTGTTCTTGATCAAAAAATCATATTATGATTCCCATGGACTTATTTTATTGGTTTTATGAATGCTGAAGTGGCATCACAAATCCTTGACTTGACCATGAAGTTCACGATAACTGTATTTTTAGATTCTTTTTCCTTCTAAAAATTCTCATCATTTAACGAACTAAAATATCTTATACGAGCAAACTTCCTACATGAGGAAAATTATTTTATGTGTAAATGAAATATCCTTTAGATAGATGAAATCTCTTATTCATAGATAAAATCACCTATGTGTAGATTAAATCTCCTAGGCATAGAAGAAATATCTTATGTGTATAAGAAATCATTTCTGCATAGATGAAATCTCTTATATGTAGGATAATTCTCCCATAACCTGCTGAAATGTCATACGTTGTATGACTTTTTTCCTTTGAAAATTTTCAGCTCACTCAAATATCACACAGAAGATCAAAATATATTTTGGACTCCTCATATGTCTTATGTGTAGGATAATTCTCCTACACAGATCACAATTTATCTTATGTAGCTCACAAATCTTCTTACAAATTCACCATAAGAACTTTTCCTTATCAATTTTCCCCATTTCTAACATAGTACTTTTATAATTTCATTAATTAAATTCTGAACTTCTTTAAAATCAATTCTAGACCTTCTATCATGTTTCAAAGTACTTGGATGTATGTAAAAAACTCAAGATATAGTATTTCTAGAACTCTTTTTCCATCATAATAGAAATTTAAAGAAATATCAATAGCAATCCATTCCAAAAATTAAGTTAGTAAATTAAATATCCAATTGGAGAATTTCAAAAAATATTCACATAATAAAATTATTTGACCCTTTAATTACAAAACATGCTAGAAGTAAATGATTGAATAAAAATGGGGGGATAAAAGGAATTGAATGCCAATATAATATTATGAATTTATGGACTCTGTCACATGACCCTCAAATTAATCAGATAGTTTTATTTCAATCAAAGGATCTAAGATATTACCTTCCAATATAGGGAGTGAAAAAACCTTTCTTGACTTATCTATTATTGTCATATCACTTATGATGCACCCAACATATCTCACTTCTCTACGAGAATATGTCATCGCAGTTTTTCAAAATACATCAAAGTACGAAATTTAGGATATACATTAATAATAATCTTGAGTCTAAGGACCAATACACATGTCCGTGGATAGAAATATCTAATGACACATATAATATGGGAAGTTCCTTTTGATGAGTCTATCTTCATAATCTCTTTTTTTGGATATTACCAAGTGTGAAACTTTATGAGTCAAATCCTTGTCTACTTACAAGCATATAACACTTGACAGTCTAAACATCATCCATGTCCTACCAGAATATATCATCTTGTCCATAGGACATAGTCTTAGAATAATTTCATGACACTTAAAGGTTATCTTCATAGTAGAGGATTTCTAAGGCTTCTCATTGTGAAAAATACAATAAGGACATTATCACAATAATTTTATATAGAGGAACACTCATCTTGTGATTATATATTTATTAATATTTAGGTTTTTGAATATAAAGATAATTGGTTCTAAGGAGTCAACTCAAATAGTGACATCCTCTATAACATGGTGGATTTTAGTTTATAAATATTGGGTTCTCATGCCCCTTTTGATGGTCCATTATTTTATGGTCTAAAGGACCCTTCTTCCCAATCCAAAGGCCCCCTACCTATATCCTAATTTGTGCATATCAGTGCGTACATGATTCTTCACTCCATCCCACGTCATAGACCATAAATGACCTTAGAAATCCCCTCAAAGGGGATGTTAGGATCCAAACACAGGTTCAATATAGGATTATGGGTTAACTTTACCACTTAGATTAGCCCCCAGTTGCACATGTTTTCATTCTAGAGAATCCCTTTTTAGAATCATTCATTAATTCTAGAAATCTTGATTTTATTTCATTCTTCATTTTAATTTTGTAAATTTATTTTAAATTATTTTATTCTTTTTTAATTAGTTTTTAGAATGAGAAAGTTATTTTTAGTTGAATTTACTTTAACCATGAGTGACTAGTTATCTAAGGAGTAAAGAATCACTACTACAAAACCCGTGATAAAAAACACTACCATTTATCAGTGTCATCTAAAAAGTGCTGATAAAGGAACCCTTTATTGATTCTATAAAAAATAACTAATAAAGGTAACCTTTATCAATGCTTTTTTTAGAGCTGATAAAGAAACCCCTTATCAATGTTTTTTTAAAACACTGATAAAGGGTGGCCTTTAGCAGTGTAAAAAAGCACTGATAAAAGGTATATTTCATAAAAAATATCATTAAAAATCATATTTTAATATATTAATATACTTATATTGATAAAAATAAAATATATTTTATTAAATGTGATTTATATATGACTCAATATACATTTACACTTGATCTATAAGATATTTTATTAAAAATGGCATATAAAATAAAAATTATATATTATTAAAAATATTATTTTATATATATATATATAATTTTCTTAAATTTTATTTATATAATACTAATGTATTATAAATCATATTTATATGTCATATATTTATTGAAAAATGGTTTATAATTAAATTAAAAATTATTATTAATTAAAAATATTGACTAATTGATATTAATAAACATTTAATAATATTTTTTGTTACTAATGTCATTTTTTTGTCATTTTGAAATATATATCAAATAATAAATATTTAATTATTAATTAAAAAATGTCTAAATATGTTACACTTAATATGTCATACAATAATTCCACACATTCATATATGAAATTAATTCAATTTTATAGATACGAACTTACATAAAAAAATAAAATTGTTAATATTATCATTTTAGATTCTTATTTATTAATATTTAATATTTAAAATATTTTGTTTTAAATTATTTATTTTTAATTATTTTTTATATTTATATTTAATATATACTATTTTATTACTTTTAAATTAATATATAAATTTTTAAAAAAATTATTCATCTTTTATTTTTATTTATTTAATTTTTAATTTTTTTATTCATTTTTAAATTTTATTTATATATATTTATTAACATTTAATATGTTCTTAATATAGTTGTAATTAACTTAATTTGTATGTTTATTCATTTTCATTTAAACATATATTCATTTTTATTTTTTAAAAAATTATATAATTAATAACTCTAATTAATTTTTTAATCTATTTTCAATCGATTAATTGTTTAATTAAATTTCACTCATTTTTAACATTCATTCATTTAATATTATTTATTCATTAATAATGTTATGTTTTTTTTCACTTTTTTTTAATTTATTCATTTGATATATTTGTAATTTATTCATTTTTAATGTTTTCTATACAAAATTATTTATAAATATATTTAATATTTTCAATATAGAAATATATTCATATATATATATCAATATATATAATATTTACGTAAATGTAATTTATATAAAAAATATGTATTTACATTAAATAAGTCATATATTTAGTGAAAATGGTTTATAATTAAAAAATATTAATTATAAATATTGACAAATTAGTATCGAGTAATAGACATTTAATAAAATTTCATTTCTTTTTTCAGTTTAGAATATATCAAACCTATGTTACATTAATTCTACTCACACATATGCGTAATTAATGTAATTTTATATAGAAACACACACACACATAATATTTCTATTATTTGTTCAATTTTTAATATTCATTTTATATTTTTATTCGCAAAAATAATATTTTTAATATATATTATGTCTTTAATCAGTAAATTTTATTCATTTTTAATATTTTTATTCAATATATACTATTTATTATTTTTTAATATTTTTTCAAATTTATTCATTTCTAATATTATTTATTCATTAATAATCTTAATTATCTTAATTATTTTTTGTAATTTATTCATTTTAAATTTTTCTTTGTTTAATATTTTTTGTAATCTTATCCATTTTTAATATTTTTAAATAGGTTGAGGGTCGATCCCTCTTTTATTAAGACAATAAAGTAAATCCCCTTTAAAACTAGGTTGAGAGGGAACCCAATACATAGCCTATAGGCCCAAAGGCACAAAGACCTATGAAAAACATGACTTGAAGGCCTATACATGGTCCAAAGGATCCAATGACTCATAGGCCCAGAAAATTCCTCTCATAAAAGAGATGACCCAAGGCCCTTGAGGAAGAAGACTTCACGACAAGTTGTAGTCGAACATCTCCCCCCCCCCCCCCCGACCCCCCACCAGAGCAACAACACATGTGCTTCTGGTCGAGGAAGTTTTGTCGCCCCTACTGAAAGCTACATCGTGTTGGACTAACACAATGAGACAGAACACTCCTCTGTCTCACATTGCAGTGTGGGGGAGGAATGAATGATGGGTTCCATCACACCCATCACTCTAAAGAGCCACCCACCAGATGAAGCTTGCGAGGTCTCACTACATCATCAACTTAATGCTCTACATAATTCGACTGAAACATTGTGTAGAACACCATGAGGATGGATTCCCACCCATCTCTCATAGGAATGAATAAAGATGTAAAAATTATGAGTGCCACCATACCAATCCCTCTTTCGAGGTTTCCCACTTAGCAACACTTGCATGATGTGTTGTACTACCTACCAAATGCACCAAGACATTAACATGATATCATCATGAAACCTGTCGCACATAAGTGGACTAGAGGTCTAGAAACCTAAAGGCCAAAAAACATGGTTTGAAGACCCAAAATGTTTTCAAACCCTTAATCAAACCACTGTCTGCTAGGCCAAGTCACTACCGTTTACCCTCTCATCCTCTTGTATCGAGGTAACATCATCATCGCTGCTTGGAACCACACTGTTAATTCCACAAAAATCCATGGATGCCTCTAACATCACACCATCAACACAACCTAAATCCATGGTTGTCACCACCGCTCATCCTGAAGACCCCCAGTGTGAAATCCATACCACCATCACCATATAAAGTCACATCATCATCGTTGCTTGAGTCCAAATACATTTTCGACTTCCTTGTTTCCCTCCAACGCCAAAACCACGTTATCATCACTACCATAGATGTCATCGCCCACTCCTGTGTCAACACCACTTTGATGATTTTTCCACCACAAAGACTAGTATCGACAGATGAAGGACATACGACCAAATCAGAGTTGGAAACATCAGATCTGGAACAAATATGAGCACAAAAACTGAAATCTAGATAGGGAAGTCAGAGCTCCAAGCAAGAACTAAGATGGGCAGGAACATCAAACCATGGGTTCTTCCAGATGTGGATTCAGGAAGGAGGTGGTGAGAAGTCCTAAAAATTGGGAGTGTCTCCATCATCATCGATATGCGGGAGAACCGTTTTTGCTATCGAGATGGTTTCGTGAAAAAACCCTAGGTTCCATGGGAATGTGGTTCCATTGATCACTATCAAGGGAAAATGGATCTTTATTTATTTCTTATCCATTTTTAATATTTATTTATACATGTTTATTCATCAAAATTTAATTCTTTTAATATGGTTTTAATTTATATAATTAATTTGTATTCATTTTCATTTTAACATATATTTATTTATAAGTTTTTTTAAAAAAAATATAATTAATTACACTTATTTGTTTTTTTATTATTTTTACAATCTATTGATTTTTTAATTAAGAAATTTCACTCTTTTTTAACATTCATTAATTTAATATTATTTAGTATTATTTATTCACTAATAAATTTAATTATTTTTTACTTTTTATTTTTAATTTATTCATTTTCAATATTTATTTATTTAATATATTTGTGATTTATTCTTTTTTAATATTTTTATACATAATTACTTTTAAATATATTAAATATTTTTAATATATAAATATATTCATATATATATATCAATATATAAAATATTTCCTTAAATATGATTTATATAACACAAAATATGTCTTTACATTAAATAAGTCATATAATTAGTGAAAAATGGTTAATAATTAAAAAATTATATTAATGAAACATATTGACTAATTTTTATTGAGTAATGGAAGTTTAATAAAATTTATTTTGTTTTTTTACGTTAACATATTTCAAACTTGTGTTACATCAATTTCATACGCATATACATAATTAATACAATTTTATATAGAAACACACACATTTATTTTTCTATAATTTATTCAATTTTTAATATTATTTTTGGAATTTTATTTATTTACATAATATATTTAATGTATATTATTTTTTTAATCAGTAAATTTTATTCTTTTTTTACATTTTATTGAATATAGGCTATTTGTTACTTTTTAATAATTAAATTTCACTCTTTTTTACATTCATTTATTTAAAATTATTCAGTATTATTTATTCACTAACATATATATATATTAGAATTTGGTAGTATAATTACAATGAAACACACACATACACCCCACACCCGTAGGCTCGAAAGACATATCATATCCCCCCAAGGGATAACCCATTCACCCATCCCTTTTATTTATGCATATTTTAAGCTCGTAGACCCTATTATAAAGAGTTCTAAAAGCCCTCAATACAAGGCCTATAGGCCGTTAAATATTATCCCAAAGGGCTTATCATAGCTAATTGGCCCAAATGTGTGCCATGTGCTCTGTTGAAGATCGTTTCCATCAACCGCAATCCACCTCTTGAAGTTCGTGCCTAGTGACACCCGTTGTCCTACAACCGATTATTTCCTAGATGCCATCGAAGCCACACAAGTCTCTAACGCAACCCCTTGGTGACCACATCATTGTTCCAATAATTCTGGATGGTGATCCAAGATTTCTGTGCATCATCACGCATCACACGTCCCTACACTGACGTTTCTCTACCGTGCTATGCCACCATCCTCATCTTTGCTCATTGTCGACCATTATTAGCCAATTTTATGCCACCTCCACTATCGAGCGGTGCCTCTACTTCATTATGCCACATGGATCATGTGGGATAGTTGGGATCATGTGGGGAAATTAGTAAACTAGTATCATTTGATACCCACACACAGCGCCCACCCAATTTAATTTGGGGCCCAAAATTAAGTGGAAGCTATGATTTAAACCACAGCCACCTAGATGCATCCAGGGTGTGAACTAATCAAATACAACCTCATCAGCATTTATTCACTAAAAATGTTAATTATTTTTTACTTTTCCATTTATTTTATTTATTTCAAATATTTACTCATTCAATATTTTTTTAATTTATTACTTTTTAATATTTTTATATATATTTATTCATTAACATTTAACGTTTTCAATATGGTTGTAATGTACATATTTAAAAATAATTCATATTCATTTTAAAATATATTTATTTTTAATTTATTTAAAAAATTATATAATTCATAAAACTTTTTCAATTTTTTTTAATATTTTTAAATTCTATTCATTTTTAGTTATTAAAATCCTCTCATTTATAACCTTCACAAATTTAAGATTATTTATTCATTAATAGTGTAATTAATTTTAAATTTTTTATAATTTATTAATTTTTAATATATATTTGTTTAATATTTTTAAATTTATTTTATATATTTTTTATCATCACTTTTTAAACAGTGATGATAACTATAGGTTTTATTAGCGCATTACATTCTATCACTAATAATACCTTTATTTATCAGCACTTTTTTGGAACGCGTATATAACATCCCAAGATTTTAAAAGAGGAACATCATGTTCAATGGTATATATGACATGCAATACAAAGTTTAAAATAGAATGTAAAGCCCTAAAACATTATGATATGCTTCTTTTTGAATAAATTCAATCTCTTTGATAGCTTGTAGAACATCCAATCTCAATTCTAAGTGAACCGTAATATAGAATACCATTATTACCTAATCATTAAATTAGTAGGTATGAAAAAGCATAACTAAATAATAAAAATTATATGTTTTAAACATGTATAAAATGAATTCAATGGTTATCTATTGATTATAAATAAAATAAGAAACATTTAAAAGGAAAAGAAATGTTTTCTAAAAAACATTATTTTTCTAAAATGTGGTTTTGTCACTCTTTACCAACATATTATTTAAATTATTTTTTTAATAATTTTAGAAAATTTATTTTAAAAAACAAAATTTATTTTTTAAATCTATATTTCAAAATTATCTTTAGGTGAATTTTTGAGAATTGTTTGATGAATATTGAAAAATATTGATTTATTGTTAAAAATTTTCTTTTTGTTTGAATTATCTAAAAAGTTAAATTATATTTTCAATTGGTTTTAAAGTAAAATTAGTTGAATTATATTGACATTTAATTAATTTAGTTCATTTTAATAAATTTAATATTAAATTCTAATATAATTTTTTTCTAAACTTTTGAGGGTTTTTCTTTTGAAAATTTATTTTTCGGTGCTTATGCGGGATTAATTTAAAATTTAATTCTATCACTTGTGTTAATTGATTTTGAAAAAATTGAATGAATAT
Organism: Viscum album; assembly: GCA_963277665.1. Lineage (NCBI taxonomy): Eukaryota > Viridiplantae > Streptophyta > Magnoliopsida > Santalales > Viscaceae > Viscum > Viscum album. The sequence goes on along the minus strand of OY728136.1, from coordinate 798,608,322 downwards.
TTAAAATCAAAATACATTATATTATCTAATAAGGCCATAATAATTTTTTACCATGATGAATAGTAAAACAATAAAAAATAATTATCGTGGTTAAGGTAAAAACGGGTTGATCGGGGGTTAAACTAAAAAGATAAGGGTTAAAAATGACACAAAACTTGTGTAATTCATATTTTATGGAAATATTTTGAAAAATATCTTCTTATGTTTTAAAATGGTCCATTTTTTATCCTTTTGTCATGAGAAAAATATGGGTATAATTCTTTCTTTTCAAAAATTCCAAATGTGTCCTCTCCCCCACTTATAAAAGGTTACCCCTATCCTCTCATTTACACATTTCCAAAACACATTGGTTCATAAAATACCAACTAAAATAAATTCATTAATTCCCTATCATTATCCTAAAATCCTTATTTTTATCATAAATCCAATCTGGTAAGGCTTTAGGTATAATCCAAAAGAAGTGGCTGGAAGAAGAGGTGACATTCTTAAATGAGCATTTTATTTTATTTCTTCTTCCACCTCCATCAAATATTATTAAAAAATACTGATATAATAACCTAGTATCTTTCATATAATGAGATTTTTTTTATTTTATTTTGATTACCAAATACCATATCCTCCTCCCTCAAATAGGAAATCAAATTGTTGATCATGTCTATGGCGGACTTCCACCATGCAGACTGATGTAATTCATTTTCCATCACCACTTATCAAGGATGGATATAATAGTGTAATTAATTTTTATATAGGATATTTATGATATACTTATACTTATAGAGTTATAAAATCATATAATACTTCTTAATTTAAATTCTGTAGGGAATATGATAACATAACTTATGTGCATGGCGAACTACCACCTCATGAAGCGATGTGATTCATGTTTCACTTATACTTTTCATGGATAGTAATAAAGATTAATTTGATATTATATACAATATTAATTAATTATTAATCATTTTTAAAAATAAATATATTATATTATTTCTTACCTTACCATCCATTGAATAAATGATAATGTCATTCGTGTGTACGACAGACTATCACCTCACGAAGCGTTGTGATTCATTTTTAGTATCACAGCACATGGATGGTATATGTAAGTTTATTTAAATAAATAATATTATATTTAGGATATTATTATAATTATTTTAAATTAAAAAATAACAATTAACTTCTTTCCATCATGGTCGTTGAAAAATGAAAATGTTACTCATGCATACATACGACTTACCATCTCCATCAATGTAATGTAGTTTGTTTTTCATGACCATAATTCCTAATTGGTTTTAAAAGTATACTTTTTGTATAAAAAATAAAATTATTTCATTATTAAAATTTTTTATATGATGAAATAATATTCTATTTGACCTTATTCAACTTCCCAAAGTGATTATGGTCATATGAGTTTTTTATCATCAAAACGTCTAACATGTAATTAATTCTTTAAGAAATTGAATGTGTCATGGTAAAAACAAAGTAAAAGTAAAAATAAACACTAAAAAGTTTATCAATTAAGTAAATAATTAACATAATTTTATTATTCAGTAATATAAGAAAAGAACATGGTGATTTGTGCTTGAGGTGAGAGTTTCATCTCAAAACTTCCATCTTTGAAACATGTTGTTTTATGCACCTATTTTAATTTTAATGGTATATATACTACCACTAGACATATTATATCATGAATCCTCTATACTTCATGATATTTTAAGTTAAAATTCATCTACTTCATTCATTGGAGTTATGATTCAAAAGTTACCAAAGCGGTAAGGGTTTATTTTTCAATCTCATTTTATTTGGGATTATTTATATCTAAATTTCCATTATAGGAAATTTCTTGATCATTGTATAATAAAACCCTTTAACTTTTTTATCCTATATTTATTCATGAAATTTTCAAGTAATAATATAATTTTCCTCTATTTGGTACTTAAAATGATTAATAAAATCTTTTTAGGAAAACTTGACTTCATTTCTCTCTTCGGTTGAAAATCCTTTTTTCCATATCCATGTTTTCTAAAAAAATCAAAAATGTTTCTACTATTATCCTATTATTTTTAAAATTAGTATTTACCCATGTTTTAGTTTTTACAAAATGGTTTAAAAAAATATTCCTTTTGTTTTCTGAACAAGGTATTGTTTAACTTTTACTAAAAATGTGAATGAAATATTTCTTTTAGCATGTATGGCATGAATGACATTTTCCATCATCATGAAAATTATTTTAATTGAATTTTTATTTAAAAATTTACAAGGATATTTTAAAATAAAATTATTTCCATAATATTTTTTGAATTCTAGTTTTTCAAAAGTGATTTTCAAAGTTGGAAGGTTATTTTCTTCAAGAACGTTTTAAATATTTTTAACAGTATTTTTTTTCATCAATGAAAACAAACTTTAATATTATGTAATGATTATAAATTCTATATATATATCCCCAACATGTATACCTAGCTTATTCTACCTTCCATTTATATATTAATAAATTCTTTATTTTCATTTCTAAAATCCCGTCATTGTGAAATTTACTTTGATTATGATATGAGACAAGATTAGGAAACCCATTTTATTTCCATGTGTAATTATTTTATTATTATTCAAGATTTACTTCAATTATGTGGCACACATAGACCATGAAAATTTTACTATGGTTGAACCTATATGTAACTCTAATGCATTGGATAATGTTTTAGTCTCATGAGATGTCTTGTATGGGATTAGGTAGTAAACCTAATTCATTATGTGAACTTTTCCACCATGTGATATTGTCTAAGAAGTTATTATTGAATCATGTTTATGTAATGTGTTGTGTTGTTGTCACATCTCATATGATGTCATGATTATATTATATCATGTTATTTAGGTTATTCTTTCATGTGATCACTCATGTGCCTTCTCTTATATAAAATCATGTTATATCTTTGACTCACATGTTATGCTTCTTTATCATGTTTATTCCCATACTGAGATTTTAGGTCACCCCTTTCTTTTATGTATTCCTCTGGTTATCCTATGCATTTTTAGGAGCTCAAATGGATTTAAGATTTTACTAAGGAAAAAAATATTATTCCATGCTTTAGTTTCCTTTGATGTATTATGATTCTAGTCTTCCAAATATACTAGGCCTCACAATATATGGGGTTGTACTTATTGGATATTTTTGTTTTAAAATCATGTCATAATATATGTAAAAGTCATGGGTCACTAAATTTGGTATCATATAAATGGTTTAGTTAAAATTTAGAAAATTGGATGATAAAACTTTAGTGATAATCCTAGGGATTAGTCTAAGTATAAGACTAAATATAGGAAAATATACTATAATCTTGGTGAAGTATAGAGTGATTAGTTTCCTAGAAATTACATCTCTGTTCGGATACTACAAGTGGACGTGGTTCTGGTAGAGATGGACTTAGGGGCAATAACTCTGAAAAAGGCACATCGGGGTTGACTTAAGCATTACCAGGAACACAAAAATAGTCCTTACTGTGAACTTTATTTGATACTCCTAGGGAATATACTTTGTAAATTCACAAAACCCTTTAAAAAAATTATAAAGGATTTTGAAAAAAAATTAGGTTAGAAAATATCATATGAAACGTTACCATGGATAACCTATATTGAAACATAAAGACTCATAAGTCAGTAAATACATATCCTTTATAAGTTCCCCCCCCCCCCAATTATATAAGTTTCCCTTTTGTATGTTTATTAGTTAATGTATTCTCATATTTTTTTATTCTTTTAGTTAAAGATGATATAGAATAAAGCACGCCAACAACCAATGTGATGGTAAATGTAATGATTTTTTTAATTATATTCCTAACTTAATAAGAATGGTATTTAAAAAACTTATTATAATTACAAATGATCTATCTCAAATTATTATTAAAAACAATAATATAGTTGAATTCCCATGAACATCAAAGAAAATAAGGATAGTTTATCATTGAAGTTTAAATGCTAAAGATGAGAAATAAAATAAGATTCAATTTTATACATTCCAAAAATGAGAGAATATATGCCATGTAAAACTCATTAAAGGAACTATAAGTTGATATAGGTATGGAAAATTAAGGCACAAAGTAGCTAATTACAGAAGATAAATGAAGAGTCTAGTTAATAATATGTAGAGAAATAAAGTTCAACCTAAGGCACCACTAATAGTTCAATGTCATAAATGTTTGGAACTTGGTCATTATTCAGGTCAATTCCCTAATATAAGGATTAATTATTAAGGGATTATATTATAAAAATAATTTATGTGGAATTATTGAAGTGTTTATATTTTTTTATTCATGATTCATGTTGTTGGATTATTTTTTATTAATGGTATTTTGATTACAAGAATTATGAAACTTATCAGGATTGTTCTGCAGTGGTTTCTCTTTAAATATTTGCAAGAATGTGTTGAATGGTACTAATGACCTAGAAATGTCATTTAATGGTAAGGTGATATTTTATGTAAAAACATATGGTTGAGGAAAACATAAAATCTAATATGCACTTGATATTGAGGTAACTATAGTCAATTAAATGTTTTTGGTTTTGTGCAAAAAAAAGAGTTGGATAAAAAATCTAAAAGGTTTTAAAAAGTGTTTTGATGACTATTTTTATTTTTTAGTATGTTCATAATATTATTGTTAATGTTATAATATCAAGGTTAATTATGAATATGATTATCACATTTTTTCTATATTTGTAGAAAAAATGTACAACCCACAAGTTGAGCAACAACTCATCATATCTGGTAATTTAATGTCTTGTATTTTTTTGTGTATTATTTTTTTAAATATTATATGGAATTATTACAAGACCAGGAGAAGTGATGGTACATCATTCTGAGGCCTGGTGATCCCGGAATGGTGGTTCAATCTTTTTTTAAGTTAACTAAGTCGGCACCGGTGCGCGGTTATAGCAGTTTCCAAATGGATGCCCGGATTAAAAATCTGAGGGCACCATTGCATCTAAGGTAACAAATTTACCTAAGAATGAGTCTAACATTGATCGGTGCGGGTCGTGGGAAAAATTTAATTTTCAGATGTTTTCAGTAAAAATAAAATAAAATAAATGGAAAAGTTTATTTTATTTTTATATGAAAACATTCACTACAGTGCAACGACAAGGAAGCTTTTTAATAATTAATGTCATGTCATAATGACATAGAAACGACAACTTGACTCATTAATGTCGCAGCGTGATGTAATTCCAAAATGCGCTTCCCCTTTTTAATAGGTTAATCGAATGATGGTCATTGATGGAAAATTGAGAGAAGACACTGGAGAATCCGTGGAGCCTTAGAGAAAACTCTCGGCAACGAACGATGACAAATCAAAGCTGAGGATCACTACGCTAACGAGTTAAAGGATCTGGATGATGATGGAAGTGACCTCTTCATCAATGATCGGCCCCTTTTTAGGTAGGGGTTGTTATTTCAATTCTCATTTCCTTATTTTTTAATTTAAATGACGAACGTGGACAAACCATGAATAAGTTGATCTGCAGATTCGTACATTTTTGAAGAAGGGTTTTTTTGGATGATTTCAGGGAATTAATACATGTTAAATTTTTGTTTGATTCTGCTTCGTTTAAGCCTACTAACGGGTGTGGATCAACACCGTGACGAATGATAGTGGAGGTTCATTCCACGATTTTTCTGATTGTATTTCTTCCCCCTTTCTTTTCCTCGTGTGTTCTTCGCGTTCTTCATGGGGTGACAAAAAATGGATTTTTGTGAACCCTACTTGCAATTAAACAATCTCAAATTGGAGATCTGACATTGAAATGACCCTACGGAGGTGAAAAGGTCATAACAGACAACAAATTGGCTCAGATCGGAAAATATCGTTCTTCGAGCGTTCTTCACGCAGGAGGATCGAAACGCATTTTCAGAGCTGATCGGAGCCTCAAAAACAATGGAGATAACCTCGGGATGTAGGGGAAACCTGGATTCTAGAGTTTCGTGGCAATCGGATGGTCGGAACGAAGATTGGGGCAGCACGGAGGCGTGGTGGTGGAAGTCTGCAATTTTGGAAATTTCCAAAATACACAGTGTGTACTTCCGAAGAACATGCTGTGTAGTACCAGCGGTGGAAGCGACTAGGGGTTCGGGGGTCATAGAGGAAACACACGGTGTGTGACCCTGCTCACACAGTGTGTTGGAATTTCCTTGAAGCTCGGCGTGTATTTTGGAATGTACACAGACACGGGATGGACTACACAGCTTCATAACACGGCGTGTACTCTCTTCGAAGCATGGTAGAGGTGGCTACGCGGGACACGGCGTGTATCCAGGGGATACACGGACACGGGATGGAGTACATGATTGTGTACTCCATCACACAGCCAGGCGAGGCCAGTAACGCTGGTCACCCTGTGTACGGATTACATGGGTTGGAGTACACGGGTTTAGGCTGTGTACGAGCACATGGCCAGTGTACACGGAGCCGACCCCAATCACTCGGACAAGGTGTGTACACAGTACTACACTTCATGTACTAACTTTTCTACACGACCAACCTTACAACACGGATTTTTGTACATGGGCAGTACTGGGGGTCAGACAACACGGCGTGTAACTTTTCTACACATCGTGTACTTTTTGGAAAATGGCATCGTCCTCTTTCCCTCTTTATCTTGGACATGTTTCGTTTGGGTTAGTGCCCCTTATTATCATTCCCCTTAAGGTCAGGCATCATTTTCTTCTACAGTAGTATGATCCCTTCAGCAAGACTTTCGGTGATAGAGTCGGCATCCCTCCGAGAGGCCCGGAGTAAGATCATCTATCCATTCCTGACTCTAGGTAGAGTCAGGCGTCGACGTGACCAACTCTACCAGGCATTGATCCTCTACCTAGATAGTGAATCCACCTGGCTGGTGAATATAGATGAGTCATGATATCCTCCATGTCCCTAGCAATGATCCTCATCTGTGTATCGTGATCTTTCCCACTCAGGAGTGTGTCTCCCATAATGAGTGCATCTATCTCTCTTGATCTTCCCACTCAGGAGTGTGTCTCCTGTAATGAGTGTAACTACCTCTCGTGACGTTTTCCAATGAACAATACTTCTTGGATGGACGTCATCAGAGCTACAAGACTCATGGAGTGTGTTCTCCCAGAAAGATTTCTTCATAGAAATCATCGTACTGAATCCCTAGACGGGGGTATGTGGTTATGTGACTTGTCCTTAGACTATGGGTATGGGTTTTGAGTATATCTAATTTGTGTTCTCCTATTATATGTTCAATAAAAATATAGTGTGTAGAGATGACTATGCCTTTCCTTTGTGTATTTCTTTGTGTTTTTGGGGTCCTCTACTGAGTATGGTTATACTCACCCCTGCACAGGATTTTCCCGCACATGTCATGTCTTGTGCAGACAAGAAGCCTTTTGATAGAGTCCAGGGCAGACCAGGACAGGACCGAGCTTTCTGAGTTCCCTATGGGGCGAGACATTCCTTCAGCTATGATCAGCAGTCCCAGTATCTATTTGTGTTTACAAGTTCGACTTTGCAGTTTTTAGACTCTTATTTTTGGTGGGATTGTATTATGGCCCAGTTTACTTTCAGTACTTTACTTTCTGTCATACTCTGTTGGTTGGGTTTAGTTGTATGCATGCATTTTGTTCCTTAGTGGTTTTTACATTTTATCATTTGTGGGCTTGGAGATGTGTACATGTGTACAGGTTCTTAGGCAATGCCTCCCATGTAGTAACATGCCTACTCGGTGCTAGTTATCATCCCCTGGCCTAATGGAGGTGGGCTTGGGGAGTCACAAAGTGGGCCCCACTGGGACTGGTCATGATAGATTGGTATCAAATGTGGTCGGTTCTACCTTAGGACCAAGATTATGTTAGATTGTTTTGGGGAAATAGTGTTCAGTGTTTTGAGCATGGCTTTTAGGCCAGAGACTCCAATGTTGGCGCGGCAGCCGACATATCCATACACCAGGACTCTGATAACCTAATTTTTGACTTGGTACATGAAAACACTAGTTGCGGGGAAATAAAATAATGGTACATGCATCATATTGGAATGGGATGTGTTTTCCATATCCTTTGTGTTAGCTATCCAGATATACTCATTGACCATGGTACATCTTATTTCCTTATAGGATGCCTCTGCGATGTATGCCCTCTAGGATTTAGCAGCACGATCAAGAGGATGAACCCCTCAGTGATGAGGCTTCAATACAAGGACCAGTTCCCCAGGCGTTTCCACCAGGTGGTGCACCTGTTATACCACCACTAGTGGAGCAGCCCGTGGTACATGCAGTACCGACCGACGAGGAGTGTAGGCTGAGCGCGCTCCATGAGTTCCAGAGACAGAGATCTCTCAGGTTCTGAGGTGAGCCCGACCCTCAAGCGGCTGAGGACTGGCTTGAGGTTGTAACCAGGGTTTTCTTTCTAGGGAGGACACCAGGATACCAGATGGTGATCCTAGGGGCGAGCCTTCTTCAGGGTTCGGCGGGACAATGGTGGATTCTGACCACATAGACTCATGAAGAGGAGACTCAATCATGAATAGAGTTTGAGTGAGTCTTTAGGGATGAGTTCTCTCTAGTTACGTTGAGAGATGTATGCATCCAGGATCTTCTTCAGCTTCATCAGGGTAGTTTAACTGTAGATGACTATTCATCAAGGTTCACCAACCTCACCCGGTACTCGATGGATATGCTCAGAAATCAGTACTTCAGAGATCAAACATTTGAGAGAGGTCTACGACAAGACATCCAAGATAGTTTCGTGCCTCTATGCATTTCAACTTATGCTGGAGTGATCAAGTGGGATTTGGTGATCGAGAGCTTCTTGGAGGAGTAGAGACAGCCGATGATAGTTAGCAGCAGGTAGATAGGTGTGGAGACCTCAGCAGAAGGGAGCCGACATCAGACACAAAGATCAGGATGTGAGAGACATAATAGGAGGACCTAGGATAGGGGATAGACAGTCCAGGGCTCTCAGGATGGATCTAGTCATCCATGGAGAATCGGTGCTACATGTGCGATGGTAGGGGAAATCTCGCTAGAGATTGTCTGAACCGTCGAGCTACTGACAGGGAAGCTGTGGATAGACCACCGAGGAAAATGCAAAGAGTGGAGCAGACAAACATGCTAGGGGGAAGACGTGGAAGAGGATCAGGGAGAGCTGCAGGTGGTGGTAGATTCTTCGATCTACTTCCACCACCACTCCCAGGAGGTCCACACTAGGCTCAGGGAGCTGGGGGGATAGGGGTGGGGACAACTGCATACGGTCGAGGTGTACGACCCAGGGGATCCATGGATGATACAAGTTATGATCTATGTCTTCTATACATTAGTTTCAGTACTTATATACACAGGTTCTAGTCATTCCTTTATCACTACATGTCTTGGACAAAACCTTGAGATTTCGGTAGAACCGTTGACTCGATCCTTACACTTGGAGACACCTGCGGTAGGAGGCTCAACAATCACACACATTTGTAGACAATGTGATCTTACCCTTGGAGGCAATAGTTTCGGTTGGAACCTCTTGGTGGTAGCATCGAGGTCTTATGACATGATTCTCAGTATGGATTGGTTATCTTCGTTCCATGCCCAGATTGACTATTATAGGTGAAGAGTGTGGTGTGTCCCCCGTGATGGGATGGGGTTTTCATTTTTCGGAGAAAAGGAGACCATGTAAGCATAGAATGGGCTCATTCATAGGGGGTGTATCATATCACTCATGAGATGGCTAGAATTACCCTCAGAGTAGTAGATGTTGTGAGCTCTCAGTTCCCAGCCTTAGTGGTGAAGTAAGAGGACGTCTTTCCCGAAGATGTTCTAGGACTACCACCCTACTAGGAAATCAAATTCAGCATTGACTTACACCCTGGGAAAACACCAATTTCCTCACCAGAATATCGGATGGTTCCCACAGAGCTTCATGAGCTGAGGGTGCATTTGGAGGATTTGGAGAGAAAGGGTTTTGTGATACCTAGTGTTTCACCCAAGGCGGCCCCAGTCTTTTTTTCCAAGAAGGCAGACGGAATTTTGAGGTTCTGTGTGGATTACCGGTGCCTGAACCAGGTAACGGTGAAGAACAAGTATCCACTTCTGATGATCGATGACCTCTTCAATCAGCTAAGAGGGGCACAGTGGTTCTCGAAGGATGACCTTCGATCAAGTTATCACCAGTTACGAGTACAGGATGAGGATATATCGAAGATGGCTTTCAGGTGTCGCTACGATCACTATGAGTACTTGTTGATTCCTTTCGGCATGACAAATTCCCCCACAATGTTCATGGGACTGATTAACCAGATCTTTCAGTCGTACCTGGACCGGTTCGTAGTTGTCTTCATAGATAAAATCTTTGTGTACTCGGCGTCAGATGAGGAGCACGTAAGACACCTTTAGATAGTTCTAGATATACTCCGGGAGCACCAGCTTTATGGGAAGCTCTCGAAGTGCCAGTTCTAGATTCAGGAGGTCCACTTTATGGAAAATTTCATCTCAGTAGAGGTATTAGCTATGGACCCAGCCAAGGTGGAGTTAGTGTTAGCATGGGAGCCACCTTGAATCATGACGGAGGTGCGAAGCTTCCTTGGGTTGGCAAGATATTACCGGAGGTTCATCCCTGATTTCTCCCGAATAGTAGCACAGATGACGGCCTTAACCAGGAAGGGGAAACCCTCCATGTGGATAGAGAGGTGCCAGCAGGCTTTCGAGCAGTTGAGACAGAGTTTGACAAGAGCCTCAATATTGAGATTATCGTAGGAGGGTGTCGAGTACGTATTTGTCTACGACACCTCAGAAACCAGGCTTGGCTGCATCCTGATGCAGAGACAGGCAGTGATTGATTATGGTTCATGCTAGCTTAGGCCACATGAGCAGAACTATGCGACCCATGATCTAGATTTGGTTTCTGTAGTCTTTTCACTGAATATGTGGAAACACTACCTTATGGGTGAGCGATTTATCATTTACTCTGACCAAAAGAGCCTCAAGTACATCTTCTCATAGAAGCATCTGAATCTGAGGAAGGGCTGTTGTCTAGAGTTCCTATATGATTATTATTTTGAGATCATCTGTACTCTTGGGAATGGGAACAAGGTGATGGATGCTCTTAGCAGAAGGTCGTGCTCATAGCTGTTGAGTGAGGTGATAGAGCGGTTATCCTCTTCATGGACAGAGAGGATACAGCTTACCTACAGTCGATGTTTGTCTCCCCTCTACTCTTACAGTGGGTTAGGGAGGCACATATAGGAGATGTAAATTGTGTGGCCTTATGTGCTCAGTTATCCACAGGACATGCTCCTAATGGATATTCACAAGGTGGGGAGCACGTACTTATTTTCAGAGGATGCACTGTTGTACCAGTAGCATTGTAGGAAGAGGTCCTGAGGAAGTTTCATACATCCCCCTTGGTGGTACATCCTTGAGTGGAAAATATGTACCTAGATATCCGACAAAAGTGATGGTGGTCAGGCATAAAGAAGGCAGTACCAGAGTTCGTTTCTTGATGCCTTACATGCCAGCAGGTGAAAGCCGAGCACCAGGTTCCAGTAGGATTAGCACACCCCCTAGATGTTCCAGAGTGGAATTGGGATGGAAAATTAATGGACTTTGTGACAGGCATACCACATACATCCAAGGGGAACGACTCTATCTGGGTGGTTATTGATCGACTCACCAAGTCAGCCCACTTCCTAGCTATTAGGGAGCAGAGTTCCGTTGAGATATTGGGTCGCCTCTAAGTGTAGGAGATAGTAAAGCTTCATGGAGTCCCTTCGACGATAGTCTTGGACCAAGACGCCCACTTTAAATCCCGATTTTGGAAGGTATTGCAGGAGGACTTTTGGACTCATCTATGCTTGAGCATGACGTTCCATCCCCAGACCGATAGTCAGACGGAGAGGACCATTATGGTTCTGGAAGATATGTTGTAGGATTATATCTTGGACTTTGGTCGTAGTTGGGAGGACCACCTACCACTACTGGAGTTGGCATATAATAACAGCTACCATTCCACCATTGGTATGTCACCGTTCGAGGCTTTGTATAGGATACCCTTCCGGTCACCGCTTAGCTATACTGATCCCAGAGAGTCAGCACTCATGGGTACAGAGTTGGTGTGAGATACCACTGAGAAGGTGTAGATCATCCGGGAGCAGATGAAGACTGAATAGAGCTGGTAGAAGTCTTACGATGATAGGCGATTAAGACCCCTGGAGTTTGAGGTGGGAGACCACGTCTTTCTTCGGGTCTCACCTCGATGAGGGTTAGGGAGATTTGTCTGAGGAGGTAGGTTATCTTTGAGGTTCATCGGACCTTTTAAGATACTGAATAGAGTTGGAAAGGTGGCATACCGCCTAGCTCTACCACCACAGTTTCATTGGGTATATGATTCCTTCCACATATTGCAGCTGAGGAGGTACATTCATGACCCATCGCACATCATCGACTGGGGTGAGCTGGACATTGAGGATGGAGTGACCTATTCTGAGTACCCGGTGGAGATCGAGGATCAGTAGGAGAGGATCCTTCGTGGGTAATTGATTCCATTGGTATGCATTCGGTGGAAGCATAGGAATCTTTAGGAGAGGATGTGGGAGCGGGAGCCTCAAATTTGTGCCCAATACCCACATCTTTTTGAGTAGTCTTGTTTTGGATTTTCAGGGACGCAAATTCCCAAGGTGGGGAGAATGTAATGTATTGGATTTTGTCATGTATTATTTTTTAAAATATTATAAGGAATTATTATGAGACCAGGCGCAGTGATGTCACATCATTCTGAGGCCTAGTGATCCCAGAATGGTGGTTCGAACTTTTTTTTAAGTTTAGTGAGTTGGAACTTGTGCGCAGTTGTGGCAGTTTCCAAAAATATTCCCAGATTAAAAATCAGAGGGCACCGTTGCGTCCGAGTCAACGACTTTATCTAAGAATGTGTCTAACCTATACCGGCGCGGGTCAAGGGAAAAAGTTAATTTTTGGATGTTTTCAGTAAAAATAAAATAAAATAAATGAAAAAGTTTATTTTATTTTTATATGGAAATATTCACTGCAGCGCAATGACAGGGCTAATTTTTAATAATTAATGCCATGTCATAATGACACAGAAATGACAACTTGACTCATTAATGTCGTAGCATGATAGAATTCCAAAACGTGCTTCCCCTTTTTAATGGGTTAATCGAACGATAGTCATTGATGGAAAATTGAGATAAGACTCTGGAGAATCAATGGAGCCTTGGAGAAAACTCTCGATGACGAACGATGACAAATAAAATCTGAGGATTGTTGTGCCAACAAGTTGAAGGATCTCAATAATGAAGGCAGCGACCTCTTCGTCCGCGATCGATCCCTTTTGAGGTAGGGGTTGTTATTTCAATTCTTCTTTCCTCGTTTTTAAATTTAAACGACGAACGTGGACCAACCATGAACAAGTTGATCCGTGGATTCATATGTTTTTGCGGGAGGGTTTTTGTTGGGATGATTTCGGGGAATTAATCCATGTTAAAAAAAATTTATTCTACTTCGTTTAAGCCTACTAATAGGAGCAGATCAACATCGTGATGAATGACTGCGGAGGTTTGTTCCTCGATTTTTCTGATTGTATTTCTTCCCCCTTTCTTTTCCTTATGTGTTCTTCGTGTTCTTCGTGGCGTGTTGAACAACGGATCGTTGCCCACACATCTTGAAATGAAACGATCCCAAACTAGAGATTTGATATCAAAATAACCCTACAAAGGTGCAACGGTCATAGTGGATGATGAATCAGCTCGGATCAGGAAAGACTGTTTTTCACGCTGGGGGATCGAAACGCATTTTCGGAGCTGATCAGAGGACTGAAAACAGTAGAGATGACCTTGGAACATTGGGGAAACCAGGATTTTGGAGTTTCATGGAAATTGGATGACCAGATCAATGATCGGGGTAGCTCGGAGGCACAGCGGTGGAAGTTCGTGATTCTGGAAATTTTTAGAATACACAGCGTGTACTTCCGAAGAACACGCAGTGTAGTACCAGTGGTGGTGGCTCAGGTTTCAGGGGCCAGAGAGGAAACACACAGCGTGTGACCCTGGTCACACAGCTTGTTGGACTTTTCCCAAAGCTCAGCGTTTATTTTGGAAAGTACACAGACACGGGATGGACTACACGGCTTCATAACACGACGTGTACTCTCTTCACAGCATAGAAGAGGCAGCTACGTGGGACTCGGCATGTATCTTGGGGATACACGGACACGGGATGGAGTACATGACCATGTACTCCATCACATGTCTAGGTGAGTCTAGTAACACAGGTCACCTCATGTACCGATTATATGGGTAGGAGTACACGGGTTTAGGCCATGTACGGGCACATGTCTAGTGTACACGTAGCCAACCCCAGTCACTCAAACATGGTGTGTACATAGTACTACACACCATGTACAAACTTTTCTACATGACCAACCCTACGACAGGGGCCGTTGTACATGAGCAGTACCCGGGGTCAGACAACACAGCGTGTAACTTTTCTATACACCGTGTACTTTTTTGGAAAATTGCATGGTCCTCTTGGCCACCATATCTTGGACATGTTTCGTTTGGGTTAGTTCCCCTTCTTCTCATTCCCCTGAAGGTCAGACATCATTTCCTTCTATAGAAATATGATCCCTTAAGCAAGACATTCTGTGATAGAGTCGGAATCCCTCCGAGAGGCTTGGAGCGAGATCCTGTATCCATTCATGGCCCTAGGTAGAGTCAGGCATAAATGTGACCAACTCTACCGGGTATTGATCCTCTACCTAGCTGGTGAATCCACCTAGCTGGTGAATCTGAATGAGTCGTGGTATCTGTTATGGCCCTGACAGTGATCCTCATATGTGTATTGTGATCTTTCCCACTCAGGAGTGTGTCTCCTGAAATGAGTGCATCTATCTCTCATGATCTTCCCACTCAGGAGTGTGTCTCCCGTAATGAGTGTAGCTACCTCTCATGACATTTCCCAAAAAATAGTACTTCTCGGAAGGATGTCATCAGAGCTACCAGACTCGTGAAGTGTGTTCTCTTGGAACGATTTCTTCGTAGAAATATTCAAACTGAATCCCTATATAGGGGTATGCGGTTGTGTGACTTGTCTCTAGACTACGGGTCTGGGTTTTGAGTATATCTGATTTGTGTTCTCCTATTATATTTTCAGTAGACATATACTGTGTAAAGCTGATTGTTCCTTTCCTTTGTGTATTTCTTTGTGTTTTTTGGGGTCCTCTACTGAGTATTGTTATACTCACCCCTGCATGGGCTTTTCTCACATGTGTCATGTCTTGTGCAGATGAGCAGCCTTTTGACAAAGTCCATGGCGGACCAGGATAGGACCGAGATTTCTAAGTTCCCTATATGCTGAGGTGTTCCTTCAGCTATGAGCAATAGTACCAGTACCTCTTTGTGTTTATAGGTTGGACTTTTCATTTTTCAGACTCTTGTTTTTTGTGGGCTTGTTTTCTAGCCCAGTTTACATTCAATACTTTACTTTCCATCATACTCTGTTGGTTGGGTTTAGTTGTATGCATTCATTTTGTTCCTTAGTGGTTTTTATATTTCAGCATTTGTGGGTTTGGAGATGTGTGCATGTATACAGGTTCTTAGAAAATAACTCCCATGTAGTAACATGCCTACTCAATGCTAGTCATCAGCCCTTGGCCTATTGGAGGTGGGCTTGGGGAGTTGCGGTGTGGGCCCCACTAGGACGGGTCATGACAGGTAAGGCCATGGGGCTTGAACCCACAAACAAGGGGTGATAAGGGTGTAGTGTCTACCACTGACCTATGTGATGTATTAGTTAGTATGACATTATTTTTACTTAAATGATTTGATGACTAAATATTAAGTTGATCAAATATTTTTTATTTAATTAATGACATTTTCGGGGACATTTTATGAGGTAGAAGTATATATAACCTTGAGGTTTAATGTAAAATATTATTTTGGATGAATACTGCTACATTTTTTAAGATTTAAGATGAAGGTTTTTAAGGATAAACACTTATGGAATGGATTAATTTGAGATTTAGGAGTTAATATTGAGTTATTAGAGATTCATGTATTATATGGGAAAACTTTTACTTACCATTTTGGTTTTAGTAAATATTAGAGGAATAGCATGTTATTATTTTTTATATTATATGATCTGTTGGAAGTTTTTTTTAGTACTTCAACCATAAAAAAAATCATCTTCAATACTCATAGTTTAGTTAAAAATATGATATTGTGGTGTAAATTGTTTAAAGGATGAAATTATTCTTATCGGGTAAGTACATTTCCTTTGTTCTTAGTCTATATTGTAAAATAATTCCTCATCTCTAGGAAAATTGTCTTAAAACAAAAATGTTATCATATTACCTTCATATCCAATGAATTAATGGTATTTTACCTCATTAGAAATTTATGGTTTTTAGGTCCTAAACTATCCCTTTATCAATCACTTTCTTGAGACCAATTATCTCAATTACTCTACATAATTATTTACACTTTTCTTGGATGTACATATCTTCACTTCCCATCAATGTTTTCCTACATGGAAACCTAGAAATGTGTCATTCTCTATGACCTTAATATTTCCATTTCTATCTCATCAATAAGAATATTTATTAACCATTATTATGATTTGGGATTTCAAAAAGTTTATTTTCAAATTTCAAACCCTTGATTACCGAGATCAAGATTAAATTACGAGGGCACAATTTATTTAAGGGGGAAGAATGTAACACCCTAAGATTTTAAAAGAGTAAAATCGTGCTAAATAAATTATATGACACGAACCACCATGATTTTAATAGAATTTAACACCCCAAAAATTTATGATATTTTTCTTTTTAAATAAATTCAGTCTCTCTGATAGCTTGTGGAACACACAATCCCGAGTCTAAGTGAATTGTAATATATAATACATTTATAACCTAACCAATAAATTGGTGATTATGAATATGACTAAATAAATAATGAAAATTATATAGTTTACACATTTATAAAATAAATTCAATCATTTTATATTTATTATAAATAAAATAAGAATCATTTTAAATAAAAGTAAATGTTTTCTGAAAAATTATTTTTCTAAAATGTTGTTTTGTCGCCCTTTGCGTACATATTTTTAAAATTGTTTTTCACCACTTTTAAAAAATTTATTTTAAAAAATAAAATTCATTTTTAAAATATAAATTTTAAAATTATCTTTGGGTGATTTTTTTATAATTTTCTGAAAATATTAATTTTCTGATGAATATCGAAAAATACTAATTTTTTATTAAAAACTTCCTTTTCATTTAAACTATATTAAAATTTAAATTATTTTTTAAATTATTTTTAAAGTAAAATTAATTTAATTATATTACAATTAAACTAATTTATTTCATTTGAATCAAATCCATATTGAATTCTGATATAAAAGTGTTTTAAATTTTTGAAAGTATTTCTTTGGAAAAAAATGTTTTTCAACACATCTGTGGGATTAATTAGAAAAATGCATTCTATATTTGGAATCATAATAATTTAAATTATCTAATAAGTCCAACTTAATTTCTGACCATAATAAATATTAAAAACATTAAAAATTAATTATTGTAGTTAAGGTAAAAATGGGTTTACCATGGGTTAAACTAAAAGGTAAGGACTAAAAATGAACAAAACTTGTATAATTCATATTTTATGGTCATATTTCAACATTATCTATTTTTAGATTATAAAATTTTCTATTTTGAATCCCTTTTTCATGACAAAAAATGTGGTTGCAATTCTTTCTTTTCAAAAATTTCAAATGTGTCCTCTCCCCCACTTATAAAAGGCCACAACCTCTACTCTCCTTTACACACTTACAAAACACATTGTTTCAGAAAATTAATACCTAAATAACTTTAGTTAATTAAATCATTTCATCTTATAATACTTTTTTTGTCAAAAATAAAATCTAGGGGGCTTTTGGTATAATCCTAAAGAGGTAGTCTAAAGAAGAGGTAATGTTCTTAACCAAGCATTTTATTTTATTTATTCTTACACCTAATTAAAATATTATTAAAACATAATGATATAATAAACTAAGTATCTTCAATATACTGATATTTTTTATGTCATTTTCATAACCTAAAACCATCTCCTCTTCCCTCAAATGGGAAACAAAATTGTTGATCGTGTGTACGACGAACTACCGAATCACAAACCAATATAATCCTTTTTTAATCACCACTTCTCATGGATAGATATAATGATATATTTAATTTTTATATATTATGAAAACATAATTATATAATTATAATATCACATACTCCTTACTTTTTATTACCTAGGTAATATGATAACGTCACTTGTGTGTGCGGCGGACTACCACCTCGCAAAGCAATGTGATTCATGTTTTAGTTATACTCTACTTGGAATGTGATAAGGATTAATTTTACATTTATATATGATATTAATGAGATATTAATAATTCTTGAAAATAAATATATCATATAATTTCTTACCCTACCATCCATTAAATAAATTATATCGTCGTTTGTCTGTAGGGCGAGTTATCGACTCACGAAGGGATGTTATTAATTTTCATTACTGCGTCACATGGATAGTATATGTAAGTATATTTAAATAAATAATATGATATTTATTATATAATTATAATTATATAAAGGAAAAATAACACTTACCTTCTTTCCATCATGATCATTGAAAAATGGAAATGTTACTCATGCATGCGTACGTCTTACCATCTCCATGATTGTAACATAGTTCGTTTTTCATAACCATCCTTCACGATTAGTTTCAAAAATATAATTTATGTATAAAAAAATAAATATTTCGTTATTAAAATTTTTTATATGATTAAATAATAATCTATTTGACCTTATTCAATTTGAAAAAGTTATTAAGGCCATATAAGTTGTTTATAGTCAAAATGCATGATGTGTAATTAATTAGTTAAGTAATTGAATATGAAATGGTAAAAAATAAAATAAATTGAAAAATAAAATGAAAATTTTTATTAAACAATTAAACAATTAATATAATTTTATTATTCAGGAAGATAAGGAATGTGTGTGTTGATCCTATCTTGAGGTAAGGGTTTTATCTCAAAACTTTTTTCTTTGATACACATGTTCTTTTATGCACCTAATTTCTTTTTAATGGTGCATATACTACCCATTTACATATTATATCATGAATCCTTCATACTCCATGATATTTTAAGTTATAGTTCATCTACATCATCCATTGGAGTTATGATTCTAAAGTTACCAAAATGGTAAGGGATTATGTTTCAATCTCATTTTATTCAGGATTATTTATGCATGAATTTCGATTATATGAAATTATCTAATTATTATCTAATAAAACCATTTAATTTTATTATCCTATATTTATTAACTAAATTTTCAATTAATAATACCATTTTCCTCTCTTTGTTAAATAAAATGATTAAATTTTTTTTAAGAAAATATGACTTCATTTTTCTCTTCAGTCGAATATACTTTTTCTTATATATCCATGTTTTCTAAAAATGTTTTAAATTTTTTTTTACTATTTTCCTTTAATTGTTAAAATTAATTTTTACCCATGTTTTAATTTCTAAAAAATGGTTTAAAATTATTCTTCCAATCATTTTATGAATAATTTACTTTCTATATTTTACCCAAAATGTGAAAGAAATATTTATTTTAACGAGTACAACATGAATGGTATTTTATTCCATCATGATATTTGTTTTCCTTGAATATTTATTTATAAGTTTTCAAGGATATTTTCAAATAAAAAAAATTCTACAATATTTTGTGAATTTTAGTTTTTCAAAAGTAATTTTCAATGTGGAAAGGTTATTTTCCTCAAGAATATTTTTAATCTTTTAACAGTATTCATATTTTTCAATGAAAAAACCCTTTAATATTATGGAATACTTAAAAATTATGTATATATGTCCCCCACATGTATATGTATCTTATTATACCTTCCTTTAATAGGTTAATACACACCTTATGTATATTTATCAAATACCTTCATTATGAAATTTACTTTGATTATGATATGAGACAAGATTATGCAACCCATTTTCTTTCCATGGGTAATTATTATGTTTTTATTTATTATTTTCTTCCCTTATATATCACACATAGATCATGGAAATGTTATGATGGTTTCACCCAGATATCACTCTAATGCATCGGGTAATGTTTTATTCTCTAGAGACATCATGTATGAGATTATGGAGTAAACCTAATATGTTATGGGACTCTGTCCACCATGTGATATTGTCTGGGTGGTCAGCCTTGACTCATGTTTATGTCATGTTTTGTGTTTCTTCCACATTTCCTATAATTATATTATCTTATGATACCATGTTCTTTATGTTATTATTTCATGTGATTACTCATGTGTCTTCTCTTATATGATATCATGTTATATCTTTGACTCACATGTTATGTTTCTTTATCAGGTTTCTTCCTTTACTAGGACTTTATCTCACCCCTTTGTTTTATGTATTCCCCAGTTTATACTACGAAATTTTAGGATCTCAAATGGATTTAGAATCTCACTTTGTAAAAAAAATAAGGATGTCATGTTTTAGTTTCCTTTTACATCTTATGATCCTATTATTCCAAAGATACTAGGCCTCACGATATATGGCATTGTACTTATTGGATATTTATGTTTTAAAATAAAAAAATAATATGTGTAAAAGGCATGGGTTGCTATAGCACTAATAAAACCATTTAATTATTTTAAATAGAACCCTAATAGAGAACCCCACTACTCGCACCATTCAATATATCATGAATTGAACCTTCACCATCCCCCCCCCCACACAAAAAATATCTTAGATGAATCAAAACTTTCAAAACCCAAGTTATGTGGTTCTTTCTACTCGTTTTTATTTAATCATGAATTGTATCACCATTTTTACCAATCTTTTTGAGTTTTTAATTTTTCAAAAGGGTTTGGGTGTGTCGTGTGATCTGTGAAACATGAAGAGTCTTAAAACCCACTAATCTAAAACACCTCATGCTCCCCACCCTCATTCCTACCTTATTGGATTCTTGGTCATCTTAGTTTTTTATTGTTGTTTGATATGTTTTTAGTTTAGTTTGTGTATATCTGTAGATCCATCCAAAGAATCCCATTATTGTGTTAAGCTATCCAAAAAATAATATGTTTCCAATTAACTATTAAAATTGGAAACTTATTTCAAAATCCAAAAAAAGATTATTGAGAGATTAATCCAAGTATTTTATTAATTTTAGTTTCTTTAATATGTTACTATGTAATTTTATTATTCATATATTTATAAAATATTACAAAATACTATAAGAACATATTTAAAATTAATCATGTTTGAAAATATTTCCATCTATTAAATTGATCATACTAATTTAATTTATACCAGTTAAAATATTTATTTACTTCCCCATCAAAAATTGTAAAAAAATATTTTAAATTAGAATTTTTTTCAATTTATATAGATTGAACTTTTAAATAAGATGAAGATTGTTTTTTAAAACCATGTTGATTAATTTTATAAGAAGTTTATATGGTATTATTTTCTAATATAAATTATTTTTTAAGAATATCCCATGCCAAAAAAATATTTTTATGTCTTGTTTTTTACTAATTTATGGGAATTTAATTTATGAGTGTTTCACTTTTAGATTTTTTATAATTCCATGTAAATTGAAATGGTTGTGGATAGAGGTTTGGAATGGTTGTTTATTTTGGGTCTAGGCTAGTTTTTATTTATTAGAGGTTTATGTAGAAACCATAATGATCTATATATGTAAGTTTTATTCTAATAATTGAGTTTCTATGGAAATAAATTGACCAACTCTCCATCTATTTTTCTCTTATATGTATATTACACTTTCCATTATTTTTGATTTATTCACATGGTATTATAGTGTGAAATAATATATTAAAAAAAATTTACCTATCACATACACACACATATATATATATACATATTATTAACAGGTGATTTCTTCACATTATTTATTTTTATTATTAATTTTATTTCTAAAGGGTTTAAATACTCAAAATAGTTTTTACCTAAGAATGCAATATATTTGTCTTAAGTTGAATCTCAAGGAGTTTTATAATTGATTTATTTGTCACATAAAATATTAATTGATTCAAAATGAATATAATTAGATTTATTGAAAACATATTTATAATATAATTCAAAATGATGCTTTTATTGGAAAATAAATGTGAAAACAATGAGTTTTAAAGAATGAAAAAACAATGAAAATATAATAGAGGGTTAAAAGGGTAAAAATTAATCTTTTGAGTGAATTAATAACTAGATTTAGAGTAGTTGCCTTATAAATGTTCAATCTATGTAAACATTTCCAAAATCTAGCATGCATACAGTTAAATTCTGAAAATTTGCTTACTAATAAATGTATATATACATTATATGAAAAACTTGTGAGTATTTATTTATTTATTATAGAAAATTAATATTATTGAACCTTATAAGATGAATATGAATTGAAAATAGATGGATGATAATCATATGAAAAAGCGGTATAATGATAAAGTTAAAGAGTTCATCATGTTTTCAATAGAGCATGCACACGACCCTTCTCAATTACTTTGTTTGTGTTTAAATGATTTTTATTCAAGAAGAATTCATCAAAAATAGTTTTGATAACATTTTATTTGTCACAGAATAGATTGTAGATATAAATATTGGACTAAACATGGGGAAAACTAAATGTACATAATGTTTTGGATGATACATCTATTTATGGATCATTTGAAATGAACACTAGTGTGAATGATAATAGAGATCATATTGAAGAATGAAAATAGAAAATAAGCATAATGATTTTCCAAATTTGTTTAATAATTTAAATAATTATGCAAAGAGGCAATTTTATATTATTTGTACTAAATATACAATATTTTTAGCTATATTGATGTTGTGTAATTTGAAAGCTGGAAACAGATGGAGAGACAACAATTTTCCCAAAAAACATGGTCTCATGAATGATAATCCACCAGAATAAAATGAGTTTCCTTTTTGAACATATGATTCTAATAAAATTATATATTCAATGGGTATGATATCCAAAAAATATATATGACTACCCAAATGATTGTATATTGTTTCACAAGAACTATGAATCACTCAGAAAACTCTCTAAGTGTGTTGTAGATCGATACAAGAAACATGAATCAAGTCCTTCAAAAAATTTATGGTACTTTCCTATCATTCCAAGGATTATGTAACTATATGGATGTTAGGAAACCTCTACAAAATTAACATGGAATGAATATACAATAATTTAATATGGGAAACTATGTCACCTGATGGAATTCTATGAGGGAAATAAAATTGATTATGAGTATCCTGAATTTGGAAATAATCTAAGAAATATTCATCTTGTGTAATATATATATGGAATAAATCCTTTTGGTGTACAATGTAGTTTTTATATTACATGGATAGTTATGTTTAAAAATTATAACTTTCCACTATAGTTATACATGAAACACAAATACATTATGTTGTCTCTACTTATATTTAGACCAAAATAGCCTAATAATGATATTGATGTCCATTTAGATCTATTGATTGAAGAACTAAAATTGATGTGGGATACAAGTGTTACATTTTCTGATTATTATAGAAGTGAATAGTTCACATTGAGATCCATATTGTATACGATGATAAATTACTTTTCGACTTATGAAAAATTTTCAAGATATAACATTAAAGAAATGTTGGGGTTTTCCATTTATGAAGAAGTTACACACTAACTTAGGTTGAAACATTCATTGAATATTTTATATTTAGTGCATCACAAATTATTACCCTAACAACATAAATATTAATCCTGGACAACATCATTTGATGGAAATACAAAACATGGTACAACACTATGTTCACTAAACTGGTGATCAACTATTCAAGAAATTAAAATATGTTGAAACTAATTTTGATAAAACTTTTCTAAAAAACTAACAAAATCATGTTGGAAAAAGAGATCAATTTTATTTGAATTAAAATATTGTAATGTTTTGTTCATGAAACATTTTCTTGATTCTATGCACATAGAAAAAAAATATGTAATAGCATTTTTGGAACATTACTAAATGTTCCAAAGAAAACAAAATATGGAATTAATTCTAGGTTGTACATGATTGAAAATGGGATAAGAGGAGAGTTGGTACTAATGAAGGATGAAAGGAAAAAAATTCATCTGGTATCTTGTACTCTTTCTAGATAAGAAATTTTTCAATTTTTCAACTTCTTTAATGGTGTTAAAGTTCTATAGGTATACTCATAAAATATCAAATTTTCATTTCAATGAATAATTTTATGTTACAGGGTATAAAATCACATGATTTTTATGTTTCTATGGAATATTTAATGCATGTTTCTTTACATTACATTCTACCTAAAAATCATGACATGCATTAATCAAAATTTTCTTCTTTTACAAAGCCATATGCTGTAAATTTATAGACCTGTCCAAGTTTCTAACCATGAATAATGAAATTGTAGTCATAATATTTAAATTAGAGATGTGTTTCCCATCATCATTCATTAATATAATGGTCCACATGATGGTACACGTTTTTAGAGATATTCAACTATGTGGTCTTGTATATTATAGATGATGTACCCCATTGAGTGGTATATAAAGATTTTAAAAGGGTGTGTCAAGAATCAAAGTCATCTAGAAGGTTGTATTGTATAGTAATATACTATTAAATAAGTTGTTGAATTTTATACTGATTACCTATTACATGTTTATAGTATTGGTCTCCCAAAATCTCATCACAGTGGATGCCTTATAGGAGATGGGATTTTTGGAAGAGATTATGTTACAATTACCATTACAAAGAGAGAGAAAGTTCACCTTTACATTTTACATAATATTATAGAGGTTTATCCATACAATGAAGCCCACAAAGTAATTCTTAGACATTTTAAACAATCAAGGTATAAAATATAGATATCAACTACTCATAACAACATTTTATAGGATTTTTCTAGGATCATATTTATAAGGAGTTATCTACAACTCTGAATTCAATTATTGAATTACTTTGATCACTATCCAAGGGACCAAATTTAAATGTTATATCTTACACTAGTTTTTTAATTAATGGTTATAATTTATATATAATGGAACAATATGAATGTAGTATGATGAAAAATAGTGGAGTTACACTTGTAATGGAAGCGATTCACATATCAGGTTCCAATGATATAACTCTAATTTATATAAATTGGACATATTTCATCATCATAAAATAGATATATGAGTTAGATTATATAACATTTCAAGTGAAAATTTTCCATTGTAAATGGCTTTACAATAAGAGTGTAGAGAAAGTATATTAATTGGGATTTATGAAGGTGTATTTCAGTGTGTAATGGTGTATGGATGAACCATTTATAATGGCATCCCAAGAAGTGTAAGCATTTAATGTCTTAGATCCAACAAATAAGAATTGGTCAATTTTTATTTTGGTGACTAAAATAACAATACGGTCAGATGAAAAATAGATTGAGGATGTACCTTTGATTGGGAGATAATCATTTCATGATGATACCAATGCCGAAAATGTATTTTACATTAGAGGGGACCACAATGAGAGAATTTGGATACTCGATAGAGGGTCTAAATCCATTCAACCTTTAAAGAAAGAAAAGAGAAATCAATGAGTAGGTTAAAGTGTTTTTTAATATACAATGATTTTCCTCATAATATTATATATTTTATACTAAATTTACATAATCTGAATTTATTTTTTGACAATTCATGTAGATAATGACTTCTTCACATTCTAATGTTACCAATCCTGAGGAAGGAACCCATGATTGATGATGAAACTATTGAATTATTTTGGAACCAAAAACATGTTGATGAAAAACAAGAACAGAATAGAATCACAGTGTTAAATAAAATTATCAAGTTGAGAAGAAAAGGTATAAAATTTGAGGTTGGGTGGAATCAACGTGGAAAACCTGTTGAACCCAACACGTAAATGTTCATTAGTTATATTAGGGGCACAATGAGAATGCATGTTCCAATTGATATAGATACATGGAACAATTTCATGACTACATTAAAGGAAACCATTTGGAAAGATAATAGGGAAATGTTATGATATTCTTTCTCTATTTTACTAAAAACTTATATTATGAAAAATTGATTTAATTTTCATTATACCTTATAGAGTTTATTTATTTTAGATTATTTCTATAATAAATTCGTTTTAATGGTCACCATAAAATATTATAGATACTTCTGTACACTTATTAAAAAGCATTACCTCAGGGATATAGAGGGGAAAGTAAACCCCCACCCACTAGTTATATATGCACACATTATAAACCTGGAAACATGGAAATATTTCATTAGTAATCATGATAAGGAATCATTTAAAGTTCATTTTAGTTAATAATATTTTATTTTACATTTTTTATTTTAACCACTTTGATTCAAAAAAATTGATTTAGTAAATATTAAATGAGTGTTGAAAATAATCAATGTGTAGAAAAACATATATACCCCTATTCTAAAGTAAGGATGGGGTACGATTCACTGAAAAATAAAATGGTATGTATTGTAAATATATATTAAAAGTTTTATGTGATATGAAACAAATATTATTCTTTTTTATATGTGATTGGTGAATAAAAATCCAAACCACTTCTATCACACATCATGTTCTATAGAAGGAGGCCCATATAAATAAAGAGGGGAAACTGGTATATAAAAATACACAAGTAGAATAGGAATCATGTATAACTATGACATGATATTAATTTTTTCATATTTATAATAGAATTATATAAAAATTTCTATTTATGTCCATATGATTTTTATATATTTTAGACATAAGAATCAATATTGAATGTACCTGAAGAACAACTACATTTAGTATCTTTGAAGCGATTAGAACGGTGTTTTTGTGTTGGATGTTCAGGTTTTAGAGTGTCTCCATGGACATATTTTGAGAAGAAAATTTTGAAAAGAGATACATATGAGATTATTAAAGGCATGAAGGCATAGATAGATTATTTAAAATATATTATTATCCAAACTTTTTTGGAATACCAATATATGTGAAAGGATCAAATCAAACGAATGGTGGAACAACGATCAGTACATGAAGAGCCACATGACCTCACTATCTTTGAGGCTAGCCATTCCCCTCAACTGACTGCCTTACCTAATGCAATCATTATTTTCATAACACTTTATCCTAAATATGAATTAAAATACTTTTGATAACTTTATATTACTAAAATTATATAGGGTGAAATTGTATGGGATTTATATCTATTAACACCCATGCATCGCCTTGTTACAAGGAGTACAGTTCACAATATCCTGAGTGACAGGATACATAATAAAAAAATCCCAAAAGACCATGTGAGAGTGTGTATTAAAGTAGATCACAATCTGAGTGTCGAGTTTCTTATTCTGCTTGATAATATGGATGTTACTATGGTTGATAATTCTATTGGAACTTTCATAGTAATGTAATTTAATCTTATAAAGATACATGAGGCATGCCTTTGAAAATATTTTCAAATGAAATACCTTTAATAGTTTATGATAAAAGGATTGAAATGAGGTATTATATTACAGACAGACAAAACAAAGGGTAAATAGAAGGTCAAATCAAGGTAATCCAGTAGTTCAACCAATAAATAAAAAGGACATTCTAAGAATACCTTCAACCCATTAGTTCCACTACAGCATATATTAAATTTATAATATCATGAAGATAAAACATTAAAAGATGAAAATATTTCCTAAATTTAATATAAATAAGAAATATTTGGAGATTCCATTATAGATGTGAATTTTTTTGAGATAATAAATGATTTTATCAGGCCTGAATAATTGGAAGGCTTAGTTGTAAATATATACATGATGCACATTTTTATAATCTTTTTATCCAAAAAAGAATCTACTATATTCATTATAGTTAATAAACATTCATATTTTCTATAGGCATATATATTACTACAATATAAATGGAAAACCCTATGAAGAAATATTTGAAATTATTAATAACTCCATCATTTCTAGGGAAAAAGTTTCTATAGAATTGAAAGAAATTGAAAGAAAAAATATAACCTAATAATGGTGTTTAAAAATAAAATAATATATGACAGACTCCTATTGATTCCTATAATGCATAGGTAAAACTCTGAAATCTAATCATATAAAATAAATTTTTATTTTTTTATTACTTTTTTGTATTTGTTTTTTCGGAAGTATTAAATGTTAATCTTGATCAATTTAGATACCATAAATGTTTATTTTTTGGATCCAGATCATGGATTTCTAACAAATCAACCTCACTTGATGCTCATTGTGAATTTTTAATACACTACAATCAACATTTTACATATAATCTTCAAATTATATGTTTTAGTATATGTTTTAACAATAATTTTGTTAGGATAAGGCAGTCTATAAATATCAGCTAAATCATGGAATAAGGTCGGTGACTGAACACAAAAAGCCTATGGATTTATTTAAATTGAAATTGATTAAGTTATATATAGTAATATTTAACTATAAAAACATATTTCAAAACAATTTACTTATCTTGTTTAACGTATCTTCAATGTCTAAAAAAAATTATGATAAAAATTTTGGATATTAAGGTTGAAAATTTATGAACGATATTATATACCATCAACAAACTTTCATCCCCAAATAGATAATTTATAAAGGTAATAAAATTTTATTTAAAATATTTTTTAATCATTTTTTCTACATTTTCCCAATACTATAAATATTTATAATAATCTACGTACTCAAAAGAAGAAGTAAATTTGTTTATATGTGAGTGGGTAGAGTACATGGTGTCAGAATATTTATCAAAATAAAGTTGAGGAGATTTTCTATTATTTTTTTGATCTAGTATAGACTATTACCTTTTAGATACATTTGGGATGTAAAGATTCGGTGTTTCAATGCTTAAGATAAATTTTTTCATAAAATAAAATTCAATTGTTCAATAATTTCTTTCTTTTTGGGGTTAGGATGAGTTGGTAGAAACAAAAAAAATGATTTGGTGAGGAACCTAAAAATTAAGAAATATTTGAACTATTTCTCAAGGAAAAGTGTCATGGAGGTTTTTGATATGAGGATTCTAGTAGAGATAGTAACATGTCAAAAGCTTCTCATGCTCAAGAGAGATTACAATTCAAGGTTTAATCTGAGATAATGGAGAGTAGGAAATGGGTTAAGGATCCTTCTACCCAAAATTTTGAAGAAATATTACTAAATACCAGGGAAGTTACTTCCATGTTTCTAGTCTCATAATTTTCGTTCTTTTTTATTTCTTTATTTTGATGAGTTTAAAAAATATTTGGGGCCCTATTAAAATCACTCCCACCTTCATGATGAATAAGTAAGATAAATTCATTTACTTTTACTTTGATTCAACGAAAGAAATGAAAATAAAAGATACTATAAATACTATTAGAGACACCTCGCTAATATATTAATCCAATGATCAAATTATAAATGAGGAATTAACTATGAAGGAATTTGAACCAGGGTTTGAAGTCAAAAAAGTTGAGAGGTTTTTTGATCTCTATAAGTCAATTTAGTTTAAAACTTGTGTCGTATTTTCAAAACCAAGAAAATAGGCTTGGATTGTTTTAAAATTTTATGAAATATTATCCATAATTCATTTTAGATGTGTAAAAATTGAGCAAACAACAATATGACATACGATGTGACTGGTATAACTATAAGTTCTTGTTTTCAATATAAAAGTGTAATTTTACTTTAAAACTCATGTCACATTGTAAAAACTAAGAAAACTAGCACGTATTATCTTAATAATTTATAAAAATGATCTATAATTCATTTTTGGAATGTAGGAATTGACCACACATCAATCTGACACATGATGTGTCATGTATGACTTAAAGTGCGTGTTTTCACATTAAAATGTCATTTTAGTTTAAAACATGTGTCACTTTTTCAAAATCATGAAAACAAGCATATATTATTCTAAAAATTTAACACAATTATCCATAATAAATTTTTTATATTTAGGAACTGACCACACATCATTCTGACACACAATGTGGATGGTATGACTCAAAGTTCATGTTTTCAATATAAAAGTGTCCTTTTAGTTTAAAACACACATTACATAGCCAAAACAAAGCAAAGGAGCATGAATTATTTTCAAAATTTAGGACACAAATTAATAATTAATTTGTAACATATAAGAATTGACTAAACATCAATCTGAAACATGATGTAGTTGGTATGACTCAAATCATGTCTTTTGAATATAAAAATTCCATTTTAGTTTAAAACATTCATCACATAGGCAAAACCAATAAAACAATCTCAATTTATTTTCAAACATTAAGAAAATGATCCATAATTTATTTTTGATGGGTATAAATCAAATTCATTTTAATCCAATACATAATGTGTCTTGTATGACTCAAAATGTGTGTTTTCATTATAAAACCATTATTTTAGTTTAAAACATGCTTCGCACAGCCAAAACCAAGAGAATAAGCTCGAATCATTTTTAAAACTTAGGAAAATTATCCATAATTTATTTTTGATGTTTAGTAATTGAACACACTTAAATTTGACACATGATCTATCCAGTATGACTCAAAGTGCATGTTTTTAATATAAAATTGTCATTTTAGTTTAAAACGTGCATCACATAGCTTAAATTGATCAAATGAGCTCGGATTATTTTCAAACTTTAGTAAAATGATGAATAATTCATTTTTATATGTATATGGATCAATAAAATGTCAATTTTAAATATAATGTGAACAGTATAACTCCAAGTGTGTGTTTTCAATATAAAAGTGTCATTTTAGTGTAAAATGTCTATAACATAGAAAAAATATAGTAAAAGATCTCATTTTATCTTGAAACTTTGTAAAAATGATCCATAATTCATTTTTGGCATGTAGTAGTTGACTGCACATCATTCAACGCATGATGTGGCTGATATGAATTGAATTTTTTTTTTCAATATATGTTTTGTTTTAGTTTAAAACATTTTTTACATTATCAAAACTGAGAAAATTAGTTTGGATTTTTTTCAAAATTTAGGAAAATGATCCATAATTCATTTTTATGTGTATTAATTGATCACACATCAATCCAATGCATGATGTATCAGTTATAAATAAAAGTGAAAGTTTTCAATATAAGTGATATTTTAGTTTAAAATTCACGTCAAATAGCCAAAAATGATCAACCAAACTTGGTTTGTTTTGAAACTTTAGTAAAATGATCCATAATTTATTTGATATGTGTGGGAACTAACAACACATTAACCCATCACATGATGTGGCTGGTATAGCTCCAAGTGTGTGTTTTCAATATAAAAGTGTGATTTTAGTGTAAAATATGCATTGAATATAAAAAATTGAGAAAATTACCTCATATTGTCTTGAAACTTTACGAAAATAATCCATAATTCATTTTTGGTGTGTAAGAATTTACCACACACCAATATGACACATCAAGTTGTTGGTGTGACTCCAAGTGCATGTTTTCAATATAAAAGTGTCATTTTAGTATAAAACACATGCCACATTGATAAAACTAAGTAAAAGAGATCAAATTATCTTGAATCTTTATCAAAATTAACCATAATTTAATTTTGGAATGTAAGAATCAACTAAACATCAATCCAACACATGATGTGATTGGTATGACTCAAAGTATATGTTTTCAATTGAAAAGGGTCATTTTAGTTTTGAACAAGCATCACATAGCCAAAACCAAGTAAACAAGATCCTATTTTCTTGATAATTTAGGAAAAAGATCAGAAAATACTTTTTGGTACGTAGGAATTGACCGCAAATCAATCCAACACACGGTGTGGCTGGTATGACAACAACTCCATGTTTTTAATATAAAAATTATATTTTAGTTTAAAACACGCATCACATAGGAAAAAATGAGTAAACTATCTTGTATTGTCCTGATAATTTATAAAAATGATCCATAATTCATTTTTTTGTATAGTAATTAACTACACATCAATATAACACACGATGTGTCTGGTTTGACTCAAATTTTTTATTTTCAACATAAGTGTCATTTTAGTTTAAAACATGTGTCACATTTTTAAAAATAACAAAATGATCTCAGATTGATTCCAAAATTTAGGAAAATGATCCATAATACATTTTTGATGTATAGGAATTGACTTCACATCAATTTGACACATAATTTGGCTATTATGTATCAAAGTATGTGTTTTAAACATAAGTGTCATTTAATTTTAAAACATGTGCCACATATACAAAACCAAGAAAAAATATTGTATTGTTTTTAAAATGTATTACAATGATCCATAATTTATTTAAGACCTGTAGTAATTTACCTCACATTAATATGACACATGATGTGGTCAGTACGACTCAAAGTGTGTGTTTTCAATATAAAAGTGTAATTTAGTGTAAAACCCATGTGATATAGACAAAACTAAGAAAATTTTCTCAAATTGTCTTGTAAATTTAGGAAAATGATCCATAATTCATTTGAGATGTATCAGAATTAATATTTCACCAATTTGACATGTGAAGTGTTTTGTATGATTCTAAGTATGTGTTTTAATATAAAATTGTCATTTTAGTTTAAAATGCACATCACATATCCAAAACTGAGTAAATGAACACATATTATCATGAAACCTTGTTAAAATAATCCATCATTCATTTTTGGAATGTAGGAATCGACTTCACATCAATCTAATATACTATGCAGTCAATATGACTCAAAGTTCATGTTTTTTATATAAATGTGTCATTTTAGTTTAAAACATTCATCACATAGCCAAAACTAAGAAAATAAGATATCATTGTCTTCAAACTTTAGGAAAATAATCCATAATCTATTTTGATGTGTAGTAATTCACCTCATGTCAATCCAACACATAATGTGGTTGGTATGATTCAAAGTATGTATTTTCTATATAAGTGTCAGTTTAGTTTAAAAAATGCATCACATAGTGAAAACTATTAAAATAAGAATGGATTATTTTTAAAACTTTAGTAAAATAATTCATAATTTATTTGAGATATATATGAATCTATCTCACATAAATTTGACATATGATGTGTATGGTATTACTATAAGTGTGTGTTTTCAAAATAAAAGTTTCATTTTATTGTATAATAAGTGTGGCATATCCAAAAATGAGAAATTTCACTCAGATTGTTTTAAAAATTTATGAAAATGATCTATAATTAATTTTTGGTGTGTAGGAACAGATCTCATGTAAATATGACACACAATGTGGCTGGTATGACTCCAAGTATGTGTTTTCAATATAAAAGTGTCATTTTAGTATAAAACACATGTCACATAGCCAAAATTGAGTAAACAATATAATATTGTCTTGAAACTTTAGGAAAATGATCCATAATTTATTTGTGGCATGTTGGAATTGACCGCACATAAATCCAACACACAATGTGGCCATTATGACTCAAAGTTCATGTTTTTAATATAAAGTGACATTTCAGTTTAAAACATGTCTCACATAGACAAAATTGAGAAAACATGCTCATATTGTCTTGAAACTTTAAGAAAACAATCCATAATCTATTTTTGATGTGTATGAATTGACTTCATGTCAATATGACACATGATGTGGCCAGTATGACTCAAAGTGTATATTTTCAATATAAGAGTCGTGTTAGTTTAAAATCCACATCACATAGATAAAACCAATAAAATGAGCTCAAATTATTTTAAAACATTAGGAAAATGATCCATAATTCATTTAAGATGTGTTGGAATCAACAGCACATCAATCTAACACATGATATGGATGATATGACTACAAGTTCATATTTTCAATATAAAAGTGTCATTTTAATGTAAATCACATGTCACATAGCCAAAAGTGAGAAAATAAGATCAGGTTGATTTTAAACTTTAGGAAAATGTTCCATAATTCATTTTTGGTGTATAAGAATCAAGCACATGTTAATCCAACACACAATGTGGCTAGTATGACTCTAAGTTTTTGTTTTCAATATAAGGGTAATTTAAGTTTAAAATGCATGTCACATATCCAAAAATGAGTAAATGGACTTATATTGTATTGAAACATTAAAAAAGTTATCCATAATTTATTTGTGGCATATTGGGATTGATTATTGATCAATCCAACACATGATGTAGTC
Organism: Viscum album; assembly: GCA_963277665.1. NCBI lineage: Eukaryota > Viridiplantae > Streptophyta > Magnoliopsida > Santalales > Viscaceae > Viscum > Viscum album. The sequence continues at coordinate 798,574,149 of OY728136.1, read as the reverse complement.
AGTATTACTCAAAGTGTGTGCTTTCAATATAAAAGTTTCATTTTAGTTTAAAATGTGTATCACATAGCTAAAACTGATTAAATGAGATTTTATTATCTCGATACTTTAAGAAAATAATCCATAATTCATTTTTGCCATGTAAGAATCAACCACACATCAATCTAACACACGATTTGGTCAGTATGACTCTAAGTGCATGTTTTCAATATATTCCATAGATATCAAAGTTTCGACAGAACCTTATTGGAACCTCTTCAAGTAAGAAAACTCAATCAATGGTAAGGTAGATTGGTCTATAAGTGTTCTTGTCTCCTTTACTTTAGTTATTTTATTTCCAATGTTTTTTCCTATATTATCTGTGGACTATTTTTTTTGTTGCTCTCTTATATTGGTTTTCTGTTTGTTTTGATCATTAATAAAGAGTGTGTGAGTGGTGTTCTTGTTGTATACATTAGACCAACGTGACTCGATGCATGTTAAATCCTTGTGTTCAAATTTTACTACTTTCTTTCTCTTTTTTATTCTTGAATCATCATCGATTACTTCTTCTTCTATATTCTCATAAATTTATCATAATCTCATGAACATAGTGAAAACCATTGCATACTCAGTGCTTGTAAACCATTGAATGTGGGTGTTCACTAAATTAAATCAATAATATATTTGATTTTTTGTAAACAAGTGAAGGGAAAGCATCAATTAGAGTGAATATCTATGACAATGCTTAGAGGGTTATTAAAGAACTGTGGATTTCTTGAAGCACGGGTGGGCGTTTCTCAAATTCCATGGGATGAATGGTTAAATTATTGATACAAACAATGAATTATGCTAAAAATATGTCTATAATGAATATTAATTTCTTAAAGGGTATATTTTAACCCATGGATATTGATATAATGGGATTTTTTCAACTATAAAATAAGAAACAACCATTTAAATGGAATGTGGAATTAGATCCAAGATCTATAATGATGCATGGGGGATTGCTGAAGAATAATGGATCTATTGAAGTATCTATAATTATAATGTCGGAATGGTGTATCTCAATCCATTTGGATGAAGTTAGACCGAATTCTAGCAGCCTGGACTATACACCAAACAAAAACTCTAACTCATTATAGTATAACTGATAGGGTGACAATAACTGGAAATTGTAGTAGTGTGGAATTTTGACATGGTTTTTGTAGAATATCAGAAATTGGAGGTAGAATTACTGTAACTCCATGGACTTCTAGTCAATATTAACTATAGCATGGTGGACATAAAACGTGGCTAGTGTAATATTTAGATCATATTCTTTTTTAGATCACTAAATATAGGGTTTCTGTGTGAATCTAAAATTGTGGAAATCTCATTGTAATTCTACTCCCAATCATTGTGATATTTTTACCTCTCTATGGATGTATGTATCATTTCTCAAACCACATAAATTGTTGTGTCCTATGATTTTAACTCATTATTTTGTTCTTTTTTTTCTTTATTTGAAAACCATTTTGTCACTGAGACTCTTGGTGTTTCTACAATGGCTAGTATCAGAGGTTGAGTTCAAAAGATCGGTTTAAGATTTTTTAGAATTAAATTTAGGCTATGGAATAAAGAAATTTAAATACCAATCACTTCTACATAACTAATTTCTCTTACAAGTCGATGAATATCAAGCATTGTCTTTATCAGAAAAAAGATGCACTTACTTATTCTGGGTAAAAAACCAATGGACATGAAGCAGATGGAGTGGGAGTTATTGGATAAAAATGTTCTAGGTGTTGTGTGCCTTACATTGGAAAAAATATAGCTTTAAACATTAAAGAGGATAATATAATTTCTAGGTTGATGAATGCTCTTGAAAATATATAAGAGAAGCCTTCTGCATCAAACAAAGTATACCTGATGTGATGAAGGTTTAATCTAAAAATGATTGGAGGAAATATTTGTGTTGATCATGTCAATGAATTCAACATCATCACAAGTCATTTGACATTAGTGGGAATTATGCTCAAAGAATAAGTATATTTATTGGTTTTTCTGTCTTCATTACCTAACAGTTGGGAAGCGATTGTAGTATTCTTTGGTGATTCTTTATAGAATAAAAAGCAGGTTCTGAAGTATATGTGAGACATGATCCTCGGTGAGGATATTCAAAGAATAGAATCAGGTATATTCACTGATTTTGATCTAAATGTGGAAGAAATATGTGGATATGTGAAGTGATATAATCATATACAGTGATCAAAATCAAGGGGAAAGAGACAAGATAAGGCAAAGGGGCTTGGTCCTACCTGATGGATTTGTAGGAAGAAATGGAATGTGAGAAATGAGTGTATAGAAAAATAGAAGGCACATAAAACCAATACTATAAACATAGAGTCTGAAAGAACTAATGGTGTTTCATTGGTGAGTATGGATACCCCTATGGAGTCTTGGATTTTATACTCAAGGGTATCTTTCCATTTCATATCAAAGAAGGGTTTACTAAATAATTATATCTCTAGAAAGTTTGGTAAGGTTACATCTTTATAATAATGAACCATTTCACATTGTGGGTAATGGATATGCACATATTAAAATAAAAAATGGGAGTTTTTTTAGTTCTATAGAATGTAACTTATATCCTTATACTGGTAAGAAATATTATTTCTATAATGATGCGGGTTTTAGTACCACATTCACAAGTGGTTTATGGAATGTTACCAAGGGAGATATAGTCATAGATTAGGGAGTAAATAATAGAACTCAGTACAATGTGATAGAAACTTTCATAGATGTGATTACATCAATAAATTCTATAGAGTATTCACAATTTTGGATCTGTAGGTTAGGTCATATGAGTGAGAATGAGATAAAGGTGTTGTAAAAAAAAGGGATACTACCAGAGCTAAAGTCAGTGGAATTTTTCTTCTGTGAAGATTGTATTATTTGAAATCAGAAGAAGGTATCCTTTGAAAAATGTGTTAGTGTAGGTTACGGGAATAGTGGAAGCGCATTGGTGGGTGTAACCAACTTAAATTTTAGTGTTAACAAAGATCAATCTGAGATCCGTCACGATAATAAAACACCAGATCTTTAGAATAGAACAAAGTTTGAAAAGGAAATAGGGGAGTCCTGGAACCATAGATGGGATCATCATATGTTGGTTATAATTAATTTAATTAATTGACAATAATTACCTTGATGTAATTCTTTCTTTGTTTATGTTTTTAGTCACGATTTGATGTGATTCGTCATTGCGTCGTAGAATCCAAGTGTAGGATTCCTCTAGCGGTGATCCACACATTCTCCATGTATCTCTGGATGTCGCCGAAGGTATCTCTGTGTGCTAGCACCGAAGATCCTTTGCTTGCGATGTCCTCCTTTGATTGCCTTGATCCGGTGGAGTAGGATCTCTCTCTCGAATCTTGAGAGAGTTCTTGGATCCGTTGTGCACAACCACCACACAAAAAATGGATTGGCTAATGAGAATTATATAATTGGGATTTTAATTACATAGAATAATAAAATTAATTAATTACCCAAAATCAGTTATTCATTTCATTTAATTCTTAGTAATACCCCATGTCTAATAATAAAAGTTGACTATTATTATAACTTGACATGCACCCAGAAAATTACACCTAATATTATTTAATTAAATAAATAATATTATTTCTCATAAATTCCTAAAAAAATTCATGGCGTGTATATTTAATATACATGGCATGTACTTTTATTTTTCTATTTTTCTTTATCCCCTCCACCACATTTATTAGACCTTGAATAATGTCTATTTATTTCTAAAATAAATATAACTACATTACTTGATAATAAATATATTATTTCTCTCACGATATATTCTCTCGAATAACTATTGTCGAAATAAATGCAATTAGGCATCCCTAAATAATTATTAAACTACAATCAGGAATAATCTTTATTTAACTTGTTAAATTAATATTTAACTGAGATACTTGGACACACTTAGTGTGCGACCCTCTATGCCTCTTTCTCAGTGGCATTAGGTAGATCCTGCCTAAAGTCCAAGGTTATCATTTAGAAACACGCCAAGCCACTCATAGAGAAATAATTTATCACCGCAATTACATTTCACCTCATACAAACACTTACTGTGTAATATAATCCATTTTTCTTGATATCTCGAATCAAGCAGGTTGCATGCTAGTGCCATCAACCCATGTGATCTATTATTATTTCTTTGACTTTCCGAAATTGGACTTGCCCATTCCTTACCATGGACATGTATTTATTTAGGCTATATCAATTCCATCAAAGGGCCTGAGATATCTACTTTTGTTATGGAACAGAACTGACAAATACTTTCTCGCATTATCTATTAATTCAGTATCACTCATGACACACCCAACGTATCCTACCTCGTTGCGAACACTGTGTCATCACAGTTTTCATCAATACATCTAAGTGCATGATTTTTAATACCCATTAATAATAATCTTAAAGTCTAAGGACAAATACACACATCCACAGATAGGAACATCCAATGACACTATGAAATGTAGATTTCCTACTGCCAGGTCTCGTTCTCATAATATCTTCCTAGATACTACCAAGGGCGCACACCATGAGAAGGTGCCTCAAAGTTTTATGAGTCCTCACCCCTAATGGATTGTATTATTTGTGTCCCTCAAATAACATCATCTGGCCATAGAACATATATTCAGGAACAGTGTTATGGCACTTTTGGGTTCTCATCATAACAGGGATCCGCTATGACCCTTTAATGCAATAGATATCCTTAGGACATTATCACATGCATTGTTATGAATAAGAACAATCAAGATGTGATAAGGTATTTATTAATGAATAAAGTACAAAGTAGTTGGTTCTAGGCCACCAACTCCAACTGGTAGAACATTGAAGTTGGGAATCTAGTGACAGTATACACTAATGTTTTGGGGATTTTTCCATTTTTCCCTTATAGGGTCATAGTATTATGTGACACTTATCAATGACTCGGTAATGAAGTTTCATGTTTACTTTCTAAAAAGAAAATATGATGTGTTTAGCATATTTTGGAAGTGGAAAACTATACTAGAGAATGAGTTAGGATCAAATCTAGAATGCTTGAGTTCAGATAATGGTGGAGAGTATGGAAGTAATGAGATTATAGAATTATATTCTAATAATGGAATTTAGTGGGGTAAGAATTTTCTAGGTACACTATAAAAAATAGTGTAGCTAAAATGATGAATAGTACATTTAATTAACAAGCCATGAGCATGAGGCTACACTCAAGGTTACCTAAGACTTTTCTGGGAAGATGCAGTAAAAATGGAAGTATATCTAATCAATTAGAGTCCATCTGAACTAATGGGAGAATAACTAACTAAGGATTTCTATTCTATAAAATAGGTATGAATCACATTTATGAGAATTTTTTTGTTTAGAATATGTATATATATATATATATGATGATGGAAGGGACAAGCTTGATCCTAAGTCCAAATCATGTTTCTTTATTGGATATAGTGATAAAGAGTTTGGTTATTTCTTTTGGGGTGATAAGAAAAAAATTACCATCAAAATCTAGAACATGATATTTAATGAATTTGTAATATATAAGGACTTTCATGCATCTAAATTTGATAGTGAGAATAAAGAATCAGAGTTCCATGAGCAAGTGGATCTTGAATGTGTACCTGATCACATGAAACCAAAACTAGTGGATCCTACTCCTCAATAGGAGTTGTGGGGATCAATAAGGGTGGGGAGGCCTATGAATAGGTTTTCACCATACATTATTTGTTACTGATTGAAGGTGGGGAACCAAAAAAATTTTAAGAATAAATACAGTTGAAGGAGTCGAACAAGTGGGAGCTAGGTATGAATGAGGAGATTTCATTATTTCATGATAACAATACTTGGGATATGAAACATTTTACATAAGGAAAGAAAGAATTTTAGAAAAAATGGGTATACCGAGTCAAGGAAGAACATTATAGAAAAATTATATGCAAGGAAAGGATAATGGTGAAAGTTTTTTAATTGAAGGAAGGTGTGGATTTCACTAAAATTTTATCACTTGTAGTGAATATTACCACTATCTGGGTGGTTCTCAATATTATTGCATTATAATACTTGCATCTTGAGCATCTTGATGTGAAGAAAACTTTTCTTCATGGAGATCTAGAGGAGGATCTCTATATGCAAAATCAAAAGATATATGTTGAATTAGGAAAGGAAGACCTAGTGTGAAAACTCTAGAAGATCTTATATGGGATAAATCTTGCACACGGGTAATGGAACAAAAATTTTGATGCATTGATGACTAAAAATACATAAAAATTCTGTGGTATGGATCAATACTTCTACTTCAAGTATTTTGGTGATAAATACATTATGATTCTTCTATTTTTGGATGACATGCTCATTGTAAGATCATATATGTTGAGGATTAATGAGATTAAAGGGTAGATGGATGAGGATTTCAAGGTGAATGATATTATAGAAGATGGAAAAATTTTGGGAATGAAGATTAAGAGAGATTGCGTAGTAGGGACCTTGATTTTATCATAGGCTGACTGCATTGGAAAGTTTTTTAGCATATTCAGTACATTATAAGTAAAATTGGTTTCTATTCCCATGTAAATTCATTTAAAAATTTCAAAGGAACAAGCATAGGGGACAAAAAAGAGGTTGGGTATATGGTAAAGGTTCCATACACATCAGTAGTTGGAAGCCTGATGTATGTCCTAGTATGTACTTTACCTGATATTATTTATATAGTGGTAGTTGTGATTAGTTACTTGGATAACTCAGGAAAGAAACATTGGGATGTTTTGAAGTTGATAATGAGGTATTTTAAGGGAAAAAAGTAAGTATCTATGTGATTTGGGAAAGGAAAATAATTATAGGGGTAGGTTTATACTAAACTTAGAGGTGATTTTAATATTAGGAGGATTACCATAGGTTATGTATTTAACTATAGAGGAACTGAAGTATGATGGATGTTTCAATTTTAGAAGTTTTTGGCTTTATTTACCACATAAGTGGAATACATTGTTGCGAAAAAATCTAGGAAGAAGATGATTTGGCTAAAGAACTCCTTGGATGCGATGAGTAGAAAGTGAGAGGAAAATTTATTGCAGTGTGAACTTTATAGTGTCATACATCTTTCAAAGAACCCAATATTTCAGGCCTAGATAAAGCATATTCTACTTAAGCACCATTTTATCAAAGGATCGATAATGGATGGGTTTCTGACATTGTAGAAGATTCATGGAACCAATAATCCAACAGACATGTTGAAAAATCCAATAGTGATAGAGAAGTTGAGGAACAATTGTGATTCTACTAGTATTCACTAATAAAGTGAGGATGAGAGGAAGAATATGAGATAACATTATTTCATGAATTTCCAGCTTAAAATTCAATATTTGAATGGAAGAATGCACTGGTGAGTGAATAAGATGATTATCTTAGATTAATTAAGTTTTCTAAGTCAGTATCATCAAAGAAGGTCATCCTTGAATATTAGGCTCTAAGTGGTAGATTATTGGAATGGTGTATCTCATTCTGTTTAGATGAAGTTGGGTTGAATGTTGGTGTCATGGATCGTGCACTAAACAACAACTCTGACTCAATGTAGTATAACTAACTAGGTGACACTGGTAGGGTACTATAGTAGTGTATACTTTTTACATGGTTATTGTAGCATCTCATACTTTGAAGATAGTAGTATTGTAGCTCTATGGACTTACATCCATCGGTTATAGTAATACATTGGACTTATTGTGTGGTTGGTAGAACAGTTTCATCCTCTTATTTATTATATCATTCAATATAGGGTTTCAATGTGAATCTAAAACTATAGAAATCTCCTTGTAATTAAAATCCCAATCATAGGTAAATTTTTTCCTCTTTGTGGATATAGAGATCATTTCCGGAACCATGTAAATCATTATGTCATGCAATCTTCTTCATGTTCTTTTGTTCATTCTTTTCTTCATCTTCAAACCATTCTATCACTGCAGATCCTATAATTTCCATAACATCTAGGGGAAGGATGATTAAAGTATTGATACAAATATTTAATAATGTTCAAAATATATTCTTTATGGATATTGATATCTTAAAGGTCATACAACAAATATTGGGTTTATTTAGATAAGTTTGTGCTCGTTTAGATTACATTAAGGATGGCACGCCCTATGATTAAGAATATTGATTCATATAGCATGGGAGTTGTGAGGTATTTTCTACTACATGTGTATACCACTATTTTCAATAATTAGATAATGTACACTATAATTTAAATAACAAAAAAATATCTACTACACACACGAACTTCACAAGTGGTGATATAAGAATATCACAACAAGTAATTTGATATTACAAAAATGATACATGAATATCACAAGACCATTTAAAGGTACTGAAGTAAAAAATAAGATAAAACACACAATGATATGAGGATATCACAAACTATTACTTGATTATATCATGAGCATCATAGTCAATGAAAATATTTTAAATGTATGGATACCACAAATTCCAATAAACTTGATCACAGGAAGAAAAGTGGATCATAAACAAGGACATGTTAATATTGAGTAAAATGATAGAATGTTTTGAGGGATGAAAAAGGAAATAATATAGAATGAGATATATCACAAAATTTGATATAAATATATCACATACTGTGTTTTCTTTCTCATGAAACAATAATATTCTATCACAAGAGGAGTCTAAGGAGTTACAAAGAAAGATCGCATATTGTAGATGATGATATAATATATTAAAGACAATTATGTATATCATAGATGGTGATATAAATATGTTGTACTATGATAATGGATATATATATATAGGGTTTCCTATTAAGAAGGCTATAATGTACTCGAAATCATGGGAGTTATGCTAGAGGTTACATGATGCTCTTTTTTTTGCAACGTTTCATATTCCAACATGGTTGGTGAAAATTTAGACCATAAATATTAATGGAGATAAGATATTTTAATAAAGAATAACTCTATATATTATTTGATAATTATTTTAAGGTTTTTGATGATGAATTGAATGCATTGTGGTATTAGAATTTAAATGAACAAGGGTATCCAGGCATCTCAAAAATAAGTGATAAATGTAGGTATCATTGGGATAAATCACAAATTGCTATGTTTAAGTCAATTGTGTGATGATAACAATGAGATAATTTTTAAGAAAAACAAATGAACCATCAAGAGATAAAAATATTGAAAAACTATCACCAATGGAACACTAAAAACTCAAGTTATTATATTGATAAAGATGAGAACCAATTATGGAATAAAAATTTGATCATATTGACCAAAAGTGAATGAGTAAAATTGCTAAATTGGACTCTATGAGACATATTTCAAAATTGAAAAATGGATTTTTTTTTTGAAACTTTTCAAAAAGGTAAAATTATTAAACAAGTCACATAAGGGTTGAGGTATAATCAAAGAGGCCACCAGAGTTAATATATTCTAATCTACATGGATTTAAGAGTCATGAGTCAACCAAAGATTTATATTTTATTATATTTATCAATGATTTCATGTTGATGAATAATATAATATTTATTAAATACAAGTTGTATGAAGTAGAAAATTTCAAGATATCTAAAATAGATTATGAAAATGGGTTGGAATTTTTATCAAGAATCTAAGGAAAAATAATGGAAATGAATTCACATTTATTACCTTTGTGTCTTCTCACAAATCATGATATAAAACATGAATGAAATAATCTATAACCCCCCCCCCCCCCACCCACCCAGACACATAATGAAGTAACTGAGAATAAAAATAGAGATGGTTGGAACCATGCTTGTTGAGTAAAAATTTTCAAAACTATTTTAGAAATAAATTGTGTCAATCATAGTATATATTCAAAACATATGCTTGATTAAACCAAAATAAAACAAGACTTCATATGAGATGCATTACAAAAAAACACTATGAAATAATTTATATTTTTTTGTAATCCATCTCTAATCAAGATAAAAAATCAAAATATGTACATGTTTGGTGATAAATTTAAAAAAAATATGTCCATGATTTATTTAATGAAATAGGATACAAGCAGGGAATAAGATCCTACACAAAATGGTAGACTATATGATATAAAAAAGTAAAAAAAAAAGAACCCATAGTGAGTAACAACATGATGAAGATAATTAAAATTCAATATAATATGTCCAAAATTATGAAAATGTTCCTAAATAAGAATTATAATATGGATAACCTACTGGTGGAGTTGATTCAAAATGCACTAGTGATGATGAATATTAAAGTGGTAAATTCAGTGGTGATGTATCACTAGGAAGGGTGGTATGAATCAGTGATACTATGTTTATAAGTTTTCTTAAAAATCAGACTCTATGACAGATTATAGTCTTGATCTGCTCTCCTCAAATCACACTCTCACTCATATGTAACTAAAATGAAAGAAATGAAAGAAACATGAATTTTTGACAATGATCTCCCCCAATGTGGGTGACTACTCCTTATTGTGTTCAGGTTGAGTCTAAGACACAAATACTCACTACATTACTTAAGTGAATATAAGATAAAATCAAAATACACCCTTGAATCATGTGAAGTATTATAAGTTATTATAAGAGAAGGAATAAAAACATCCTTGGATATTGTAAATAAACATCGGTTGTATCCCGATAGATGTTTGGATGAGATTATATCGGATCCCTATAGTTTTTAACAATACTCCTACTATTATGAGAAATATCATTCGTGTGTTCCTTTATTTCTTTTCATCCTAGTGTAAGATCTTCTTCCTTAACTTCAAGGACTTATACTTCTATAATATAAGAAGTAGTACCACATGCACATCAGTTTTCTTCTCAAGATTTTAGAATGCTCAATGTATGCATGAGAACATTCAAGAACACATTGCCTTATTACTCAATGGAAATCCTTCTATTGATAATTGATAGAATTAGGTTTCCTTGATGAATATGATGAACAATGGAAATAGGTTCTCATCAGTATCTCACTTTCTTATCTCTCTTCAATACATGAGATAAGAACCATAATGAAGTGTCAATTATTTCTTTTATATATTTTTTGAATTATATTTTTTATTGTTTTTTTATTCATATAATCACATAAATATTATTTATATAATTTGATTATGTAAAAACTCCCCTTAAATTAGGAAATACTTATTCCTAATTTAAAATTGGTCAAAATATATCCTTATAAAAGTTCTAGTTTGATCATTATAATTATTTTTGAAACTTAATATTTGAAACCCCATAATTATAGTTCAAATATATCCTCAAATTTCTTTTCCTTAATTTAACAAGATCATATTTATCATTGATGCATTCCTACATGATCATATGAAGATCCCTTGTAGTATGAAAACCATCACTAAGAAACAACCTTCTTCCTTAATTATTATCTCCACTATTCTCATCTATAATCATGGATATTAAAAAGCATCATGATATTCATGAGTTAAATATCATAACATCATTTTCATAATTACATTCTCCTTATATATCAAATTTGTTTAAAATTGTTAACAATCATGTAAGAAATGAAATATCTTATGTATAAGATAGAATATATTATTTACAACTATACCTCTGATACTTTTCCAAATTTCACCTCTATAATATATTACATATTTTATGAAATATCATAAAATATTATGCATCATCATAAAAATATTACATATAAAAATATGAATTTTCCCTTTGTCGCATTTCATTAGGAATTGTGAAATGTATTATGTATCAATGGAAGGTTTTTTCCTTTTACATAATTCTTATCTACTAAAGTAAATATTTTACATATATGTATCAATGTAAGGTTTTTTACTTTACTATATTTCTAGAGGAACTTAAACAAATATTTTACATATGCCTCAAACATTGTACATATCACTATAAGGTTTTTTCCTTTTTTTATTTCCAGTATGATTTTTCAAATATCTTTTATATGCATTAAGATATATCACATATCAATAAAACATCTAATTTACTGTATTAAATATTTCATGTATCATAGTGTGAACTCTCATGGAATTTTACAATTTTTTATAATTAGCTAAGAGTGCTTCTTACATATGATTTAGAGAATATTATACATATCAATGAGCTTCAACACAGCTAATTCTTTTGTTCTGAGGGAAACACAAGTATATTATGTATAAAATCTAGAGTTCTTAGTATCACCTCATAACCTCTTCAAACATTCTTAGATCATATCCAACCACTCCAATTAAACTCAAAATCACTCTCAATAACTCAAAAAAATTCTTAACAACTTATAATTATTCACATATATAGTTTGAAATAAATAAAACACACCTTCAACAATTATATGAGTTATTTAATCTCTCAATTTGAATTTTGTGTCAACCCTAATAACTCACACTAAATTACATTAAATCATATAATTTATCAGGGAGAAATTTGTGGATAAAAAGATATATTTGGAAGTTTTTTAATACTTGAAAAGAAAATTTAAACAAGAAGTTTCCTCTAAAACATTAAGATTATCTATAGAATAGGTTTTGGTGAAGTTTGAAAAGGATATGATAGTTGTGTTTTCTTTTGTTATAAACTCATAAATCATATTAAAACTCAAATAATTTAAAGTATAATATGTTATTTGAATTATTTTTGAAATTTTGGAAGTACTGTTAAGTGTTATAAGAGGTTTTGAGTTGATTTGAATTGATTTTGAAATAATTTGGGGAAATATGGAATTTAGAGTTAAATCCAAAAAATGGCCATGTCTTAAATCGCGTAAGTGGATCCATGTATGTAGATTTAGGTGAGGTAAATAGAAAAATAGTCATAGATGTAAGGGGATTAACAATTGAGTCATTGAAATAAGAGTGATAGTATAAGAGTTTGGCACCACATATGTAGATCAACATAAGGATGGAGCTCAGCATAAGGGGATTAAATCCAATGTCATTAATGTAACGGTGAACAACATATTGAGATCTATGTATGGGTTATAATATTTGATGTAAGAGTACTCTCTATATAAGGATCATAATATCCTTATGTCATTTCTGAAATTTCTAGATTATTTATTCCAAATAAAATATTATGAGGATAATTCCAAAGTTGTTCATTCGTGTTTTAAACATCACAAAATGGTATTTGTGATTCATAAAATAAGATAATAAAGTTTTCACTTTTAAGATGGAGTTTATTTGAAGGAAGAATAAATTACCATTGTAACTACTTGGTTGCATCGAAATTAGTTTTGTGACTCCATGATGATCTGGAGAAGAATTTTTAAAATAAGAAGAAGAATCAAGAAGAGAAAGAAGAAGTGGTAACAAAAAGTTAAAGAGAGTTAACTATTTGAATTTTCGTTTTAAATTAAAATTAAAATGTAATTGTTTCTACATGTTGTGTGATAAAAATATATATTGGGAATACAAGAAACATAGTGGAGTGTGTAAAGTAACAGGACCATAGACAGAGTTAGGGAGGATAAATAGTCTATATATCTATATTAAACTTTAATAATTATAGTAGATTTTTCAATATAACTAGTTAATAGATATATTAGTAGGAGAAAGAAATGTGTAAGAAGAAAAGTATCTCCATAGAAAATTACCACTCTCCCAAAAATCCAAGGTGGGACCTCCTAAGGCTGACACCTCCTGGCTACCAAGCTAATTTTCCAAAAATGAATTCTTACCTTCCCCCTCAACCAAATTTCTTATTTAATAACCTCTCAACCACTATAAAACATAGCCACACATAAAAGTAAAAAAATAAACTAATTCCACTCAATATTTTATTATAATCACTCCCATAATGGACAACCCCACATTCATACACAACAATATCCCTAGAAAGCTCCATAATTACCTAATATTACCTCCCCCTTGAAAACACACCATGTACCCAAGGTGGACCTTCAAACCATTACTCGGCCTCTTTAGAACTTGATTAGTAGACCTTGGTGGTGGATTTTGTGGTATAATCAGTATTAATTCATATTCATTGGAAGTCAGAAACACACTTGGGAAAACGTAGGAAACCATTATGGGTGGATAGAATTTCCAATATAATTCCCCTCTAAAATCTATAACACCATAAGCTCCTAAACCAGTTATACTAGAATGGGGAAACCCCCTTACCGATGGTGGAGTAGATGTAGGGGATCTGGAATCAATAATTTTTTCATAGATAATAACCACTTTCGCATCCACTTGATGAGTATGAATCACATTGTAAACCATGCTCATTGTAATATTATTGGAATAATTTGGTAGGGAACCCTATTGAACAATGGAATTATGGTAAAAATGATATAGGTGGAGCTGCATTGCAATCCTATCCACATGAAAATGGTATAACCTACTATAAATAGTGAAAATATGAAAATATTCATGATAGAGTTAATATTTTCATTATTATTTATATGTTTTTCAATGATTTAATCCCTCCCAATTATTCAATGTGAGTGTATTTGCATCATTTATGTGTTTTTGGTGTATTTTGGGCTTAAATGTGAAAATGGGGTAATTCTGTAAAATTGTCAGTTTTATATAGCTTCTGTTTTTCGGGAATAACTTTTATAATATGGGTCCAATTGAAGTGAATATTTTTTTTGTAGGATTCCTATATTTGTGGTCTTAAAATGTTCCTTCTGTACCAAGACCCAATTCGAAACCCAATGGTACAGAAAATTCAATCAAGTGGAGAAATCAGTTTGGAAGGCAGAATGGACCCCACTTCATTAAATATGCAATATCTCCTTCCTCCGACCTTATAATGAGGTGATTCTAGCTGGTGTCAACAGAGGAATTCAAAAGGACGGCTCACATTAAAGTTCATAAATTATTGAGCTCATTAATGCATCCTTTTAGCGCGTCTAAATGGAGTGGGTGAAACAGTGTTTGGAGGCCAGAAAAGTAATGGTCATTGATTCGGCCATATATTTCATTAAACTTGTCCAATGACTTTCAAATTTGTAGAGTCGATAGAAAACTTCATTTACAACATTCTATAAGAAGGTACCTCGGTGAATTTCAGCTGTCTGGTGGGCAGAACATAGGACAAATTCTGGAGTAAAGATTCTGGAGGATCAAATTTCTGTTCTTTCTTTTCTTTGTTTTACACTTATTAGTCTTGTAATGTGTTCTTATTTCCCCTGAGTCACAATTACCCTTACCATGGTAGGGTAAACTTCTGTGTGGTTGGGGAAGGAGAGGTTTTCCATGTTGTATTTCATGAGTTCCTTATCTTAATGTTTTAAAATCCTCTTCTCTTCTGTCAATCAGTTTCAATTTCCTATAACAGTTTTTATTATCATGTACGATTGTATCTGATTTTAGATTCTGTTGTTCATTTATATTTGGTCAATGATCAATATCTCCCTCCACTAGGTTATGGTTTATAAATTATGGAATAGACTAGGACTTAGTGGTGAAGTACTCAGTGATCACCGGTATGTGTATGAGGAGTAATGAATGTTCTTGATTACATGGGACAAACAAGACCCGATTGGGAATTGCCTAAGATAATTGGGGGTATTTTCTACAAATCTATTACACATTGGAAGGATAGTAGACCAATATGAGGTTTTAGTAAGGTTTATTCTCACATTTTTATTTGACCAAGGGAGTGAGAAGAAATGATTGTGGATTCTCACTCTTAACGATTTAGCAGAGGAGAAATGGGTAAAATGAACAATGATTGAATTACAATTAGAAAACTGACCCTAACCTGATCACCATTTAATATCACTGATTTAAATTACATCATTTTTCAATTTGTTTCAAAACATTCACTTAATTACTTTACATTATTTAGTTTCTTTCTTGTATTTTCTAAATCAAACAATTTCTAAAAACAACCTCACTTCTTTCTATTTTAAGGTGACAGCTTAATTGTTGTGCACTCCTCTCTGGAGACAACCTAGGTAATCCACTATAATACATTTTAACATAGGTTATATTTGTTTTTGCCACACCCCACGACTGGAACATGTTAAAACTTGGCGTCGTTTCCGGGGAGGTAGTGCCAACATTTCTTTTCTTTTCTTTTCTCTTTTTTTCATCTTTTCTCTTCAAAATTGCATGAATCGAACCTCAAAAACTGAACCTTTACCCATAGATCCTGAAATTGAAAGAACCTTGTTGAATAGACATAGAAACATTAATTTGGAATCTGAATTTGAGGAAGTTCCCCTAGTAGACTCAAGTGAAACTTCAAGTGTTCACTCTGAGCCTGTCATCATGGCTGAAAATCAAAACCTAACTCTTAGAGACCTATGTGCACCACAATTCCTTAATCAAAACAATAAACTTTCCATGCCAATGTTACAATATGATTTTGAAATGAAACCTAACATTATTCCTTTGCTTCCAAAGTTTCATGGTTTGGCAGGTGAAGATCCAAACAAACACATTAAAGAGTTCACACATGTTTGCTCAACTTTCAGACCCCCGTGGAATTACCGAGGAGCAGGTAAAGTGGAAGGAATTTCTGTTTTCATTGGATGGAGCTACTAAAGAATGGTTGTATGGCCTATAACCAGGAGATGTACATGACTGGAATGACCTGGTAAGATGTTTCATGCAAAGATTCTTCCCCACATCTAGAAGCAGAGCCATTCGGAAGGAAATCTACGCCATACAAAAATCATCTGGAGAAACCCTTTATGAGTACTGGGAGAGATTTAAGAAGCTATGTGCCATCTGTCCACATCAATCCATTGAGGAACACCACTTTCTTGTCTTCTTCTATCAAGGACTACTGGAAAATGATAGAAACCTTCTTGATGCATCATCTGGAGGTGCCTTGATTGACAAGTCACCAGAAGAAGCCAAGGGCTTGATTGAGAAGATTTCCCAAAACTCACAGCAATTAGGAACAAGAGGTATTGGAACAAGAGGTATTCATGAGGTACGCACTTCTCATCCATCACCCTTATTAGAAACTAAGATTGAAGAACTTACTAGTTTGGTGAGACAGATGGCCTTGAAGCAAGTTAGTGACCAACAAGCGCCAGCTAAGGTATGTGGTTTATGCTCATCACCTGATCATTTTACTGACCAATATTCTGAAATACAGGGAATGGAAACATGTGTAGAAGCCTTTGATCCAAGACAATTCCAACAAAATCAAGGATGGAGAGATCCTAACCAAGTCCAATATGGGTTTGGAAATCAGCAGAATCAAGGTAGACCCCCATACCAAAACCAATTTCAAAACCAACCACCATTCCAGAATCAATTCCAGAACCCTCCACCATTTCAACAAAAACCATATTATAACTAGCCTTCTTACCAAAAAACAACCAATCTACAAATACCCTATGATAAATCATCCACCAGTTCACAACCTCCAATTCAAAACCAACAAAAATCTGAGTTTGAAGGACTGAAAGACACTGTTAAAGATTTGTCCAATAAGTTTGAAAGTCTCATGGACTTTCTGACCAAAAATAATGGTAAACTCCCTTCCCAAATAGTCCCAAACCCAAAAGAGAATGTTAGTATTATAACTACAATAAGTGTAAAAGAACTCTAACCACCATCCACCATTTAACTTGAAACAAGAAAAACTGATCTGGGTGAGAATGAAGTTAGAAATGATGAAAATTCTATGAAAATGCATCGGGAAGAAGATAAGAAAGAGGACGATGATAATGATAGTCCAAGAAGGAAGAAACAAGAAACGCCATTTCAAAGGCAACAAAGGGAGAATAAAGATATACCACCACCATTTCCATCAAGTATGATTGAATCAAATAGGTTACAAGAAGAAGCACTGCAAAAAGAAATTCTGGACACCTTCCAAAAAGTGTAAATCAACATACCTCTGCTTGAAGAACTCAAAAAAATTCCAAAGTATGCTAAGTTTTTGAAGGATCATTTCACTAAGAAAATGAGACTTCAAGGGAATGAAAGGATCAATTTGGGAAGAAGCATCTCAGCCCTTATCACACCACAATGCCAACCAAATGTCAAGACCCAGGGATGTTTTCTATTCTATGCACCATTGGTTCATTAAATTTCTCTAATGATTTGTGCGATTTAGGTGCATCAATTAATGTATTGCCTCACTCAGTATATACTTCTTTTCAGATGGGAGACTTAAATCCCACAAAAGTGGTGGTCCATCTTGAAAATAGATCCACAGTATTCCCAGCAGGAGTTCTGGAGGATGTCCTGGTAAAAGTCAAAGATCTTTTATTCCCTGCTGACTTTTATGTGTTGAATATAGAAGATGATAGGATCCCATCACACTCACCCATAATTTTGGGGAGACCATTCTTAAAGATGGACAAAACCATCATCAATGTCCATGAAGGGACACTTACCATGGAGTTTAGAGATAGCACTATCCACATCAATATTTTTGAATCCATGAGGCACCCATCAGATGATCATTCACTCTTCGCACTCTCCCATGAAGATGAAATAGAACCAATTGAAGAATCAGGTATGTTTCAGGAATTTTTATCATTAGGAGAGAATTTTTCCATTAAATATATCACTGAACATATGGATTCCCAAACTCTTAGAGGTTCTGATTTCCTGTTGGAAGAAGAGGTAAAATCTGATTTCTTTGATAATTTGTTAAATTATGATGGAGATGATATGATTTCTTGTGTGCAGGATGTCAAACCATTGGAAGTGGAGAACCTCAATTTAGTTTCATCTCTTGAGCATCCTTCTCATCTAGAATTAAAACCACTCCCCACTGATTTAAAATATGTTTACCTTATGGGGGGAGATAAATTACCAGTAATAATTGCTAATAATCTATCTAAAACTCAAGAAAAATCATTGATTGAGATTTTGAGAGAGAATGTCCAAGCAATAGGGTGGAGATTAGGTGATATCCCAAGAATAAACCCAAAAAGTTTCTCACATAGAATTTTTCTTGAGGGAGATTTCAAACCTGTCAGACAACCCCAAAGGAGGCTGAACCCTACCCTGATAGAGGTTGTGAAAAAATAGATTGAGAAGTTATTAGAAGTTGGGATCATCTATCCCATATTAAATTCACAATGGGTTAGCCCCATCCATGTAGTCCCAAAGAAAACTGGTCTAACCATTGTGAGGAATGAAAAGAATGAATTAGTCCCTGTGAGAATTCAGAATAGTTGGAGAGTATGCATCAATTTTAGGAAGCTGAATCAGGTCACTCGAAAAGATCATTTCCCCATCCTGTTCATTGACCAGATGTTAGAGAGATTGGTAGGGAGAACTCATTATTGCTTTTTGGATGGATTTTTAGGTTATTTTCAGGTACCCATTGCCCCCGAGGATCAAGAGAAGGCTACCTTTACTTGTCCTTTCGGTACTTTTTCATACAAAAGGATGCCATTTAGATTGTGTAATGCTCCAGGTAAATTTCAGAGGTGTATGGTAAGTATATTTTCTGATCACATTGAAGATTTCTTGGAGGTTTTCTTGGATGACTTCATAGTTTTTGGAAATTCTTTTGACCACTGTTTGAAAAATATGGAAAAAGTTTTGAAAACTTGCATTGAAAAGAACCTTGTTTTGAATTTTGAAAAGTTTCATTTTATGGTTGAGAGATGAATTGTCCTTGGGCATGTCATTTCACAGAAAGGCATTGAGGTTGATAAATCAAAAATTGAAGTGATAAATTCTTTGCCTTACCCAACTTGTGTGAAACATGTTAGATCTTTTTTAGGACATGCAGGATTCTACAAGAGGTTTATAAAAGATTTCAGTAAGATTTCTCTCCCTCTCTCTAGATTAATTTTGAAAGATTCTGATTTTGATTTCAACGGTTCATGTGGGGAAGCATTTGATGAGTTGAAGAAGAAATTGATTACACCACCAGTGATGCAGCCACCAAATTGGGAAGAACCATTTGAGCTACTTTGTGATGCTTTAAACCAAGTAGTTGGAGCTGTCCTTTCTCAGCGAAATGAGGGCAGGCCACAAGTCATTGCATATGCCTTGAAAACCTTAGATGCAGCCCAATTCAACTACACAACAACAGAAAAAGAGTTTTTAGCAGTTGTTTTTTCTTTAGAAAGATTTAGATCGTATCTGCTTGGAACTAAAGTCATTGTTTTTTCTGATCATGCAGCTCTTAGGTACTTGATGAAGAAGGATGAAGCAAAACCGAGGCTAGTGAGATGGATGCTACTACTACAGGAGTTCAACATAAAAATCAAAGATAAGAAGGGATCTGATAACCAAGTGGTTGATCACTTAAGTAGACTACCCAACACCGCTAAAGTTGAAATTCCAGACACTGAACCACTAAATGATCGCCTTCCAGGGGAGCAGTTGTACTTGATTGATGGAAAAGTACCTTGGTATGCTGACATGGTCAATTATCTGGTAACATCTCAGGTACCATCTCATTTAAATTCTCACCAAATTCACAAATTGAAATCTGAATCTAAATATTACATCTTGGATGATCCATTTCTTTGGAAGATTTGCAATGACCAAATTATAAGAAGATGTTTGCATAAAAATGAAATTGATTCTGTCTTTAAGTTTTGTCACACATTAGCTTGTGGAGGCCACTTTGGACCTCAAAGGACAGCGAGGAAGGTTTTAGAATCTGGACTTTATTGGCCAACACTTTTCAAAGATTCTCATGAATTTTGAAAACGGTGTGAAAAATGTCTGTTTACAGGAAATATTTCAAAGAGACAAGAAATGAATCAAAAGACACTTAATTTTTGTGAAATATTTGAAGTTTGGGGGATAGATTTTATGGGACCTTTCCCAATGTCATTTGGAAATTCTTATATTCTTCTTGCTGTTGATTATGTTTCCAAATGGGTGGAAGCAAAAGCCACCAGAACTGACGATGCTAAAGTTATTTTTAATTTTGTCATGGCTAACATATTTTGTAGGTTTGGAGTTCCTAGAGCCATCATTAGTGATCAAGGGACTCACTTTTGTAATTGGAGAATGGTGGATTTGTTGAAAAAGTATGGGGTGCATCATAAAACATCAACTCCCTATCATCCACAGTCTAATGGGCAAGCTGAAGTGTCCAATAGGGAAATCAAAGGAATTTTGGAAAAGACTGTTAATCCAAATAGGAAGGATTGGAGACGAAGGTTAGAAGGCGCATTATGGGCTTATAGGACAGCCTACAAAACCCCAATTGGAATGAGTCCATATAGGCTGATGTATGGTAAAAGTTGTCACTTACCTGTGGAATTGGAACACAAGCCATACTGGGCTGTGAGGAAGATGAATTTGGATCTTGAAAGTGCTGGGAAAGAGATCATATTGTAGTTACAAGAGTTGGAAGAAATTAGAATAGAAGCATTTGAAAATTACAGGATTTACAAAGAGAGAACAATAGTGGCTCGTGACAAACTGATCCAACCAAAAGACTTTCATCTAGGAGACAAAGTGTTGTTATTCAATTCAAGACTCAAGTTGATGCCAGGTAAACTTCGTTCCAGGTGGAAAGGTCCATTTATAGTTACTAATGTATGTACTTTTGGTGCTGTGCAGATTGTGAAGGATGGAGTGAAATATCCATTCACTGTTAATGGGTACAGATTGAAGAAATTCTTTGGGACCATGCCATCAGAGCCAATGGAGGAGATCACACTCCTCCAACCTGTTTATCAATAAACTCCATCAGGTCGTACCTCTCCTTTATATTTTCATGATTGTTGTGATTCAATTTCCAATATTCTTACATGTTAAATACATTTTAATGCATTTTGGACACTGCATCATTTAAGTGTGGGGGAGGGAACCTTTGTAGTGTAGGATTTTTATGTGTTGTTTGTTTTCCTATTTGTTTTTAAAAAAACATGTGAGTGTTTAAGATTTTGTGTGTTTATTTTTCAATTTTTGTGTGTTTTTGAAAATTTTGATCTGAAATGATTATCATTGATATTTTTGAAACCCATCTCCATGAGTGAAATAATTTATTCCTTGAAACTGATCTTAAATGAATGCTGAAAATGACATTGTTTCAAGTTCAATTCTTTGGTAATTTCATGAAAAATACTCTGTTTTTTGAATCCCATGCCACATATCACTGTCTTTATATTTGAAATCACATTACCGTGAGGCTTCTGAACCAATTATTTTCATATTCTTTACATTCACCTCACTTCTTGAGAGAACCAAATCATGCTTGATTTAACCAGAATTTGATTTATTCCTGTCAAAACTTGAGGGTTTGAGGTACTTGTGTTTTAAATGATTGAGGCATTTCTTTGGTTTGAAAGCCCCCTTTGCAAGATAATCCCTTTAATAATGTCCTAACTTGAACATTTAATCCTTGTAGCCCATAGAAGCCATGAACATCCTGTTAGATTAGAAACATTACAAGCCAATATTCCCTATCCAACCTGCTCTTGAAGTGAAATTGCATGATCTATTTGAACATAAGTGTGGGGGGGATATGTCTTGTATTGTACTAACTTTTTTGGGGATACTTTGGGTGAAAAAATTTTGAAGAGATGTTATTGCAAAAAAAATCATTCTGCTGAAAGCTGTGCCTTTTCTGAAGCTTTCATGATGAGAGAAGTTGTTCCTTTCTGGAGCTTCTAATGTAAAAAGGAATTTGTGCCTTTTATGGAGCTTTCAAGAAATATTATATTTGACAAGATTGAAATGTTTGATGCTGAAATGATGAACTATGAGAACATTCCTTGATATTCCATGGAGAAAGAGTCTATTTTCTTCTAAGGGGAGTGAATAGAAGACCATACTTTTGTGAAAATTAGAGTAATGTAATTTTGCTTCAAAAAGAGCCAAGCCCTCTTCATTCAGCCTCAGAATTTTCACATATAAATCCTACCAACCTAAATCCACAGAACAACCTTAACAATTCCTCATGATAAACATATGTCTTTGACTCACAACGGGTGGAGATGTAGGAATTTATCAATCCTATGGTGACCCTTGTATGAGTTTGGATGAGAAAGACATTGCTAAAAAATTGAAATTTGTGTAATGAGAGATAATGAAAGTTAGGTAAGTGTTTTGTGTGCATGGGAGGAGAAATGAAGAGTAAATATATTGAATTATCCTAAATTAAGAAAATGAAATATTATAGCTTGAGGAGGCATGATATATTTTGTTTCTTGTTTTCAAATTGGTGGATCTCATGGATATGTGTTTTGAATTTACTTTGAATTTATTTTGATTCTGACTTGTCCAGGAGTCCAAGTGATAATTGTGGGGGAATTGATAGAGTTAATATTTTCATTATTATTTATATGTTTTTCAATTATTTAATCCCTCCCAATTATTCAATGTGAGTGTATTTGCATCATTTATGTGTTTTTGCTGTATTTTGGGCTTAAATGTGAAAATGGGGTAATTCTGAAAAATTGTCAGTTTTATATAGCTTCTGTTTTTCGGGAATAACTTTTATAATATGGGTCCAATTGAAGTGAATATTTTTTTAGTATTCCTATACTTGTGGTATTAAAATGTTTCTTCTGGACCAAGACCCAATTCAAAACCCAATGGTACAGAAAATTCAATCAAGTGGAGAAATCAGTTTGGAAGTCAGAATGGACCCCACTTCATTAAATATGAAATATCTCCTTCCTCAGACCTTATAATTAGGTTATTATACCTTTTGTCGACATAGGACTTAAAAAGGACGTCTCACATTAAATTTCATAAATTATTGAGCTCATTAATTCATCCTTTTGGGGCCTTCAAGTGGAGTGGGTGAAACAGTGTTTGGCGGCCAGAAAAGTAATGGTCTTTTATTTAGACATATATTTCTTTAAACCTGTCCAATAACTCTCAAATTTTTAGGGCCGATAGAAAAATTCATTTCCAACATTATATGAGAAGGGACCTCATTTAGTTTCGGCCTTCTGGTGGTCGGAACAGAGGAAAACGTCTGGAGGACAGATTCTGGAGGATCAAATTTCTGTTCTTTCTTTTCTTTGTTTTACACTTCTTAGTCTTGTAATGTGTTATTCTTTCCCCTTAGTCACAATTAACCTTACCATGGTGGGGTAAACATCTGTGTTATTGGGGAAGGAGAGTTTTTCCATGTTTTATTTCATGAGTTCATTATCTTAATGTTTTAAAATCCTCTTCTCTTCTGTGAATCAGTTTCAATTTCCTATAATAGTTTTTATTATCATGTACGATTGTATCTGATTTTAGATTCTGTTGTTCATTTATATTTGGTCAATGATCAATATCTCCCTCCACTAGGTTCTGGTTTATAAATGATGGAATAGACCAGGACTTAGTGGTGAAGTACTCGGTGATCACCAGTACGTGTGTGAGGAGTAATGAATGTTCTTGATTACTTGGGATAAACAAGACCCGATTGGGAATTGCCTAAGATAATTGGGGGTATTTTCTACAACTTTATTACACATTGGAAGGAGAGTAGACCAATATGAGGTTTTATTAAGGTTTATTCTCACATTTTTATTTGACCAAGGGAGTGAGAAGAAACGATTGTGGATTCTCACTCTTAACGATTTAGCAGAGGAGAATTGGGTAAAATGAACAATGATTGAATTACAATTGGAAAACCGACCCTAACCTGATCACCATTTAATATCACTGATTTAAATCACATAATTTGTCAATTTTTTTCAAAACCTTCACTTAATTACTTTACATTATTTAGTTTCTTTCTTGTATTTTCTAAATCAAACAATTTCTAAAACCAACCTCACTTCTTTCTATTTTAAGGTGACAGCTTAATTGTTGTGCACTCCTCTCTGGAGACAACCTAGGTAATCCACTATAATACATTTTAACATAGGTTATATTTGTTTTTGCCACACCCCATGACAGGTATGTGTCAATTCATCATTCACATTAGGTTTACTATTTGGATCAACTTTTTCAATTCTCATCTCAAACATTGGTAAATGAAAACTACCAACAGATGATTGTTCAATTATATTGGAATTTAGTGCCATTGAAGCCCAAAATTTTGATTTCCCTATAACTCCACCTGCTAAAACCTATGATTATGATTTTTATATGTAAAAACCCTCACAAAAAATGGAGAAATATTCATCCCAAACCGGAATCTTATGCTCTCTAACCTAAAAGAGTTTTCAGCAACTTTATCCGCACTTTTTGACTACCCAGGTAGTTTATAATTTGAATTGCATCTAGTCCAATAAATAAAAACCTCAACTATTATAGAAATCTCATCTCTCCAAATAACCAATGTATAGATACTTCCTAATGAAAAATGAGATGCTTTAACCATCTACCCACTGAACACTCCCTTATTTAATCTTTTACTAGATGAAACTAGAAAAAATTCCTTTGTCGTATCATCATCTGATTGTATATGGATTATTTATTATCCAGTATCTTGGAATGAGTATTAATAAAATATATAGGCTTCCTACTATGAATTTCAGCCCCTTCCCTTTCCTGTTCAAACTGGAAAACCCCTTAATCTACTCTTTCTTCATCCGGTCATTTCTTCTGCTCCATATGGGCTTACCAAATAGAGAGTTTAGTGAACTCTCTAGTTTTCTCTTATGTCTACCTCATGAGTTAAGGAATAAGATCCTCCTCTTAATATTGTTTCTAAAAAACTAATTATTCCATCCCCCATAGTTTTACCCATAGATTTTGTAGCTCCTCTCGATCCTGCCTAACGTTATCCTCCTGTAACTTAGAAAATTCATCTATAAATATTTTAATCTCTATAGACTCATCCATTTGTGAACAAAACAACTCCAATAGTTTTTAATTTATCTCCACCACTATAGATTCTGTTGAATCTATAAAGGTTTGTATACGAGTAGGTTATCTCATATGTCAACCACACTATATTACCCATTCTTTGTACTACCACTCTGCTACTATAACACACCGATTACCCCTTCAATTGTGTCTATGTTTATCTCTTTTTTAGTGATCATTAAGCACTATTCATAAAATACCTATAGATCTTCTAAACTACTTTTATGATTTCATGTAAACCAGATGAGCACACATTTCACTTTACACATATATCATCCAACAATGATCAGTTCTTCCACAAGAAAAATAGGAAAAAAAATGCTCTAGTTATTAAAACACATCGTGACTAGTGAAGACTATAAATGTTGAAACAATTATCTCTGAATGTCCATTCTATACACTATTTTTAACAATGATCATGTTAATCATATATATTCTCCCTTTCCTTGAGATTGAATCATATCTTTGATCATCTTATTTGCTAAAGAAATCATATAAACCTTCCAAAAATAACCAAGAAATAGTTGTGAATCACTCACACACCAGTCAATGTGTGCTTTTTCTTAGTTGCAATCATAAAATTTGAAGGAGTAATGTATCCAATTTTCTATCCTGCCAAATATGATATTTATAAAAGAGAATCACATTACCAAATCAATATGTAGAAAATCCTAAGTAGTGTCTCACTTATGTGAAAGCCTATGTAACTCTGTTTATCTTATCAACTCAAGCAACTCCATAGATTCCATGTCTCCCAACTTTAGTATTTTCACCTATTGTAACACATAAACTGCAATAGATGTCACAACATCCACTCAACTTTTGGATACCTAAAGCACCACCTTTTAGTGATCACAACTTTCATATTCATCCAACAAACATAAAAATTTATCCAACATCATCACTATGTTTGGATAGATTAGATTTTCCATGAAGAATACATTTATTAGAATTAAAACCTTCCTCAAATATGTGTAGGGAAATTTAGATAACTTAAAAATGTTTGACCTGATCTAATAGTTCTCCTACCTCACGTGATTCCCTAGAAGAGTTGTTAATTATTAGGTAACATGATTAAATAAAGAGTAATGGAGGAGAAATATTTTATATCTCTATATTGAACTTTAAGAATTAGAGTATATTTTTCAATATAACCAATGAAGAGTTACATTATGAAGATAAAGAAACAAAGAATAAGAAAATGATATACATATAAGACTAACACTCTCCTGAAGATAAAAGGTGGGACCTCCCAACACCGACACCTCTCAGCTGCCAAGATAATTCAACTAAGATGAATTTTTACCTTCCCCCTCAACCAAATACCCTATTTAATATCCCCCAAACAAATAAAAACTACCCATATATAATTAAAAGTAAAAAAATAAACTACCTCCCATCAATAGTTTATTATACTCACTCTCAATATAACATTGGATAGTTGCACACCAATTCTCAAGACAACCCTAGATAGCTCCATAATTACATAACAGAGTGGATATCCATAGAATTATCTTTAAAATATAGAGACAAGAAAGATAAAAAATGTTTTTGGTGTTATTTATTTTGAATAAAAATACTTACAATGAAGATATAGACAAAAAAAAGAAGTTGTTGCATGTTGTGGTGTGTGTGCAAACTGAAGAGGCATATTTCCACTATGAAAGAGAAGAAGAACTTAGGACACAGATTAAAATATCTATTTTGTTAAAGATGGTTCATTTGTAAACTATTATTCATATCATTATAAATTGTGGGATGCACTTGTGTATAGGATGCGCCAAAACACTATTGGGATTCAGGTAACATGGGTTTAGGATAATATCAGCTCTTTTATACTCATAGGAGATTCTAGTGGGTCATGTGATTATGAGTAATTTGAATTAAACAAAGTATAATCCATATCTTTTTGAGCGGTGAACCTTGTAAATTATTGTTATCCTTGTGTTAGTGTGATTTAGATGTTTGTGTACAACAAATATCACTCACCTTAACAGGTGGAGAATGTTGTTTCGAAAGAAATATACAAATAAATTAAGATCATTGCTTCATCTATTCTCTCAATAATCTCCAATTGATCTTGTAGGTGGTTCCATAAAATGTGCTGAAACTGCACTATAATATAAAGAATTTTTTTTGAGACATTTTCATCCCTCTGTGAAAAAAAAATTGTGGCTATGTCATTTAGATTCCCTCCTCCTTAATACACACACTCACTTCACCCCTTATTATATGCAGATCATTTTTGGATTCAAAACATGAATACACAAGAGATGTGTAAATTTCTTCTCCTTTGAAAATAGAATCCAAAATAATATAGGGCATGCTAAAGTGCCTCAAGTGATAGGGGAATCCTAAACATTCATATTCAGTCTCAAACCTTCAAATCTATCCTTGGGCATGACCTTAGTAAATATTTTAATAGTTTGATCCTATATAGGATTAAATTATAGCCACATATCTCCATTTGAAACCTTTTATTTGATAAGTTAATGTTGTATTTTTCAATATCAGGTCACGACACGATGTGATGAAGGTCTTATAGTGGGATAAAGGCAATGAGGATTGAGTCACGACCACTTTTTTATCAAATTATTATGTAGTTAATATAATTTAAATTATAGAATTATACACACATATATATGTTCAAAATTAAAAACAAAATATAAAAAAGTAAAAAAATAATCAAATTCATTATTAAAAGAATTCATAACACATCAAAAACATTTTTAATCCAAATTTTCATAAGCAATAACCATATTAACAACCAATGTTTAATTAAAATCATTCATAATGCCTCACTGTATCATTGTTTCTAGTGGTTTCCTATGTCATAATAGTGTGTAGCAGAGTAGTATAGGTTAAGTAGAGATGGGTGGCACTATAAATGGAGGGAAAAAGAGAATAAAGGTTCGTGGTCCACCAAATTGAGGGGCTATAAGTGGTGCCAGGAAGCAAAAATGGTGTAGTAGAAAGAGATGGTTTCATTGTCCAGTGAAGGGAGAAATATGGTGTGGGAAGTGGGGGAAAGGGGTTTGATGGGTTATGGGGGGAAATTGGGATCCAAAATGTGGTTTGGCTACTATCACCATGATCACGGAGCATCTATAACCCCTGAGATCACGTTTATAGTGGAATGATCGTGTTTCATACATGATCCATCTGCCAGATGTGGTGGGGTGCCTCTCCTCACTGCACCAATAAGATCACAGCCTACCAACCTTATTTTAAAAACTATGAGTGTCATTTGATGTTAATGAGTTTAGATCTATAGTTTTTTTTGATTCTTGTAACTATCAATTGCAATTTTATTTTCACATACAATTCCCAATAGATTCTCAATTCTCACCTTCATATCTTCCAACTAATCATCTAGATAATTTGTGTATAAGTGTGTGTAGCAGCCACATACTCGATCTCTATAGTTCTTAATGTCACTGAGTTTTTCTTATTTTAATTCCAAGTCACACAATTTTCACCCAAAAATAATATACCACCTAATATTAATTTCATATCATCACAATCTTTATCCTAATCAACATTAGTGTATCCATATAGGTTTAAGTGGTCACCTCTTCTATACATCAACCCAAAATTCAAAGTCTCTTTGATGTATTTGATAAATATATTAGTATCCATAAAGTATTATTCTTTTGGATCAATTTGATACCTTTCAAGCAATTTCATTACATAGAAAATTTCAGGTCTTGATGTAGTGAGATAAATAAAAATGTGAATCATTCTATTAAATTATTTTGGATTCACATTTTATCCTCTAATTTTTTCTGAGATTTACCCTAGATTATATAGGCTTGGAAACCTATTTGTAATCTTCCATGTAAAACTTCTTCAAAAATTACTCATAATATTTTTCTTAGGATAAAAAAATGAAATATTCTACTTGCACAACTTGCAATCCTAGGAAGAAACTCATTTCTCTAAGCATAGACATTTCAAAGTGATTATTCATTCTTCAAGAAAATTTCTTACAAGCATACTCTTTTCACATTAAAAAAATGATTTCATCAAGATAAATAATGAAAATAAGAGTTCATTTTATCATCTTCTTCATATAAATGTTCTTGTTAACTTTCCTTTTAGTTAATTTCATGACTCTCAAGTAGCTATTTAGCTTTAAATACCAGGATCTAGGGGATTGTTTTATCCCATATAAATATTTCTTTATCCTTCACACCATATATGTATCAGTTTCATGAGAAAAAATTTCAATTTGTTTAATATATACTTATTCTTCATGAATTCCATTTAATAAAGTAGTCTTTGCATCCATTTAGTAGATTTTTTAATACTTGTGAACTGCAAAAAAAAACTAGGAAAATCCTTATGGATTAAATTCTTGAAAAAATACTAGATGTATCTTCAAAATTAATTCCTTCAACTTAATAGTATCCTTTGAAAACAAATATAGATTTGTTTCTTGAGACTTGAATTTTATCATTGAGTTTGTTTATAAACACCCATTTGGTTATAATAACATTATTCTATTTTGGTCTTTGAATCTCAAGTGGTGTTCATTTAAATATTATTTTTCTCCTCATTCATTCATCCATTATTTATGCTCAATATCTTCACCAAATTTTTTTGGTTCAAATTGTGAAACATGTTTTTTTTATTACACCTATATCTTCTTCAAGTTTTAACTGGTGCATTTTAATCTCCAATTATATTTTCATCTTCCATATACTTCTTTAGATATTTATATTTTAGTTTTTCATCTTCAGTAGTATCTTAATCATCACTAGTCTTCTTAGAATTAATAAAATCATTATCTGGTTCATTTCCAACTTTATCTTCATTAATTTTCTCATAAATAAACATGTTTTCCACATATTTTTCTTTAAACTCCTCTTCAACTACCTCACCAAAATTGGGTTTGTTTTCAATAATAATTTTTTCTAGAACCTTTTTCCTCTACCATTAGAAAAATATACCATAAAAACTCTTTCCTTTACCTTTTTATCAAATTTTCCTAATTTTGAACATTTGATTTTCATAAAGCATGGACTTCCAAACACTTTAATGTACTTCACTATCATATTATTTTTGTACCACTTTATATATGACGTCACATTAAATTATAGCCTTAATAAACACTTATTTTTATTGTGTGAAACTATTGATTGGAATGGGTAGTATAGGGGTTGTTCATTTAGGGGTTTGGGATGTATTAACTGCTAAGAGAAGTATTATCTTTTAACATATTTTTTGTGTTGGCTGAGTAAGTAAGGGATTTTAAATAGGAAAGTTTGTAAGTAGGTGAGGGAACATATTGTTCTTTCTTGGATACATCTTTTCTATGGTGGAGGCTTTGATCTTGGTTCTAGGCATTCCAGCCCTGAGAAGTAATTCTCTTCATTCCTCTTCTTCTATATCTTTCTCCATTTTATTCTTCTATTGTTTATATTGTAATTCCCATATTATTGTAATAAAAACCAATTTTTTATCTATATTGAACCTATTATCCTATAAATTTATTCTTTTATGGAGAGATGTTTCCATTTGAGAGAGAGGATCATATAAAGTAGAGGAACTTGATTCTACTAGTGAATTTATACTAAAATGGATACAAGAGTGTATTTTATTAAGTTATTGATGGAATGATTGCTCCAGGAATAAGAATGAATGGAATCTAAGATAGAAAAGTCATTGTGGTTGTTGAAGCAGTAATGAGTCCATGATAGTTCCATGAAGTAGTTGTATCCATCTTTAGATGCTCTTATGAAGTAGGTGATCAAACAAATGAATAATTTTATGGAGATATTTATTCTTTAGAATAAACTATAATGGAATAAGTAGGGCACAAATGAGCTAAAAACTCAAATATTTTTTTCTATGAGTAGAGAAGAAATTTCCCAGACTATGTCGACTTGAATATAGTGTGATATGATGAGGTAATAATTGATCCATACCATTATAAATTCAAGTGTAACTTAGACAAAAAGGATATAATGGTTTGTTCCTTCTTATCAGTTTAATTTTCTAGTTTTGTAGTTGTAGGTGTTCAGAGGAGGATCAAGGAAGGTTTGGTGGAATTAGGGTTGTAACCTTATTGGAGTAGGTAGTTCATGATGTTAATATGTATTCACTTAGTGAGAGGTTGATTCATGACTATTTAGCTAGAAATGAACTAAATTAACTAACAATGTGAATGGAAAATTCATGATGTGAATTAAATTGAGGCTGAGGAAACATGAATTCTAGTGGATGTGCATCGGGTTTGAATTTCATGGAATTAATGGCCTGAATATGTTTCACAACTTGAACTGGAGGGCCTCACAAAAACTCGTGGAGTGAACAAGTGATTCACAACATGAATAAGTCAAGGCAAAACCAAATTAAAAATTCTATAATCCCTTGGTTTTACCCCATTCCACTCATATTACTCTTGGTTTTGGGAAAATGATAAGTTGTTTTGGGAGATATTATAGCCCCCTTCCTCTTAATTTGATCCTTTTCTTCCAAAGGTTTATTTTTTGGAAATATGATGTGGGTTCTCCTCTTTATACCCATGTTTTCTTTCATTATTATTTTTAGGATTCACAATGGTGCTGATGTTTTGATCTAGGTGAGTTTGGGATATGATTTTTATGATCCCTTAGTGTCGTCTATGTTTATCCAAGGTTTCCTAGTGTTGAAACAACCCATTACTATTTAAGTGTATTCCTAAACCCTCAATTTTATTAAGATTTGGTTGGTTTCATTTGGGGTTTCTTTGGGTAAAAATTTTAAGTGTTTAGAAAATTATGGGCTAGTGCATAGTTGCCACACAGTTTTCCCAAACGGTGTGCCCTATCAGCGAAAACTGTGAAACCCAAGGTAGTGGGATTTTGTAAGGTTGGTGCATAGTTAGTCAATCTATGTGCTCTCTTAGTAGAAATCATGGGACCCATTTAAAATGAGTGCATGACCAGACCACATGGTTTTTCTAACTGTGTAGGTATATCCAGAAAACCATGAATACGATATTTTAAGAGATCCAAAATTTTATTAAAAATTATAGAATCCTTATTTTAGGTCCTTGATTGAGATCCTTCAACCAAAACTCATTTATCCCTTCATCAGATCTTCCAAGGAGGATTCTTGGCCCCTCGAATCCCTCTTAGATATGATTCAAAGCTAGAGGAATTCCCTTAAATCTCCTCATAGTTAGTTTTCTCATCCTGGTCTAGATCTCTGGTGATCTATCTTATTCTTATCTATGGTTTTATGGATCCATGTACTTTATTATAGATCTAATACACTTTATTTTGGGTCAATAAACTTAGGTTTGATCCTTGTTTCTTAGATTCCTTGATCATCATTCTTTATTAATGAACCTTGGCTAGGGTTCGGTGATCCGATATCCATTGATCATGGGGTAGGTGGTTCTATTATGATGCCAATTTATATTAACCCTAATTTATTTTTTTAAATTTCAATTGTTTGAATTTTTTTTAATTTTTTTATTTGTATCATATGGATTTCAATTGGTTGTTGGAAAACCCCAATTCTGGTGAATTGGGGGTTTTTGAGAAAAATAGATTTTTGGCATGGAATTGGAAATTGGTGAGATTTAAATTATTTAATTTAAAATTTGTTTTTTTATGAAAATTGAATCAATTAAATTAAGGAATTTAATTTTAAAAGTTCATTTGATAGAAAATTTATGAAAAACCCTAACTCCAGTGAATTGGGGGTTTGTGAGGAAATTGATGGAATTGCATGAAAATTAATTTTTTATATTTATTTGTGAAATGGATTGTGAAATTTCATGAATTGGTTTCAAATCCATATTTCTGAAAAAATGGATTAAAAATGTTTTGATATAAACCTTAGGGTTTCATCTTCGTGAAAAGGAATTTTTTATTAAAAACTCCCATTATAATTTTTAAAGAGAAAATTGGAATATTTGAAATAGAGAATGGGGTTTAATGGTATTTTAAGCAGTCTTGAAATAAATTTCACATCATTGATTTTTTTTTTACTACATACAAGCCTTAGGTAGTTCGTGAGTTATTTTGGGCAGCACAATATGACTTAAAACATTCTAAGACGTCATATCACCAAATCATCATTCCTTAGGTGATGGTAATGAGTCCCCTTTACCTTAGGCTCAAATAGGCATATGTACATACTTTCTATTTCATAGTGTTGGATCCCTATAGCTCGGAACTATCAAACCTATTTCTAACATGACCATGTTGCTCGCCTATATGAATTTCAAATGTTTATATTCCATTTTTTAATCTATTTTACATGACTTGAGAATTTATATAAATTATTTTATATAAATGTGTTTATTTAAGCCATTTTTTGGAAAGTTCCATTTGTGTAAAGAAACCTTTTATTAAGGGTAAATTCCAACTTTCAAAATATATTTCCATCATTGGAAATGTGAAGCATGAATTACTAAATGTATTTCCATCTTTTAAATTTTAAAGCATTATTTTTTTAAATATGAATTTTTTAAATGCCAAACCTGTTTTCTTTAAAAATTGAAATCACTTTATTTATTAATTTGATATTGGAATCTTGTTGTGGAATATTTGGTGAAATACTATCGTGCTTTGGATCATACCCTAATTGTGTCTTTGGGTTTTTGTAGATTATCTCCTTCCAGGT
This sequence comes from Viscum album, assembly GCA_963277665.1. Lineage (NCBI taxonomy): Eukaryota > Viridiplantae > Streptophyta > Magnoliopsida > Santalales > Viscaceae > Viscum > Viscum album. The sequence continues at coordinate 798,539,868 of OY728136.1, read as the reverse complement.
TCGAGCAAGGGAAAAGGGTCTCTTGGAGGTGGATCTATCTATTGAACTTTGGAATTGGTGAGTTGTGTCCTTGGGGACATGGGCTATTTTCCCATATTTTGGTACTTTGTTTTTAGTACTTTTTGATTTAATACCTATTTGAATTATGTTACATTACTCCCAGTGGGGTCTCTTTTGATATGCATATTGTCTTGTTTCTTTTATTCTGCAATGTTTGTGTAAAAACTATTCTCACTTTCATTCTTGTATGATTTCAGGTTCTAGTTTTTGACTCATGGAAATAGATAATTCACATTAGGATATGTCAGGACCAAATTGGTTATCTGGTTACCAGGGTACTTGGGCTGGTTTATGAAAGTGTGGTTTTGGTTTCTGGGTTGTTTCACCTTCACCCTATTGTGTACAGTGAATTGAAAATCTCCTTTGAGGTAATAAATCCTTGTTCTCTCCCTAATTATATGTATGTATGGGAATTTAATGACTTTTCCTTCCATTGTGAGGATAGTAAGGGATAAATTAATATAGATAATGAATTTTTTTAATCTAAAATTGATGGGAATGGGGATAAATTTCATGTTTTACTAATTTGATGATATTATTGATGATTTTATGTATATTTGCTTCCAAAATTGAAAAGCATGATTGTTTGGATGCTTTTTTATGTTATAGTTGATATGCATGTGAGACCCTTGATTTGTTGATTACTCAATCACACATTTAATAAAATTATAAGAATGGATATATGGATATTGAATAGGTTTCCCATGGAAATATTTAATTTTTTTGATAATACCCATGATAAATAATGAAGTAATGTAAGCCCTTGAACCTAAATTATAGAATTCTGGATGTAATAATATGTGTGGTTGTCCTTGTTGTATTTCCTTGTGTGATGTGGGTTGTTGTGCAGTAATGGGGGTATCCGGATAAGCTGTAAAATGTGTTGTGTGGTGATATAATGGTTGGTTAGAATGGGACATGATGTGGGTGATTGTGTGATGGTAGTGATGTATGGTGGTTGAGACATGTGGTTTTTGTGGTGACATGGCTTGGTTGATGTGATGTTGTGTAGATGGTTGATGTGATACGGGTGAGCAATTGTGTGGTGTGGTTGTGTTAGTTTCCCAATTATCCATGGAATAAATTGTAATGCTGAAAATGAAACATCATGGGTTATAAATGAATAAGAATGGGCTAGAATTGATGTGTGATAATTGAATTAAATATATTTAATAATAAAATAATTAGCTATGTAAATGTGAATGAAATAGATTAGTAAATGGGAGTTATTGAAAACTCATTAAAATATAGAAAATGGTGGAACCTATAATTTAAAGTAGAATTGTGTATATATGTGTTGTGGTTGTGTGGTGTGATGCATTTAGTGGTAGAAGTGGTTGTGTAAGATGTTGTATGGAATGGTGGTGGTGACATTTTATACACCGGTGTATTTCATATGAACCCATAGGTTGGGTATTGTGTGTTTTATATCTATAATTTATTTTATATTATTTTTATATGTACCCCACTCAAGTTGGATAAGTTTACCAATTCCCATAGTTTTTGGATTCCATGTGTTTTACCCAATATCAAGGATGGTGGTGATATGGATGGTTGGTTTCCCCCTATTCCCCACTCTTCCTTTAGCAGTGATGATACGAGTTGGTGTTGGAGATTACCCAATGATTATATGGGTTATTATTAAAGATTATAAAGTTGTGATGTGAATGTGATATGTGGTGGGGGTCATGTGTGGTGGGAGTAGGGAATGAGGTTGATGTCTATCACATTCATGATACCATACTACCCAGATTATGTGACAAGACTATGATGTGATTAGGTTATGATGTGATGATAAGAGATGCTTGCATCAGATACTAAATCTTACATGGGTGGGGTAGGTCATGATACATCCTGAATCACATCATAGATGACTAGATAAATGAAGTGATATGTATAAAAGGTATGGGAGCACATGAAGTTTAATTGTTGGGAATGATAATGAAAAATCAGTGGGGAAGTGGCCATAAGGTTCCTTTGTTTATGTTCTTGATACCATGTTACTATATTGGATGTGTGATTTGTTGAGCGGTCCATGGTGAGGTTTATATTGGTTAGTTAACCAGTTTGGGTGCTTTTTTGTTCTACTTTTTACTCACTAGAACATTGGTATTCTCTTTTATCATGTGAACTAGAGACATTGGGTATGATACTACTAAGTATACATGTTATTATCATTCTATGTATATATAAACTATTTTTTAGGTTTCTAGGAAGACATTGGGGACCGATCTAGGCATTATTATCTTGGGTTTTGGAGAATCTTTTGAGTGTTTATCATAGGACTTGTATTTTGGTATTTACTTGGAGGATTTTATCTTTACTTTTTGACAATTTTCATGCATTATGGAATGATTTTGGGTTTACTTTTATATTATGTTTTGTAGTTATTTGGTTGTTGTCTAAACTATATCCCTATCCTATATTATCATTGAGGGTAATGTCTCCCATGTGTGAGATTTTTTTATTCCCTTGGTGATTATTGACAACCCAGAGCCTGTTGTAGGTGGGACTCAAGGGGATCATTATCTTTATTCCTTTATTTTCAGCCCAGGATGGGTACCTTTGGAGTGAAGGGGGATGTGACAGAGTGGAATCAAATGTTTTGGTTGAGATATAGTAAGGGTTTTGGAGTTAGGTACTGTGAGGATTGCACATTTTGGTAGGTAAATGATCCTAGTTGATCTTGGTGCATGACCGGCCAGGGAGACCACAAGGACATGGGATTCTATTTCCCACCATTATTTGATGTAAGGACTCTGAGATTATTGAATGACTAAGTGAGGTGGAACTATTTTCATTTTAGAGACCTAAGAGAGGTACATTCATCATGATTGGTCATATTTGTTTTTGAATTGGGTCATTTTGGGAAATTAAAATGAATTAATTAAATAACCTTTCGTAAAATTCCATGTTACCAGGCTTAATATTTCTCCATTATTTTCAGGAATGGATCATTATCATTGTTTATTATTAGCTTATTTAGTGGAGGTTTATTAGGCTCGTCTGATTTATCATTAGAGGATTGACCCAACAAAGGAGGATGTGGCTGGACATAGGTATTTGCATTCATTTTAGTAGCAGAGTTTGGGGAAGTATAAGGGGGTCATCTCTGGTCTGGATAAAGAGTGTTGGTTAGAGGATCTTGAAATAACTTTTGATATTATTTGAGCTCAGGATGAGTTTTGGTTGTTATTGGTAGTTATTTAGATGTGAGGATTTGCAAGTCAGTAGTAGAAATTGTACCTTGGTGACCAAAAGTAGAAAGATGTGTTATGGGTAGACTTTTAGAATGGGTTCCAATTTTAATTTCTATCAATGAAAATAATGGTATAAAAGATCCAAGAGCTACTCACCATTAAGTAGGGTGGCCTAAGTGTGAGAGATATTGGGATCAGATTCAATTACCTCTTGAATTTTTCTCCTGATGTCTTTCTAGATGAGGAGTCTAGAGTGTGGAATCTAGAGGAGGTGTTGCGCCTAGTGATTATGTATGTGGTCACCCATTTTATGTTTTCTACATATATGGAGGTGCATAAGAAGGTAGAGGTTATCGATATAATTATTTCTCTAAGGGATGATCCTTGAGAGAGTGTCTAGTAGGTTATCTTAAGGAGCATAATTTGAGGCAGCCACTCACAAACGTTTAGACAGTCAGGGTTTCTATTAGTGTGGAATGAACCATGGTAGATCATTTCATGTAATTTTGTGATTGTTGGTTTTTGAGAACCTACCATGGGCTTCCTATTTTCATACCATGTCTGGAAGGTATATTCTGTAACACCCCAAGATTTTATGAAAAATATTCTTTTTAATTTCTTGTCTTGTGTTGTACGCTACACCAAAAGGAGCTTGCACAACACGCATCCTTGACTTTCCTTGCATTACACGCAATCGCGACCTTCCTCGATAGCGTGTGTAGTACGCAATACCGAGTTTCACTAAACAACGATATGCTATTAAAATATTATTAAAACTAGCTGTTATGAATAGTAATAAACACTTTTTGAAATTTTGTAAATTTTATTTTTCAAAATGGACTTCATTTTTGGATTTGGAATATTAAAATTAGCTTAGGGTGAAATTTTGGTACTTTTCGGATAGCTTTCATATTCTGATGAATAGTGAAAATTACTAAATTTTAATTAAAACCAACTTTTTTAATAGAAAAAATTAATAATGATAAATTATTAATTTGAGTGGTTTTAAAGTATATTTAGAATATATTTTTACAATTTAATACAATGTTGGTCATTGGATGTAATTTCACATTTAAACCAGACATAAACAAGTGTCAATCTTTTGATAGTTATTATCTCTCAAAAACACGCTATTTGTTTTGACGACGGGAATTAATTTTTAAATTAATTAATGTAACTGATATGTTTTTAATTTGGTAAAATAGACGTCATTTTTGAATTCATAATATCAAATCTAGCTTAGGCCTAATTTTTTGTATTTTTCTGGAAACATTCATTTTTTGATGAATAGTGAAACCACTAAGTGGTAGTTAAAAAACTGAATTTTTCATAAAACTTAATTTTACCGTTTCTGTGAGTGGAATTTAGAAAATCCGAGAGACACGGTTAATATCAAGGACTAAAATTTGGTTCAATGAGATGAAAATAATTTTTGGTGAATAGTAACTTTTGACTTTTGTTTTACCACGGTTAAAAGTAAATAGGGTAATTAAGGGTAAAAATGATATTATTATTACCCTAACACATGTCCTAATTCTATTGGATAACTGTAATTCGACCAAAAAAACCTTAGGAATAAAATATGACCATTTAAGCCCACTTGGATTAGATTAGGACATTTATTATTAATTTATTTAAAGAAGGGTTAAAATAGTTAAAATCAATGTTTAATAAGTAAATCATTTTTAATATAGGATTATACATAAGATAAATTCGACTATAAATATTCATTAGAAAGCTAAAAATATTTCCTACATAATGATATTTTATTTTTAATTTTTAGACATTAAATACTTTAATTTATTTATGACACAACGATGATGTAGTAATTACCTTTTTAAGAAAATATTAACTTAATTGATGTTATAAATGCCCAAATAAATGTAATTTGATAATTTTTATGACTTACACTAATTTTATAGGTTAATATGACATTTTATTGTTGATTTAAGTAACTTGTCTCGAACTTATCATTCTGTTATGAATTTCATAAAAATCATGTACCAAATAGTGTCAAAATTGACATAAATTAGATTTTAAAACAAATATTATATTATTAATTGTTATTTTATTCCTAAAAATCTAAGGTTCGGCCAAATGACTTAGATAAGGTTATATATATTAATAATAAACAACTTGGGGTTCTTTTGACTTGATATAGTAATTTTATTAACCATATAGTGTAAGAAAACAAAAAGACACGGTAAAAGTTAAATTATTAAACTTAGAGTTAAATCTAATTGATAAGGTTAAAATAATAACCTAAACTTGTCTAAATCCTATTGTATGAGATGATTTCGACCCATACCCACCTTAGCTTCGAAATATATCAATTTGGAGATATTTAAAACCGAAATTGACTTTATAATAAAATAATATTTTTAGTTTTCCCAAAGGTGCCCCTCTCCTCCCTTATAAAAGGGCACCTCCTCCCTCTCCTCCTCACACAAATTTGAGCATTCAAGCTCATCCAACCCCTGAAAAAATATCTTCTACACTTCCCTAGTATCATCCTAGAGGTCCTGGTCTTCTTCAAATACCATCCTTAGTTCTTTAAGTGGAGGTTAAGAAAAGGCGCGTCAAAAAGAGGTAATATCCATTACCAATCTTTTTCAATTTCTTTCTTCTTCAACTTATTATTCTTTAGTTGTTTTATGATAAAGTAATAACATCAGTATTTATTATATACTGATATGTTATTATAAATATTAAACAACTCTAATTAACCTTCTATCCATCCTACGGAAAAAGGAAATCACCGCGCGTGCGTACGTACGGAATACCGTCTCCACGCCGTTGTGTAATCTATTTTCCTCCACCACCTTAATTGGATGGGTATAATGGTGTAATGAGTAACTATATATGATTATTATAAAGTTATATTGATACTGAAATAGTATACATACACTTCAACACAAGTTCACGATCATGAGAACGATATCATCGCTCCTGCGTACGTACGGACTACCGTCTCCACGACGCGATGAGATTCATTCTCCATGTTAACCATTTAAGAATGATTATAAAGTATATATAAGAAATAATAATGAAATATATGACATTATAAAGCTACTGGATTTATGTATATATGTATTTCATCTACTTACTTCCATTCAAGACAATAAGGAAAGGAAAACAGCGTTCATGTGTACGTACGGACTACCGTCTCCATGAACGGTGTGTTTCATTTCATTTATCTATCTATTATATATATATATATACTGAATATATATGATATATAAATCATGTTTTATATTCTTAATGTAATTAAATCATGATATATGTAATAATAATGTCAATAACAACAAGTCCAAACACCTACGATAAATGAAACGATTTTACCCAAAACGCTTCTTTAACATGGAATTTACAAAATAACAGGTAATATAAAGTCATAAGTGAACCATATATGATATCATAACAATGAATATGATTCTGTAATAAGTTAATGACATTATTTAAATCATTATACAGGAGGTTCGGATACGTACAAAGCATATCGGACATAAGGTAAGGGAAATATCACAATCTCATTTTATTATCCGAGATTGTTTATACTTTGGTATTTACGGGGGTGTATTTTATCATCCACATCCATGTTTCTTCAATATGTAATTTTATTTCCATCCATATACAATTGTTTAAATCCAATTTTACCCTTCGGTGAGTTTTTAGTAAAGGATATGAAAGGAATCTTTTTTCGTTTTTTCGTACGAGGTACTTTTTGACTTTCCGACAAAAGTACGAGAAGAATGTTTCTTTTAACTTATACGGAATGAATGGATTTTTAAAACATTATTTCCAAGAAGCTTCCCTTACAAGTTTTCAAGTTTATTTTTAATCAACTTCTTTTAGTTTAGAATTGTATGACGTGTTAAGAAAGGAAAAGTGTTTTCCTCAAGAATGGAGTTCAAGTGTTTTATCAAAATTATTTTCCATCTAAGATAATATAGGGTTATGTTTCTATCCCTATTATTACATTGATTTGATTATGTTGTGATGGAATTATTTTTATGAATTCCTTTACCTTATATGAATTGTTTTATGATGTCATGTTGTTTAAGAATCCCATTTTTATTACATAGGTTATGCAATGATGTATGATTTATGATTTTGTGGCACACATAAGAATGGTATCATTATGAGATGGGTGGGACCTATATCTCCCTCCAATGCATTGGGTAAAGATTTTATATCTCATGAAATAGACATGGCTGGAACGGTAGGTTATACCGGTTCAGTGAAACAGGACTGAAACGAGGGTGACTCTGTTCAGAAATGGTCTTTTTCCACTAAGATAGTCTTGGCAATGAGTCTTGACTAATAAGATATGATTATCTATGATTATGTGTGTATGCCACAAAGTTTCATGTTTTAAGTTATGATTATTGGGATTACATTTCACTACTATGATTTATCCCATGTTATGAAATTATGATCTCTTTTGCAAGTTAAGATTTCCGAAATATATGTTCTTATGAATATGACGTGATTGATATTTCTTTTGTTTACCCTTACTGAGCATTTGAGCTCACCCTTTTATGTTTTCTTTTCCCCAGGACATAAATAAAGGATTTAGGTTTAGAAAAAAAAAGATCTTTATGGGAGATGTTGAAGATCTTTCACCACGATTAGAAGATTATATTCTGAGTTTCCAAAGACACTAAACTATTACGGTCCTTGTGTGTGTGTTTTTGTTATGTACTAAGTATTATGCAAAAGTAATGTAATTTCCATGTACGTCAGGCTTCGGTTCTCTACAGTTGGTATCAGAGGAAAGGTTTAGTCAACCTTTGGAAACTAGGATGCGAAAACGTTAGTGAGATCCCTAGAGATATTTCTATGGTATGTCTAGGGATGTCACTAAGGATAAGTATACGTATAGTATATATTCCTAGAACTATGGTAATGATATTAGATTAAACCAAAGATGTTAGATATTGAAGTTACTCCCCCTTTATTATGATTTTTGCCTCTCACACTATTCTTTTTGGGTTTTAGAAAATGGATGGAAACAAGATGATTCACGATAATGGAGGATATGATGGACAATGGAATGATATTCTTCATGAGAAACCAAATGAAATGGGATTTGGAGGTCCAAACATCATTATTATGCCGAATCAGCAATCTCATAATATGATCAATAAAGTAAAATTTGGTAAGTTTCCTGACTTGGCTAATAAGAGAAATATGGAGTTTCATGATGATCATAGAGGAAAGAAAGTTCAATTTACCCTATGTAAATCATGTGGAAAGAGGCATCAAGGAGAATGTTTCAAAGGAACTAGAAGATGCTTTGGGTGTGGAAAAGAAGGACACAAAGCCAGTAAGTGCAAAGGAAAAGGTTTATTTAACACCAGGGATGAGGATAATGGTCTTTCTACGACATCAAAAATGGTTAAATGTTTTAAATGTGGAATGTACGGGCATTATGCAAACCAATGCCCTAAGGGAAAGTCTCATGAAGAGAATTAGTATGGTCATATGGGTAGTATTTATGTTGATGATGATGAAGAGACTACAAATGATATGTGAGATGAAAGAATTGTTGAAGCTCGGTCAATGGTTTAAGTAGGTAGTGGAATGATTACATGTTTATCAAGTGTAATTTTGTATAAGTAATCTCATGGTACTATGGAATAAAGAGACATCTAAGGATTTTTACACTGTTTTCTTTCCTTGAGTTTTGAAATTGTATGATTAATGGTACTGGTATCCATGAAAGGTTATTCATATATTTTTGGAAAGTAGATGATATGCGCATAATGAAGGGATAAGGAGAAAATTAAATGTTTGATAGTATTCATGAGCTCATGACTGATATAAGGAAATAGTTATATCATGGTTTGAGTATATAGAATTTTGAGGATTTTGGTATGTGGAAAGAGTTATCTTTTGACAGCACTCATGTTTTCACTAAGATTCAATGGGTATTCATTTTTCAAGAGATTACATGATTATGGTATTCACATGACTAGAATGTGACGAACAAGATATATGAGGGATAAATGATGGCATTCACGTGATCATTTTCTCTATACTATGAGTTTGGACCGAAGTATTTTAGATAAGCCTAAAGATTGGAATAGATTATGTTGTAAATAAGTTAGTATTGTTTAAGGATAAAACTTTTTTGATATTGTTGATGGGATGTTATAGTAATATAAAAAGGACAACCTGCAGGACGGGCGATAGCCCATCGCGTCGGACAAGGCTGTGAGAATCGAACCCACAACCGAAGTGCGACTTGCCTTTATCACCTACCACTGGCCTACAGGAAGTCCCTGTTTAGTAGAAACTAGTTTTATTATATTAAGCAGTATGATATATGAAGTATAAGTTCATTTTAAGAACTATATATGATTAATCTCACTATAGATGGACTTATGTATTTTTTGATAACTTTTCTAACCTTTTGTTTGAGACAGATGGAATGACCCATCATTCTATCACATGATCTGCTAACACATCATGAATGAAAAATTCAACTTCATTTCTTTAAGAGATGAATTGGAAATTTTCCAAAGAACGACAAACGGTGAAACTATACCAAAATCACGAAAGTATTTCTTCTAATTCCAATTTCATCAACTTTAGGGAAATGATCTTGAAAACCAAAAATGTTGTCCTAGTGATCTTATATCTGATCAATCAGATGGTACCTTAGACCATCACAAATTTATGGCTTTGTGATTGCTGGATTTTCCATAGCCATGTTCTCTACCACTCTCCATCAGAACATGATGGTTAGCTTTCTCTTCCATATCCATATTTTCACCTATGTGGAAACCCAATGATTAGTTTATTTGGGTAACCGTTACGTTTCATAATTTTGTTTTCAAAGATTGGTTTTGGTATTCCTTTTTATGATGTGGGTTTCTATTAAAGAAACTTTAGAATAGTAAACCATTTATAACCCCGATGAATTTCGAGGGAGAAATTCATTTTTAAGGGGGTATAATATAACACCCCAAGATTTTATGAAAAATATTCTTTTTAATTTCATGTCTTGTGTTTTACGCTACACCAAAAGGAGCTTGCAAAACACACATCCTTGACTTGCCTTGCATTACACGCAATCGCAACCTTCCTCGATAGCGTGTGTAGTACGCAATACCGAGTTTCACTAAACAACGATATGCTATTAAAATATTATTAAAACTAGCCGTTATGAATAGTAATAAACACTTTTTGAAATTTTTTAAATTTTATTTTTCAAAATGGACTTCATTTTTGGATTTGGAATATTAAAATTAGCTTAGGGTGAAATTTTGGTACTTTTCGGATAACTTTCATATTCTGATGAATAGTGAAAATTACTAAATTTTAATTAAAAACAACTTTTTTAATAGAAATAATTAATAGTGATAAATTATTAATTTGAGTGGTTTTAAAGTATATTTAGAATATATTTTTACAATTTAATACAATGTTGGTCATTGGATGTAATTTCACATTTAAACCAGACATAAACAAGTGTCAATCTTTTGATAGTTATTATCTCTCAAAAACACGCTATTTGTTTTGACGACGGGAATTAATTTTTAAATTAATTAATGTAACTGATATGTTTTGAATTTGGTAAAATAGAGTTTATTTTTGAATTCATAATATCAAATATAGCTTAGGCCTAATTTTTTGTATTTTTCTGGAAACGTTCATTTTTTGATGAATAGTGAAACCACTAAGTGGTAGTTAAAAAAACTGAATTTTTCATAAAACTTAATTTTACCACTTCTGTGAGTGGAATTTCAAAAATCCGAGAGACACAGTTAATATCAAGGACTAAAATGCGGTTCAATGAGATGAAAATAATTTTTGGTGAATAGTAACTTTTGACTTTTTTTTACCGCGGTTAAAAGTAAATAGGGTAATTAAGGGTAAAAATGATATTATTATTACCCTAACACATGTCCTAATTCTATTGGATAAGTGTAATTCGACCAAAAACAACCTTAGGAATAAAATATTACCATTTAAGACCACATGGATTAGATTAGGACATTTATTATTAATTTATTTAAAGAAGGGTTAAAATAGTTAAAATCAATGTTTAATAAGTAAATCATTTTTAATATAGGGTTATACATAAGATAAATTCGACTATAAATATTCATTAGAAATCTAAAAAGATTTCCTACATAATTATATTTTATTTGTAATTTTTAGACATTAAATAATTTAATTTATTTATGACACAACGATGATGCAGTAATTACCTTTTTAAGAAAATTTTAACATAATTGATGTTATAAATGCCCAAATAAATGTAATTTGAGACTTTTTATGACTTACACTAATTTTCTAGGTTAATATGACATGTTATTGTTGATTTAAGTAACTTGGTTCGAACTTATCATTCTGTTATGAATTTCATAAAAATCATGTACCAAGTAGTGTCAAAATTGACATAAATTAGTTTTTAAAATAAATATTATATTATTAATTGTTATTTTCTTCCTAAAAATATAAGGTTCGGCCAAATGTCTTAGATAAGGTTATATATATTAATAATAAACAACTTGGGGTTCTTTTGGCTTGATATAGTAAGTTTATTAACCATATACTGTAAGAAAACAAAAAGACACGGTAAAAGTTAAATTATTTAACTTAGAGTTAAATCTAATTGATAAGGTTAAAATAATAACCTAAACTTGTCTAAATCCTATTCGATGAGAGTATTTCGACCCATCCCCACATTAGATTCTAAATATATCAATTTGGAGCTATTTAAAACCGAACTTGACTTTATAATAAAATAATATTTTTAGTTTTCCCAAAGGTGCCCCTCTCCTCCCTTATAAAAGGGAACCTCCTCCCTCTCCTCCTCACACCAATTTGAGCATTCAAGCTCGGCCAAACCCTGCAAAAATCTCTTCTACACTTCCCTAGTATCATCCTAGAGGTGCTGGTCTTCTTCAAAGACCATCCTTAGTTCTTTAAGTGGAGGTTAAGAAAAGGCGCGTCAAAAAGAGGTAATATCCATTACCGATCTTTTTCAATTTCTTTCTTCTTCAACTTCTTCTTCTTTAGTTGTTTCATGATAAAGTAATAACATAAGTATTTCTTATATACTGATATGTTATTATAAATATGAAACAACTCTAATTAACCTTCTATCCATCCTACGGAAAAAGGAAATCACCGCGCGTGCGTACGTACGGAATACCGTCTCCACGCCGTGGTGTAATCTATTTTCCGCCACCACCTTAATTGGATGGGTATAATGGTGTAATTAGTAACTATATATGATTATTATAAAGTGATATTGATACTTAAATATTATACATACACTTAAACACAAGTTCACGATCATGAGAATGATATCATCGCTCGTGCGTACGTACGGACTACCGTCTCCACGACGCGATGAGATTCATTATCCATGTTAACCATTTAAGAATGATTATAAAGTATATATAAGAAATAATAATGAAATATATGACATTATAAAACTACTGTATTTATGTATATATGTATTTCATCTACTTACTTCCATTCAAGACAATAAGGAAAGGAAAACAGCGTTCATGCGTACGTACGGACTACCGTCTCCATGAACGGTGTGTTTCATTTCATTTATCTATCTATTATATATACATATATACTGAATATATATGATATATAAATCATGTTTTATATTCTGGAAGTAAGTAAATCATGATATAAGTAATAATAATGTCAATAACAACAAGTCCAAACACCTACGATAAATGAAACGATTTTACCCAAAACGCTTCTTTAACATGGAATTTACAAAAGAATGGGTAATATAAAGTCATAAGTGAACCATATATGATATCATAACAATGAATATGATTCTGTAATAATTTAATGACATTATTTAAATCATTATACAGGAGTTTCGGATACGTACAAAGCATATCAGACATAAGGTAAGGGAAATATCACAATCTCATTTTTATCCGAGATTGTTTATACTTTGGTATTTACTGGGGTGTATTTTATCATCCACATCCATGTTTCTTCAATATGTAATTTTATTTCCATCCACATACAATTGTTTAAATCCAATTTTACCCTTCGGTGAGTTTTTAGTAAAGGATATGAAAGGAATCTTTTGTCGTTTTTTCGTACGAGGTACTTTTTGACTTTCCGACAAAAGTACGAGAAGAATGTTTCTTTTAACTTATACGGAATGAATGGATTTTTAAAACATTATTTCCAAGAATATTCCCTTACAAGTTTTCAAGTTTATTTTTAATCAACTTCTTTTATTTTAGAATTGTATGACCTGTTAAGAAAGGAAAACTGTTTTCCTCAAGAATGGAGTTCAAGTGTTTTATCAAAATTATTTTCCATCTAAGATAATATAGCGCTCTGTTTCTATCCCTATTATTACATTGATTTGATTATGTTGTGATGGAATTATTTTTATGAATTCCTTTACCTTATATGAATTTTTTTATGATGTCATGTTGTTTAAGAATCCCATTTTTATTACATGGTTTATGCAATGATGTATGATTTATGATTTTGTGTCACACATAAGAATGGTATCATTATGAGATGGGTGGGACCTATATCTCTCTCCAATGAATTGGATAAATATTTTATATCTCATGAGATAGACATGGCTGGAACGGTAGGTTATACCGGTTCAGTGAAACAGGACTGAAACGAGGGTGAATCGGTTCAGAAATGGACTTTGTCCACTAAGATAGTCTTGGAAATGAGTCTTGACTAATAATATATGATTCTCTATGATTATGTGTGTATTCCACAAAGTTTCATGTTTTAAGTTATGATTATTGGGATTACATTTCACTACTATGATTTATCCCATGTTATGAAATTATGATCTCTTTTGCAGGTTAAGATTTCCAAAAGATATGTTCTTATGAATATGACGTGATTGATATTTCTTTTGTTTACCCTTACTGAGCATTTGAGCTCACCCTTTTATGTTTTATTTTCCCCAGGACATAAATAAAGGATTTAGGTTTAGAAAAAAAAGATCTTTATGGGAGATGTTGAAGATCTTTCACCACTATTAGAAGATTATATTCCGAGTTTCCAAAGACACTAAACTATTACTGTCCTTGTGTGTGTGTTTTTGTTATGTATTAAGTATTCCTCAAAAGTAATGTAATGTCCATGTACGTCAGGCTTCGAGTCTCTACATATTCTCTCTTCTAGGATTAGTTTCTGATAGCTCATGGAGTCCAGTTTTATATGGTTTGTTAGTCCCCTTTTCAAAAGCAGCAATAGTTTCCTCTGAGGCAGTTCTAGTATGATGGATCACTGATGATTATTTAGCAACTAAGGTAGAAGGTGTTGGTAGAGATAGCCTCATGATGGTCTTATTATTTAGGGACCTAGAATGGAGAATGTTCATAGAGGTTGACATCATATAGGTGGAGGAATTGGTCATGTTCAAATGAATGTGGTGGAGGAGATAGCACCAACAGGGCCAGAGGTTTCCTGAGGTTTGACCAGTTTATCATCAACCCTTATTTTTTCCTAATGTGATTCAGGAGTCTCAGACTCATTTTTACCCTACTTTGGTATATACCTTGGGACTATATGTGGATACACTTCTATTTATCCTTATTCTATCTACATCAGTTAGAGGTCAGGCTATTTTGTTTGATGTGTTATAGGGATGTTGATTTGTGATGGGGTAGCACCAATTAGTGGGATATTTCTTCTTACTATAAATATAGAAATATGATGTTATACTTGGAATGAATTATCTATATTCTATGCATTAATTCATCGAATTATTCTAGATAAGAGTTTTGTTTTCCAATGTGGAGGGTTGGTGAGTGGCGTTTGTTGGAGAGCAGAGTTATCGGATGGGTGGAAAACAAGAGGAACCTCTTTTTTCTTAGTTTATGGAGATACTAGTGGAAGATCAGGATAAGGAAATTCCTAGGTATTTGGAGGAATTACTGTATGTTTTCTCAAGTGGGGTTATGAAACTACCCCCTTGACGCAACATCAAGTTTGGGATATATTTTCAACTAGGTGTGTCTCCAATTTTGATGGCCTCTTATTGAATAGTACATATAGAGTTTCATGATTTAAGTCTATAGGTTTATGATGTGATGAAAAGATTGTATCTCCGTAGGGCTCTCCAGTGTTGTTCTCCAAGAAGGAATATGGTAGTCTGAGTTTTTATGTGGACTATCAAAGTTTGAATTAGATAACGATCAATAAACATTGCCCTCTTTTTAGGATTTATGATCTATTCAATTAGTTTAAGAGAACCTGTTAGTTTTTAAAGATATACTTGTTTCCAGGATATCACTAAATGTGGTTGAAATATGAAGATATCCCAAAGGTTCCCTTCAAGTGAATGTATGATCACTTTGAGTTCATAATTATTCTATTTGGTGTTACAAATGCACCAGATGTGTTCATGATGCTCATAAAGTCCGTATTCCATGAGTTCCTAGACCATCTCATCATCATGTTCTTCAAAAAAAATTTATATAATTTAAATCGGATGAGGATAATTTAAAATATATCAAATATGTCTTTTAGTTCCTTCGACACCATCAGCTCTAGGGAGAGTTGTTCAATTTAATGTTCTGGATACTAGAGGTGTGTTTCCTTGGACATGTGTTATATCAGTAGGGTGTGGTCATGGAACCATGGAATATTGATATAGTTTTTTCTTGGGTATCACCTAATAATGTTGCATATATTCACAATTTCCTTGGTCATATAGGTTATTATCATAGGTTTGTGTCTAATTTCTCCAAGATTGCGACCTCAATGATAATGTTTAATAAGAAGAGCCTGATATTCATTTGGAATGATCAATTTCAGATAACATTTTTTTACTTGAAGGATAGGTTGATCAGTGACCCAGTTATTCATTTTCCAAAGGAAGGTGTGATTTTTAAGGTTTTCTATGATGCATCCCATTTGGTATTGGGATGCACCTTTATGCAGTATAAGGAATTGATATCTTATGGATCTAGTCAGTTATGTTCCCACGAGCATAACTATTCCACCCATGATCTATAGTTGCTTAAGGTTGTATTTACACTAAATTTGTGGTGATATTACATCATTGGTGAGTGATTTTTGGTTTTTATGGGCCACAAGAGCCTGAATATGTATTCTCTTGGTGGTATTTTAATCTACACCAGTAGAGGTGGATAGAGATTCTCTAGGATTATGATTTTGAGATATCTTACACCCCTGGAAAGGGGAATGTTGTTTCTGATTCACTAATTCATAATTCCTACAGATACATGGTTCAGGAATCTATAGATGTTTTGAAAGGGATGTATGATCTTGCGGTGATGTATCTTGATGTATAGAATAGCAGTGGTCGATGTTATCTTTATCAAATGATCATGGATTCATCCTTGATACAGCAGGTGGAGGAGTCTTAGTGGGGAGACTCAAATTCAAAGATGATGTGTGATCATGTTATCCATGGTGATGGTCTAGAGGGATGGTCAGAGGATGGTCATAATTAGATTTTGTTCCAAGGGAGACTGTTTGTTCTATTATTAATGTGTGAGGGAGTTATCCAAGAGTTTTAAATCTCATATTTAGTGGTACATCTTGAAATTAACAAGATGTTTCATGGATTTAGGAGGCAACTTTGGTGGTTAGGATGAAATGGTTAGTGATAGAGTTTGTGGTGAAGTGTCAGCTTTGTTAGTAGGTGAAAGAAAAAAAATATTCATGGAGGTTTATTACAATAATTGGATATTCCTGAGTGGAAATAAGATGAAATATTGATGGATTTCATCACTAGGTTACCACGGGATCAGGTAGGATGTGATGTAGTTTGGGTGATTGTAGATCGGGAAATGATGTTGACTCATTTCTTGGTGATATGTGAATTGATTGTTGTGGATGTATTTTCAAGGTAGTATGTGGATGATGTGGTTAGGCATCACAGGGTACTAAGGACTATCTTCTCTAATTGGGATCCCTATTTTACTTCATAGGTCTAGAGGGGATTTAAGCATGCTTTTGGCTCATAGTTGCACCTTATCTCTACTTTCCACCCTCAAATAGATGGAAAAAAAGAACAGACCATCCAAACACTAAAATAATGCTATGATCTTTCATATTATATTTTGATGGATTGTGGGTAAATCACTTTCCACTAGTTGAGATTTCCTATAACAATATCTATCACTTGTCCATTGGAATGGCTCTGTTTGAGGTGTTGGGGTGAGTTGGCATAGTGGAATACTAGTTGTAACTTCCACCATAGGTGGACAGGATTAAAAAATCCTTCTACATGTCCTAGCTTTATTAGTATCTTCATGATGAATCCCACATTATTGAATGGGGAGAGTTAGATATCGATGATGATGTGACCTTCAAGGAGCGACCAATAAAGATCCAAAATTGTTGAGAGAAGGTGTTTCATAGAAAATCCATCTCATTGGTTCATGTGTTGAGGAGGAATAGTGTTCTGTAAGATATTATTTGGGAGAATTAGATTAAAATGCATGCCCAATACGTAGATTTGTCTTGAGTTTTTTCTAATTCTATTTTTCTTTGAGGATATGATATTTGGACCTTGCTGATTTATGAGAAGGGCCTTTTTCTCATTCGGGTGATGTGTATTGTGGCTTCAAGAATATTATTAGGGAAAAAATATTTCTTAATCAATACTTTTTATATTTACAAAATGTGTTAAAACCATGCAAGTGAGTCAATTCCACCGAAAGGGTACAATATCTAGATATATAGGACATGTTTATTTGATTTGTGTACTTGGAGAAATGTTTCATGATAGTTTATGAGGTAGTTGTCTTGGGCTATGTAGAGGTTAAAATGGTAGTGATGATGTTAAAATGGTTTTGGTTGCAGTGAGGCGATGTTGTGTTGTGGCTAGTGAGATTGTGATGTGGTTGTGTGGGGTGTTTTTGGGAAGTGTTGGTGTGGTGTGTCGGGTTGGTGGTAGTGTTTGGGGTTTAATGAGATCCCTAATAGGTATCTTATGAGATGGTTGTTTGGACCCTACCTTGCTTTTCTAGGTATTTTTTTTGATTCTCAAGTATGAGAATCATTTGAGAGGTATCTAATGTAATGGTTTGTTTCTTATGGACTCATTACTTTGTCAGTTTGGTAGTTGGAGGTGTTCAGAGTAGGCCCAAAGAGGGTTCAGTGAAGTTAGGGATGAAACCTTACTCCAAAAGGTAGTTCATGATGTTAATATGTATTCACATCATGAGTGGTTGATCTATGGATAGGCATATGGTGATTCACAGCTTAAGTTTTGATGAGGACTACTATTCTAAATAAATTGATGATGTAAATGGATAATTCATGACTTGAATTAAATCAAGGATGAGGTGCCATGAATTTTAGTGGATGTTCATTGAGTTTGGATTTTAGGGGATTCATTGTCTGAATATATTTCATGTATTTAACAATAAAGACTCATGAAAATTCACAATGTAAACCAGTGATTCATAATGTTAATGAGTCGAGGCCCAATCTATTTATAAATTCTTGAAGCCCTCGATTTTACCTCATTCCTATCTTGTTCCTCTCAATTTTGGGTGAAACCTAGTCAATTTTGGGAGATCTTTGATCCCATTTCCTCTATATTTGATCTTTAGATTCTAGAGGTTGATCATTGGTAATATGATGTGGGTTCTCCTCTTTATCCCCTTATTTCCTTTCATTCTTCTTTCAGGTATTCACAATGGTGATGATATTTTGATCGAGGTCAGTTTAGGATATGATTTTTATGATGTTTTTGTGTGGTTCAAGTTTATATAAGGTTTCCTATTATGGTTGTGGTTTCTGTATTATTTCACCTTTTCCTTGTTATAAATTATGAATTAGAAATCTCCTTTGAGGCAGGGGATCCTCATTATCTCCCTATTTATGTGTATGTGTTTGGATTGCATGATTTTTTCTTCCATTGGGTGGATGGTAAGGGTAATATTAAAATAGATAATGAATTGGATTTATTTTAAATTTATTGGAATGGGGATAAATCACATGCTTTACTTCTTCAATAATATTGTTGATGACATTACGCATGTTTGTTTTCATTACTAAAAATCACAGTTGTTGGGAGTGTTACTTGTGCTATAGTTGTTATGTATGTGAGACCCTTTCTATGTTGATTGTTTGATTACACCCTGAATAAAAGGTTAAGAATGTATATATGGATAATGAATTGGTTTCTCATGGAAATATAGAATTTTTGTGATAATAATCATGTTAAATAATAAAGTAAAGTGATGTGATACCTTGAACCTAAATTTTGGAAGTTGGGATGTGATGTTATGTGTGATTGTGCTTGTTATATTGCCTTGTGTGATGTGGGTTTTTGTGCAGTGGTGGTGGTGGCCAGATGGGTTGTGAAATATGTGGGGTAGTGATGTGATGGTTAGTTAATATGGGATGTGATTTGGGTGGTTGTACAATGGTAGTGATGTGCAGTGGTTGAGGTGTATGGTTGTTATAGTGAGGTGAATTTCCTAATGTTATGTTGTGATAATGGTTGATGATATATGGGAAATTTTTTGTGTGGTGTGGTTGTGTTAGTTTTCTGGTTAACCATGGAATAAATTATAATGTTGAAAATGAAATATCTTGGGATAGTAAATGAATAATAATGGGCTGGAATTGATGTGTGATAATTAAGTTAAATGAATTTAATGATAAATGAATGAGCTGTGTAAATGTGAATGAAATGAATTAGTAAAGAATAGTTAGTGTAAAATCATTAAAATATTGAAAATGGTGGAACCTATAATTGAAAGTGGAATTGTGTGGCTATGTGTGTTGGTTGTGTGGTGTGATGCATTTAGTGGTGGTAGCGGTTATGGTAGATTTTTTATCTTGTAGTAGTGGTGATGTGGTTTATGATAGTGTAGTTAATATAAACCCATAGTTTGGGTATTGTGTGTTATCTATATATCATGTATTTTATGTTATTTTTATACATGACCCACTGAGTTGGATAACCTTACCAGTGCCTAATGGTTTTGGGTTCCAATTGTTTTCCCCAACATCCAGGATGTTAGTGATATGGATGGCTGGATACCCCCTCTTCCTTGATCTTCCTTAAGTAGTGATTATACAGATTGTTTTTGGAGATTACCTAGTGATTATATGGGTTGGTGTTGGAGATTACCTAGTGATGATGAGGATTTGATATATGGTGGGGGTCATTCATGGTGGGAGGAGGGCATGAGGTTGATTTCATTCACATTAATGATGCCCTACTGCCCTGGTTATGTGATGAGGTTTTGAAGTGGTGAGGATATGATGTGATGAGACTATGATGTGATAATGATGTGATGTGATGATGACTGATACTAGCACTAAATACTATACCTTATGAGGGTGGGGTGGGTAGGGATTCATCCTAAGCCACATCATAGATTATTGGATATGTGATGTGATATATATGGAAGGGATTATATCCTAAGACATTTGAAGTTCAAATGTGATAGTAAAAAATTAGTGGGGAAGAAGCTACCAGGAACCTTTATTTATGTTTTTGATACTATGTTACTATATTGGATGTGTGATTTGGTGAGTGATCCATGGTGAAGCTGATATTTTTTATTTGACCTATTTAAGTTCTTGTTGGTTCTTTTTTTTATTAACTAGAACATTAGTACGATCTTTTCACATGTGTACTAGAGACCTTTGGTATGATCTTACTGAGTATACATGTTATATTCACCCTACAAATATATAAACTATTTTTCAGGTTTCCAAATGGGATTTGGGGACTGGGGTTAACATTACAAGCTTGGGTTTTGGAGTTGATTTTGAATCACTACCATAGGACTTGTCTTTTGGTATTTACTTGAAGACTTTTATTTTGTATTTGTTGACATTTTTCATGCATTATGGGAGAGTTTTGGGTTTACTTTTATATTTTGTGCTCAAGTTTATTATCAGTTGTTTATCCTATCTCTCGATCCTATAATATCATATAGGGTAATGTATCCCATGTGTGATATTTCTTTTATGCCCTTGATGCTTTTCATTAACCTGGGTCCTACTGGAGGTGAGACTTTGGGTTAATTATCTATATTACTTCATTTCTAACCCAGGAGGGGTACCTTTGGAGGGAGGGGTCATGATAGAGTAACCTAGCACGAAATTTCATTTGGTATATGAAACCAATATAGTAGAAGATGAGATAAGGATTGAATCGGTGCTTTGGCCAGGTGTATTGTGCTGCCAACATTTTTTATAATGATCCAATAGTTTGGATTTCATGAGATGAGACATACTTCATGATTCACAAGACTCATCACCATTTTTTAGTTCTTATCACATAGTTGTGCATGGAAGATTTTTTGTTTCATTGGATGTTTTCTCTGTTAACGCTATGTCCCAACCAAGACTAGAAGGATCTGAAAGTGGAGCTCCATACTGCTTTGGGACTATTATAAAGAACAAATTTGTGCATACATAAGATTGAAAAGGAATGGAGGAGAAAATTACCCCTTATAATCTCTATGTTTTGGTAAATTTTATTTCATTACATTGCTCGAATTGTGATGATGGTGGTACATCAGGTGATCTAGATATGGAAAATATGGGACCTAGATCCATATGTATCATTCATCTTTCACCATAATAGGATATTTTGGATTCTTAACTAGAAAAATATCAAATTATAAATCTAACTTTTGGTTTTTATAGATGCCCTATTTTCGAAGCTTGTTCCTTGGGAAAGTCCTTTGTGAAGTCCACCAGATTATTTTTCACTTTGGTGACACCTCATCTCTAAAAAATTATTTATATCATTCAGTACTGCTAAGATACTAGAAGTTGCAAAAGGATTAGAAAAGTTCAACTTCCCCATTTCCAGAACCAATAAAGATTTAGTTGTTTCTTTTAATGAAGGATTGTACTTACCACCAGCTTTGGTTTTCAAATAATCAAACAATATTCTTAAAGCAGTGCTTTGTTACACTAAAAAATTATCATTCATGTAAGAAAGAGAAGTTGTAGTGGTAATAAAGGAAAAAATGTTTGATGTTTTTTGGAAGAAATTCAAGAATGTTGATAGGTTTATTTTTTCTCCAAGGTCTCTTTCTAATGCTCATAAAAAAGCTTCACAGGATTCTATGGGGTTTGAAAGAAATAGTTTTAACTATGAAGATGAATTATTGTTGTATTATGAAATATTAGTTGTTCCAAGGGCTGGAATAGATCATCATAAAGTTTGTGGTTGTTTCTAAGGTTAAATCACGAGACCATGTAGCAAAATTGTCCTAAGAACATGATAAAATAATGTTGGTTGATTGAAAAATGGTGATAGAGTGAAGTGTCTTTCTTCATTAATAGTGGATGAAAATAATGCAAGTTCTAACAAATATCCATCTACCAATTCAAACTTATCTGGTATTTCATTGTTTGTTTTAAAGGAAACTATCCATGAAACATGGCATGTTCATCGAAGAAATGTACATAAGTCTATGGTGAGGAGAAACAACAAATATGAAATTTGTTGGCTGGTACATGAAAATTATGTGAGTAAAATAATGTTAGCATTGAGGTGTGAAAATGGAACTAAATACTATATAATTTATGTGAATTTAAATCAAAAATAATTTTCACATGAAGCTGGACTTACTATTACATTCAACTTAAGGTGGTCATATAGATCATGGTTTGGATAGCGTGAAGTGAAAAAAATTGGAAACTTTACCTGGAATCCAATTATAGATAGGATTATTTTGAAACATAGGTGCATGTGCTAAGTATATAGGTTTGTATCATTCAAATATTTATTTTAAATTTGAGGTTTGTCATGTTCGTTGGGTTAAATCCCCCAGGGTGTAGCTTAGTTGTTAGTGAACCTGTAGGGATTCGGTGAGGTCTCGGGTTTGAGTATCACCGAGTTATTCCTTGTCAGTAGTGTAGATATTTTCTTGTATTTATCTCCCTCCCCCATCCATTGTAATAATAATGTTTTTTGGGTTAAATATGATGGTAAACCAGGTGGTGAAATCAAGATTTTATTTGTATGTTTTTCTATTTTTAATAAAGAGTTGGTCTCTTAGTAGCATGGTTCTTCAACATGATCAGAAATAGTTTATCAAAAGCCTTACTAGTGAAATTTTTACATATCAGAAAGTTCCTAAAATGTGATTTAATTTTACCTCAATTTTTCTTAACTAGGGAATACTATATTTGGAGTCACCGAATTACTGTGGAGAATTTCAAATTCAACTTAAATGTGATGTGTCATGTTCTGAAAGGGAAGCAGTTAGTATTCTTGGACAGGGATACAAAGTCCAAGGCACTGATATTGTAGTGAATTCTTTTTTTAGTAATTATATTAGTAAACCTTGTGTTTTTTTATGTCTCGTGAGTGGAAAAAAATATGCTCATTTAGAAAAGATAATCAACATTTTAGTTTTTTTAGAAATCATGGTCGATCGATTGAACTCTCTAGAATTTTTCTATTGTGACATAATCTACACCCACATGGGACAAATCAAAAAGGTATGTATGGTAGACATGAGTCAAGTAGGTTTGGGCTGTTGTGCTTGGCATAAGACTTTTGTTGAGTATATTACATCAAAAATCCCAAAATCTCAACAAGTTTTCCACCTTGAGGGGAAGGTGGATTTTTTAGCGGGCAGAAATCATAGGAAGGGGTTATTGGTTTAGGGGTATGGGTTGAATTAACTAATAGGGGTAGTATTGTATTTTAATTTGTTTGTTTTACTAACTATATAAGTAGGGGATATTAAATAGGGTAATTAGGAAGTATGTGAGGTAAAAAATTAATCTTTCTTGGAAACAAATTTGATTCAGTGGAGGCTTCAATCTTGGTCCTAGGAGTGCCAACCCTAGGAATTATTCTTCTCTATTCTTCTTTTTCTATCTCTTTTCATTTTCTTCTTGTAATGTTTCTACTATAATTCCTACATTATTGTAATATAAACCTATTTTTTCTCTGTATTTCACCAATGATCCTATTAGGTGTACTCACAACTTCACTCCAAAAAAACATTGAGAACTTGAATTATACTGGCATGGTTCTTGATAATATCTCACCCACTAAATGGTAGCCTAGAATGTAATTAATGTATACAATGATTTGAAATACAGTTGTATAATTATAAGAGTATAGAAACTTAAGAATAATCAAAAGGAGAAGAACATAAGTGAGAGAGAAATACTTGAGGAGCCCCCATGGTTCTCTCACCCAAGCTAAAGAAAAATCTATACACTAATCACTTCCTTTCCTCTCTCCAACCCCCACCCTCCACTATTTAAAAACTTTCCCCTACTCCCATTTCATGGTTCCATTGTCCTAAAAAATTACCAAATATCCTAAAAAATCTTACCTCCTTCATAAGGGAAATTCTAGCCCTCTCCCTTCTAGAACTTGCATCCCTAGCTATAAAGTCGTACCCATATTTCCCAGGTTTCTCCCCATACTCTGCCTATCTCCCAAACTGCCTCATAGGATGAAGTTTAATTACATGGTATCTATCACTCACCCAATCTTAAAAATATGTCTTGGACTCAAGGCTAAGGTAAAGAAACTGATTTTGTTGCGGTCCTGTGTCACATACTCACCAAAAAATCTCTCAAACACAATACGACTTTCTATCACATACTCACCAGGTAATGGCCCAGATGAACCTCCCTACATATCAGATCTAATTGGGAGGGATGTAGTCAGGGAGGCCTCTTCCTATAACACTTCCCCTCTGATTGGGAAAACCCCTTGTGTGTTGTAACTAGGCCCTGAGTGCTACTACCACAAATATTCTTTCTGTTTGTAAAAATTGTATATCCCTCCACCATAACCTCATGGATCCAATCCTCCCATTTTAGTTGGTGAAAAATTCCTAGATAGATAAATTTATTATATTTTTATTGTTGGGTCATGTAGCTAAACCCTTCCACATACCTTCACTTACAAACTAGCTTGTGGCCCATGCCTCAACTCTCCTACACCCTTAATGCTCTCAGTTTGTCATGCCCAACATGGGCCTGGCTTATTCTTATTTGAACAAACTCCACCTACCACTACTTTCCCCACTAGACTAAAAATTGATTGTTGCATTGAGAGTACTACATATAACTCTAAATTTTCATGCTTGTATTTCATGTAAATTCTACATGGATGTGAGTCTAGTTACTAAATAATGACAGGTATCAATGTGACTTCATGTTTCCCTTTTTTCTGTTGGTGGTGCATCCCTTTACTATAAATGTACCAGACTCTTCTAGTTCATGTAAATTTGTACATACATATTCCACTAGATGCATCCCTGGTATACCAGATTCTATTTCCTCATACTAGTTCTGAGTGAGGATGAGGTCTGACGTTGTGAGTAACTAGTTAGCCCAGTAATTCATGTTTGATTGAGTGAGGAATCCTTTTAGATAGGTACTAAAGAACATAGGTAGCTCAACTCTTCAATCTTAAAACATCTATTCGGAAACTATGAAAGTTTCATTATTCATCCAAGATATGATTCGATATGGTATCCCCTAAATTTTAGGTCAACCTAAATGCATTCATGACTCTCCAGTGGCCCACTTCAATTTTGTTTTCTCCTTGATCTGCAGCAATTGTGCTTCATTGTTTCCAAAACTTTTTTGGGGGATACTGCCTTCATTTTAATGTGTGTTGGCATAATTATTACACAAAATTTCTTATTTCTAATGTTGGTAGGTTTTGATCACTTTCAACAATGATGTATACTCCTTGTTCAAAATGAGATGATGGGATGTCGATTCCTATTTCCATTGATTCCTCCTTGGAACTTGTCACCTAGTTCGAGTCTCCCTCATAGATTTGAGTCATGTTCATGGAACTCATACCCAGTTCTATCTATTTATGGATTCTAGTTAATTACACTGCTTATGTCTAGACATTCCAATGGGTATTTATAGGGAATCAACCTTCAGTTAGGAGAGTACTCATGTTGGGACATCATTGGCATGTCTGGATGATGGGAACATCGGTCACCTATATTCTTCCTTGTTGGAGGGAATCTTGTGGAGGTATCTTAGGAACGAAACCCAAGACATCCCATTTCGATCATGAGGTACCTAACTATGAAGGTGTATATCTTCCAAAGATTTCACCTTAGGATTCCCATGTTTTTCATGTGGTAGATTATTCCATAGGTGAATATCTTCTAAGTCTTTCACCTTAGGCATCTCGTGCTTATGTATAGGGTATGTGTTTTGGGTCACAATTTTAACATCTTGTGGAGATGGAGTTGATTGATCAAAATGCCCAAGGAGGTGGATCAAGTAGGTGCATCCCTAGGAGGGAAGATGTCACACCTAGAAGTTTAACGATGGATGGATCAGTACACCCTGTAGAGGTGGATCCGAGAGTTGTGTCCTATAAAGGGAAGATGGCACACTATGAAGGTTTATTGATGGATGGATAAAAACAACCTATGGAGGTAGATCCAGGAGGTGTGTCCTATAAAGACAAGATGTCACTCTATGAAGGTTTACTGATGGGTGAATCAGAACACCTCATGGAAGAAGATCTAATAGGTGTGTCCCATAAAGGTAATATGCCACACCATGAAGGTTTACCGATGGGTGAATCAGAATACCCCATGGAGGCGGATCTAGGAGGTGTGTCTCATAAATGGAATATGTAACATTGTAAAGGTTTACTGATGGGTGGATCAAAACACCCCATGGAGGCTGATCTGGATGGTGTGTCCCATCAAGGGAATATATCACACCATAAAGGTTGATCAAAACACCCTTTGAGGTGGATCGAGGAAGTACATACCTAGGAGGGAGCACCTTGGTTTACCATTGGTCAGGATTGAACCTCATAGAGGCATCCTATATACCCTATTTAGAAGATAGTGATCAAAACCCCCGTAATTCGGTTTTATAGTTTACGCTCATGTGATAGGACCGATTCATGCAGTTTAACGTCATGCAGTAAGGATGCTCACATCACTAAGGGAGAATTTATTAGGGGTGATGTTAAGTTTATGCAAGGAATATTCCCTTCACAATAGGATTTCTCATTGTTGGAGTTGGTGTGGGTCATATGCATTGAGCTACCCAAGGGGCCTGGAGGAGATGTAGTCTCCCAGGTGAGGGGCATGATCTTACTAGGGATTGGCTTGGATAAAATCAGGGTAGATGTGGATGTTGGGTTTGGACCTTGGGGAGGATTTCTACATATCCCAGTTTGTTGGGAATCAAAGCCCACATAATTTGAAATGGGTTGGGGATTACACATAAGGAGGAGGCCCATTGGAAGTAGAGCATGTGGTTGGGGATTATGCATGAAAGAGGCCCATAGGGTGATTATGGTTGGGGATTACATATTGAGCGGCCCATGGGATGAGTATGGTTGGATGGTTGGGGCTTACACATAGGAGTGTCCCATGATATGATTGGATAGTTGGGGATTACGCATAGTAGTGGACCATGATATGATTGGATAGTTGGGGCTTACATGTGGGATCATCCCATGATATGATTGGATGGTTGGGGATTACGTGTAAGAGTGGACCATGATATGATTGGATTCTTGGGGTTTATGCATAAGAGTGGCCCATGATATGATCGAATGGTTGGGGCTTATGCATAAAAGTGGACCATGATATGATAGGGGCTTCTACCATATAGGAGGCTCATAGGGTGGGGAATCGTGAAAATGTCATGTTCACTACTACCCTTTAATCCAACATGAATCATGCTCAGTGTGAGAAACAATATGAATCATTAGACATAATGCTCGTGTCACAAAAGAAAGCATCAACAGGTGATGGTGTGGGGATTACGCATGGAAGCTTCCTGAAGATGATCTCATTCTGTGTGAGGAAGATCTCATTACCTGTGAAAAGGATCTCATTCCATGTAAGGATTATGTCATTCCATGTCACTCACACATGAAGAATCATGTTCTTGTGGCATAGGTTAAGGCTATAATTTTACATCATATGTTGATGATTATTTCTTGTAGTTTAACATCATGTGTCTAGGATGTGGTTATATGAATTTATACATCATTTATCTTGGATGTGAGGTATTTACTTTACATCCCAAGGAATTACATGAAAATAGCTCATGAACCTATGGGTTGGGAATGTCTTTGGCAATTCCATGGTATGACGAGAGGAGTGGTTGCTCACAAGGTCCACATTACAGTCTCTATGCTAAGAACTGATAGGTATAATGGTACCTATACTGATAAGATATAGGTATAGAAACACATACACTGTAGGCATAGGGGACATAATGCAAGGGACCATGAAATTATTGTTCACAAGTTTTGAGGGGTTCACACAAGATATGCATGCAAGGTTTGGGTGTTATGTGCAAAGGTTTCTCTAACATGGTACTCTAACACAAGGGTGGACCATGGAGCTTCAAATAAAGGGTGCACACAAGATTGGGGTTACGCGTAAGGTTAGGGTTCCATGCAGGAGAACTCTTTGCGCACACCCAACTTGGGTTGAAAGGGGTTAGGCAAGGATTACCAACTATGGGCCCAGTCAATTGTGGACCCACTGGGAACCTATCGTGAAAGAGTCTCTACCTTGGGTGTTCCATGCTTTTGTGATGTTGTGGAAGATTGTTCTTACGTGCAGTAGAGCAATGCTTCATCTTCTAGAGAGTCACCCTGTGAAAAGGGGGTGACCTTATCTTTATAGTTGAAATCTTTAGTGATGGTCATAGAATATTTTATTCTTGGAAGAGTCCTTAAGCACAAATTTCCCTCTTCCTTGTAAATCACCCGCACAAGGTGGCAGTTTGATGTCATATTTGGAACAAAAGAGTTTTTCACAATTATTGGCCTCTTGCGCGCAATATTGATTTCTTTCATGCATCCCTTCTGCCTTGTAAATGGTTGTATTGTCTATCCTTGTGGTCTCATTTGAAAAAGTGTAAAATCATTTCACCTTGATTGTGTAAGATCTTTACACATAGAATACCATCTTTCGTGTGAGCATGGGATATTATGTCCACCATCCTTGTGGATTCAAGAATTATATTTTAGGGTGGGATGCATTCTTGGGTTACCAAAAACTAATTTTTTTACTTTAGGTGGAATTTCAGTGGAAAAAAATTCCCTTAGAAGGAATCTGAGCTGAAAGGGGGCCAGAAGGTCGGGTTCTGATGGAAACTCTAAAGAGACAGATCCACTTCCGCATGGGCATGAAAAATCTAAGGTATAGAACATAATAAGATTATGAATGTGCAAAAGTTAATGGTCCACACCTATAAATAAGTGAAGCGGGCCCTTGTACAGAACCTTAACTTTTCACATGATAGGATTCTCTCTCTCGTGCGTGTAAGTCTTTCTTTTTCATGAAAATCCGAGCTTTGGCCACTTATTTCACATATAAATTATCTTTCACACATCTAAATCTACTACCAGACCTTGATCTTATATGTTGTTTACATACATGCATGAAACATATCCTTCTGTACATCTAATCTTCCTTCTTACGTGCATCTTCCTTAGAATTTTCAAACTCATCTGAAATAGCCAACCAACAGAACCTGGATGAGATTGAGGCTGATGTTGTTGCTTAGAGAGATGAAATGGCCAAAAATCCTCAAATACCTTGTTCTAGGAAGGTTTTTTTGGAAAAATAGATGCTCATGTACATGATAACATATGTATAAAAGTGCTATCTACTAAGAAACTATCTCTTGCTCTAGAATATCAGGCTACTGGATGAGGTTACCATCCCATCTCTCGAGGTTAACATGTCATGATCATGGATCACACATGAAGATGATCTCAATCCTTGGAACATAACTATTCATGACCATCATATCTGAAAGCATGGGGCTATAGTTTTCTATGAACTGAATGGATGAACTAGAATGGTCATAGGGGAGGATCTAGAGGTAGTAGAATTCCCCACCCACTACGCCACTATTTTTTAGAGTATCATGAGGGATGAAATCTTGGACTAGCACAAGGATTGGGACCTATGATCAGGTGAACACTTTACCAATGAATGGGTGTGGATATACTGGGTATGCTACACCTTCCAAGAGTATGAGGCAGATCTATATCATATCAGGTTTTATGAAGCAGTGTTGACATTGTAGTTTCACTTTTAACATCAACAGAAGTTGATTCCATAACTCCTCGTCTAATGGTCACCAGATATGAATGCATTCCATCTTCATCATGGGGAATTCAGCATTAGTTTATGGTAAATATATTTCATTAGTGGATTTTTACTTGAATTGTTCTAGTATGGAGAGTTATTTCCATTAGAGAACACCTTGAATGATAGGCAATAAACTCCTATACTAGAATAACACCTTATAAAGGCACTAAAGAAAAGGATGAAACATGATTCAATATTCCATAGGGACATCCCATTCAATTAATGGTTCAACATGTTTCTGATTAAGGACTCAAATGTGAGGATGTCATAATAGGGAAAAAAGTGTCCAATAGTGCCACAGAGGAGGAGGTTAGGATCATACTGGTTGATCCTAGAAGAAGGGAAGTTCAAGTAGTGGGGATACAGCATGGTGGAGAGCTGGGATTCACTAGTCCACTACACCATGCTTCTTGACACATTTTTGAGTGGTTGGTTTCTGTCATTTAGGGACATGTGGATGTGACTGCACCTGAGGACATTGGTGATGGTGGTGATTCTAGTAGCTAGCAACAGATTCCACTTGGGGGTACCCATGTTGGCCAAGATCTATATCCCGTTGGGCCATGTGGTGAGGGGTAACATGATAAGGAGGATATATGAGCCATTCTATTTCTTACATGGCTATATCATGGCATACCTTGGGGTTTATGAGTTCACAAATGTTATCATCCCACAAAACATCGGTCTGTGGCCATCTCTATTGAATATTATTGGGGTCCGCCTAGTGGAGCTTGATGAGGTTGAGGTAAAAATTCATATAGGTAACCATGTGAACTTCTACCCCTTATCAAATCTATTTATTCTAATGGTGGACAACTTTTAAGGCATATAGGAACAAAAGTAGTTCCTACAGAGTTTCATAGGTGGAGTTATGGATGCAAGGATTGACGGCCATGTCTACAGTGAGATGTAAATGACTTCCCGCTTTGCTATAAATTTTGGGTGCCTCCATAGAGAGACAAAGATAGTATACATGGGGGTCTGAGAGGAAATACACCCATGTATCTTTCATCATCTATGGTGTATGCTGGTGAATATGGGATCTGGTGAAACAATTGTGATGCCACCAACTAACATCAACACTGGCCTATCGAAGGATTATGCTAACAACTAGGTGGAAGAATATCCAGATGCAATCTTGTGGTAGAATATTCAGATGTTTGAACAAGCGAGAGAAGATCCATAGTACCAAGGAAGTAGGTAGGATTCTACCTGAGGGGAAATTTATGTATCTGGGGTAGTTCAAGATGGATCTGCGGTAGGGACGGTGCAAGGCACGGTCGCACCCCCACCTCTTGGAGGTGAAGGGTCCTGAAAGTTTCCTTGGGTTAAAGTAGGTAGCTTCCAAAGTGAGACAAGTAGAGCTAGGGAGGCTCCTATAAAGAATCTGAGGTACCTACTACATCTGGCTATTGATGATATCTTTCCTTCCCTCTGGTCGACTTGGAGGATGCTTTAAACATCACTGTAAATTAAGGACTTGTGAAAAAATATTATTCGATATGGAATCAAACTCTCAAACATCAAGACTATTTGGATCACATAAAGGGTGATATTCTATAATATATACATATATATGATGGCCATGGATGCCTACACATGCTAGTGGGGTAAGTATGAACCTCTCTCTACCCTGGTGTGAGTGATGCTTAGTGAAGAGACAAGGTGGGTGGAGACACCACCCACCAATGATTAATCTGAGGAGGAATCATCTGAAGAGAAGGAAAAGGAGTCCAAGAATAAAGAATCCTAGGGATCAGACACTCATTAAGGGATTCATCGGGAAAGTGGTAAAATCGTAACCTTTAAAGAAGAAATATTTGAGTTTCTCGAGGTAAGTCTAAACTTACAAATAAATTTTGGGGTAGAAGCCCCTTTATTAAGAAAGGAAAACACACAACCCCTTTTGTGGGAAAAGGGGGAACCCAATATAAACCCAATACAGTGACCCAAAAGACCAAAGTAAACCCTTTTAACAGGGTAGTGAAACTCATTATATGCCTGAAGGCCAGAGGCAGAAAGCCTTAATTGTGAGTGACTAGAAACCCAGTGAAAACCCCATTATAAATTAAACACTCCACCAAAATACCCTACGACATCACTGTAAATAGCCCCTCCATCAGTCCCAGTTGAGGTCAGTGCACCTCCTAGAGACCACATCCCGGTGCAGGTCCTCCCCACGAGGCCTCCTCCACCACCCCCTGAATCTCGTGTCGGCTAAAACCCCAGATCCAGTGGATCCGAGGGCCACTAGACCACCCAAGATGAATATCCACAGCACCGTCGACCCCATATGAAGCCACAAAATCTAGAACACCGCTCCTCCGTTGAGGTATGTCACACCATTGCAGAAGCCGCAAGAAGCCCACCACCACGACCGGACCACCTTCCACCACAGATCTCACCTACCATCATGCTGGTGCAGATCCAGATCCATGCCATAGATCTAGAAAAGCCTCCATATCTGGAATAGATCAACGCCAATAAGTTTAGCCACAAAGCAACCAAGCCAAGTCCCGCCCACCTCACTGTTGAAGATGAGGAGAACAAAGAGATAACCCTAGGAGAGAAACCCTAAACACGAGAGCTCTCAACTGAAGCTAAGATCCAGACCTCCTAGAAAATAGTTTCAGAGGTAATTATTATCTTACTTACCTCACTTGATCTCTTCCCTATCAATATTAAAAATATTTAATTGAAAGTGATCTGTATAGAAGAATCTTGGTGATAATGATCAAGGGACCTCTACTATAGGGGTTGAAGGTGCACCAATGAGTGCTATAGAGAACACTCTAACGTCTATACCTGAGGCTGAAGTGGTTGGTGGGCCGATAAAGGAGTTTAGGGTGAGGCCTCAGATCCCTAGGTCCTCCTAGTTATCTATGGGTAACACACCCTATAATTGAGGTGGTTGTTCCCACTGTTGAGTAAGTTTCATGCCTGGGGTAGCTCATCATCGAGATTCCTCTTCCTCAAGGTAATAAAAAATCCTGATTCACTTGACCCTATTCATATCCACATGGATCCTTTACATCAACATGTTTTTATATTCCATATAACTATCCCTTGATCAATGAAAGAGGAGTTGATGCTAGCTATTGAAGTTCCAACTAGCATCAAGGGGTCTCCTATGGTGGATTTCCCTACCGAGACTCAGGGACTCAATTTTCCAATGCTCAACTCTTGTAAGTTTCTCATTCTCATGTAAATTCAACTGGTCATTTTTTGATCAAATTTACTGAAGAAATTTCATTTCAATTATTACTCAAAAGGTAGTGTTCCTAGCAAGAATATGAGTTCATAACATCTAGGGGTCCTTCTCTGATAGTCACGCCAGTTCTTGAGGAGCTGATCATCCAAGATGATCTGATCGTGGTCCTAAATGAACATCCTATTACGGTTTAGAGTGATTTCATAGGTGGTGTGGAGCTTAGGGATGGCCGAGACATCATTGTTATGGTAGAATCAAGTGAGGATGACCAACTTCATGATCTAGATCCCATCCCATCTGATAGGATTCCTGAAGAGGACCATGTTGTCATCATTCTTGCAAATTTCCATGAATATGAGCCTACACCACATAAAGATATGGAAGACTCTAATCCTAACACAACTGAAGAGAATCAAATAATCTAGTGCAGGGAATGAAAGTGCATACAGAGCTTTTTCACCCAGACTCTGGAACCACAACTAGTGGTCCGGATGGGGTTTCTTCTCCATTGGCCACAGAGTATGTGTGTTGGAGGGATGGAAGTTCACGGTCTTCATGAATTGGTCCATGAATTCCTTATCAAGAGGGTGTGCAAAAAATTCACCATTTATAGGTTTCTTTTCACTAGTAGAGGTCTAACATCATTTGGAATCTCTAAGAATTTATTCAATAAATCCAACATCTAGAGGAGAAAACTAATGAATGTGTTGCTATCCTCAACACTCAATCAGAGGTTTTCATCCAATTTAGGGATAATATGGAGGAGGATGAGAGGAATATGAGGAAAATGAAACTTTAAATAGACAATTTATTATATGATTGGAATCAGGCACATATCATAGATGATGAGCTTCACCCTGTGGTAGATGAGGAGAAAACAAGGCTTAAAAGGTAGTAGAAGGTTCTTGATGTCACGCGCTAGAGGTTAGCAGAGCTACAATGCTTAATCACTAGAGTAGAGCCATAGTGGGAATTTTCTAGGACTCAAGAGAGGATCCAACATGTTGATATCCCTTGATAATTGTCAAAAATTTCTTATTTGGTTTTGAAACCATTCTTCTTGAATAGACGCACTTATTTTACCATTTTAATTACTACACTATGATCATATTTGTGAAGCAAATGATGGCTAGTCCCTAAGATCATGTGAGTTTTGCTTGGTGTGAGAAACAAGGGATGACCATATGATTGATCAGTTGTATGATAATTTCAGATAATCATATAACACTTGGGGTTACTATTTTTGACTAACCAATGAGAGTGTTTGGGCTGAGAGAGGTTGCATATGGAGAATAGGGATCTTAGAATAGCTTAATTTCCTTTCTAGTGTGCCCTAGAGCATGAATGAGGTAATAACAAGGGCATTGAATTATACCTAAACAAAGGGGAATGGAAATTTTGAATCACAATTACCAAGATCTAGAATTCAAGGATAGTGGCGTGGTGATACACGATAACTGCTGACCGTGTTCAAAACACATCATTTGTTCTATTATCTTGGAATAGAGACAAAAAAATGAGGGTCAACCATTGACCATGTTTGAAACATGGAACATATCTAAGAATTTCATCCAAAGACTTCTAGGAAGTTATCTTAGGATGGTAGGTGAGCCAGTATGGCATGAGACCATTCCATTAGGGGTCCCTTCAAATGTCATGGAGGATGAGGATCCAAACAAGGGGTGAAATAATCATGGAAATAAAGTGATGGAATATTCGAATAGATCCCAAAACTCCTATAATTATTCCACCATGTATTAGAGAACATTGGTGTGGGAATATTTTTCTGAGAAAAAAATCCAAACTCGTCTTCTAGGAAAAGCGTCATCTTTGATACCGAGCGATGGTTGAAAATGTGAACGATGTGATAGATGACTGACACTGGTGGAGAGGGACTAGTACGTTTTGTAGTTTTATGTCATGATAATGAGGTTGATAGAGACAGGGTTTAACATCATATGTTAAGGATGTTGGGAATATAGTTTAACGTCATACAGTGAGGATGGTTCATTGAATAGTTTAACATCATGTGATCAAGATGTATCCCATAGTTTAACGTCATATGACTGGGATACTGCACACTATTTAAGGTTATATGACCTAGACCACAAAAATATTTGTTCCAAGGGTACTTGTGTGGAATGAAGTAAAATAACCTAGCATGAAATATCTAAAATAGGATTGTGTACCACATAAGTATTGAGGAGGAAATGGTACATATTTTAAGTTCACTTATCTTGGACTATGGAAAATAGTTTAAAGTCATGTTTCATAGACTTTAAGAGATGAGAATAGTTTAAGTTCATAATGCTAGGATTGTGGAATCTTAGTTTAAGTTCATATATTTCGGTCCCTAAGAAAATAGTTTATTGTCATAATACTTAGACCTTGGACCATGGGAAGTATCCCAAAATGGGAGATGCATAGAATGGTAGAGTAAAAAAACTGACATGAATGAGGTCCTAGGAGGCCAAGTGCCACACCAGGCATTCCTAGGAGGATTCACACATAGTTTAAAGCCCTGATACTTGGATTTGGAGTCCTAGTTTAAGTTCATAGGGTTTGGACCATGGGTACCGTTGTGTAACTCGAACACATTGGTACACACCCTACCAGAACTCCTAAGCCCAAGTGAGTCATGCTCAGTGTGGGAAACAAGGAATGGTAAAGGGGTTTTCCTGACATGTGTAAGCATACATTAGGTGTGAGGAGATACTAGGTTGATAATTTTATAGTGATATTGATCCACCTACTCGACGCACACAAATTCATGGAGGGGTGACACCAAGGGTGTTGGAATTCCACCAAGATACAGGGAAGTGGGAAAGAGGTAAGTTAAGACTTATGAGATCTGGATAAGGGGTGACTGATGGGTAGGTATTGACTATTGACTATGTTTTAAACACAAGGAAATCAACTATACTAGTCATGAATGGAAAGAGAAAATAAAATATCAACTATTGACCATATTTGAAAAACATGATCTACTGTTTGTTACCAGAAATCCATCAAGGTGTTGTCCCTGGATGGGAGGTGAACCTTGTCCAGACACCATCACTGTTAAGGGGGGTGTCTAGATTTGAAAGATTATGGAAATAAAAACCAATAAATACTTTAATTGTGTAGATGTATTGAGAAAATTTACATGTATGATTCAATGCTCTAGGTTCCACACCACAATGCATTTGAGCATGCTAATGGGGTATATTAGAAAGTAGGATTCAAACCTGAGTATTGTAAATAGTTTAAATTAATATTTCATGGAACAAGGTTGAAATTAAAGTGGGTGTGTTTAGTGTAGTAGATTCTAAAACCATACATAAATGAGGACCGAGGAGGCCCAAATCCACACACCACACCCTCAAGATGGGAAGCACAAATTGTATAATCATGATCTTAGATCATAATGGGGATAATAGGCTGACAAATTTGATGGATTTATGGATGGGAACAAAGAAAGGAATTATGGGAACCACTACATATCCCATAAGGATAGGAATAAAGCCACACACAGTTCATCAAGGTGATATGTATAGTTTAATTTTGTATGGTCTAGACCATGGAAGACGATTTAAAGTCATGTTTCTTGAACTACTAGGGGAAACATTCACTATAAGGGTGTATATATGGAATATGAGAGGTAAAACCCAACATAAATGAGGCTAAGGAGGCTCATGTACCACATACATACCTTAAGGTGAGCCACATATGGTTCAAGGTCATAATTCCTAGAGTATAATGGGGGACAAGGGGCCAAAGGGTTAATGAATTCACGAATGGGCCTTGATATTAGAAGTTTGGACATCTCTATGTATCCCATAAGAATGGGAATCTGGCCATGCATAGTTCTAGATCATGACACTGTAGAAGACCAATGCTGGTGAATATGATCCTCTCTAAATAGGGAATCGAGGAATACCATGATTATCATGGGGAATCCCATGTTCAAGGCATGGGGTAACATTTTTTAACCATTCCATACATATCGTATGAGGCATACCGATTTAAAATAGGGTAAACATCATCTCTTATTAAGA
The DNA here is from genome assembly GCA_963277665.1 of Viscum album. Taxonomy (NCBI): domain Eukaryota; kingdom Viridiplantae; phylum Streptophyta; class Magnoliopsida; order Santalales; family Viscaceae; genus Viscum; species Viscum album. The sequence continues at coordinate 798,502,262 of OY728136.1, read as the reverse complement.
GGCATCCTAATTATGAATGGGGAAGAATTGGAGTTTAATTTCATGCATTGAGGATGGCAGGATTGTCATTTTAAATTCATAAAACTTGGACTCTAGGGGATACAAATAGTTTAAGATCATAATATTTTTATCTACTTCAAAAAGTTTAAGGTCGTGTCACTCGGACTATAGGCTCTCAATTTAAGTTCATGGAGTCCAAATCAAATAGAAGGGGGAGTGCCTCAAGAGGATATGTATAGTGTAGTTTTATGATAAACTCAATGTGAATGAGGGACTAAGAGGCCCAAAACCACACAACATAGTCTAGAGATAATCCCATATAAAGTTTAAATTTGTGTTGCTTTGTCTTGCTGTAAAGGGTTTAAGGTCGTGTTTCCTGAGCCATAGGCTCTCAGTTTAAGGTCATGGGGTATGGAATATAAGGGATATTAGTTTAAGGTCATAGATTTTGGACTAGAGAGGGGAGAATCTCAACCAAAAGGGATATGTGGGGCATGATATGAGTAACCTAATGTGAATGATAACCAAAGATGCATTCATCACATGACACATTCCCATGGAGACTCGCACATAGTCTAAAGTCATGATGCTGGGACATTGAATCTTAGTTTAAGGTCATGGAACTAATACCTAAAAGTGGAATTGATTCAGCGGAACATGTATAGGGTGGAAGAGTAACAAACCTGAAATTAATGAGGGATTAGGAGGTCTATCGTCACACAACACATCCTAAAGAAAATCCGCATACATTTTAAATTCATGACTCTTGGACTGGGATTCCTATTTTAATTTCATAGAGCTTAGACCTTTTGAAAACATTTTAAGGTTATGTTACATGGACCATGGGATCCTTATGTGAATTACTTCTTGAGGAACATGGAATTGGTGGGAGGATTCATATGTTCTCTATCCATGGTGATCAAAGAGTATGCTCTATTGGAGTAGACCCTGTGAATTATGTAAAGTCCATCCCACTTCGTATCAAACTTTGGTGACTTATTTCTAGGTATCATTGGAATTATGAGAGCCAGTACCATGTCACCCTAGAGAAATGAGTGAAGGTGAACCTTCTTTTTGAATTCTCTCACTATCTTTTTATGGTTCCTCTCTAGATTATGAAAGGCCTGGAGCTTATTTTATTTTAGGGACTCTAGCTCAGCTAGACAGACTTATACCATTATATCTAGAATCTTCTAGTCATAGACGGCTATTTAGAGTGATGGTAACTGAATCTAAATGGATAGATATGCCTCTGTTCCATACACCAAGAAATATGGAGTCACCTTTGTGGAATTTTGAGTCATCATCTGGTAGGACCAGAGGGCATTGGGTAGATTTTATGGCCAAATTTTCTCATTATGGCCCATCATCTTCTACAATATGTTATAGGGAATCTTATTGAATGCCTCAATCTATCAATTTTCCTGTGAATGGTAGGGGGAAGTATAGTTTGACCGGATATTGTACTTGGCGTATAACCTTTTTATCTCAACAAACTAAAACTTGGTGTCGTTATTGATGAGAATAGCATGAGGGACTCTAGATCAATGGATGATATGAGAGCTCATGAATTGGGTTATGGGTCTGGACTTTACTTCTCTGAGGGGAATCACTTCTTCCCACTTAGATAAGAAATTCATCATATTTAGGATGAACCTGAACTGGTGATCTATCGCTGGCAGGTATGGACCCACAACATTGAGTCCCCATACTACAAAGGTCTAGGAATACTTGGTGGTATAGAGAAGCCCCAACAGTTGAGGCACAAAGTTGGCATGTATATGAAGTGCATGACACCTCTTGGCATACTCGATATAGTCATAAACAATGGGGGGACAAAAGTAACCCAACTTATGAATCTGGTGGGATAGTTTCAATCTGACTTGATGGGAACCACATAACCCATCATGAACTTCCTAAATAACCTAAGGAATGTTTCCTCCTAAAATGTAGCATAGTATAATTCCATCAAAACCACATATTTATAGATTATGCTCAAGGTTAGTCCCACTCTAGAGGGTGAACTATTCTACATGGTTATATATTTTCTCATGCTTAGATTTTTCCGATGAGAGGATACCATGTTAGAGGTACTCAATGAAAGGAGTGGTCTAATATAAGGTTTCTTCTATTTAGGGGGGACTCTAAGGTCCTGATGTGTAAGAACTGGTAGTTATATGGTTCACCTGCTGTCTATCATCATCATTTGGAATGAAAGGAGCAATGAATCTTTGATGTGTCACATGAATGAATAGGTCATTCTAGTCCGGATTTGGAATAGAGGGGGATATACTGGCTATGGAATCACCTCGACCATTATGCAACCGAGGAACATGAGTCACTTCCAGCCGAGATGGGGATAGGGTTATTAGCTGGTGAGTGTGCTCCAGTAGGGGCACAAGCTCTGGATTTCTGACATTCTAGTCACCATTAATCTATTTGATGACTAGATCAGAGTCTCCATTTATATTCAAGAAGGGGAAATCAATCTCAAGAGAGAAATCGAGACCAGTAATGAGATCCTGATACTCTACCTCAATATTAGTGCATCCTTCTGACAATAGGAATGAGTATGGAAAGACGACCTATGTCGGGTTAATGAAGATAATCCCCAGGCTTACTCTATTGAGATTGGGATCGCTGAGCCTTCTACTGGTTGGACTCTGGGAAGAACCATTGAAGTTCATCTTCCAATAAGGAATATCCTGATTCACTAATAATATGGCCTCATTTTGGAAATAAAGATCCATAGGAAAATCTTAGGGGCAGATGGGTGGCTATAAAGTCAGACAAGGCCTGGACTTTGATGGATTTCTATAGAAAAAACTTGATGTAAAAATTTTGAAGGATCACTACCTAGTGTGATAGTCATCCCATCAATATGGGGTGGTTTAGGATATACTTAAATGGATCCACTTGGGAAAACAACTATATCTCATGATGCTTCAAATAATGCCACAACTTTTTCAATGCAATAACTGGAATAAGGTAGATCTTCTCAATAATGGTGTACCTAGACTCCGTGATAAGGATCATGTGACTGAGATAGTAAAAATTATTCTCTCTACCCTCATAGTTCTTCTAGGTGAGAAGGTAACCAAAGGACCATTCCAAGGTGGTCACATAGAGGACTAAAGGCTTCCCGAAGTCAGGTGGAATCAAGAATAGAGATTGTAGCAGATACTGCTTTATTTCCTCAAATTTGATATGACACACTTCATCCCACTGGTAGGTGCTACCTTTCTTCATGATATTAGAAAATGGATTTCACTTTTAAACCTAATTCACGATGAATTGGTGTATGTAGGATAAGCGTACTTGAAGGACTCGGAGCTCCTAGAGGTTTCTTAGAGGAAGCATCTAAATGATGGAATTGATCTTCTCTAGGTCAACCTTAATGCCTCTATATTTGATGAAGAATTTTAGAAACTTCCTAGAGGTAACCATGAGTGCACACTTAAAAGCGTTTATATTCAGATTCTAGGATTAAAAGAATTTGAACACTTTCTCAAGATCTCTGAGACGGTCCTAACACCGGCAATACGTGACTACCAAATCAACTACATAACATTCTACTAGTGTCCTAAGGATCGATTTGAATATGTGTTGTATGGACCACTGATAAGTGGATCCATCATTATTCATACCAAAAGGCATTACCTGATATCATAAGGTCCCTTGAGGTGCTCTGAAGGTAGTAAAATCCTCATATTTGGGGTTATCTAGATTTGATTATATCTGACGTATCAATCCATGAATGAGAGGGCCTGGAACCTAGTTATGGAATCAGTAAATAGCTCCATCACCAAAAGGGTAAAATTTCCCTTCAGGAAATAACAGTTGAGATCTAAAAAGTGGATGTGGACTTTGATCTTCCCATTCTTCTTCCTAATAGGAACAATTTTGGCTATCCACTTGGGGTACTGAAATTCCTTGAAGAATTTTTCCTTGATAAGGACATCGACTTCAGCCTTGACCATGGAACCATGGGAAGGGTGCATTTTTTTAGGAGGCTACTTGAATCTATAGTGACTTACTGGGAGACCAAGATGGTGTGAGGTAACCTAAGGGTCTAGTCCCAACATCTTTTCATAGCTCAAGGTGAAGAAATCATGGTGTTAATTTAGTAAAGAAACATAATGTTACTGCTCTTATAGAGGAATGGTTGCACTGATCAGTGTTTTTCTTGGATCTTATTTAATGTCGAGGCTCACCTGAATCCACTCATCAATGGTGATGGAGACTCCCTCTTCAAATTTGGGAGAAACGCCTTCCAAATCCTCTTCATCGTATGAGGCAGGAGAATCAATGAAGGAAGTCCATCTAGGCTAGCTAATTCTGGTGGAACAGTAGTGCCTACTTGGGAAGATATAGAATCTTCAGTGAGGGGATCCTTATCTACTGAAACCATGGTTATAGAGGCTTTCAATATAATCCCATTAGGGCTTTGACCATAGGTTCTATGCTTTATCTCAAAGAAATGGTGGCGAGTCGTCTTTTTTCAAGTCAACCCTACTCTACAAAACAAGTGGGAATGTCACAAAATAGTGTCCTTATAGAAAAATTCTTGGTACCTTATAGGTGTAGGGGATTTTGGTACTAATGAGCCCTATCATATGTAGGATTATGAGGTAATATTTTTATATTCCTCCCATTTGGGGACACGACATCCCCTCCCCTTAGAGATGATAAAACAACTCCCCATATCTGGTGTCATTGGTTTTGACTGATGAATAAGGAGGAAGAATGTGTCATCCAAGTATGCCCACAGACTAGATATTATAGTTTCACACTCAACCTTGTTGGTTTGAGCTTACTTCCCCTCTCTCTTGTAATGGATAGCATCTAGGTAGTGGTCTTTGCAAGAGTCAAAGGGGGATGCATCATCTTGATGCACCCTCACCCGACCATGGAGAGAGTACAGAAAAATCACAATTATATTAAATATTATATTTATAATAAATTATATAATTTCCTTAAATTATGTTAAATATGTTTATTTATAAAATATATGTGATTAGATCATTCATTTAAAAATTTAATGAAAATTATAGTTTTACCCATTAAAATTCACTATAGCATTTAGGCCATAAATATTATTATGTTTATTATTTGAATTGTAAATGTGTTCCTAAATTAATGGGGTACAACATTAATTGAGGTCATCTATGATAAATCACGCATTTGATTATAGTAAATGGGCCATAAATTCAAAGTTTGGATGGACTCTCCAGATTGGACATCACTTTAGTATTTAGACTATAACTTCTTCATATGTGATTTTATTGGGAACAAATTTGGAGAGAATATCTTTCACAAAATTTATCACAAATAATCCTTCTATAAGGATAGTTGGTTCAGGATGTTTGAAGGTAAAACGGGTGGTGTAATTTGGAAAAAAATATTTAGCCGAATTTCCTTATTCACACTTGAAACCACTTATAACCTAGCCTCCCCTCCACTCTATAAATATGTGTTTTTATCATTTTTAGGGGTTTGTAAGTGACATAGAGGATTGGGAGAATATAATAATTGGTTCCTTTCCAATTAAATTCACCATTGGATGAGGGAATCTATCAAACTAGGATCTCCTCCAAAATTCTTTCATCTTTCTCTTCTTTGTTGTAATATTGTTGTTCTTTTAATAAACTCTTAGTTTCTCTTCCTTTTATTCTATTATTTTAAATTTTATTCTTCAGTTAATATTCCAATTTGGTATGGAAGTCAAGAGTAGAAATTTTATTGGTTTATACTATTTCCATGACTTTTTCAAATGAAAAACATTTCTATGATGACTACATCACCCATGGAAGAGTACTTATTTTAAGTAATCGATCTACCTCTTAATTTCTTTATTAATTTATTTTGAATCAATGAGATATTATAATTAACTTAATATTATATATTAATTGAGTTTTTAATTTAAATTAAACTAAGAAACCATTTAATAATTAACAAAAAAACACGAGGTCGATAATTATATGAATTATGAGAGTGAGACCTTAATCAGCAATACAAAACCACATGGGATCAATTTGTAGAGTTCAAATATAATCCCTAATCTCAGTTAATCCTCATTTCCAAAGTGGATATATTTCCTAATTTACCACCGACCATAATCTAGCCTTATAACATCAATCAAAGTAGGGTGTTTTGATTTCATGTTCCGAATCTATCCTAGGGTTTAATTAATTTCATCTTTGTGGTTAAGTTAACTCGCATAGTATTTGAGGGTTAAAAAATTAAGGGTTCATAATTAAGTGGATATTAATTTAAATGATAATTATCAATAAGTAAATAAAGAGTTATATTTAGATTGATTATTCCTTTTAAAAATATTTTCTAAAAAAACATATTCTTGTTGCGTTTTTTCATTCACATTCCAAAAACAAAAAAATACAATATTATTACATCATAATTATTCTAGATTTATAAACAGAAACCCCCCATCCTTTTAAGTAGTTTGTTTCTTCCCATTTAATTTATTTTTAAAATACCTTTAATAAGTTTTTAAATTACTTCCTCCTTTGTGAGATGACTTTGGTCAACCACCATGTTGCATCTAAGTTCCCAAAAATCAAACATCATTTGAGAGCACCAATGATATTTCCCTTTTAAGTACTTGAGGAACTGTTGATATGAGGAGGTTTTAGTCACATGCAGATGAAGTTAGGTCCTACCCAGTAGGGCATTTTAGGCGGTATCTTGTGATATGACTATGAATTTGGCATTTTCTACCAAGCCTCTGAAGTGGGTCTTCAAATGAATTCTAACACACTGCTTATTCTTGGTCCTTTCATAACCCTAAATCTTTATATTTAAGGGGTTCATATCAACTTCAGTCAAAACCAACTTAAATAAAATATGGATGGGAATGATATTAGTCCCATAACCTATGTCAACTAGGCATCAATGAATCTCTATGCCATTGAACTGGCATGTGATGTAAAATGGGTGAATGTTACCCTAAATTAGAGTACCTTCATCCTATCTAGAGAATGAGATAACAACTTAGTATTTTACTTTCTCTACCTCCTCTAAATAGTAGGCTTCTATGGAAGCTACTTCTATGTCAAATTGGAGGGGGATTTTTAAGGCATCTACAAGGGCCTCATGCATTTCTTTCGATAAATGGAGGGCATTGAGGATCGAGATCCTTGTATTTATGCTATCGAGGTGCTTTAACATGCTTTACGTCCATTCCAAATGTGAATTTCTTCCCATAGGGGGTCGTTGTTTGGTTGGGGAAACAACAGGTGTTGTCGGTTGTACTACTAGGTTCTAGCTGGTGATGGAAATATCATACTGCTCATCAGCTAACTCAACCAGAACCACTATCAAATGACTATCAAGTGATTGGGTCCTAACTCTAGATGGACACAACCAATCATGATTTTACTATGCATGATATGCCTAGTCTATTAACACAGTCAATTGTGGCGGTGTATCTGATAGAGTATGTTGGGAGGACTACACCTGCTGATCTCTACACAAAAACATGTTTTATAGTCTCAGTAACATGCGTAGCCCAATTCGAGGCATTGGTATAAGTATTCTATAGGTCTTAATATCCTTATTATCCCCTTAGAAGGTATTAGACAAAGGCATTCTGGGGGTTTTCAAAGTTTTTCTCATCATCGAGGACCATGACGAGATCCACTAACTCAATGGTGTTTACATAAGAATAATCCTAGTCATCGTCAAAGAGGTCTTCCAATGCTAGGAAGATCCTAAGGGTGATTCTCAACTCTAGAGGTATGAAATCACCAAGAGTAAAGGATATATTTAGCACTAGCGGGGTACTTTTATTTCCCTTCCATTGTCGGTGCCTTCTCTTTTGAGACTTAGATTATTGTGAAGTGGAAGTTGATACTACTATCGGAGGATGTGTAGTGACTCCAGGAGGTTTAGGTCAACCTAAAAGGGCATGGATGATTCCATGGGTGCAAGCGGCTGCTCTGTGAGATAACCAGTCATCGTACTTATGAGTCCCATGGTTGGAAACATTATTCCACTCACCTAAAACTTCACTATTTCTATCAGGATCAATGGATATATATGCAACCTATATTGGGATATTACCCAACTTGACTAGACTGTTATCCACTTGGTCCAAGATCCAATCCTTGAACACATATAATTATTTTATGATATTTCCAAGGATACTATGGTAAGGGAAATGTTTAGGTTAATCATTACTCTTGGCTTCATAGGGCTTATTTCACTCTGGATACTTCAGAATTCTCTACTCTAGGGCTCTGAATAAGTATCCAATAACATATGAATACTTTAAGGAATGGTTCCTCCTGTTTGAGAATGGCACTCTGAGAGCATGTCCCTGACGAGGGGATCAATCTTGACAAGGGGATGGAGCCACATTATCTTTTCTAGGTGGAAATTCTTAAAGAGATAGTTATTTTCAATCTTGGACTAGGTGAGGATGATCTTGATGAGGCTACTACACTCGATAAATCTCCTCAGGAAAAGGGGCCAACAATTCCAAAAATTTGGGGCCTCTACCTGTACTGTAGTGATAATATCATATTTGGAGACTCTTCTCATAGGAACTAGAGGAGGCAATGGATTTTCTTTCTTATAATGATGTAAGGCTTCCTCCAGGCATTGGGACTTATCAAAAAAATATCAAAACCCACTTAGGAATTTTTGAGTGATGAGGGTAGGGACCAACTTAGTCTTGAAGTTCCCAATGCACATCATCAGTAGCTGCTCTTGAGTCAGTTGTATGTCAAGTGAATGTGTGAGGCCCTTCCACTGGGTGAAGAAGTCTAAAACATGCTCATCATGATTTTTTTTACATAGAGAGTTCATCAATGCTTTTCTTTCATGTGGTAGAGATGAATTGGTAGAGAAATTTTATGTGAAGATATTCCTAACTAGTGATGGAATCAATGAGAAACTACATGTACCATATTAACGTAGTTCCTTCTAATGTCTGTATGAAACATCAGAGAGTAATAGCCACTTTCTGATCTATGGTTCCCAACATTAGGCCACAACATGAGATAAATTCATCCAAATGTTATAGTGTGTCTCTTATCTTGTTAAATGGTGTGAATCTAGGGTTTCCAAAATTTGTGGGTGCTCACATTTCATCCAACCATTCCAAGTATAGATTTCCATCATGTGGTATCTCCACCAATCATTTTTTTAGGCCTCAAGGCGAGTGGTGAGAGAAATTATCAAATCAACCTAGTTAGGTTCCTTATCTTAATGAGGATCCCTAACCACCAACATGTTAATAGGCACATCAACTTGATAGGCGGCCTCAGATCATGGAGTGGCATAACCTGGATCCTGGGGAGGGTGGCTACACTGCTTAGGTAGGTTTAGTAACTCATACTATGGTCTCTTTCTATACACTCCCACCTCTGCTCTATCTGGATGCATGGTATCACCAATCTCAACTAGGGATAATTGTCCAAGGAGGAATTGTTGTTGCCCCAGTGGAAGAGGATCAAGATGTTGTTAGGAAACACCATAATCTAGGTTTCGTTCGTCAAGGAGCTCATCAATGATCCTATTTTGATCTATGACCTACTAGGGTAAGGTAGTGATTGTGGGATTGGCTTATATATTTTTCACAATATCATATGGATTATAGGACTCGAGGTGTCCCTTTCCCATTTTGATGTTCCAACGGGTAGAAAATGATGTAGAGGGATCCCCGAGGCTGAGTTTCTGCCTTTGTAGGCAAGTGAGGACACCTTTATGAGGGTTTGTCTGATACCATGTTTCCCCAAGGGTGGGTTTTTCTCCTCTCTCTCTATATTAGATCCCCTATCCTTTCGGTTTTTTTGGCATGTTGGGGATTACCAATTCTACTGGGATGATACCCAGAGGGGAATACTCAATGTTAATGGGTAGGTAAGGCTATCACAAGATAGGGATAAATTGGAGAGAATCATACTTCCCCCACCCCTTGATCTATACGTGTGGATACACCTCTTCCATGATCCTATGGAGCACTCGGAGTATCTTGATGTATCTTTGTTGGAGGGATTTTTGGTAGTCGAATGATGCATGGTGCCGAGCCACTAGAAGTTCTTCTATCTCAACCATTCATTACTAATGATCAATGTTGTTCAAGTGATATTAGCTTCTTGGATAGACTAACTAATAGTTATGGAGGTAATGAAGGGTTTCCTACATGGTCTGATAGAAACACGCAGCTTGGCCCTCAGTGAGGGACTCCAGAATATTTAATTTAGAAGTAACATTTTGGCCAAAACACCCCCAACAACTGATCAATAGGCAGAGTCTCTCATGGTATTTCTTTCTTGGAGGTTCGGCCCCATTCTTAGTCAGCCTAGGTTTCAATTAGAACTGGCTGAAAAATAGGTGATGTAACTGATGTGGACTAGTGTGATGGCAGGATGGCCAGTGTAGGAGTCATTGTGTGAGTCAGTTGTTTGTTACATGCTAGAATTCTCTCGGGGGAAATTCCAACCACATTATCACATCCTAATAAGACTGGGTGTTCAACACTACCTCATGTGTGAGGGTGTAGGCACTTATCGGTGGATCAACTATATGCCCATCATCTTTCCCATTCTAAAATAGCTCTCCATGATCTTGGGTAGAGGTGGAGAGGGAAACTAGAGATGATGTAAATGGATGCACCATGAGCCTCTAAAAGGGGACCAAATCTTTATCCACCTACATATACCTATGGAGATATTTGGGGACCTTATGGATTTCACATTATAATATTTTGAACCTCAACTATCAGGTTCCTACCCCAGACTTTGATTTTGATGAATAGGTTGAAGGCACAGTCATTGATTCACATTCCCCCTTGGAATCTAAGAGGTTTATGGGGTTGACCATGGCTTGGATCTTCCTAGGATTTTGCCTTCGGTAGTATCATTTCACCCTTCTACCCTAGGATAGTTCTTTAGGGTAGGTTAATTCTTTAACATAAAGAGGACCTCCATGCTAGTTAATGATGAATCGGGGAGGGCCTTTTCTTTGATTGGTAACAACATGGGGAGGACCTCTGTGTTGATTGGTGGTGATAGCATAGGGAGGAATTCTGCACTGGTTGGTTGGATCATGAGGAGGACCTTCATGCTGGTTGAAATGAACATGGAGATGAACTCTGTTTTGAGAATCATAGGTGTAAATAGGTCCCCCATACTTTTTTAAATGAAGCAAGGAGGACCTCCAATATGATTGGTGAGAACATGGAAAGGGCCTCCATATTGAGAAGCATGGGTATAGTGAGAGCCTCCATACTAATTTTTGAGGAAGTGGGGAGGCCCTCCTCTTTGATTAGTGGGAACATGTGGAGGACCTCAATTTTGAGAAGAACAAGTATGAGAAGGTACTATGTACTGATTATCAGTGAAGTAGAGAGGACCTCTACTTTGATCAGTTCTAGAGTGGGGAGGACCTCTGCTTGAGCTGTAAATGGCATGAGGGGGACCTTCACGCTGATTTTGAGAGCAATTAGGACCTCCTCTTGAGCTAATTATGGCGTAGGTAAGACTTTTCATTGAAACTCATCATCACGGGTCAGCCCTAAATGGCTATCGGTGTCACCAGCGATTGATAGAGTCCACCCATCTTGCATGTGGGGTGGAAGAGGCCTCAACTTCAACTGAGAGAAGATGGATCCCTGATCATATATTGAAGGGGAATATTATAATGTGTTATTGGTGGTTGGGTACACTTAATCCATGGAAGTATATGCCCCTTTTTGAGAATTCTTCTGGGCCTGCACCCAACGTTGGCACCAGGTGGTTCAGACCGGGGTTGGAGGAGCAGGTGTATAGTCCACCTATTCCTCAGCCTGAGGGACCGACTATGTTTTGCACTAACGGGACCTGTTGGGATCCCTCCTTAGTGTATCTTTGATGTTAGTCATCGCTGGGGTGACTTGAGTATCCCTGCACCTCCTCGACATAGGATAACAAGTCAAAGGATCACTCCGAGGAGAGGCTCTCAAAGTGATTCACTATTGATATGGGGAATGGTTTCTTCCCGCATGACCTTTATGGGTGGTATTATCGGTTAGACACTGAATCCTTTAGGTACTTATGAGCCATATCCCTTGTGGTAATGACTCCCTCCTACTTGTATCAACATATGAGGGTGTCTATCACCCTTCTCTAAATATTTTTAGTGGTTGAGATGGGGCATGGGTGCCCAGTAGCTAAAGTCATGGTGGAATTCGTGGTAGAGGTTGTGTAGTGTGAGATTTTTTTCTTTCACATTTGTCCCACCCTAATGCTTGTGGGTGTTGAGTTGTTGATTTATTATATTTGGGGTCCTGAAATGATGGTAAATTTAGATATCAGTACTTTTGTAAGTAAATCGATGTCTAATGTCGCAGCATCATCCAATATTTTGAATATGGTGAGTGATCCATGCTGATAATGTCATAGATTGAGGAATGATCAACATTTACTACCCCAATTCCTAGTTAATTACATGTTGTGCCCAACATTTTCTTAGTGGGACTTGTCACTGGATGTCTAAACCCAGTGATATGCTAATCTTTTGATGTCCCAAATGCTATTATCCCCCATATTGAGGAGAGGAGTTTCACATCGGGTTCACCATTTTTGTTTCTGATGCATTCGTCAAGTCCTCCACCTGCGTGTTAATGTGTGTTGGCATTCTTGTTACCCCACATTACCATTTTCCAAAGGTAGACAACATTCATCACTTTCAATAGTGATTTATAATCCTTGATCGAAATAGGATGATGGGATGTCAGTTCCTCCTTCCATGGATGCCTCCTCGGAACTCATCACCTATTCTGGGTCTTCCTCATAGATTTGAGTCATGTTCATAGAACTCACTCCTAGTGCCATATTTTTATGGATTTTGTTTAATCACATTGATTCAGTTTGGAAATTCTAGTCGGTCTTGATAGGGTAGAAACCTTTGGTTAGTAGAGTAGTCACATTGGGGCATCGCTGGCTTATTTGGATTCTAGGAACATTGGTCACTTATATTCTTTCTTGTAGGAGTGCATGTCGTGGAGGCATCTTATACATGGAACCCAAGGCATCCCATATTGATCATGAGGTACCTAACGTCGAATGAGTATATCTTCCAAGGATTTCACCTTAGGCATCCCATGTTTTTCATGAGGTAGTTGACGCCATAGGCTCATATCTTCCAATGATTTCACCTTAGACATCTCATTTTTATGTATTGGGTATGTGTTTGGGGTTACAAGTTAAACATCTTGTGGAGAAATATTTGGTTGATCAAAACACCCCATGGATGTAGATCAAGGAGGTGTGTCCCTATGAGGGAAGATGTCATTCCAGGAAGTTTACCGATGGATGGATCAAAACGCCCCATAAAAGTGGATTCGGGAGGTGTGTCCCATAAAGGGAATATTTCACAACATGAAGGTTTACCGATGGATGGATCATAACACCCAATGGAGGTTAATCCTGTTGGTGTGTCCTATAAAGAGAATATGTCACACTATAAAGGTTTATCGATGGGTGAATCAGAATTTCCCATGGAGGCAAATCCAAGAGGTGTGTCCCATAAAGGGAAGATGTCACATTGTGAAGGTTTACTGATGGTTGGATCAGAATGAACCATAGATGTGGATCCAAAAGGTGTGTCTCATAAAGAGAAGATGTCACACCATGAAGGTTTACCGATGGGTGGACCAGAACACCGCATAGAGTAAGATCTAAGAGGTGTGTCCCGTGAAGGGAATATGTCGAACCATGAAGGTTGATCGGAACACCCTTTGGGGTGGATCAAGGAGGTACATCCCTAGGAGGGAGAACCTCAGTTTGACATTGTTCAGGATTGAACCTCATATAAGTGTCCTAAGTACCATATTTACAAGACAGGGATCAAAACCCAAGTATTTTGGTAATGCAGTTTAGGGTTATGTGAAAGGATTAATCCATGGAGTTTAATGTCATATGGTAAGGAAGATCTCATCGCGAAGGGAGCATCAATGAGTGATGATTTTTGAATTATTCATGGAATATGACCTTCGTGATATGATTTATCTTGGTTGGATTTGGTGTGGGGATTACATGTTGAGCTACTCGAGGGACCTGGAGAAGATGTCGTCTCCCAGGTAAGGGGAATCATCTTACCAAGGATGTGGCCCAAAGAAAATTAGGGTGGTTATGGATGTTGGATTTGGACCTTAGTTAGGATTTTTATATATACTAATTGGTTAGGAATAAAATCCCATGAATTTCAGAATGGGTTGGGTCTTACACCTAAGGAGGAGTCCTATTGGAAGTGGAGCATGTGGTTGGGGATTACGCATGAAAGTGGCCCATAGGGTGAGTATGGTTGGGGTTTATACATTGAGTGGTCCATGGGGTGAGTATGGTTGGGGATTATGTGTTTAGAGTCCTATGGGGTGAGTATGGTTGGATGGTTGGGGCTTACATGTAGGAGTGGTCCATGATATTATTGGATGGTTGGGGATTACACATAGGAGGGTCCCATGATATGATTTGGAATTATACCATATAGGAGTTTGATAAGGTGAGGGATCGTGAAGATTTCATGATCACTGATACCCACTAAGCCTATGTGAGTCATGATAGGTGTAAGAAACAAGAGGAAAAAGTATACCTAATGCTCATGTCATGAAAAAAACATCAATGAGAGGTGGTGTGGGGCTTACACGTAGACACAGCTCGAGGATGATCTCATTCTGTGTGAGGAGGATCTCATTTCCTATGCGGAGGATCTCATTCCATGTGAGGAGGATGTCATTCCAAGTAACTCACACATAGAGCATCCTATGCTTGTGGCACAGGGTATGGATATAGTTTTATATCACGTGATAAGGATGTTGTCATGCAGTTTAATGTCATATTACTAGGATGTGGTGCAAGGATGTTTTACATCATGTAGCTCGGACATGGGGGGACTAACTTCCCATCCCATTGGCTTATGTGACCATAGATCATGTGCCTTTTGGGGGAATGGATTTGGAAATGTCAAGGTATGACGGGATGAGTGGTCACTCACGAGGTCTATGTTACAGTGTCTATGTTGAGAAGAATTAGGGATTACAGTACCGATACTAAGAAGAAAGAGGTGTGTAAATTCATGTTCTAGAGTCATAAAGGACATCATACGAGGGACCATGAAAATGTTGTGTGCAAGTTTGGATGGGTTTGAGAAAGTGGTGCGTGAAAGGTATGGGTGTTGCATGAAAATGTTGCTAAAACATGGTACTCTAACACAAGGGAAGGCCATGGAGCTTCAAAAAAGGGGTGGGCACAAGATTTCAGTTGTGCACAAAGTTAGGGTTGCATGTAGGAGTGTTCTTTGTGCACACCCAACTTGGATTGAAAGAGGTTGGGTGAGGATTACTCAACTATGGTGCCAGTCAATTTCGGACCCATAAAGAACCTGTCATGCAATATTTTCTACCTTGAGTGTTACATAATTTCATGATGTTGTGATAGATTGGTCTACACACAGTAGAGAAATGCTTCATCTTCTAGGGAGTCACCCCAAGAAAAAGGGGGTGATCTTCTTTGTATATTTGAAATATTTGATGATGGTCATGGAAGATTCTGGTCATCGAAGAGGCCTTATGCACCACTTTCCCATTGCCACAACGATCTCTCATGCAAGGTGGTAGTTTGACATAGTATTTGGAATTGAAGAGGTTTATGTGCTGATTGTCCTCTTTCATGCAATATCTATTTATTATGTGCATCCCTTCTACCTTTCACATGGTTTTCTTGGTTGTCCTAGCGACCTTGGTCAAAGAAGTAGAAAATCCTATTGCTATTAGCACGTAAGAGCTTTACGTGCATAATACCATCTTTCGAGAATGCATAGGATCATGTTCTCACTATTCTTGCTGAATACGGAATGCTCTTCCGGGGAGGGATGTGTGCTTGGGTTTCCCAAAATTGACCGTTTTTTTTGGGTGAATTTTGGTGCCAAAAGTCACCTTGTAGTGATACATCCTTATGTTGTACCATATTGTTTGTAGATTTATAGAATCCTACCAGATCCTTAATCTCTAGAATAATTAAATCCACCGTCTTCACCAAACCATAAAGTGCCAGTGTGTCATGCCCTTGCACAGCCAAATCGCCAGTCATCACAAGATATACTTTTGACAGTGCGATGAACTAAGAAGGTTGAGTCAACTCTCTGATGTCTTTGGGTTACACTTGCAGCCCAAGAGAAGGTTAATCTTATGAGAACCTTTCCCATGCCTCCTTTTCTTCAAATCTAGATATATATGTGATGAATTCCATCATGTTCATTGTTGAATATGCAGTTGATAGTTGACAGTGGGTTAATTTTTAAAAATGTGTATTTAATTTTTTTAAAAAAATGGGATAGGGTTTGAACTATTTTTAAAAATGGGTCTGGAGATGCATGAACCCCGTTCACGCATCTTCCCTCGCCAGGATGCATAAACCTTATTCAAGATTCCTATATAACATTTTAATTTTTTAATTTTTTCTATTTTTTAAAAAAAAAATTGTTTTTTTTGTTTTTTTTTTGTTTATATATATATATAACAAAAAAGTAGCAGAATTTATCTGTTATTTAATATCCAATAGCACTACCATCACAACAGACTAGATTCTAATAGAAAAAATCACCCAGGGATCCCTTTTATAAAAGGGCAAGCACTAAAAATTATTCTACATTTCTGATGTGGGATTCAGGTTCTCCTTTTCCTACGCAAAACATTCCGCATTCCTGATGTGGGATTCTGTTTCAAGTACATGGCTTTGAAAAACTATAAAATATACACTATAAGACCAATATAATTGAAACTTAAAATGTGGCTTAAACATATAAGAAATAGTTTAAAATAAAAATAATTTCGTAAAAAATATTAATGAATAATAATTTATAAGCTTTCAAAACCACCAACTTAAAACTTAAAAATGTTTCAAGTATGTGGCTTTAAAAGGCTATAAAATACAAACTATAAGACCAATATAAATTTAAACTTAAAACATGGATTAAAAAAAATTGAAAATAAAAATAATTTTGTAAAAAATGTTTATAAGCTTTCAAAACCACCAACTTGAAACTTAAAAATGTTTCAAGTATGTGGCTTTTAAAAACTATAAAATACAACCTATAAAACCAATATAAATGAAACTTAAAACGTGGGTTAAACATATAAGAAATAGTTAAAAATAAAAATAATTTCATAAAAAATGTAGATGAAAAATAATTTATAAGCTTTCAAAACCACCAACTTGAAACTTAAAAATGTTTCAAGTACCTGGCTTTGAAAGACTACAAAATACAAACTATAAGACCATTATAAATGAAATTTAAAACATGGATTAAAAATATAAGAAATAGTTAATAAATAATTATTTAATTAGTTATATATTTTTTAATTATATATTTATCAATTATTTTATAATTAATATAATTATTGATTATTGATTATTGATTATTAATTACTAATATACAATAAATAATTAGTTAATTAGTAGAATAATTATATAATAATTAATTAGTTAATTAGTAATATAATTATTAATTGATAATTAATTAGTTAATTAGTAATATAATTATTAATTATAAGTATTCATTATAATTATTAATTATTAATTATTAATTGATAATTATATAATAATTAATTAGATAATTAGTAATATAATTATTCTTTATAATTATTTACTATTTATTATGTAATAATTAATTAGTTAATTAGTAATAAATTTATTAATTATAATTATTTATTATTTATTAAATAATAATTAATTAGTTAATTTGTAATATAATTATTAATTATAAAATAAATAAATTATTAACTAATAATATAATTATTAATTAATAATATAATTATTAATTATAAATATTAATTATTAATTATAAAGTATTAATTATATAATAATTAATTAGTTAATTTGTAATTTAATTATTAATTATATAATAATTAATTAGAGAAGTAGTAATCTCATTATTAATTATAATTACTAATATGATTATTAATTATAATTATTAATTATTAATTATAATTAGTAATTATTAATTATATAATAAATAATTGGTTAATTAGTAAACTAATTATTAATTATACTTATTAATTAATAATATACAATAATTAATTAGTTAATTAGTTATATAATTATATAATAATTAATTATTTAATTAGTAATATAAATATTAATTATACAATAATTAAAAAAATTAATTAATAATATAATTATTAATTATAATTATTAATTATATACTAATTAAATATTATATAATTAATTATTAATAACTAATAACTAATAATTATAATGAATAATTATAATTATTTATTATATTATTAATTAACTAATTAACTAATTAATTATTATATAATTATTAATTACTAATTATAATTAATAATTACTAATTATAATTAATAATAATATTTATAATTATAATTAATAATGATATTACTACTTCTCTAATTAATAGTTAAATAATTAATAATTATATTACTAATTAACTAATTAATTATTAACTATTTCTTATATGTTTAATCTGTGTTTTAATATTCATCTATATTGGTCTAATAGTTTATATTTTATAGGCTTTCAAAGTCACATACTTGAAACATTTTTATGTTTCAAGTTGGTGGTTTTGAAATCTTATAAATTCTTTTTCATCAACATTTTTTACGAAATTCTTTTTTTACTATTTCTTATATGTTTAATCCATGTTTTAATTTTCATTTATATTGGTCTTATAGTTTGTATTTTATAGCCTTTCAAAGTCGCATACTTGAAACATTTTTAAGTTTCAAGTTGGTGGTTGTGAAAGCTTATAAATCAATATTCATAAACATTTTTTACAAAATTATTTTTATTTTCAACTATTTATTATATGTTTAATCCATGTTTTAAGTTTCATTCATATTGGTCTTATAGATTATATTTTATAGGCTTTAAAAACCACGTACTTCAAATAGAATCCCATTCACGCATCTTCCTAGGATTAGGGATGCCTGAACGGGGTTCACGCATCTCGGGACCCATTTTTAAAAATAATCCAAAAACTATCCCATTTTGTAAAAAAAATTCAAATAGCCATTTTTTAAAAAAAATCGTTGATAGTGAGTAGGTGACTCGCTATTGCTAATAATTTTGATTGGAAAAAATTTGTTTTTCCCTGGTGCCCAACCAAATGTAACCACGTCATCATGGACCATTACCTTCATTCTGACTTCATAACTAGTTCAGACATCTATCACGAGCTATAGAATCTTCTTTGAGCAATGATCTGTGCCTTTGAAGAATTATCATACATCCATTCTGGATGCTTCCTATTCATGTATTTCTAGTTCCCAATTAAGTGATACCTGACCATAAATAAAGGCTAGCCGATATTTTATTCTATCTACATCGCTCTTCATATAGATTTTCTATATGAATCCAACTAAACACATTTCAAACTCTTCTATAACTATCAAGAACTGCTCATCCTTCTATTGAGGCCTCGTCTCCTGACTACGCAACGCACTGTCTATGAACCTGCAGAATTCCATTCATAATTTTCATTGTTCATGAAATACTTATTCACATTTCCAAAAATCATGCTTGATTTGTCTTTGTCAGATTGATGCGAGGGATGAATTTATATTCTTGATTCATTGTTCAATCCCATCCCTCAACATTGTCATCATCTCGTGATAAAGCAGGTGATAAGAATAGTGTTCTACATGTCCCATTGATAACAGCAATTAGCAGCTTTTAAAATATCTAACAGTGATACTTCTCTCTGGTAGGGGAGGGCGATGGAGAAGTCTAGAAGTTCATACCAAGTGATAAGATCTTTCATTCCAAATTGCAGCTTAGAACAGACTTCTTGTATACTATGATGTGAAATACAGTAAAATAATTATAAGAGGATATAAAATGAAGAAGAATTAGAATGAGAAGAACATAAGGGTGAGATAAAGACTCAAGGAACCCCCAGGGTTCTCTTTCCCAATCTTAAGGTTTATCTATAGACTAATAACTTCTTATATTATCCCCAATCCTCTCCCTCTCCTATTTAATGGCTTTTACATACTCCCATCATGTGTTTCCACTAGCCTAACAAATTACCATCCATCCTAACAACTCTTTCATCCCCTAGAAGAATAATTCGACCCCTATCCCTTCTAGAACTTTATTCCTTAGCTGTAATGCAGCACCCATCTCGCCCAAGCTACTTCTCATCCTCCGCCTACGTCCCATCCCACCTCATAGGCTGAAGTGTAATTCCATGGTCTATATCGGTTCTTATCTCAACCAAACTTCTATTTTTTCCTCTCCAAAACTCCATTTTGTTAGGGTATATATAGAGCCCTATAGCTATTCTTTATCCCATGCTTAACAAGATATAATTTAAATGAATTTCTAGTGAACCCCCTTCCCTTACTAGTTCTTAACTTGTTGATATAAACTCACATATCTTTCTCTAATTCTCTTATAAATTTTTTGAACATTTATACTACCTATGATCTGTACATTATGAACATCACATTATTCATCCTTGTAAAAACATCAGTAAATGTGATGAATTATAGATCATATTTAGTGGGTTGATGTCTCATTGGTCCACAAAATTCTGAATGTATTAATTTAAGTGACCTAGTGGACTGATTTTTTACTTTTTTTATATCCTTGCACCATTTTACTATTTTGACATGTTTCGCAAATTTCCTATCTCTCTTTAGTTGAGACAAGCCTCTTCACACATATCTTTTTTTAATATGTCTTAAAATCCTTTGACAAATTTGACCAAGTCTTCTATGCCAAATTTTTTTCATGTTTAGAAAGAATTATTTGAGTTGCTAATTTGTAAAATATTACCACTAGTTATTTATTCTTTAATAATAATTTTTCCATCTTTTAAACATTTGATGATATAAGATTTCCATTTGGAAATTACTTTATCATCATCACATAGTTTTCTTACACTCAATAATTTATGTTGAATCCCATCAACAAACAAAAAATATTTAGATTTTAGCTTTTGAGTTTCAATCTCAATTGTATAAATTCCTATTATTTTTAAATAAATTTCATTCCCGACATTTACTACACCTCCATCATGCCATTTAATTTTCTTCAAGTTTTTTGTATATCAATTCATATGAGATAAATAGCCACTCTCAAGTATCCATGTATTTATTCTCTTAATTCAATGTACACGTTGATCTAGTCATCTATGGTTATGTGACATTTGGACATGACCACATGGTCATGTGATAATTAATGAGAAGAGGAAACCCTAGCACCACTCTTTCCACAAAACATTATGTGTGGTATTTTTGAACTACATTTCATGTATTTAGTAATTTTCCAAATAGTTATCTTCCTCCAGAAGCTTCACCTAATGCACCATCATAAACCCAATTTCTATAAAAAAAATCCCAAAACTGGGTTGACCGATGATTGAAGCCTTGCTGGAAATTGGATTTCAACCATCTTTCATTGGAAAATTCAATCATCATCATTTCTCATATTCTCTGCACATCTAGGTTCATAAAATAGTTAACCCAATATCATTATCCTTCTAGTAATCATCATCAATCATCATAACTACAACAATCTTCATCTCTACCAAAGGCTGAACAAACCAACGTGAATTTTTGGTTTGATCACAATTCAAACCAAATTAGTAGTCAAATCCTCAACCTATCATGGTCCAATGATGAGATCAAAGAATGAAGTTAGAAATCTAAAATCAACAAAGTGAAAATAAAAAAGGATCATACATGATCATACATCATCGATAGTTAGTAAATCTTAAGAATTAAACAAATATTACAAGTTCTAAAATCAATGACTCCCAAATCATAGGTTCAATAAAATATAAATTGGAATGGATTTGAAACAATTTTCATGGATTCAATTATAGGGTGATTAATCCATTTATGAAATGAAATCCAAAAATGGGATAAATATAAAAATAATAATGCCCTACTTTGATACCAGATCAATCACTACTAGATAATGAAGCTCACGTCATTATTGTCGAAGATGTGATGAAACTCTGATGCTTTTTTTATCGATCCTTAATTCTAGGCTCACCGAAAACGTTCTACACTATAGCTCTCATATCAATATTCCTACTATGTTATGTGTATAACACTAGAGGAGTTTCTAATGAGGGGTCATAAAGGGGTTTCTAGGTTTATACATTTTAATTAAATAAATAAATTAATTAATTAATTTAATTTAATTATTTCATCTAATATCATCTCGTGACCGTACGTCAACCAGAGGTCTAATTTGAATTAACCTTATGTCATTCCTTGGGTAAAACCCACATTTTGGATTCAAAATTGGTCTTAGTTTCCTCATCTAAGACTCCATTCAATAGATAATCTATTATTTTTTAGATTATGCATGTGTGTGGGTTAATATATTTAATATTTTTAATATATCAACATTGGTGTTATACAATGCCTAAAACTCTACACCAAATCTATGAATAGTTATAAAAATATTATTTACAATATCCAAAGGGTATAGAAACTAAAATCATATCCATTAACCTCTTTTTACCTTCAATTTTGTTTATCCTGAAATGTTAGAACTACTCAAAAAGGTGAGGATACTAAGTCACATCTAGTTATCCTACTCCCACGATCTCTCATAAATATTATCACGCCACTAGTGAACATGTGAAAGGGGAATAATCTTCACATTAAGGATTTTATCCTAATGATCCTCGATCATTATCGAGTAAACTAAAAATGTGGTTCTATTTTTAATTTACAACTTTCCTGAGTCAATAACATATGATGGATCATGCATATATCTTATCATCTAGGACACATGGAAGATGTTATGAACTCATTCCAACTACAGAGGTAAATTCAAGTAGTATGTAACTTCACCAATCTTACTCAATATCTAGAATAGATTTATGAACCTTAGTGATAACATGCCACTCTTTCCCAATTTATGAAAACTATGTCGAGGTGAGACCTTTGGGAACACATGTTCTTCCTCATTTAACTAGAAGGTCCTTCATTGTTAATCCACATAAGAATTTTAATAACTATAAGCTATCCATATCCACTCCTAGATGATATAAACTTTCTCCTTAATTTCTCTCACCATCTCTGGCCCCAAAATTGATGATTCTTGTAACTCTAACCAGAAAATAGCTGACTTGTAAGGTATCCCATATAGGGCCTCTAAAAGAACCCTATTGAAATTAGAGTGATAGTTTTTGTTATAGGAAAACTCTACTAAGGGTAGGCGGTCATCCTAGATTCAACCAAAGTCCAACATAAAATCCTACAGCCTATCCTCCAATGCTTGAATAGTCTACTAAAAGGCGCTTTCTTGGGTGCTTTCAAATGATGTTCGGTTTCGGGTTACTTAGGTGTAGCAAAGTGGATAACCAAGGTCATCTCTCAAAGGAGGAAGCAAATTAAAACAAATTCTTAAAGGTATTATAAAAATAAAATAAAATAAAATAAAAACACTACTTGAAAGGATGGGTTTTTTTATAGCTTATAAATCTAGAATAAGTTTTCTGGAATAATTTTGTATGTTTTTATTTTAGTTTTGAAATTAAGTTCGAATAAAATGACATAGTAAGAAGATGTTTTTTTAGAAAATATTTAGATGGTATAATCGATCTAAATATAACTTTTCACTCAATTATTTGTCATTATCATTTAAATTAACATCCACTTAATTATAATCCTTTAATTTTTTAACCCTCGAACCCTACGGTATTTAACTTAACCACAAAGATGAAATTACTTAAACCCTAGGCTAACTTCAGAACACGTAATCACAGCACCCTGCTTTGATTGATGTTCTAAGGTTAGATTATGGTCAGTGGTTAATTAGATAACATGTATATTCTAGAAATGAGGATTAATTGATTTTATGGAATATATTTGAACTCTACAAACTTATCCTGTGTGGTCTTGTATTACCGATTAAATTTGCGCCCTCACAATTTACACAAAATCTCGACCTCGCGTGTTTTTCGTTAACTGTTCAATTACTTACTTAGTTTCGTCTAATACAAAAAAAATTAATTAATGAATCATATTAATTGAATTATAGTAGCTCATTTATTCAAAATAAATGAATGAATAATGTAAGAGGTATATCGATTACTAAAAAGAGCTACTCTTCTATGGGCGGTGTAGTCATCGTGGAGACGTTTTGCATGAGCAAAGGATTGAAAGGGTAGAACTTAATATTGGCTCTATTATTGATTCTAACCCAATTAGGAAGATTAATATAATAATAAAATGGAGAAAACAAAAGATTAATTGAAGAAAATTTCAAATTACAAGCCTGAAATCAAAGAAATACAAAGAGGAGGTGGGAGAGGAGAGCCTTTTTGAAAGAGATGTTTGTGCAAGGCCTTAATTCTTCCAAAAGTTGTGAGGGGATCTCAAGAGACACCCATTATTCCACACCTTCCCAATGTATCTACCAGCCCTCCTAAATAGTGAAAACCCCATTTAAATAGAGTTTTTGAGGGCTAGGGTTACATAAATTTTTTAAGTGTGAAATGAAAACTCGACCAAATATTTTATTCCAAGTTTCACTACATTTTTAACCTCCAAAACGCGTGAATTGGCCAGCATTATAGAATTATGATTTGTTCTTAATTATTTCCCCGATATTCCCTCTAAATTTGGGCTCAATACAAGTCTGGATGAGAAGATACGGCCCAAATAGTGAAGTGGTGTCCAATCTAGATGGTTTTGTCCAACTTTGTCTTCATGGCCCACTTACTCTACCCAATGCACGATCCATCTCCCATATACTAAATAGAATTTTTAGCCCATTAATTCATGAAAACAGTTACAAAATTTGAATTCAACATATTTTATATAACAATATTTATGCCCAAAATACTACAATGAATTTTAAAAGGGTAAAAATGGAATTTTCATAAAATTTGCAAATGAATGATCTAATCCCAAATATTTAATAATAGATCATATTTATCATAATTTGAGGAAATTATATCATTTATTATCAATAAAATATTCAATAAAATTGTGTTTTATCAACTCCCCCACACTCACCCTTTTGCACTCCTGGGCAAAACCTCATATCAAGTAAACATCAATATCTAATCAAAAAAAATTTTAAAACACATATCATTGAGATCCAAAAATTCCACACCAAGAAAAAAAATATATAATGCCTCATAGAAAACCATTATTTCAAGTTCTCTATTCATATCATTCAATATATTTCCACTTCATTTATCCTCTCATGCACAAAACACTTACACAACTAGAAAATGGAGATACTGCCACAGACCTATAGCCACGATTTTAAAACTGTGGATATAGGTGGCTATAGCCATGATTCCATGGCCTATGGACATGGTTTTGAAAACCGTGGTGATATGCCAATTTTTTCGACACCCTATAGCCACGATTTTCCAAAACTATGGCTATAGGGTTCTTGCGCTTCCGCAGGAACAAAAATTCCCACCAAAAATTTGGTGGGAATACCTATTTCCATGTTTTTAGTATGTTCCCATGGTTTTTATTAATATATATATCATAATATATATATATATACCCGAATTGTGGCGCGATGTAGTGGTAAGTGTGCTAGATTGAAAAGTGGAGGTGCAGGGATCAAATCTCGTTGGGGACATTTTTTTATTTATGCTATTGCCACAGTTTTACAAGGCTATTGTCACAGTTTTTACTGTGGAAATATCCACCTATAGCCACAGTTTAAACCATGGATATATTTCAACCGCCACTATGTCAAATTTGGAGGCCTATTGCCATGGTTTTCATAACTGTGGTAATAGGTATCTATTGCCACGATTAAAGCTGTGGAAATAGCTCAGGACCTACTATCATGGAGATAGAGGCCACTGTTTTGGGGCCTATTGCCATGGTTTTGAACTATGGAAATAGCCCTTTTTCTAGTTGTGTTACCTCAATTGACTTTTCTCTTATCACACAGATGTCAATTTTTAGCAATGTATTTCTCATACAAACTCATACAAGGGTCACCATAGGCTTGATAAATTCCTACATCACTACTCGATGTTAGTCAAGGGTATATGTTTATCATGAGGAACTTTCAGGGTTGTTCTATGGCTTTAGATTGGTAGGATTAATATGTGGAAAATTATGAGGCTAAATGAGGAGGGCTTGACTCTTTTTGAAGCAAAATTGCATTAATATAATTTTCATTTTAATATGGTCTCCTCATCAATACCCATATCATTGATTCATGTTCATCATAATGAAAAATAAAGGAATGTGAACACCATTCAACATTTCAGCAATAAAAATGTCAATCTTCTCAAACATGATTTTCTTGAAAGATCTAGATAGGCAAAACTTTCTCTCTCTATTATAATCTCCAGAAAGGCACAACTTCACTTATCATAAAAGCTCCAAAAAAGGCACAGCTTTCAATATGATTATTTTCTTCAACAGCAAACACATCTCTTCAGAATTTTATTTTCCACCTAAAATATCATAGAATGTGGTAGCACAACACAAGACAACTTCCCCCACACTGAAGTTCAACTAGATTATGCAATTTCACTTCAAGAGTTGGTTGGATAGGAAAAATTGTCTGGTAATGTTGCTAACATAACAGGTTGTTCAAGGATTCTAAGGGCTACAAGGATTAAATGTTCAAGGTAGTCCATTATAAAAAATGGATTATTTAAAATAGGGGCTTTAATACCAAACAAATGCCTCAATAATTTAAACATAAGTACCTCAAACCCTCAAGTTTTGATAGGAATAAATCAAATTCTAGTTAAATAAATCATGGTTTGGTTCTCTCAAGAAATGAGGTAAATGTAAATAATATGGAAAGAATGGTTCATAAGCCTCACAGGAAAGAGATTTCAAATATAAAGACAGTGAGATGTATCATGGGATTCAAAATTCAGTGTACTTTTCAGGAAATTACTAAATATTTAAACTTGAAACCAAGTCATTTTCAACATTCATTTAAGCTCAGTTTCAAAGGATAAATTGTTTCACTTATTTATATGGATTTCAAAATGGTGATGAGAATCATTTCATCTCAAAAGTTTCAAAAACACACAAAAAATTGAAAAATAAACACAAAATTTTTGAAAAACACATAATTTTTTTAAATCATTGAAAAACAGGAAAAAAATTGAAATTAATAAACTAAAAGGTTCCCTCCCCCACACTTAAAATATTTCATTGTCCTCAATGTGAACCAATGAGATGATATATGCACAAGAAATTCAGAATTTTAAATAGAAAAAATAATATAAAATTGAAAGGTTTAGGAACAGCCTGATATGATCAAATGATGATGGGGTCATGAAGTGTGATAAAATCCACTACATCAGTAGGAAGTCCCTCAATGTATCTCTTCAAACATTGCCCATTGAATTTAAATCTCCTTTCAATGTCCTCTTTCATGATCTCCAATGCACCATAATGAAAAACATTAGTCACAACATAAGGACCTAACTATCTGGAACACAACTTACCAGGCATCAGCTTCAGTCGTGAACTATAGAGAAATATTTTATCTTCAACTTTAAACTCCCTTTTTTGGATCATTCTGTCATGTGATGCTTTTGATATTTCCTTATAGAGACTTGAGTTCTCATATAAAGACAATTGAATCTCCTCAAGCTCTTGAATTTGCAGCTACCTTTGGATTCCATCTTGAGACAAATCCATGTTGCATTTCTTTATAGCCCAATAATATTGATGCTCAACTTCCATTGGGAGATGACACGCTTTCCCAAAAACAATCTGAAATTGGGACATACCAATGGGTGTATTGTATGCTATCCTATAAGCCCACAATGCATCATCCAAGCACTTGCTCCAATCTTTCCTATTTGGTTGCACGGTTTTCTCCAAAATTTATTTCAACTCACGATTTGAAACCATAGCCTGGCCATTTGTTTGGGGGTGGTATGGTGTTGATGTTTTGTGTGTCACCCCATACTTACAAAGAAGGGAAGAAAGATTCTGATTGCAGAAGTGTGTTCCTTGGTCAATGATGATGGCCTTCGGTACTCCAAACCTACAAAAAATCTACGCTTTGGAAAAGTCCACAACAACATTAGAATCATCATTCTTGGTGGACTTAACCTCCACCCATTTACTCACATAATCAACAACAACCAAAATATACAAAAACCAAAATTAACTAGGAAAAGGACCCACAAAATTGATGACCCACACATCAAAAATATCATATAATAATATGGGTTGTTGAGGCATCTCATGTCTCCTAGAAATGTTTCCCGTGTGTTGGAAACGTGAGAACGACTTACAATACACATGAGAATCTTGTAATAAGATAGACCATATATAATCTAGAGTCTAAAACATTCCTAACTGTCTGTTGGGGTCCAATGTGTCTACCACAAGCAAGTGTATGATATAATTGTAGAACAGACTCAAACTCATGATCAGGAACAAACCTATTAATAACTTGGTCACTACACATGTTCCATAAGTAAGGATCATCCCAAACATAAAATCTTGGCTCACTCTTTAATTTTTGGACTTAATGTTTCTTTAAATTTGTAGGGATTTCAGAGACAACAAGGTAGTTAACAAAATCTGCAAACCAAGGATGCGTACCTGAGATGGAATAAAGATGCTCATTAGGGAAAGTGTCCCGAAGTGGTACTTGGTCCATGGTGTCATCCTCTAGTGTGTGAGTAATCCTACTGATGTGTTTTGCCACCAATTTTTTTGACCCCTTCTTATCCTTTATCTCAATATAAAATTCTTGAAGAAGGAGCATCCATCGGATTAGCCTGGGCTTTGCGTCTGGTTTCTTTAAGAGGTACCTCAGAGCTGGATGGTCAGAAAAATAAACTAATTTAGAGCCCAATAAATATGAACAGAATTTATATAAAGTAATTATGACAATAAGAAAGTCCTTTTTGTGGTTGTGTAGTTTGATTGGGCTGAATCTAGTGTCCTCGATGCATAGGCAATCACATGTGAACGTCCCTCCACCCTCTGAGATAAGACAACTCCAAATGTGAATTTGGATGCGTCACACATAATCTCAAAAGGAATATCCCACCGTGGGGGTTGTATGATCAGTGGAGTGGTCAGACACTTCTTTAGCTCATCAAAGGAAGTCCTTCCAGAATCATTAAACACAAAATCAGAATCCTTTTGAAGTAATCACAACATAGGAAGAGCAATCTTACTAAAATCTTTGATGAAGCGCTGATAAAATCCTACATATCCTAGGAAAGATCTAACATCACATACACATGAAGGATAGGGTAGAGATGAAATAATATCTACCTTAGATCTATCAACCTCTATCCCATGTTTTGACACTACATGCCCTAAGACAATTCCATGCTCCACCATGAAATGACACTTTTCAAACTTCAAGACCAGATTCTTCTCAATATAATGATTAAACACCTTTCCCAAACTACTTAGACATTCATCAAATGAAGACCCATACACTGTAAAATTATCCATGAATACCTCCTTTCATTTCTCAATAAAATCATAAAAAATAATCAATGTGCATCTCTATAAGGTACTCGTGGCATTGCAAAGTCCAAATGGAATCCTTCGATAGGAAAACGTGCCAAAGGGACAAGTGAATGTAGTCTTCTCCTGATCATTTGGAGCTATAGGAAACTAAAAATACCCAGAAAATTCATCCAAGAAAAAATAGTGTGTCTTCCAAGCTAGTCACTCAAGCAACTGATCAATAAATGGGAGGGGGAAATTGTCTTTGCAAGTGGACAGATTTAGTTTCCTATAATCAATACACACATGCCAACTATTTTATACCCTCATCGGAACTAACTCCCCTTTATCATTTTTTACAACTGTAACACCAATTTTCTTAGGAACAACCTAAATAGTACTTACCCACTGAGAATCTGAAATGGGAAAGATTATACCTACCTCGATAAATTTCTCAACTTCTTTTTTAACAACTTCCAGAAGGGTTGGATTGAGTATCCTTTGTGGCTGCCTAACCGGTTTAACTCCATCCTCTAAAAGAATCTTATGCCTGCAAATGGAGGGGCTAATACCTGATATGTCCTCCAAGGTCCACCTGATTGCCTTAATGTTCTCCCCCAAAAGATTCAAAAGTTTTTCTTCAAGTTCAAAAGGAAGATTATTAGCAATTATAACAAGTAATCTCTCGCCACTCAACAAGTAGGAGTATTTTAGATTTGGTGGTAATGGATTGAGCTCTAATGAAGGGGGGTGGTGTATGGATGGAGATATTGAAGGAACTGAAATATTTGCACAAAGAGCATTAGTATCAGAATAGAAATCATCACAATCAGAGAATAAAGAATCAAATCCATCAGCATACTCAATAGCCATGTCATAATTAGAGTTCAAATGATCAGAATATGATTCCATTTCAAAATCAAATCTAAGAGATTCTTGTGTATTAGAAATAGGTGTGGAAGTAATCTTAGTCATCAAACTAGAACTAATACTCATAATCTCCCTAAGCATAGGACAATCAAATTACATGGGGTTTTTATTTGGTGGTTCAAAATGGGAGATAAAAAATGCAGAATGGTCCTTTGAGGGGTACTTCATGGAGTCCATAACATTAAATATCACAACTTCATCCCCAAAATCCATGGAAAGTGTACTCTCATTGACATTTATGATAGTTTTTTCAGTTTTGAGGAAGGTTCTACCTAAGATAATGGGATCCTGAGAACTTACCTGATCATATTCCATGTTAAGCACGTAGAAATCTGCTGGAAAGATCATGTCTCTTACCTGAAAAAGTACATCCTCAAGGACTCCCGCTGGATATGTTGTAGCTATATTTTCCAAATGCACCACTACTATCATCGAAATCATCTCACCAACCTGAAAAGAATATAATACATAGTGAGGCATCACATTTATGGAAGATCCCAAATCACAAATAACATCATAAAAGTGCAACTCCCCTATGGTGCATAGTATGGTTAATTTTCCTAGATCCTTACACTTTGTTGGAATTTCTAGAGTTTGTGTAATGAGTGCTAACACATTACTTCCAAGAATGATCCTATCATTTCCCTTGAGCCCTCTTTGATTGGTACAAAGCTCTTTTAAGAATTTGGCATACCTTGGTATTTGTTTAATGGATTCAAGTAAAGGGATATTTATCTCCACACACTTGAATGTGTCCAAAAATTATTTTTTCATCACCTCCTCAGCCATCTTCTTGGTTTGTACAAACCTGTTTTGAAATGGAAGGGGTTTAGGAGGAACATCATCAATCTTTTTCTTACCTTTATCTTTCTCTTTTTGTTGCTCTTTAGCTGGTATTGAATGGGGATTATATGGATTTGTGGTGAATCCCGGTGGAATGGTAGGTACATATCTGTCATTCATTCACTTCCCACCTCTCAATGTGATGGCACTAACATTCCCCTTGGGATTTGGATTAGGTTGGGAAGGTAGATTTCCAGAATTCTTACTTACCAGTTCATGGAGGGCAGTGAAAATCTGGCTCATTTGAGTCTCCAACTCCCTCAACTCCGAACCATGACTCTTCATCTCATTCTGTTGATTAAGAAAAATTTACTTCAAAAGGTCATTAGTGTTATAATCTACCTTGGTTGGGGTATTCCCTTGTTGTTGGCTTGTTGATGCTTGAGATTCAAATATCCTTTGGGGTTGTTGGAAACCCTATTGGTAAGGTGGAGGTTTCTAGAAGCTTTGTTGAAAAGGGGGCCTTTGTTGTTGTCCAGAGCCATACCTCATGTTTGATTGATCCTTCCACCCTTGGTTGTATATTACAGAAAAGGAATCAAACTTCTTTTGGGGATGTGGTTGTTGCTGCTGCTAATATAGTCCCCCAGGAAACATTGTTTCACAGTCTTTTGTTTCTTGTAGTTGGGGGAAACAGTCATTTGTGTGTCTTGTCTGAGTGCAAATTTTACAAGGCCTTTAAGGAGGGGGTTGATATTTCTTTTGTGCCAAAGAAATTAGACTCACCTTATTTTTCAATTCTTCCAACTTGGTATCAATCAAATGAATTAAAAGAGAATATAGACTTACCTAATGTACTCCCCTAACATGTGGTGTACCTCGATCGACAAATTGTTGGGAGTTTTAGGAAATTTTGTCGATAAACACATGTGCAGCTACTAGTGTCTTGTCCACCAATGCTCCTCCAGCTGCAGAATCCACCATACTTCTCTCCATATGTGTGATTCCTTCGTAGAAGTAATGGATGAGGAGTTTATCACTGATTTGGTGATGTGGAAAACTTGCACACAACTTCTTGAATAATTCCCAGTACACATACATTGACTCCCCTTATTCTTGATTGATCCTTGAGATCTCCTTATGAATGGAAGTGGTCCTTGATGCTAGAAAAAATATTTGCAAGAAAAGATGTTTCAAATCATTCCAACAAGTTACATCTTCGGGTTGTAAATAATACATCCAATCTTTCGCAGCACCATCAAGTGAGAATGGGGATGCTCTTAGTTTTATTTGGTCTTCAGATACATTTCTTGATTTTAGGGTTGAAAAAACCACATTAAATTCTTTTAAATTTTTATTGGGAACCTCACCATATAGGCCATGAAATTTTGGAAGAAGATGAATTAACCCAGATTTTAGTTCAAAGTCTGATTCGAGATTCGGGTATGCAATACAATTTGGTTGATAGTTAATATCAGGTGCAGCCAATTCTAGAATAGTTATATTAAGTTCATTTCCATTATTTTCATCCATTGGTTCTTGTTTTATTTTGTAATTATAAGCCTTTATAATTTCAATGTTCTTGGAGTGGTGAAATTCTCCAACTATTTGAATGTTGAAACTTCTCGTAGACTGAGAATGTCTGATTCGATCCCAAAGGCTGCATTCAATCTCAGAGTCAAGATCTAAGAGATCTTTGGGATTTTTTCTTTTCATAAATAAAATAAAAATTAAATGAAGGAAATTAGACCATAGTAAAATAAAAATGAGAAGTTTGAATTGATGGTCCAAAAAGAAGAATAAGAAAATAAAAGAAGAAAATAAATTCTGATTGGGTAAAGAAGGAAGAAAGAATAGAAGAATTAAATAAAGTGTAAAATAAAATAAATAACTCTAATTGGTTGAAATAATTACTTACCTCCCCAGTAATGGTGCCAATTTTAAAGGCGTTTTCATGGGCACTTTCGAATGATGTTCGGTTTTGGGTTACTTAGGTGCAGTAGAGTGGTTGACCAAGGTCGTCTCTCAAAGGAGGAAGAAAATTAAAACAACATCTTAAAGGTATTCTAAAAATAAAATAAAATAGAATAAAAACACTACTTGAAATGATGGGGGTTTTTTATTGTTTATAAATCTATAAGAAGTTTGTTGGAAGAAGATTGTATTTTTTTTAGTTTTGAAATGAAGTTCGATTAAAATGACACAATAAGAAGATATTTTTTAAATATTTAGAAGGCGTAATCAATATAACTCTACCTTTTCACTCAATTATTTTTCTTTTTCATTTAAATTAATATCCAATTAATTATAATCCTCTAATTTGTTAACCCTTGAACCCTATGGTAGTAAAATTAACAACAAAGATGAAATTACTTAAAACCTAGGCTAGCTTCGGAACACGTAATCGCAGCACCCTATTTTGATTGATTCTATAAGGATAGATTATGATCCATGGTTAATTAGAGAACATATAAATTTAGTAAATGATGATTAATTTAGTTTAGGTAATATATTTTAACTCTTAAAACTTATCTCATGTGGTATTGTATTGCCGATTAAGTTCGCGCTTTCACAATTTACGCAAAATCTCGACCTCATGTGTTTTTGCGTTAATTGTTCAATTTCTTCCTCAGTTTATTATAATTAAAAAAAATAAATTAATTAATCATATTAACTTAATTACAGTATCTCGTTGATTCAAAATAAATTAATGAATAAGTTAATAGGTAGATCGATTACTAAAAAGGGCTACTCTTCCATGGGTGGTGTACTCATCGTGGAGAAGTTTTTCATGAGTAAAGGATTGAAAGGTTAGAACCCAATATCATATCTACTCTTGATTACAAACCAATTAGGAAGATTAAAATAATAATAAAAGGGAAAACACAAAAGATTAATTGAAGAAATTTTCAAATTACAAGCATCAAATCAAAGAAATACAAAGAGGATGTGGGAGAGGAGAGCCTTTTTGGAAGAGATGTTTGCATAAGGATTTACTTCTTCCAAGAGTTTTGAGGGGCTCCCAAGAGATACACTTTCGGAAATACCTTCCCAATTCCAATACCATCCCTCCCAGAGAGTGAAAACCCCATTTAAAGAGTGTTTTTAAGGGTTAGGGTTACATAACTTTATTAAGTGTGAAATGAAAACTTGGCTAAATATTTTATTCCAAGTTGAACCATATAGTTGACCTTTAAAACGCGTGAATTGTCTGACCTTATAGAAGGATTATTTGTTCCTAATTATGTCCCTGATCTTATCTCCAAATTTGGGTTTAATCCAAGTCTGGATGAAGAAGATACGCCCCAAATAGTAAAGTGGTGTCCAATCTGGATGGTTCTGTCCAACTTTGTCTTCATGGCCCATTTGCTCCACTCAAATGCATCATCCAGCTCTCATGTCCTAAATAGAATTTTCATCCCATTAAGTCAAGAAAAAATTTACAAAATATTAATTCAAAATATTTTACATAACAATATTTATGCCCTAAATACTACAGTAAATTTTAAAAGGGTAAAACTGTAATTTTCATCAAATTTGAAAATGAATGATCTAATCCCAAATATTTCATAATTGATCATATTTAGAATAATTTTGAGGAAATTATATCATTTATTATCAATAAAATATTCAATAAAATTGTATTTTATCATCTACACTTTCTGGACTCCTATCTGAGGATAGAACATCATGCTCATCTAAAACTGAGCCTCTTGTAAGATTCTCTACAATTGATATGTAAAATAAGTTTCATGATATGAGACAATAATTAATGGAAAACCATGAAGTTGTAAAATCTCATGAACATACAAGCATCCTAATATTTCTACTGAACTTTTTTCTCTGGTAGCAAGGAAGTGGACCAACTTAGTGAGTTTATCTATAATCTCCTAGCTAATATCACAACTACTCATCAAAATCTTGTCATGAAATCCATGGATATATTATCATAATTATAATCTAGAACCTCAAGGGTCTGGGCCAACCCCACTAGAATTTGATGTCTAACCTTCACCTATTGACAGTTTAGGCATCAAGATATGAACTCAAAAATAACCCTCTTAATCTTTTTCCACCAAAACTATAGATGAAATTTCTAGTGAATATTCAAAACTCCAGGATGTATCATTAAGGGAGATGTATATAACTCTCCTAGAACCTCCTCTCAAAGTGAGACTGACATAATTATTTACCTCTATAAGAGAATTATGTGATCTTTATCTTTAAAAAAATCCATTATGTTCATGTCCTATGAATATCTTGTCCCAAAAGACCTTGAAATCAATTTCCCCCAATTTTTGTTCCCTAACATGCTATAAAATCAAAGCAGTCACAACCATCGATCAAAGTTATTTCACTTCTCTCTCCTACACAAAAGATAACCACAACGAGATCAATTACTCTAACACCTCACCTAGAAACTAAGAATGAAATTTCCTACCAGGAGAATTTGTCATTATATTCCCTTTCCCAAGAGTATAGACTATCTCAAAGTCATAGTCATGTAGGAACTCCAACCATTGTCTTTGTCTCAGGTTGAGAACTCTCTGAGTGACGATGTATCTAAGACTATTTTGGTCAGAATAAACATAAATTCACTCACCAAGAAGGTAGTGTCACAATTTTTTTAGGGAGAACATCGTAGCTGCCATCTCTAAGTCATGAGTTGCATAGTTCTACTCATGGGGTCTTAGTTATATAGATCCTTAGGATACCACTATCTTCCTATACATCAAACCATAGCCAATCCTATCTCTATAGGCATCAAATAACTCTACATACTCAACCACCACTTTTAGAAACCTCAAGAAGAGAGTTCTTGTCAACTTATGACATAACTCCTCAAAGTACTTCTGAAAATTCTATGTCCAGATAAAAGGTTACCCCTTTCAGGTCAAGATAGTCAAGGGAGACACAATCTTAGAGAATTTTAGAATGAATCTCCGGTAATATCCAACCAACTCAAGGAATATATGAACCTCCTTCACACTCTTGGGTGGATCCTATAAGAACCCGGTTCTTATTCTTGAGGTACGGGTTTCTTCCTTTCTCTTTTCCTTAAGTGTTTTTGAGAAAATAAGGAAAATGGGGAACAATCCTAAATTTTAGGAATACATGCCGTGTACTTTTCCACACGCCATGTACTTTTGGCCGTGTGGGATGAGTACACAGGGTGTGTAGCCATGTTGGTGACTACGGGTGTAAAAACCGACTACACGCCGTGTAGTGGTCCTTTACACGTCGTGTAGTCAGTCGGAAGACGAAACAGTAAGGCGGTGGGAGTAGCCTCCAGCTGGGCGGCAGTACACGCTGTGTAGTCGGGAATACACACCGTGTACTCATGTCAACGAATGAACAATTTTGCGGTGCCGCCAGATGAACAATTAAATGAAGTACACGCCATCTACTCGGAATTACACGCTGTGTACTTTGTTTTTTTCACTTAAAATGGGAAGTATACAACCCTTTTCATAGGGAAGGATTAGAACCAGATGGGAGATCATGAGGGGACAACCGAATCTTTGAGGATCTCTAGATCTAGGGTTGGGAATCTTTTTCTGCCTCGGACGATCTCGTTGGAACCGCGCGGGTAAGCCCTCTCATCTCCTGGCGTAGTTCTTGCCAAATCTTCCTCTAATAGAAGTTATATGGGTTTAAGCCAGTTTTCTTTCACCTCAGATCAACCTTGTTCTGGAAAGATTCATGGAACGTCATTCGAGTATACTGATCAGGGTTGTTTAAGGTAGGTGGCTTGGTGTTTAATTTTCCAACTGTTGTGCGTTTGTGTGTATTTTTGTGATACGCGCCCATGAATGGGGTGTTGTATGGCTGAGGCCTTATTGAATTAAATACCTAGGATTTTATAGGTAATTTAAATGTGATAATAAACTACTATTTGGGATCACTTCTTGGATCCAGGACCACCCCGGGGGTGTGTTCCTCTATTTATCCATTTGGTCAGGATACCCGAGGGTATGCCTTTATAATAATGATTATAGAATTTCCTTGAGAGGAATTGCTTTTTTATTGCATGTGTATTGTTTTTTTACATGTTGGGAATGACCTGGTTACTTGTTTAGTCTGAGGGCAA
Source organism: Viscum album (assembly GCA_963277665.1). NCBI lineage: Eukaryota > Viridiplantae > Streptophyta > Magnoliopsida > Santalales > Viscaceae > Viscum > Viscum album. The sequence goes on along the minus strand of OY728136.1, from coordinate 798,465,030 downwards.
TGTTGTGATTATCCTGTGGGCAACGTACTACTTAGCCTGTGGGCAACTTCTTCCGTTCCTGTGGGCAGTTGATTCTGTGCCTGTGGGCAACACCTCATATGCCTGCGGGCAATATTTGATATTCCTGTGGGCATATTCCTGTGTTGAATTCTCCTTACCTAAGGGTAAGGGATTACACGTTTGAGTACACTGACTGTTTTCATAGAAATTCACTGTGGTGGTTTCTTAATAATAAATAATGAAATGAATGTTAAATGGCAATATAACTAGTAAAGTTAGTTACTTTTGAGTACTTCTTAGTTTATTACATTTACTTTTGAACACTATTGTTGCATGTTTACACATAGTTGAGCACGAGACTTTGGTGGGTGCCTACTGGGATTTATTTCTCACACCCTGTTTGGGTCATGCTTTTCGGCCCAAACAGATTACGTTTCTACAGGTATGGATAAGGGCAAAGGTCCCTTTACAGGTACTTGATTATTGTTTAGGAGTAGGGGATCATGGGATCGGTCTTGGACTCGTGATGCTACCAGCTATTTTGTTTTTATTTGTTGTATTTTATTGTTATGTAACATGTTCTGGCTGTATTCTTAGAACTTGATTCATGTTGCATCAACATTATGGATGACTGTTGGTTGTTTTACTACAGTTTTTTATCTTAAATGTGTATGGTTTATTTCTTCTTCTGTTGTAGTATTCTTTTTACTTTATTCTGTTGCGCTACACTTTGAAAAATGAGGGCATAGTTTCCCCACTATCAGACTGGGCCCTCGCTGCTAGTCGGCAGCCTCTGGCGTTTGGGGAAATGCACTTGAGGTCTCGTGGAGAACCGGGTTCTGGGCACCTGTGGAGTGGTACCCGGAACCGGGACGTTACAAAGTGGTATCAGAGGTGTTCTTTTCTTTGACTTACTGTTTGGAGCCTTAGTCAGTGATATGACGAGAATGGTAGTTGGTAATAAGTTGTGCTCGGGCGTAGCTAACCCGTGTACAGGGAAAAGCCAATTTACCTCGTGCTGCAATTTTTCTGATTTTGCAATGTTACAGTTGATTTGATTTCACCGAAGGGTGACACACTTGTATTTTGTTGTTTAAATTTTATCCTTGGGTTCTATTTAGTTGCAACCCGATGAGATGAGGGTATTCCATCTCATGCATCATTTAGGCACATGCTAGAAATCACGTTCCATGCATAGTTTCCATGCCATGTAGGTGCATTAGAAATTGCATGTTGTTGTGATAGATGTTATGCTAGTAAAAGCATGCTGTTTTGATAGATTCTTGGATAGATACCTGCTGTTTGATAGGGTATTATTGTGGGAGCCTGATTTTATAATGGACGCCAAACTTTGGTTTTTAGGAATTATGGTCCCTCATTGACCGAATTTTGGTGGATCATTGGCTGTTTATCCAGTTATAACACATATAAGATGAAAAACTTTGATTCGCGGGGAGTATAGGCCCTCACGGATCGGAATTTGGCACTTAGGTGTTGTTTTTCAGTATTTTCTGGGTTTCGGAGAAGTTTCTGAGGCATACTGTTTGGAAACCCAGTATACACGCCGTGCAGTACCTTAAACACTCCGTGTATGTTCTTCTGTTTGGGGAGAAAAGAAAACTTTTTGAGTACACATTGTGTAGTCTAAGTACATGTCGTGTAGTATCTTCCCATGTCATAGACCGTGTGGGCGGGGACACGGGAAAGGGAAATTCTCAGGGGGAACACACCGTGTAGTGGAAGTACACGTCGTGTAGTGTTGACCTGGAGTCCGGCCGTGTAACTAACAACACAGACAAAGGAGACATTACCATATACACGTTGTGTCCACTATGGAACATGTCTTGTGGTATGACTTGGGAACCTGGTCGTGTAACTAACAACACGGGTCGGTGTAACCCCTTCGTGTACACGCCGTGTAGTTGGAGCCGTGTATCCGGCCGTGTAACTTACAACATGGGTCGGCGAAGCTAGTCTAGTACACGTCATGTACCTGTGGGACACGCCGTGTAGTCTTGACCGGTGACAGACCGTGTGGACTTATCCATGTGGCTGGGAAAAGGGGAAGTGTACATGCCATGTGTGAGTGTAACAGGCCATGTAGTATCAATCCGAGTAGTCGGCCATGTCACAAACGACATGGGATGTTTGAAAATTACACCATACACGCCGTGTAGAGTATATACACGCTGTATAGTTTTGTTTAATGGTAGTCGTGTGGCTTGGCCGTGTAGAAGGACCTGGGCAGGGGAATAAAATTCAGGTACATGTAGTGTAGTCAGTATACACGCCATGTAGTCTTGTTGTGAAAACTTAAATTCCTTCTTCCTCCTGTTTCCCTTTTGGTTTCTTCATTTTCAGACTATGATAATTTTGATCTAAGGTGTTAGTTTGACCTAGTAGTGTCATGCCGCTGAGACGTTCACACGTTGTTCGCCAGGAGAGCGGCAATGAGTATACTCCGAAGATGGTGGGCCATGAGATACCAGTTGATCCTCCAGCAAAGCCAGATGCAGCACCAGCTGTTATACCAGACACAGGCGCAAAGGCGCAGTTCTGTGAAGGCTTTATACTGTTCATGCAGACCTTTCAGGGAGCGCCGTCGGCTGCCACATCTATGGCCGAGCTGACTCGTATCTTCCAGCAGCAGCATCCACCTACGTTTACAGGGGATGGTGGACCATAGGCTGAGGAGTCTTGGCTGGGGTTGATGCAGACTATTTTCGAGCACTTAGAGACACCTCCAGGGCATAGGGTGAAGCTCGCGACTTATATGCTACGTGATTCCACCAAAAGGTGGTGGGGCATTACCACCCAGTCAGAGCATCACAGAGACATGGCATGGGAATATTTCCAGACAGCCTTCTATGAATTCTTCTTCCCAGAGACGTTGAGGGCATATCAACTTGAGAGTTCATGAATTTGCAGCAGGGTGCTATGTCAGTGATGGATTATTCTGCTCATTTCACGGAGCTTTAGTGTTTTTCACCTGTTCCGGTGGGCGATGAGACGCTGAGAGCCAGACGCTTTGAGGATGGTCTTCGATATGACATCCTAGCACTGGTTAATGTTTTTAGGTTGCCTTTAGTACATTCTATTTTGAACCAGGCACTAATTACAGAGAGGAACCTGTGGGAAGCTAGTAGTGTGGGCCAGGGCGGTTCAGCACCAGTTTCTGGTACAATTCCTACTGGTAAGAGGAAGAGACAAATAAACTTCTCTCAGGGTGGTAGTATCAGTTATAGGAATATTTCAGGTGGTCAGGTCATGTGCTACCAGTGTGGTAAGGAGGGGTAAAAGAGACCTTAGTGTCCACGAGACCCAGTGGAGTGCCAAGCTTGCGGCAGGATGGGTCATCTGCAGTGCTTTTGTGGGGCATTTCGACTAGTGGCTAGTGAGAGGGGTTATGTGCAGACTCTGCGTGCGGGGGTAGGACCAGCTACTTCTTACCACTCGGAAAACTGGAATACGCCAGAGCGTGCAGGCAAAGATGGTGGTCGTGGCCATGGTAGCCAGACACTAGGATCTCAGAGGCAGCAGGGCATAACAGCTCTGGGTAGCTAGGCTATGTCACAGGGTCGCGGCACTAGACAGGCATATGCAGTGCAATAGACCAAGCAGAAGCTGGATCTCGAACCTTCTACTGTCATAGGTACTATTCTAGTAGCTTCTATCTTATCTTCAGTGCTTTTTGATATGGGCACTACATATAGTTTCATATATGTACCCGTTTTGGAGAGCCTTGGGCTCTGTGTTTCTACTTCTTCTGTTGTTATGACGTTAGACACTCTGTTGGGGACTAGAATGGCTAGTGTGAGTCAGTGCAAGGAGTGCCCCCTTGAGGTTTGTGGGTGTCACTTCCTTTGGGACCTCCATGTCTTAGATATGACGAGCTATGATGTCATTCTAGGGATGGACTGGTTGGTTCCCTTTCGAGCCTTTGTGGATTGCTACCGTCGCAGGGTGAATTTCACGTCACCAGAGGGCAGAGTGTTTCTATACAAGGGCGAGTGGGATGTTCAGGAAAGTCAAGCTAGACCAGAGCATCATGGGCAAGGTGGTATCATAGCCCAGATTTCGATCTTATATCTGGACAACCAAGGGACTTGTCAGAAGTATTTCCCACCAGTGGTTGATCATTTCAGGGATGTATTCCCTGATGACTTTTCAGGTCTTCCTCTGAAGCATGAGGTGGATTTCTCTATTGAGCTTGTGTCAGGAGCATCACCAGTGTCCATTCCTCCTTATAGGATGGATACACCAGAGTTGCAGGAGCTCAAGATATAGTTAGAGGAGTTACAGACAAAGGGTTTCATGTGACCCAGTACTTCTCCTTGTGGTTCTCCTTTCCTTTTTGTGAAAAAGTCGGACGGTACCCTCAGAATCTGTGTGGATTATCGGAAGTTGAATCAGTTGACGGTTAAGAACTGATATCCCTTTCCAAGGATTTATGATCTTTTTGATCAACTTTTTGGAGTACGAGTGCTCTCGAAGATTGACTTGAGATCAGGATATCATCAGCTGCGCGTTAGACCATCAGATATACCTCTCACAGCTTTCAGGAGCAGGTATGGTCTATATGAGTATACGGTTATGCCGTTCGGACTCACAAACGCACAAGAAGTTTTCATGGCTCTGATTAATCGTATGTTCCATCATTATCTGGATTCATTTGTGGTAGTATTCGTGCACGATATCTTGGTGTACTTTGACACTCGACATGACCATGACAACCATCTTGAGATCATATTGAGTACACTGAGAGAGTATTGGTTATATGCTAAGCTCTCAAAGTGCCACTTTTGGATGGACCAGATACACTTCCTGGGTTATATCATCTCAGAGGCAGGAGTTGCAGTAGACCCAGAGATGGTGAGAGCAGTAGTTTCCTTGGAGTAGCCTAAGAACGTTTTTGAGATACGGAGTTTCTTAGGTCTGGCCGGTTACTAAAGGCATTTTATACAGGACTTCTCCCACTTAGCATCACCGTTGACGGGCTTGACTAAGAAGGGTGTGAAGTTCATTTGGTCGGAATCTTGCGATATAGCCTTTCAGGAACTGAAGGGAAGGTTGACATCAGCACCGATCATGATACTCCCAGAGCAGGGGTGGAGCTATACAGTTTACTGTGATGTATCATGGATTGGGCTGGGAGCTGTGTTGATGTAGGGTGATCGAGTTGTTGCGTACGGGTCTCAGCAGTTGAGGCCACATGAGAGGAATTACCCGATGCATGATCTCAAGTTGGATTCAGTCGTTCATGCGTTGCACCCTTGGAGGCATTATCTCTTGGGAGAGCATTTTGTGGTTTTCATCGACCAAAAAAGTCTCAAGTACATCTTTACCCAGTGTGACTTGAACCTGAGACAGTGAAGGTGGGTTGAATACCTTCAGTCCTTTGATTTTGAGCTTGCCTATGCACCTGGTAAAGGTAATGAAGTAGCTGATGCACTGAGCTGGAGGACTCAGATACAGGTAGTGCAAGAGGCCAGTGGTGAATGGCAGCTTATGGCTTTGTTCTATGAGATTCATTTTGAGGTGCACGACAGTCAGGGTTAGACCTATATTTCATCTTTAGATGTGACTTCTATCCTCTTGGATAGAGTGAGGATGAGACAGCTATCTGATTCAGAAGGCCTAGTTCTATGGGAGTCAGTGGCAAGTGAGGACCCTCCTCCTGGTTGGACGATAGGCAATGATGAATTTTTGTGTTTCCATGGACAGGGGTGGGTTCCAGGGGATATACGCGAGGAGCTTATGCGGGAGTTTCATGCTTCATCTTGGGCAGTTCATCCCGCAATTACCAAAATGTACCGTGACTTGAGACGTTAGTACTGGTGGCCGGGTAGGAAGAGAGATATAGCTGGTTTTGTTACGAGGTGTTCCACCTATCAGCAGGTGAAGGCGGAGCATCAGAGGCCAGCCGGACTGTTATAGCAGTTACCTATTCCAGAGTGAAATGGGATGATGTCATGATGGAATTCGTGACAGGGTTGACGAGGTCACCACGAGGCAATGATGTTGTGTGGGTTGTTGTGGACAGACTCAGGTAGCTCACTTTTTTCCGATCAAGGAGACCTTTGGAGTTTACAAGCTCAGGAATTTGTATATCCGAGAGATCATACATCTTCATGGGGTCCCTCGTTCTATCGTTTCTGATAGGGATTCCTGTTTTACGTCTCGTTTCTGGCAGAGTTTTCAGAGGGTACTGGGTACACAGGTGCTTATGAGCACATCTTACCACCCTCGGACTGATGGTCAGTCAGAGCGTACGATATGGGTTCTTGAGGACATGTTGCGTGCATCTTTCCTAGACTTTGGTGGCTCTTGGGAGAATCATATACCCCTATTCAATTTTTCCTATAATAATAGTTTTCAAGAATCTATTGAGATGGCACCTTACGAGGCATTATATGGTAGGCCATGCCGATCACCCTTGTGCTGGTTAGAGGTAGGTGAGGCAGCTTTACTGGGTCCACATCTCGTGCAGGAGACTTCTAAGAAAGTCCAGTTGATTCAGAAGTGGATGGCTACAGTACAGTCTCCTCAAGAATATTATGCTGATCGCCGTAGACGAACCTTGGAGTTCGTGGTCGGGGATCTTTTTTTCTTGCGTGTTTCACTGAGGTTGGGACACAGGCAGATCAGGAGATAGGGTAAACTTTCACCGAGGTAGGTGGTGCCATTTGAGATTCTGTAGAGATTCGGGCTGGTTGCCTATCAGTTGCAGTTACCACATAGGTATCGACCCATGTATGAAATCTTCCATGTATCTCAGTTGCGTCTCTATCATTTAGACATGTCTCACATCTTTCAGCCCGAGGAGGTTGAGCTTGAGGTAGATGCGTCCTTTAAAGAGAATCTGATTCGTATTGTTGATAAGAGCATGAAGGTTCTCCGAGGCCGATCAGTTCCTCTCGTATGGGTGCTATGGCAGCATGGTCAAGTGCAGGACGAAACCTAGGAGCGGGAGACCGACGTACGTGCTAGTGGCCGGAGTTGTTTACAGCTATATCTTCACCACCCTTGGAAGTTAAATTCGGGGACGAATTGCTTTAAGGGGGAAAGTTTGTAAGAACTCTGTTCTTATTCTTGAGGTACAAGTTTCTTCCTTTCTCTTTTCATTAAGTTTTTTTGAGAAAATAAGGAAAATGGGGAACAATCCTAAATTTTAGGACTACACTCCATGTACTTTTCCACACGCCGTGTACTTTTGGCCATGTGGGATGAGTACACAGGGTGTGTAGTCATGTTGGAGACTACAGGTGTAAAAACTGACTACACACCCTGTATTAGTCCTTTACACGCCGTGTAGTCAGTCGGTAGATGAAATAGTAAGGTGGTGGGAGCAGCCGCTAGCTGGGCGACAGTACACGTCGTGTAGTCGAGAATACACGTCGTGTACTCATTTCGACGGATGAACAGTTTGGCGGTGCCTTCAGATGAACAGTCAAATGAAGGAAGTACACGTCGTGTAATCAGAAGTACACAACGTGTACTTTGTTTTTTTACATAAAATGGGTAGTAGCCAACCCTGTTCATAGGTCATGCTTAGAACCGGACATGAGATTGGAAGGGGATGGCCGAATCTTCGAGGATCTCCAGATCGAGCGTCGGGAATTCATTTCTGCCTCTGACGATCTCGTTGGAACCACGCGTGTAAGCCCTCTCATCTCCTGGCGTAGTTCTTTCCAAATATTCCTCTAATGGAAGTTATATAGGTTTAAGCGAGTTTTCTTTCACCTCAGATCTACCTCATTCCGGGACGATTCGTGGAACGTCGTTCGAGTATACTGATCAGAGGCATTTAAGGTAGGTGGCTTGGTGTTTAATTTTCCAACTGTTGTGCGTTTGTGTGTATTTTTGTGATACGCGCCCATGAATGGGGTGTTGTATGGCTGAGGCCTTGTTGAATTAAATACCTAGGATTGTATAGGTAATTTAAATGTGATAATAAACTACTCTTTGGGATTTTTTCTTGGATCCAGGACCACCCTGAGGGTGTGTTCCTCTATTTATCTGTTTGGTCAGGATACCTGAGGGTATGCCTTTATAATAATGATTATTGAATTTCCTTTAGAGGAATTTCTTTTGTATTGCATGTGTATTTCTTGTTTACATGTTGGGCATGGCCTGGTTACTTGTTTATCCTGAGGGAAGTGTTGAGATTTTTTTGTGGGAAACATACTACTTAGCCTGTGGGAAACTTCTTCCATGCTTGTGGGCAGTTGATTCTGTGCCTGTGGGAGACACCTCGTACGCCTGCAGGCAATATTCGATATGCCTATGGGCAGATTCTTGTGTTGGATTCTCTTTACCTGAGGGTAAGGGATTATGCGTCTGAGGACACTGATTGTTTACATAGAAATTAACTGTTGTGGTTTCTTAATAATAAATAATGAAATGAATGTTAAATGGAAATATAACTGGTAAAGTTAGTTACTTTTGAGTACTGCTTAGTTTATTGCATTTACTTTTGCACACTGTTGTTTCATGTTTACACACAGTTGAGCACAGGACTTTGGTGGGTGCCTATTGGGATCTATTTCTCGCACCCTGTTTGGGTCATTCTTTTCAGCCCAAATAGATTACGTTTCTGTAGGTATGGATAAGGGAAAAGGTCCATTTACAGGTACATGATTGCTGCTAAGGAGTAGGGGAGCATGAGACCGGGCTTAGTCTTGTGATGCAACTGGCTTATTTGTTTTGTTTTATGGTATTGTATTGTTGTGTAACATGTTCTGGCTGTTTTCTTAGAACTTGAGGCATGTTGCATCAACATTATGTATGATTGTTGGTTGTTTTACTGCAGTTTTTATCTTAAATGTGTATGGTTTATTGCTTCCGTTGTTGTTGTATTCTTTTTAATTTATTCTATTGAACTACACTTTGAAAAATGAGGGCATAGTTTCCCCACTATCAGACTTGGGCCCTCACTGCTAGTCGGCAGCCTCTCGCGTTTGGGGAAATGCGCTTGAGGTCTCGTGGAGAACTGGGTTCGGGGCACTCATGGAGTGGTACCCGGAACCGAGACATTAAAAAGTGGTATCAGAGGTGTCCTTTTCTTTAACTTACTGTTCGGAGCCTTAGCCAGGGATAGGATGAGAAAGGTAGTTGGTAATAAGTTGTGCCCGGGCGTAGCTAACCCGTGTACAGGGAAAATCCAATTTACCTCATGTTGTAATTTTTCTGATTTTTCAATGTTACAGTTGATTTGATTTTACCAAAGGGTGACGCACTTGTATTGTGCTGTTTATATTTTATCCTTGGGTTCTATTTAGTTGCAACCCGATGAGATGAGGGTATGCCATCTCATGCACCATTTAGGCACATGATAGAAATCACGTGCCATGCATAGTTTCCATGCCATGTAGGTGCATTAGAATTTGCATGTTGTTGTGATAGATGTTTTGCTAGTAAAAGCATATTGTTGTTATAGTTTCTTGGATAGATACCTGCTATTTTATAGGGTATTATTGTGTGAGCCGAATTTTTGAATGGACGCAAAACTTTGGTTTTTGGGGAGTATGGGCCCTCATTGACTGAAATTTGGTGGATCATTGGGTGTTTATCCGGTTATAACACATATAAGATGCCAAAATTTGATTCTCGGGGAGTATGGGCCCTCACGGATCGAAATTTCTCACTTAGGTGTTGTTTTTTAGTATTTTCTGGGTTCCGGAGAAGCTTCTGAGGCATACTGTCTGGACACCCAGTATACACGCCGTGTAGTACCTTCAACATGCCGTGTATGTTCTTCTGTTTGGGGAGAAAAGAAAACTTTTTGAGTACACGCCGTGTAGTCTAATTACACACCGTGTAGTCTCTTCCCGTGTCATAGATCGTGTGGGCGGGGACACGGGGAAGGGAAATGCTCGGGGCGAACATGATGTGTAGCGGAAGTACACGCTGTGTAGTGTTGACCCAGAGTCCGGCCATGTAACTAACAACACGGATGGAAGAGACCTTACCATATACACACCGTGTCCACTATGGAACACGCCATGTAGTCTGACCTGGGAACTCGTCCGTGTAACTAACAACACAGGTCGGTGTAACCCCTTCGTGTACACGCCGTGTGTATATTGAACATGTCATGTAGTTGGAGTTGTGTATCCGGCCATGTAACTAACAACACGGGTCAGTGAAGCTCGTCTAGTACACACTGTGTACCTGTGGGACATGTCGTGTAGTCTTGACCGGTGATAGACCGTGTGGACTTAGCCGTGTGTCTAGGAAACGGGGAAGTTTACACGCCGTGTGCGGGTGTAACATGCCGTGTAGTATCAAGCCGAGTAGTCGGCCATGTCACAAACGACACGGGTAGTTGGAAAATTACACCATACATGCCGTGTAGAGTATATACACACCGTGTAGTTTTGTTTAACGGGAGCCATCTGGCTTGGCCATGTATAAGGACCCGGGCAGGGGAAGAAAAGTCAGGTATAAGCCGTTTAGTCAGTATACACGCCATGTAGTCTTTTTGTGAAAACTTAAATACCTTCTTCCTCCTATTTACCTTTTGGTTTCTTTATTTTCATACTATGATAATCTTGATCTAAGGTGTGTGTTTGACCTAGTAGTGTCATGCCGCTAAGACGTTCACGCGTTGTTCTCCAAGAGAGCGGCAACGAGTATACTCCAGAGATGGTGGGACATGGGCTACCAGTTGATCCTCTAGCAGAGCCAGATGCGGCGCCAGTCATTATACCGGACACAAGCACGGAGTCGCAGTTCCGTGAAGGCTTTATGCGGTTCATGCAGACCTTATAGGGAGCACCACCGGCAGCCACATCTATAGCCGAGCTGACTCGTATCTTCCAATAGCAGCATCCTCCTACGTTTACAGGGGATGGAGGTCCACAGGCTACAAAGTCTTGGATGGGGTCGATGCAGACTATTTTCGAGCACCTAGATATGCCTCCAGGGCGGAGGGTCAAGCTCGCGACTTATATACTGCGTGATTCCACCAAAAGGTGGTGGGATGTTACCACCCAGTCAGAGCATCATAGAGACATGTCGTGGTAAGATTTCCAGATAGCCTTCTATGAATTCTTCTTCCCAGAGATGCTGAGGGAAGATCGAGCTCGAGAGTTCATGAATCTGCAGTAGGCCGCTATTTTAGTGTTGGATTATTCTGCTCATTTAACTGAGCTTCAGCGTTTTGCACCCGATCTGGTGGGCGATGAGACGCTTAGAGCCAGACTCTTTGAGGATGGTCTTCGATATGACCTCCAAGCACTGGTGAATTTTTTCAGGTTACCTTCAGTACATGCTATTTTGAACCAGGAACTGATTACAGATAGGAACCTGCAGGAAGCTAGTGGTGTGGGCCAAGGTGGTTCAGCACCGGTTTCTGGTACTATTTCTACTGGTAACAGGAAGAGATAGATGGACTTCTCTCAGGGTGGCAGTATCAGTCAGAGGAATGTTTCAGGTGGCCAGGTCATGTGCTACCAGTGTGGTAAGGAGGGGTACAAGAGACCTTAGTTTCCACAAGACCCAGTGGAGTGTCGATCTTGTGGCAGTATGGGTCATCTGCAACGCTTTTGCAGGGCGTTTCCACCAGTGGCTAGTGAGAGGGGTTCTGTGCGGACTCCGCATGCAGGTGCAGGACCAGAAGCTTCTTAACAAATGGGAAACTGGAATACGTCAGGGCGTGCAGGCAGAGATGGTGGTCGTGGTCGTGGTATCCAGACACCAGGATCTCAGAGGCAGCAGGGCGGGATAGTTCAGGGTATCCAGGCTGTGTCGCAGGGCCGCGGCACTGGATAGGAATATGCAGTGCATCAGACCCAGCAGAAGAAGGATCCCGGACCTTCTACTGTCAGAGGTATTATTCTAGTAGCTTCTGTCTTATCTTCAATGCTTTTTGATACGAGCGCTACGCATAGTTTCATATATGTGCCCGTTGTGGAGAGCCTTGGGCTCTGTGTTTCTACTTCTTCTATTTTTATGACGTTAGACACTCCTTTGGGGACTAGAACAGCTAGTGTGCATCAGTGCAAGGAGTTCCCCCTTGAGGTTGGTGGGTGTCACTTCCTTTGGGACATCTATGTTTTAGAGATGATGAGCTATGATTTCATTATTGGGATGGACTGGTTGGTTCCCTTTCGAGCCTTTGTGGATTTCTACTGTCGTAGGGTGAATTTCACGTCACCAGAGGGCAGAGTGTTTCTATACAAGGGCGAGTGGGATGTTCAGGCGAGTTGAGCTAGACTAGAGCATCATGGGAGAGGTGGTATCATAGCCCAGATTGCGAGATTATATCTAGATGACTAGGGGACTTGTTAGAAGTATTTCCCTCCAGTGGTTGATCGTTTCAGGGATGTCTTCCCGGATGACTTTTCAGGTCTTCCTCCAGAGCGTGAGGTGGATTTCTCTATTGAGCTTGTGCAAGGAGTATCACCTATGTCCATTCCTCCTTATAGGATGGCTACACTAGAGTTACATGAGCTCAAGAGACAGTTATAGGAGTTATAGGCAAAGGGGTTCATCCGACCAAGTACTTCTCCTTGGGGTTCTTCTGTCCTTTTTGCAAAAAAGGCGGAAAGTACCCTCAGACTCTGTGTGGATTATCAGAAGCTGAACCAGTTGACGGTTAAGAACCGATATCCCTTACCAAGGATTGATGATCTTTTTGATCAACTTCCTGGAGCACGAGTGTTATCAAAGATTGACTTGAGATCAGGATATAATCATATGCACGTTAGACCATCAGATATACCTCTCACAGCTTTCAGGAGCAGGTATATTCTATATGAGTATACGGTTATGCCGTTCGGACTCACGAACACACCAGCAGTTTTCATGGCTCTGATGAATCGTGTGTTCCATCCTTATCTAGATTCTTTTTTGGTAGTATTCATAGACGATATCTTGGTATACTCTGACACTCGACACGACCATGCCACCCATCTTGAGATCGTATTGAGTACACTGAGAGAGCATCGGTTATATTCTAATCTCTCAAAGTGCCGCTTTTGGATGGACCATATACACTTCCCAGTAGACCCAGAGAAGGTGCAAGCAGTAGTCTCCTAGGAGCATCCTAAGAACGTTTTTGAGATATAAAGTTTCTTAGGGCTGGCCGGTTACTACAGGAGTTTTATACAGGAATTCTCCCACTTAGCAGTGTCGTTGACGGGCTTGACTAAGAAGGGTGTGAAGTTCATTTGGTCAGAAGCTTGCGAGACAGAATTTCAGGAGATGAAGGGAAGGTTGACATCAGCACCGATCCTAATACTCCCAGAGCAGGGGAAGAGCTATACATTTTACTGTGATGCATCAGGGATTGGGCTGGGAGCTGTGTTGATGCAGGGTGATCGAGTTGTTGCATACAGGTCTCGGCAGTTGAGGCCACATTAGAGGAATTACCTGATGCATGATCTCGAGTTGGCTGCAATCATTTATGTGTTGCACTGTTGGAGGCATTATCTCTTGGGAGAGAATTTTTTGGTTTTCACCGACCACAAAAGTCTCAAGTACATCTTTACCCAGCGTGACTTGAACCTGAGATAGCGAAGGTGGGTTGAATACCTTCAGTCCTTCGATTTTGAGCTTGCATATTCACCTGGTAATGGTAATGCAGTAGCTGATGCACTGAGCAGGAAGACTCAGATACATGCAGTACAAGAGGCCAATGGTGAATGGAAGCTTATGGATTTGTTCTCTGAGATGAATTTGGAGGTGCATGACAGTCAGGGGAAGATCTATCTTTCATCTTTAGTTGTGACTTCTATCCTCCTGGATAGAGTGAGAATGAAACAGCAATCTGATTCAGAAGGCTTAGTTCTACGGGAGTCAGTGGAAATTGAGGACCCTCCTCCTGGGTGGACGATAGGCGATGATGAAGTTTTTTGTTTCCATGAACGAGTGTGGGTTCCAGGGGATATATGCAAGGATCTGATGTGGGAGTTTCATGCTTCATCTTGGGCAGTTCATCCCGGAGTTACCAAAATGTACCGTGACTTGAGACGTTAGTACTGGTGGCCGAGTATGAAGAGAGATATAGCTGGTTTTTTTATAAGGTGTTCCACCTGTCAGTAGGTGAAGGAAGAGCATCAGAGGCCAGCCGGAATATTACAGAAGTTACCTATTCCAGAGTGTAAATGGTATGATGTCGCGATGGACTTCGTGACGGGGTTGCCAAGGTCACCTCGAGGCAATGATGTTGTGTGGGTTATTGTGGACAGACTCACAAAGGTATCTCACTTTTTGCTGATCAAGGAGACCTTCGGAGTTGATGAGCTCGGGAAGTTGTGTATCCAAGAGATCGTACGTCTTCATGGGGTCCCTCGTTCTATCGTTTCTGATAGGGATTCCCATTTTACATCTTGTTTCTGGTAGAGTTTTCAGAGGGCACTGGGTACACAGGTGCTTCTGAGCACAACTTACCACCCTCAGACCGATGGTCAGTCAGAGCGTATGATACAGGTGCTTGAGGACATGTTGTGTTCATGCATCCTAGACTTTGGGGGCTCTTGGGAGAAGCATATACCCCGAGTCGATTTTACCTATAATAATAGTTTTCAGGCAACTATTGAGATGGCAACTTATGAGGATTTATATTGTAGGCCATGTCGATCACCCTTGTGCTGGTTAGAGGTAGGTGAGGCAGCTTTACTAGGACCACGTCTCGTGCAGGAGACTTCTGAGCAGGTCCAGTTGATTCAGAAGTGGATGGCTACAGCACAATCTTGTCAGAAATCTTATACTGATCGCCGCTAATGACCCTTGGAGTTCGTGGTCGGGGATCAGGTTTTCATTTGTGTTTCACCGAGGTTGGGACACAGGCGGATCAGGATATAGGGTAAACTTTCACCGAGGTATATGGGTCCATTTGAGATTCTGGAGAGAGTCGGGCTGGTTGCCTATCGGTTGTAGTTACCAAAGAGGTACCGAGACATGCACAACATCTTCCATGTATCTCAGTTGTGTCGCTATCATTCAGACCTGTCTCACGTCTTTCAGCCCGAGGAGGTTGAGATTGAGGTAGATGTTTCCTTTAAGGAGCATCTGATTCGTATTGTTGATAGGAGCACAAAGGTTCTCTGAGTCCGGTCATTTCCTCTCGTACAGGTGATATGGCAGCATGGTCGAGCGTAGGACAAAACTTGGGAGTGGGAGACCGATGTACGTGCTCCGTGGCCGGAGTTATTCACGGATATATCTTCACCACCCTTGGAAGGGAAATTTGGGGACGAATTTCTTTAAGGGGGGAAGTTTGTAAGAACCCGGTTCTTATTCTTGAGGTAGGAGTTTCTTCCTTTCTCTTTTCCTTAAGTGTTTTTGAGAAAATAAGGAAAATGGGGAACAATAATAAATTTTAGGACTACACTTTGTCTAATTTTCCACACGCCATGTACTTTTGGACGTGTGGGATGTGTACACAGGGTGTGTAGCCATGTTGGAAACTATGGGTGTAAAAACTGACTACACGCCATGTAGTGATCCTTTACACGCCCTGTAGTCAGTCGGCAGACAAAATAGTAAGGCGGTGGGAGTAGCTGCCAGTTGGGTGACAGTACACAATGTGTAGTCTGTAATACACGCCATGTAATCATGTCGACAGATGAACATTTTGGTGGTGCCGCCAGATGAACAGTTAAATGAATGAAGTACACGTTGTGTACTCGGAAGTACATGTCGTGTACTTTATTTTTTTCGCTTAAAATGGGAATTAGCCAACCCTGTTCATAGGGAAGTCTTAGAACTAGATGAGAGATCGGAAGGGGACGGCCGAATCTTTGAGGATCTCCAGATCGAGTTTCGGGAATCCGTTTCCACCTCGGACGATCTCGTTGGAACCGCGTAGGTAATCCCTCTCATCTCCTGGCGTAGTTCTTGCCAAATATTCCTCTAATGGAAGTTATATAGGTTTAAGAGAGTTTTCTTTCACCTCATATCTACCTCATTCTGGGATGATTCATGGAACTTCGTTCGACTATATTGATCAGGGGCGTTTAAGGTATCTGTCTTGGTGTTTAATTTTCCAACTGTTGTGTGTTTGTGTGTATTTTTGTGATACACGCCCATAAATGGGGTGTTGTATGGTTGAGGCCTTGTTGAATTAAATACCTAGGATTGTATAGGTAATTTAAATGTGATAATAAACTGCTATTTGGGATCGCTTCTTGCATCCAGGACCACCCCGGGGGTGTGTTCTTCTGTTTAGCTGTTTGGTCAGGATACCT
The DNA here is from genome assembly GCA_963277665.1 of Viscum album. Lineage (NCBI taxonomy): Eukaryota > Viridiplantae > Streptophyta > Magnoliopsida > Santalales > Viscaceae > Viscum > Viscum album. The sequence continues at coordinate 798,448,834 of OY728136.1, read as the reverse complement.
GAGGTTATGCCTTTATAATAATGATTATAGAATTTCCTTGAGAGGAATTGCTTTTTTATTGCATGTTTATTACTTTTTTAAATGTTGGTAATGGCCCGGTTACTTTTTTAGCCTGAGGGCAGTGTTTTGATTAGCCTGTGGGAAACGTACTACTTAGCATGTGGGAAACTTCTTCTATGCCTGTGGGCAGTTGATTCTGTGCCTGTGGGCAACACCTCGTACACCTGCGGGAAATATTCGATATTCCTGTGGTCATATTTCTGTGTTGGATTCTCTTTACTTGAGGGTAAGGGATTACGTATCTGAGGACACTGACTGTTTACATAGAAATTCACTGTGGTGGTTTCTTAATAATAAATAATTAAATGAATGTTAAATGGCAATATAACTGGTAAAGTTAGTTTCTTTTAAGTACTGCTTATCTTATTGCATTTACTTTTGAACACTGTTGTTGCATGTTTACACACAGTTGAGCACGGGCCTTTGGTGGGTGCCTACTGGGATTTATTTCTCACACCCTGTTTAGGTCATGCTTTTTGACCCAAACAGATTACGTTTCTGTAGGTATGGATAAAGGAAAAGGTCCCTTTACAGGTACTTGATTTTTGTTGAGGAGTAGGGTAGCATGGGACCGGGCTTAGGATTGCGATGCTACCGGCTGTTTTGTTTTGATTTGTTGTTCTGTATTGTTGTGTAATATGTTCTAGTTGTTTTCTTAGAACTTGAGGCATGTTGAATCAACATTATGTATGACTGTTGGTTGTTTTACTACAGTTTTTTATCTTAAATTTGTATTGTTTATTGCTTCCATTGTTATTGTATAATTTTTACTTTATTCTGCTATGCTACACTTTGAAAAATGAGGGAATAGTTTCCCCACTATTAGACATGGGCCCTCGCTGCTAGTCGGAAGCCTCTGGAATTTGGGGAAATGTGCTATAGGTCTCTTGGCAAACCGGGTTCGGGGCACCCGTGGAGTGGTACCCAGAACCGGGACGTTACAGCTCCCAAGCTAACAATGACTTGATCTGGACTGGATCCACAACTACTCCCTCCTCTGAGATAAGATACCCTAAAAATTGGAAATTTCTAATCTAGAATAGATAATTAGAGATATTTTTTTACAACTGATACTCTTAAATTATGTCCAGGACCATCCCAAAATGCTCTGCATGGTCAACCTTTGATATTGAGTATATAAGAATATCATCGATAAAGATCACTATAAATTGGTATGAGAAAGGTTGGACGATTTGGTTTATGATTTCCATAAACACTGTTAGTGGATTCATCATACCAAAAAGAATAAAGCGGTACTTTTAGTGACCATAGATACATCAAAATTTCATCTTCGGTATGTCCTCTTCGTGAACCCACGGCTGGTGAAAACCAAACAAGTGGTTGACCTTCAAGAACCACTTTTCCCATTTTAACAGATCTAAGAGGCCATCAATTATTAGTATAGGATACTTATTCTTAATAGTTACCTGATTTAGGAAATGATAATCCACTCAAAACCTTAGGTTCCCATCCACCTTCTTGGATAATAATATTGGAGTTGGACAGGGGGACACACTAGGTTAGACAAAGTCTTTCCTATGAAGGTCCTCTAACTGAACCGTCAGCTCTTAAATCTCAATGAGAGCCATCAGATATGTTACTAAAGTTATCAGAGTAGTCCCTAGATAAAAGTTAATAAAATATTCAACCTCTCGATGAGGAGGTAAACCTGGTACATCCTTAGGGAATAAATCTAGATACTCCTCTAACACTATGGGAATTGAATATACACTAATTTTTTTGTACTAAGATTCAAGATATCTTGTTGATGAGAAATTGGTTGTAATCTTATATCCATAATCCCAACCTAATCTACCTAGAATTCCTTATCACCAGTGAAGGAAAATCCTGATCTGTCAGTCCAGTTCCACCACATCCTCCATTGGAAACAATCAATCTAAGAATGGACAATGGATAGTTGGTTTATACTAAGAATGAAATTGAATGGTCTCATCATAGGTACAAAGAGATATCATGAGAAATTATCTCCACCAAGATCTAAGTCACACTACTGATAAAATAGTGTTATTATAGAATCTCCTCCCATGGGAGTCTCTAACCATAAGGGTTGGGATAAAGGATATACTAGAATCTCCAGTTCTTGAATAAGGGATAAGTCCAGAAAGGAATGGTTGAAACCTATATCTATCAAAACTAAAGCCTGGGTAAAAAATACATATATTATACCCCATATCATATAGGGAGCCTCAGGGTCATAAGTCTACACTACTTGAAACTAACCACAACCTTAGACTCTAGATCCCTAAGTTTAATTTTGACCACCTAGAGGTTATGGTGGCAGTATCAGATCATAATTTCAGCCACCTCTTAAAGCTCTACCAGTTCCTCTTCCCTGACTACCTCCCTACAGATCACCCTACTCACACCACTACCTCTACCTTGATGGCTCATCCACTTTCTATCAATATACTATCGCTCAACAGGTTAGGTTGTCCCATGAGATATGACCCATACCCTCATAGGTGTAGCATATACAATCCCCTTTCTGGCTTGATCCCATTAAGTATCACTGCACTATTAATTCCAACATTTGATCTTGATCATAGGTTCACCTCTTATATTAGGATCTACCAGTGTGTAGTCTTTCAACCACTACTAAAAACTCTTCCACATGTCATCTACTGACCTATCCTACCATTAGATAACATTTTTCCAGAACACTCTCTACTATTCGGGCTCTCTCAAGCACCCGGATGTATATAGGGATACATAAGTGCACTACCCTAGCTCAAATATCTCACTAAAGTCCATTATCAAACTTTTATTCTCAAAATTATTCATCATTAACCATATCGAGAGAGTATAATGCGAGTTAAATAAAATTGGATGCATACTCAATGAAGGGAATTCTACCCTACTATAGGTCAAGAAACTCATGGATGCACATTGATCAAAGATTCACCAGTAAATACTCCTCCTGGAAGAGACACTGAAACTTGGTCTAAGGAATAGTCATCTCATCTTGTGTCTGAGTCACCGGGATCCACCACCATAATGATGATCCCTAGAGAAGGATAGCTTTTAGAACTTCCATCTCATCTATAGGGGTCCTAAAAAGGAGGAACACTGAAACCATCATCTTTAGTCAGTCATCAGTTTCCAGTGGGCATGTATTTCGCTAAAACATAGGCGTCCACTATCACTCAAACTCATAAATCATGCTTAGTCTATATTCATCATCATTCTAAACTACAGGAACAATCACCTGCCCAATGTGAGTAAAAATCTAAGCCTTCACTAGTAGAGGTAATTCTAATCACTTCTCAATAGGTGGATATACTTCTCATTGTCTACTTAGAAGAAACATATCATGTACATTCCCCTGAACTAATCCCTTATCTCTAAATTGATCATCATCACGATATTATCACAAAATCTTGGATGAATGTATATATAGAGGAATCCTGTAATATTCAAGATATACCACTTTCAAAAGACAATATCTATGGAAATGACCAAATAAGGACATGGAAACCACAACACATTCCTATATGATGCATGAACCATTTTTCCCTACAACTGGTGTCTTGGTGTACCGAGTCAACAAACAGGTTATCAGAATTCTGATGAATGGGTAGGTCAATCATCACACCATCTCTAAGGTCCATAAACTAAGAGATGAACCCAAGAAACTTTAACACCATTTCCCTAAATCCCTAAACCAATCCACGCAAAAACATTATATCCAAACTCTTCCCTAGGACAACCTTATACTCTGATACCAATATAACATGACCCAGCCCACTATGGCCTGCCTGGATGGAAGTACACCAAGTGTACCACCCCAAGCCCATCTCCAATAGCCTTGGGACTAGTGACTATAACTATATAGGAATATTACACATATGATATTTTTTACTCTAAAGTACTTGCACACACACACACACACATATCCATACACAACAGTGTAATGTAGAAAAGTAAATGACTAGAATATTGAATGCATTCATAATCTATAACAACCCACAAAAAAGTATGATAGTACATAACCAAAGTAAAAGGGGAAAATATAGGCCCAATAACAAGAAAGTAGGTCTAAGCTAATAAAAAAGAATATTATGATCTGAGCATGAAATCTCCATAGCCAAACCATGATTTTGTTACCTCTTTCACCAAGCACCATTAAGATCCACCCACGCTAGTTTTTTCTAGATCTCTATTGAATAGCCTCCCATATGTATAATACATGACACATGCTAACATAGCCCATACAAGGGTGAGTATATATATATACAGTCAGACACCTTCAAAAGAGAGTCACCTCAAACCTTGAAAATGATGGTAAAGAAAATAGAAGAATCCATATATTCTCATAGAGGGTACTCAACCCATAGAGTATGTTTCCAGTCAATACAGTCAGTTCAAGGATTTGGAATTTCTACCAAGACCTATGAATCATCTAATCCTTCAACCCATGTAACCTCTCTATAGAATTAGTAGAGGATCTCATACACCTAATAGATCATGGGGAAAAACTAACCCTAGTGGAGGATCTCACACCCAACCTGAGATCACTAGGTAGGTGGAATAACTGAATCTATAGATAGAAGATATTATGCCCTGTAATAGTAGGGGAAATAACTGACTATATTTGATTCAAAGGTAGAGGATCCCACACCCCAATCTTGTGGGGAGAATTTTCAACCCTAAAAAAGGATTGTATGAGGGTACGTAGACCTCAATCTCCTATTAGATTGGGATTCCACTTACTAAGAGTTTTTGAAATTTGAGCCTAGTCTTTATAATGTTTATACAGTCAATCATGCTTGATTATTATTAATTATCATCTATTCCTTCATATATGAATCTATTTGTGCATCCCACATGGAAATTCCACTCATATGGGGCTACTTAAAGGCCCATATCCAAGAAAAATGGGAGTACATGATGTTCTTAGGGGGTAAATGGAATTTATCCCATAATTAATTATATTTTCATATACTAGAACCCCACATGGAATGCATAAAATCACCTACAAAACATTTGTTCCATGAAACATAGTGTGTAGGTCCAGGTTCGGCACTTGGTGTATATTATTATGCCCGAGTCGTGTTCTTCCAAGAGGTACACAAGGTGTAGCCTGGGAAAACATGGCCTTGTAGGATACCTAGCTTCCCTAGGCATGTACTCCCTATATATGTTGAGATGGTCTTCTAGGGAAACAACATGTGGGACCAGCTACATGGTCATGTGATACATAAATCAAAGAGTAAACCCATGTGTTATTTCTTCCATGAAATAGGATGTGTGTTCATCTGAACTACTCTCCATGTAATCAGTAATTTTTCTGACAGTTATTTTCTTCTCAAAGATTCACATGATGCACCGTTGTCACCATGTTTTCCACTAAAAACCTGCAACCATGTTGAATGATGATTGAATCCCTTCCAAAAATTATATTCTGACCATCTTTTATTGGATAATTGGATCATTATTATCTCTCATGTCATTTGTACGTCCTTATTTTCAAAACTTTCTTTTCAATCTCATATCCCTTTCATGAATCATCATAAAACTTCACAACTCATGCAATCATCATCTCCCCCAAATGTCGAATAAACTGACATAAATCAAGGGTGAGGTCATGATTTGAACCGAATTATGGTTGAAGAATTATCCTATCATAGGCTAAAAATGAGTTCGGTGAATGAGGGGAGAAATCCACAATCAACAAAGTGAAAATAAATGGGGATCATACGTGATTATCCATCATTGACAATTGGGAAATATGAAGAAACAAACAAACATTTCATGTTCTAGAATCAATGATTCACAAATCATAAGTTCAACATAATATAAATTAAGATGGATTCACAATGATTATTGTGGATTTAATTATAGGGTAATTATTCTATATATGAAATAATTGTAGTTCCAAAGGATCAGATAACAAATGAGAAGGGGATTGAATCAGTTGTAAACTTTTTATAAGTTTCAAAAATTTTGGAAACTTAACCTATGGAACCTGTTAATATTTATTTTCTTATCAACTTTTAGTGAATACCCATGCATGAAAAAGTAAGAAAGAAATTAAATAACACAAGATTTATAAGGTTCAGACTCAGTGTGAGAACCTATATCCTTACCATATCCACTCTCGTAGGTCTATGGAAATACACTATTATGAAGAAGTGAATAAAACTTGTGTCAACTCCTATTAGATACCTTATATATCTTGATATAAAATATTATAATGTCTCCCATTAGTTTACAATATTTTATTATAAAACAATTGATACAAACAAATTAATAAAGACTTTTTCTAAACTGCTCCAAAATTGCTCAGTCTGAATCCTCAGTCTGATTTGGCTGGATCCAATTTTCTCAATATGATGATGTCGAATCTGATTTTTTTAAATATGATGATGTCGGACCTCATTTTCTCAATATGATGATGTTGGATCCAATTTTCTCAATATGAAGCATCTGAATCTGATTCTCTCAATACCATGAGTCTGGATCTGATTTAATGAATATGATAGACTCAATATAATGAACTCATTCTCAGTCTACAAAAACTCAAAATCTTCTAGAGTTCTCAAGACAATTCTTCTTCAATCATATAGGAACTTTTACTTTGAATTCTCCAGCATTATGCCTTTTTCATGTATGTGAAATTTGAAAATGTACAAATGATCTGGGAAACTATTTATAGGAAACTCAGAAAACAAAATCAAGAAACTTGAAAGCTTTCCTCGCTTCCTCAAATTTCAAAATGTTGAAAATCTCTCACAATTAAACTTTAACTTTGACTTCTTCAATCCTCCTTATATTTTTCTAAGATTTAAGAAAAATTGAATTTCAAGTTTTACTTCTTCAACTCTTTATATCATTCTCATCTCATTATAATATGTTTTATCCTCAACTCATTACAATCTGTTTCATCCTCAACTTATTACAATCTGTTTCTTTCTCATCTCATTATGATATGTTTCTTTCTCATCCCATTATGATATGTTTCTTTCTTGTCTCATTACGATCTATTTCTTTCTTATCTCATTTTGATATGATTCTTTCTCAACTCATTATGATTTGTTTCTTTCTCAGATCATTACGATCAATTTCCTTCTCAACTCATTATGATCGGTTTCCTTCTCAGCTCATTGTTTCCTTCTCATCTCATTAGGATCTATTTCTTTCTTTAGCTCTTTATGATGGATTTTTTCATTATGATGGAATTATCATTGGGATGGAATTCCTATTATGATTGAATTATTATTATGTTGGAAATCCCATTACAATTAATTCCTATAATGAGGGATAGAATTTCCATTATGATGGAATTACCATTGTGATGGAAATCCCATTACAATGAATTTATCATTACGATGGAATTCTCCACTTTGATTCTTCGAATTTATTCAAACCTCTCTACCATTTCTTCAAAAGATTTTATCATGAGAGTTTTCATGATTTATGAGAACTTTATGATCAATAAAGAATCATTTGATTTTGTTTTAGAATGTATGAAAACTTTTTTACTCATAACTTCACATTCTTATTTCAAAACTCTTCAACAACAATATGAACTCTTCAACCAACAACTTTTGTCTCAGAAAATTTTTTCTTTCTAACTTAGCAGCTTCATTCCTTATTTGATTATAGAAAATAAAAAATTCCAGTAAATAATAAATTCTACCTCTGATTCTTTTTAATCCTATTGTTTTCAATGTCATGTTGATTAAACTGAATACGATAAAGTGTACGATCAACAAGTTCATTTTCCTAAATTCTTCTATGTTTGGTGCATCTCAATATGAAAACCTAGGTACAGAAACTTGTGTCTAGAAAATAACTTCATTACGATAGACAGGGTCCGATTATTGCATAACAAAAACATTCTTCAACAAAAATGTTAGTTGTAATCAATCACAAAAACTTTTTTAAAAACAATTTATCATAAAGGTTATTCAATCTCCCCCTTTGGATTTGTTGACATCCCTTGTGAACAACTTTTTCAACTCTCAGAATTTTTTACAACTAAATTTTTTTAAACAAATCATGTTTTTTGACTTTTATCAAAACATAGCCTTGCCCAAAAGAGATAATCTTCAAACCACACTACTGGATAAAGTAATATTTTTTAAGGAATTTCATCACTCAGAGGAAATAAAATTTTATAACCATGTAAAGATAACTCCTCCCTCACTTTTATTTTTCTCTCAATTTTCTTTTTCTATCCCCCATTTTATGAAAAACACATCTTCAGATCCATTTAAGAAAGATAAGTAAAAACTTCTTACAAAGTATAAAGTTTTTACTTTATCTCCCTCTTTGTTAACATAATCTAAAGCACAGTGGGGGTTTTTCCTTATGATGTTTAGAAAGACAATGGAGGAGGATGAATATGAAGTTACAGCCTCAATTTCACAAACCTTTCTTTCTACATTAATTTTGTAAAGATATGATAAATCTGATACTTTGTTGAAATGTATTCCAAAAAAACATCTCCAGCAACAACTTTATCGTTTATAAAGTGAAACTTTATATAATTGTGTTTTGATCTTTAATTTTGGATAGGATTATTAGAAAGATCAATTGCACTTTGATTATCACAAAGTATATTCAATGGTTTAGAAAAATTTACTTTCAAATCTTATAGCTGAACTTTGATCTACAACATTTGAGTACAATCTTGAGTAGTTTCAATATATTCGGATTTAGCAATTCTCAAAGTTATTGAACTTCATTTCTTACTATATCAAATCACACGATATTCACCTAAGAAAAATGTTCCTCTTGAGGTTGATTTTCTATCATTACAATCTCTATCCTAACCAGAATCTGTATAACCATGATATTTCATCTCACTATTTCTTTTATATAACAACCCATGTGAATTTGTTCCTTTGAAATATCTCAGAATTATTTTTTATTCCAATATATTTGACTTTTTAGAATTTCTTTGATACCTGGCACATAAATTTATAGCATAAAAAATATCAGGCCTTGAGGTTGTGAGGTAAAGAATACTTCCTATCAGCTTTAAAAAATCTTTATGATTCACACTTTTTCCAGATTCATCTTTAATCAATTTTGTGCTCACTGAAATGGGATTTGAAACTTCTTCAGATTCTTCCATCCCAAACATCTTTAACAATTCCCTGACATACTTTTCTTGAGATAAGAAAATGTATTTTTTTTGAACTAGTAATCCAAGAAAGAAAGGTAATACTCCAAACATAGACATTTCAAAATTCCTATTCATTTACATAGAAAATGTTTTACAAACATATTATATATCCCCAGAAAAACTTATATCATCCACCTAAAAAATTGCAATTAGAGCTCTAGAATCAACCTATTTTACATATAATTTTCTATCAACATTTCTTTTAGGGAAGTTCAACATTATCAAACTATTTTCAAGTTTAGAATACCAAGAATGTAGATCTTTTTTAACTCATAAAAATATTTCTTCAATTTACAAACTTCGTTTTCATCCTCATCAAGTAGAAACCCACAAGGTTGTTCAATGTAAACTTCTTCCTCAATCTCACCATTTAAGAAAGAATACTTTACATCCATTTGATAAACTTTGTAATTATGATGTGAGGCCACTAAAAGAAACATTCTAAGATTTTCTAATCTCGAGAATGGGGGAAAATTTTCTTCAAAATCCACACCTTCCACCTATGTATAGCATTTACAAGAAATCCTATATTTGTTTCTTGAAACTTATCCATATTCATTTAACTTGTTTCAATAAACCCACTTGGTTCTAGTAACATTTTTATTTTCTGGCTGTGAAAAAATTTCCCTTGATTTATTATTATCAATCTAATTCAACTCTTTATTCATATAATCCATCCATTTTTTGTGTCAAATAGATTTTGAAACTAATTCTAGTTCAACTTTTGTGATAAATTAAATATGATGATCTAATCTCAACTTTCTTCTTGTCTAGAATAGAGCCTTTTCATTCCCAATAATGTTTTTTGATTCAATATGTTTTTGTAAGGTAGGAAATTTCAAGGTTTTTTTACTAGTTAAAATTCGATCATCACATGATTCTTCTTAATATTGATAAGTATGTTTTGAATTAATTTCAATATTAATAGAATTATACAATTTATCCTTCTCAAGATTTTCAAAAAAATTGTAAGGAACTTTTATTTTCAATTACCTTCACATCATATGAGTCCACAAACTTTTTTAAATGTTTGTTCCAACATTTTTAAATTCTTCTATTTGGTTAATAATCCATAAATATTCCATCCTCATATTTCTCATCAAACTTTCCCAAATCTAGATTTTTTATTTTTAGAAAACATGGAATTCCAAAAAAAATTATGTATTTCAATTAAGGTTTTTCATTATTCCAGATTTCATAAGGATTCATGTTAGTTTTTGGTCTCATCAAGTATCTATTTTGAACATGTACAGTAGTACTAATATCTTCTCTCCAATAAAATTTTGAAAGTTTGAATTCTGATAACATACATATTCCCATTTCCACTAAAATTCTATTCTTTCTTTCTGTTACACCATTTTATTGTGAAGTATAGGGATCACTATACTTATGTTTGATACCATTCTTTCTCAGAAAATTTTAAAAAGTATTGTTTGTAAATTCGATACCATTATTTGTTTTCAACTTCTTTATGGAAACCATCATTTCTTTCTCAACATCTTTTCTGAATAATTTGAACATTTCAATAGTCTCTGACTTGTGAAAAACATGATATTTTTCATATGAGTGAAACCATCAATAAAATTGATAAATTAAAAATCTCCTTTTATTGATTGATGTATCATCAACCCACATAAATCTAAATGAATATGTTCAAGAGGTATGGTAGACTGAATCTCAATTCTCTTATGACTTTTGTTAGTCATCTTTCCTTTTTGGAAAGTAATACAAACATCTTAATCTCTTCTTTTTAATTTTGGAAAGTTTTGAATGTAATCAACTTTAGAAAGTTTGTTCATACTTTTCTTTCCAAGGTGCCCAATTCTTTGGTGCTGCAAATTGTTTTCATCTTTCCCACTCAAGTAAAATGAGTTATTGAACTCTCCTATTTGGAAGAGACTCCCAATGGTTATTTCTCCTTTTGTAATGAATTTTACATCTTTCACACTATTGATGATACAAAAATATTTTATAAAAACAACTTATTTTCCATAATTACAAAGTTTACTTACACTAAGTAAGTTTTTTTTATCCCATCAACAAATAAAACATCCTTAGATTTCAACTTTTTGGATTTAATCTCAGTTATTCTGATTCCTTTGATTTTTAAGGAACTATCATTACCAAAGGTAACTGCTCCTCCATCATGACTTTAAATATGTTTCAATATTTTTATATAACTTGTCATGTGTGAATAGAAACCACTATCAAGTATCCATGGTTTGTTCCTTTTACTTTCTTTCAAAGTTGTTTAAACAAAAAAAGTTATTTCCTCAACTTTCTTCTTTTCAACTTTATTTTCTTTTATATCATAAGAAACTCATTTTGGAAGGAGTGTCATACATATTTTGGCATGATGACCAGATTGATCACATCTTCCACAAACTTCTTCTAAACATTAAAATTTATTTTTTTGTTAGAAAGTTTCAAACATCTTGAAAATTCACTTTTTTAACTTTCTGTAAACTAGGAAAGTTACTCATTCTACTTCCAATATTTCTTCCAATTTTTCCAAATATTATTCCAGGTTGAGATAATTTGTGATAATAATTATATGCCTTGTTCCCATAGATTCCAAAACACCATAAATAGCAGTCAAATCTTGATTTTCTATTTACGAATGGACTTTCTTTTTAGAAACTTTGTTGAGGTCGCTAACTTCTTTCAGCTCTAACATACTCAGGATGTGGGAAATATTTTATTTTGATTGATTTTTATAATTTTGTAGATTAGATAGGTTTCTCACATTCTTTCTCTACCCAATCCTTCCCAATAATTTTTTCGGAACCTGAAATGTTAAGATAATTAGATGAAACATTATTTTTGGTAAGAGAATATTTCACCTGATTCTCATATTGAGACTTCTCCGTATCTTTAGAAGTCTCATATTTTACTTATGAATCTTTGTTGAAGTTTTCATTCATCTTACTCAAGGTAATTTCAAACTCAATAAATTTTGATTGAAACTTTTTAACCTCTTATTCCTTTTATTCTAGCTTTTTACTAAGATATTCAATCATCTTTCCCTATTCAGCAATTCTAAGTTTTTTACTTAAAATATCCTAAATTTATTCATCCTCCTACTTGATGAAATATTTTCATCCATAAATAACTTATTTACAATCTTTATTAATTACTCTAATTTCTTTATTGAGAGTTTTTTTCTCAAGACATACAACAAGTTCTATTCTGAGCTGATACTCTCTATAAGATTATTCACCACCTTCTTCACTCTCTGAGAAATATTTTATTTTCTCAACTTTTTCAATGAAGTTTCTGAATTTTTATAAACTTTCATATTTAGAATATTTTTTTTCATTTGAGCCTGATTCAACATTTTAACTCAACATAATTATTCACTTCCAGTAAACTTCTTTGTATGTCTGTTGGAAGAATTTTCTTATTTATCATTTTTATTCCACTTCTTCTATAGAGGTTCTCCATCAGAATCATCTTGATATTCTACAACTTTCTTCTTGTAAAATTCATATAAAATTGTCTACCACACTCAAAAAAATTGAGAGGAAGTTTAATTATTTACTTTACTCTTCCTATTCAATAGTTTTTGGATATAGGAGACATGATTTTTTCATTCAACTCATCATCCTATTTATCTTTAGAGTCACAAGGATCAACATATTAAATATCTTTAATTTTCAACTTTCTCATAACTTCAAAATCTATTTCATCTTTCATCTTCTTTTTAAACATTGGAGTTTTACTCATTTTATAGGCAATAATAAAGTTATGCAATTCATCAATATATAAATCATCCTTATCTTCAAAATAAGAAATTTTAGAATCAAAACTATATGAAAAGTTTCTTATAAGTTTCTTCACAATTATAAAATCTTCCAAGATATCTCTGAATCCTATGATTTTGCAAACAATTTCATTTAATATGCTGAAGTATTCATCAAGTATTTCTTCATCTCTCATTCTTATTTCTTCATACTTACTACTCAAGATGGGTAGTTTTTCTTCCTTAACTTTAGTATTCTCTTTGAAAACACTTTTTAGCTTATCCCATATACTTTTTGAAGTATTTAGACCCATCACCTTCTGATAAAAATTCTCTGATAAGGAAATAAGGATTGCATTTATAGACTTTCCGTCAACTTCTATATTTTTCTTATCAGAAAAAGGTCATATGATAATATTTCTCAATTGGTGGAAAACAATAGTAATAGCAACAAAAGCGTCCAATACAAGAGATATAAGATATGGAATCGTCCTATTTTTTCATCCATAATAATTTTTTCCATCAAACATAGGAATTAATCTACTGTTAACAGAATTGATATTATCCATGATAAGGATTCAACAAGAGAACATAGATATGATACCACTTGAAGTTTCAAAGTATCAAATAACAACTGAGAAGAGTAGGCCGAATCAGTTGTTAACTTTTATATTTTTCAAAAAAAAATTAGAAACTTAACCCCTCAAACATGTTCATATTTATTTCCTTATAAAATTATAGTAAATACTCATGCATGTAAAGGTAGGAAATAAAGTAAAGCGTATAATTTACCTCAGTGTGAAAACCTAAATACTTTCCATAGCCACTTCTGTGGGTCTATGGAAATAAACTATTATGAATAAGTGAATACAACTTGTGATAAATCTCGTTGGACATATTCTATCTCCAGATAGGAAAGATTATACAAACTCTTGTCATTTTACAATGTTTTCTTATAAAAAAATTGAGCCTAAAAAATAATAAATACTTTGTTAAAACTACTCCATAATTTCTCAGTCTGAATCCTCAGTCCAATTTGGGTGGATTTGATTTTCTCAATACGATGATGTCAGATCTTATTTTCTTTAATTTGATGATGTTGGATTTGATTTTCTCAATAAAATGATGTTGGATCTAATTTTATAAATATGATGGATATGAATATTATTCTCTCGATACCATGATTTTGGATATGATTATCTAAATACGATGGACTCAATATAATAAACTCATTCTCAAACTCAAAAACTCAAACTCTGTTAGATTTCATAATACTATTATTCTTCAATAATATAGGAACTTTCACTTTGAATTCTCCAATGCTCTACCTTTTGCACGTATGTGAAAGTTACAAATGGATGAATGATCTGAGCAAGTATTTATAGGAAACTCAGAAAAAAAAATCTGGAAAATTGAAAGTTATCCCCGCTTACTCAAATTTTAAAACTCCAAATATCTCTCACATTTAAACTTCAAATTTGACTTCTTAAATCCTCCTTAGATTTCTCCAAGATTTACGCAAAATTGAATTTAAATTTTGACTTCTTCAACTCTTTATATCTTTCTCAGCTCATTATGATCTGTTTCATCCTCATCTTATTACGATCTATTTCTTTCTCATCTCATTATGGTCTATTTCTTTCTCTACTCATTATGATCTGTTTCCTTCTCAAATCATTACAATTTGTTTATTTCTCATCTCATTATGATCTATGTTTTTCTCATCTCATTACGATTTGTTTGTTTCTCATCTCATTATGATATGTTTCCTTCTTAGTTCATTATGATATATTTCTTTCTTATCTCATTACAATATGTTTCCTTCTCAACTCATTACAATCTATTTCTTTCTTCAGCTCATTGTGATGGATTTTCCCATTAATATGGAATTCCCATTATGATGGAATTATAATTATGATGGAATTATCATTATCATGGAAATCCTACAATGACGAATTCCCATCATGAGGGATAGAATTACCATTACTATGGAAATCCCATTACGATAAATTTCCAATTATGATGGAATTATTCAATTTACTTATTTGAATTTATTCAAACCTCTCCAGCATTTCTTAAAAATATTTTAAAATGAGAGTTTTCATGATTTGTGAAAACTTTATGATCAAAAAAGCATCATTTGATTTTTTTCTAAAAAGTATCAAAAATTTCTTTCTCCTGAATTCACATTCTTATTTCAAAACTCTCCAACAACAATATGAATTCTTCAATCAGAAACTTCTGTCTCAGTAACTTCTTTCTTTCTAACTCATCAACTTCATTATTTCTCTGATTACAGAAAATATATAATTTTTGTAAACAGTAAATTCTACCACTAATTATTTTGAATATGGTGGTTTTCAATTTCATGTCAATGAACCTAAATAGGATAAAGTGTTTGATCAATAATTTCATCTTCCTGACTTATTTTTTGTCTGGTGAAGATCAATATGAAAACTTGGTTCTGAAAACATATGTCCAAAATCAACCTCATTACAATAGACTAGGTCTGATTCCCGAATAACAAAAACATTCTTCAACAAAAAGGTTATTTGTTAACAAATAAAAAAACTTTTTAAAAACAATTTATCACAAATTTTATTCAATAATATCCAAAACAAGATAAAAATAACAAAAATAATTCCTTACTTTGATATTAGATCGATCGCTGATGAATAATGAAGCTCATATCATTATTTTCAAAGACATTATTGAACTTCGATGCATTTGTAATTGGTCCTCAATAAGCTTTTCGTCAATATTATCCACTATATCTATCCTCTCAAGAATCCCACAAGGTTATGTGAACAACACTAGAGGATTTTATAATGCGTAATTATAAAGTGTTTATAGGTTTACGAATCTTAATTTAACAAAAAAGTTAATTAATTAATTAATTTTATCTAAAATCAAGCTCATGATAGTGCATCGACTGAAGGTCCAATGAAAACAAACCATATGTCATGCCTAGGGTAAAACCTACATTCTAGATTCAACAGTGGTCTTGGTTTCCTCATTTGATACTCCATTTGATATCTAATCCATTATTATTGAGATTATTCATACATATGAGTTAATATATTCAATATTTTTAACATATAAATAGTGGGGCAATATGACGCTCAAAACTCCACGTTAACTCCACAACTAGTTTTGAAAATATTATTTAAAATATTTAAAGGGTATAGCCACTAAAACTAGATTCATTACAATAGATCATTGACAAGGAAAGTAAATAATATAAAATAATTAAATCAAACACAAAACCATTTGAAATTAATAACTCCTACTGAATATTGAAACCAATTTAACAAAAGAGAGAATTTTATTCATTGAAGTGTGCACAGTAAACAATTAAAAAGAGAGAACCCACCCTTCCCTGATCACTCAAATTTTACCCCTCTATTTTAAAGGTAACATAGATTAATATAAAATAAAACAACAATACATAACTAAAGAAAATAGAAAATGAAATGAAAAGAATAAAAGAAAAAACTCACAACTCCCCCCTCTTGACCTTTAGCCTTATCTTAATCTTATAGGTCCATTATTTTCATCCTATTTGATCATGGTCAAACCTATGAGATCCTTACTTTTAAATTCTTGTAAAGTTTTCTTTCTTTATGACTTCAAATCTCCATGTGATTCTAGCTTCCCAAAAATCCTTAGTTTCTATCCTTATTCTTGATAAAAAAAACTTTGCATGTTATAATCCACAAGTCCTTCTCTAATTTATTTTATGAATGTTGAAGTGGCACCCCAAAGCCTTGAATTGACCATGAATTTTTTAGTATCCATATTGTTATATTTTTCTCCTTCTAAAAATTATCAGCATTTCACAAAGTAAAATATCTTACATGAGAAAACTTCATATGTGAAGAAAATTATCTTTCAGGTAGATAAAATCTCCCATGCATAGATGAAATCTCCTATGTGTAGATGAAATCATCTCTGCACAGATTAAATCTATTATGTACAGATGAAATATATTATACACAAATAAAATATCCTACACACAGATGAAATCTCCCATACGTAGGACAATTATCCTATGCCTTACTGAAATATCATATGCCGGTGTCTTTTTCCTTTGAAAATTTTAAGCATACTCAAATATCACACAGCGGATCAAAATAACTTTTGGCCTCATCAGATGTCATATGTATAGAATAATTCTCTTACATGACTGACAAATTCTCCTTTATAGATAACAAAACTTCTTACAAAGGTAGTGTATGACTTTTTCTTTATCCATTTTTTCCTTTTCCAACATGGTACTACCATAATATATTTAATTAAATTTTGAACTTCTTTGAAATTAATTTTGGAACATCTAGCCTGCTCTAAAGGTATTGTAAGTATATAACACTCAAGATAGATTATTTCAGGAACACATTTTCCTTCATAATAGTAAGATAAATAAATATTAGTAACAATCTATTCCAAAAATTAAGTAAGTAAATTAAATATCCAATTCGACCATTTCAATAAGTATTCACACAGTCAAATGATTTGACACTTTAATTACAAAAAACACTAGAACTCAGTAATTAAATAAAAATGAGGAAATAAAACAAATTAAATATCAAAAAAATATTATGAATTTATAGACTATTTCACACAACCTCGACTTAATCAGAAAATTTTATTTCAATCAAAGGACCTAAGATATTTACTTCCAGCCTGGGGAGTGACAAATCTTTTCTTGATTTATCTATTAATGTCATATCAATTATGATTCACTGATTTTATCTCACCTATCCATGAGAATATGTCATCACAATTTGTGATAATACATTAAAGTACATGACTCATGATATACATTAATCATAATCATGAGTCTAAGGACCAATATACATGTTTCTAGATAGAAATATCTAATGACACCTATAACATGTGAAGTTCATATTGATGATTCAGTCGTAATAATCTCTTGTGTTGGATATTACCAAGTTTGAAACTTCATGTTTCAAATTTGTGTCCTCTTATGATCATTTGACACCTGATTATTTAAAAATCATTTGTGTCCTATCAGAATATGTCATCTAGACCATATGACATAGTTTTAGAATATTATCCTGACACTTCAAGGTTCACATCATAGTGGAGGATTGCAATGACTTCTAGATGTGACAAATAATATAAGGACATTATCATATTAATTTCATGTAGAAGAACACTAATCATGTGATAAGATATTTATTAATATTTAGGTTTTTGAATATACAGATAATCGAAAGTACAAAGTTAGTTTGTTCTAGGAAATCAACTCCAATAGTTACATCCTCTATATCATGGTAGAATTTAGTTTATAAATATTAGGTACTTGTACCCCTTTTAATGGTCCACCATTTGATACTCTAAATTCCCCATCATCCATGCCCAAAGTCCCCCTACTGACGTCCTGTGTTGCACCTATTAGCGTGTACTAAATTATGCACCCATGCCCGCATCATCAACCATAAATGACCTTGAAAATCCCCACACAGGGGCCGTTAGGATCTGAACCCTAGTTTTATATAGGATTATAGGGTAACTTTATCACTCATACAAGCCCATAATTGAACACATTTTCATTCTATAAAATTTCTTTTTTCAAATCATTCACTAATTCTAGAAAGTTTGGTTCCCTTTTATTTTTCATTTTAATTTTATAACTTATCTACCATTATTTTATTCTTTTTTACTTAGTTTTTAAAATTAACAAGTTATTGGTGGATATATTTCCATTAACCATGAGTGACTAGTCATCTAAGGAGAAAATAATCACTACTAAAAAACCTGTAATAAACAGTGTTACCCTTTATCAGCACTAAAAAATCACTAACAAATGGTTTATATTTCATAAAAAAATACATCCTTAAAAATCATATAAATATATTTATATTGATAAAAATAAAATATATTTTATTAAATATGATTTATATATGACTAAATATATATATACACTTGATATATAAGATATTTAATTAAAAATGGAATCTGAAATAAAAATTATATATTATTAAAAATATTATTTCATATAAAAATATATATTGATATATATATATATATATAATTTTATTAAATATTATTTATATAATATTAATGTATTATAAATCATATTTATATGCCATATATTCAATGAAAATGGCTTATAATTTAATTAATAATTAATATTAATTAAAAATATTGACTAATTAATATTCAGAGACATTTAATAACTTTTTTTATCAATGTCATTTGTTTATTAAATTTTAAATATATATCAAATAATAAATATTTAATTTTAAATTACAAAATTGAAAAATTATGTTACACTTAATATATCATGCAATAATTTCACACATACATATACAAAATTAATTTAATTTTATAGAGAAAAATATACACAAAAAATAAATCATTAATATTATCATTTTTGAATTTTATTTATAAATATTTAATATTTAATATATTATGTTCTTAATTATTAAGTTTTATTCATTTTTTATATTTTTATTTAATATATGTTATTTATTACTTTCTAATTAATATATATATATATATTAATTTATTCATTTTTTATTTTTATTTGTTTAATATTTTTTTAATTTTATTCATTTTTAATATTTACTTATATTTATTGATTAACATTTAATATATTTTTAATATAGTTTTAATTTACATAATTAATATATGTATTCATTTTCATTTAAATATATATTCATTTTTAATTTTAAAAAAATTATATAATTAATAACTCTAATTAATTTTTTTAATATTTTTTCAATCTATTCATCTTTTAATTAAATTTCACTCATTTTTAATATTAATTATTTTAATATTAATTATTCATTAATAATGTTAATAGTTATTTTACTTTTTTCATAATTTATTCATTTTAAATATTTATTCGTTTAATATATTTGTAATTTATTCATTTTTAATGATTTTTATTCATAATTGTTCATTAATATTTTTAATATTTTTAATATAGAAATATATTCATATATATATATATATATATATCAATATATATATATTATATTTCCATAAATAAGATTTATATAATAAAAAATATGTATTTACATTAAATAAGTCATATATTTAGTGGAAAATGGTTTATAAGATGTCATTTGTTTTTTTTTCAATTTAATATATATCAAACTTGTGTCACATTAATTTCATACACACATATACATAATTAACGTAATTTTATATATAAACACACACACACATAATATTTTTGTAATTTATTCAATTATTAATATTCATTTTAGAATTTTATTTATTAACATAATATATTTAATATATATTATGTTTTTAATTAATAAATTTTATTCAATTTTTCTATTTTTATTCAATATATACTATTTATTAATTTTTAATATTTTTTTCAAATTTTTTCATTTTCAGTGTTATGTATTCATTATTAATATTAATTATTTTTAATATTTTTGCAATTTATTCATTTTCAACTTTTCTTTGTTTAATATTTTTATAATTTTATCCATTTTTAATATTTATTTATACATGTTTATTCATTAGCATTTAATTTTTTTTTAAATGGTAGTAATTTATATAATTAATATGTATTCATTTTCATTTTAATATACACTCATTTTTAATTTTTTAATAATCAACATAATTAATAACACTTATTCATTTTTTAAATATTTTTTCAATCTATTAAATTTTTTTAATTATTGAATTTCACTCTTTTTTAACATTCATTCATTGAATATTATTTATTATTATTCATTCATTAATAATATTAATTATTTTTTACTTTTCTTTTTAATTTATTCATTTTTAATATTTATTTGTTTTTAAAATAACATATATGGAGGAATGGGAGAAGCAGTCTCCAATGATCCATGGTGATCATGATGGTCATGGACACCCAAGGAGTTTGAATTTTTTCTCCTTTATTGTGAATCACCATGTCGAGTGTCATGGGATGTCTAAACATGATGAGGAAGCTTCAATGGGACTCTCATCTTTCTCTGATTTCCCAAGAGGTGCTTTAACCTCTCTCAATGATCAAGCTTCACAATAGATCATCAGGAAAGGAAATACTACCCACATATTAGACTCTAATGGCACTATTTCAGAAAGGATAGAGCTGTATAAACATTCCTTCATTTCTCGTATCTCCTTGTCAAAAGGTATGAAACCATGGAAAATTATTGACCTAGTTTGGGGTTTGCACTTAGTAAACCTAAGGCCAGGAACCCTAAGGATTTATGACTATAATATTAATTTTAATCTGAATGATTTTAAGGAAACTTGTGTGTGGGTTTGGGGAAAAATCCCTGGTTTAAATTGGGTCATATGGCACCCAAAAATCTTGTATGATATTTATTATATGGTTGGAATCCCTATTAGGATGTACAATGCAATGGAACTGGTTAGATTTGGTCACTTTTCATAAGTACTAGTAAAAATAGATCTTATTTCTACTCTTATTGATATAGTGGTTCTTTTTATTCCATAGGATGAGGTTTTCCTTAGAATTGAATATGAAATAATTCCCCCCTTTTGTGATTCTTGTGTAATTATTGGTCATTCAAAATATATTTATAGGGGTGTGATTTTTTTCTCCAAATACCATTTAAGAGGTTAAGATTCAATTCATTTTTGAAGGACCTAGAATGATGGGACTGCCTAGCTTGCTGATAATCATCCCAGTGCTCAAGTCAAGGATGTTACTGCTGTAATGGGAAATACAAATCCCACAGTGGCATAGACTCACTATACTATTGAAGGTACTTATTAGGAGGCACCAATGATTGATTTTTAGTTTCTTCCTCAAAAGGTTGGGTGTGTAAATAACCCTATTCCTAGGATTATATCCCCTTCCCCTAAGGATGAAATTAGGTAAGTATCTTCTAATGCCTTAATGGGGTCTCCTAAGATCAATATGTCTTGGGATGACATTACAAATGAGTCTCACTTACCTTTTTCTAGAGTTTCCTTTAAATATTAATTGTATAAAGGATTAATGGATAATCATAATGATGGGGAATCTGGTGATAGTCAAGCTATAAAAGAACTTTCTGCACAGGCTAAGGTAGATTTAATATGTGGTGGGAATATAAGATGATTGCTTCCAAGGGTCTCAAAATAATCTACCTCAATGAAATGAAAAATCTAGATAGTTATTGTCTTACTTGAGAAATAAAAATCTATAAAATTTATATCTATACTTGACAAAGACTGAGAGGAGGTTTCAGTGGCTCTTATTTAGCCCACTACCTCTCAATATATTGAATATTCTAAGGGAAATTTGAATACAAATTTGACATGTTCAAAGGTGTATTTTTCTCCTTCTCTTATTTATGATAATAAGGAGGATGGGCCAATAGACTTGGGGGAAACAATTATGTTAGGGTGTTTTAATTGTTAGTGAAAAGTTTGAGGGTAGCGGTAAGCAACATGAGGGGATAGTTCCTGTTGATTCTACTGTAAGTAATCATCCAGAAGTTGGGATGGTGATAGTCACTTCTCATGGTAGGGAGTATCAATATGTCATTTACAATAAACTTATGGCATCTAAATGAGGTGATTCTGAAGGGGATAAGACAAATGATGTGGTTCATAAATAGCTCATGATCTTGGTATGTGTTATTGATAGTGAGAGATCAAAATCTTCAAAATCGGAGATATTTAAGATGGAAAGACCAAAGGTTGCTTCTTCTACAATGAACTTTGCTCCTTATCAACCTAAAAACAAGGTGAGTATGAATATATGCACTCATAAATCCTTTGAGTCGCTTGCTTCAAGAAGTATTGAAGAAAATGGTCAAAAAAGTGATGGTGTGGTAGAAGATGCAAGGGATAACATTGATGTTGATCCTTCAGATGGTGGAGGTGGGCCTTGGTAGTGGGTCAAGACATGGAGGAGGGGACGACATCCTTATATCCACTCGTCCTCAATCTTAATGATGTTTTTTTTCATTTTTTTTTGTCTTGTTGTAGGAAATTTTTGTCTTGAATGTTCGTCCTCTGTATCTCTTCTTTATTTTAATAAAGGGGCCTTCAAACACCAACCTCTTATATAATATTTTTTCATTTAATATATCTATAATTTATTCATTTTTAATATTATTTTATAAATAATTATTCATTAATATTTTTAATATAAAAATATAAAAATATTTTCATATATATATATATAATATTTTCTTAAATATGATTTATATGATAAAAAATATGTATTTACAACAATAAGACATATATTTAGTGAAAATGGTTTATAATTAAAAATTAATATTAATTAAAAATATTGACTAATTAGTATTGAGTAATGGATGTTTAATAAGATGCCATGTGTTTTTTTTAATTCAACATATATCAAACTTGTGTTACATTAATTTCACACACACACATATATGTAATTAATGAAAATTTATATAAAAACACACACACATATTATTTTTTTAATTTATTAAATTATTAATATTCATTTTATAATTTTATTTATTAATGAAATATATTTAATATATATTATGTTTTTTAATAGGTGAATTTTATTCATTTTTTATATTTTTATTCGATGTAAACTATTTATTACTTTTTAATTATTAAATTTCAATAGTTTTTAATACTCATTCATTTAATATTATTTAGTATTATTTATTCATTAATATATATATATATATTAGATATTTGGGTACAATTACAATGAAACACACACACACCTCCCACACCCATAGGTTGAAAGGACAAGTCATTTACCCCCAAGGGATAAATCATTCACCTGGCCCTTTTACTTATACATATTATAGGCCTATAAACCCCATTATAAAGAGGCTCTAAATCCCTCAAAACTTGGCCCATAGGCCTCTAAATATCATCCAAAAGGGCCTATCATAGATGATCGACCCAATTGTGTGCCTTGTGATCCGTCGAAGACCGTCACCTTCAATCGAAAGCCACCACTCGAAGGTCATGCTCAACACCACCAGTTGTTCAATAACCAACTATTTCCCCAATGCCATTGAAGTCATACAATTACCCAATGCAACCCCATGCTTATTTCACCATCATTTCTAAGATTCTGAGCTTCAATACAAGATAGATGTGCATCATCCCATGCCACACGTCCTCACACCGACACTACTCTTCCATGTTACGTCTTCATCCCCATCTCCACTCATTTTTTATCATCATTGGACACTGCTCCCACATCTACACTATTGATCAGGGCCTCTAGTTCATTGTCTCACATGGATCATGTGGGACCACTGATAAAATGGCATCATTTGACACCCACACACAACACGCCCCCCCCCCCCAATTTTATTAGGGACCTGAAATTAAGTGGTATCTGGGATTTTAACCCCAACCACCCAGATGCATCTTAGGTGTGTTGGACCACTCAACTACAATACCATCTTCACTTATTCACTAAAAATGTTACTTTTTTTAATTTTATTTTTAATTGATTAATTTTTTATATTTATTTGTTTTTTATTTTTTTAATTTAATCATTTTTAATATTTTTTATAAAAATTTATTCATTAACATTTAATGTTTTAAATATGGTTGTAATGTGTATATTTAATAATTATTATTTTTTTTTATTATATATTCTTTTTTAATTTTTTTAGTAATTTATATTATTAATAAAACTTATTCAGTTTTTTAATATTTTTGAAGTCTATTAATTTTTAGTTATTAAAATACACACATTTATAACATTCATATATTTAATATTATTTATTAATTAATAATGTAATTCATTTTTACTTTTTTTATAATTTTTTCATTTTTAATATATATTTGTTTAATCTTTTTTATTTATTTTATATATATTTTATCATCGATTTCCAAAAAAAACACTGATAAAGATAGGTTTTATCAGTGCTAAAATAAAAATCATTGATGAGACCTATATTTATTAATTCTGATAAAGATATGTTTTATCAACACAAAGAGGTACCACTGATAAATATAGGTTTTATCATCATTTTCTATTTTATCACTAATAAAACCTATATTTGTTAGTGCTTTTTGGAAAGTTCTGGTAAAATCCTTTTTTTATTTTTAATAAAACCCTAACATAGAACCCCATCACTCATGGAATTTAATCTCTCACAAATTTGAACCTTTTCTGCCACCCCCCCTGAACTTCTCAAACAAATTGAAGCTTTCAAAACCCAAGGATGTGATTTTTTTCTACTCCTTTTTAGTTGATATTTTATTGTTCCACTATTTTGAGAAATGTTTACGGGTTTTTAATTTTTTTGAATGGTTTGGGTGTGTCATGTGATCTGAAGAACTCGAATAGGCTTTAGACACGCTGATCCATAGCGCCTCATGCTCCCCACCCTCACACATATTTTCATTGATTCTAGGTCATCCTAGTTTTTTTGTTCGATTTATTTTTAGTTTGGTTTGTATATCTCTTTATATCTATCCCAAGAAGCATTTTTTAAGGTTGATCCATCCAAAAAATCACAGGTTTCCAATTAACCTTAAAATTGGAAACTTATTTCAAAATCCAAAAAAAATAATTAGAGAGATATTAATCCAAATAGTTGAATCATTTTAGTTTCTTTAATATGTTACTATGTCCTTTTATTATTGATATATTTAGAAAAATGTTTTACAAAATCCTATAAGAACATATATAATATTAATCATGTTTGAAAATATTTCCAAATATTAAATTTATCATATTAATTTAATTTATACTAGTTAAAATATTTATTGAATACCCCATCAAAAATTATAGAAAAATAGTTTTAAATTGGATTTTTTCAATTTATATGGAGGGAAACTTTAAATATGATGAATATTATTTCTAAAATGATGCTGATTAATTTCATAATAAGTGTATATGGTATTATTTTCTAATTTAAATCATTTTTTAAGAATACACCATGCCTAAAAAATATTTGGAGATCTTGTTTTTTACTAATTTATAAGAATGTGGTTTTTGAATATTTTATTATTAAATTTGTTATAACTTCATATAAATTTAAATGGTTGTATATGGGGGTTTGTAATGGTTGTGTATTTTGGGTATGGGCCAGTTCGTTTTGATTGAAGGTTTATGTAGAGTCCATAAGGATTAATATAGGTCAGTAGTATTCTAATAATTGAGTGTGCATAGAAATCAATTGGACAACCTACATATAATTTTCTATCATATGTGTATTACACTTTCCATTAATTTTTATTTCTTCACATGGTATTAGAGTGTGAAAAGACTATATTATTAACATGTTATCTAGAATATACACACACATATATTTATATCTATCTATATATATTATTAACTTGTGATTTCTTCATATGATTTCTTTATATTATTAATATGATTTCCAAAGGGATTAGATCATCAAAATAATTTTTAATTAAGAATTTAATATAATTGTCTTCAGTTGTTTGTCAAAAAGGCATCTAATTTTTTTATTTATCACATAAAATATTAATTGATTCTAAATTAATAAAATTAGATTTATTGAAAACAAATTTATGATGTAATTCAAAATTATATTTTTTTTATTAGAAAATGAGTGTGTAAATGATGTGTTTTGATGAATGAAATATAATAAAAGAGTGATGGAGGGTTGAAAAGTGAATAATTTATCTTTTGAGGAAAGCAAGAAATAGATCTAGAGTAGTGACCTTAAACATGTTCAATCTATGTAAACATTCTGAAAATAGAGCATGCATTCACTCAAATTTTGATACTTGGTTTATATATCAATGTATATATGCATTATATGCATACCTTATGTGTATTTATTTATTTATTGTAAAAAATTAATATTATTGAATCTTATATGAGGAATATGAATTGAAAATGGATGGATTAAAATCATGTGACAACGGAGTATGAGTATAGAGTTAAAGAGTTCATCAAGTTTGAAATAGAGCATGCATATGTCCCATCTAAAATCCTTTTTCTATGCTTATGTTTTTGTGATTTAAGATGAATTTATTCAGGGGAGTTGGAATAATATTTTATTTTTCATGGAACAGATCGGAGTTATAAATGTTAGACTAAAATTAGGGAAAATATGAATGTACATAATGACTAGGATGATACTTCCATTTATGGATCATTTTATATGAACACTAGTGTAAATGATGATGGAGATTATATGGAAGAAATGATAATGACAATTGAAGATGGACTTCATGATTTTCCAAAAGTTATTTGAGAAGTTAAATAACTATGCAAATAGACCATTGTATACTTATTGTACTAAATATATAAAAAAAATAACTGCATTGAAGTTATATAATTTGATAGTTGGTGGTGGATGGAGTGACACTAGTTTTTTAGAACTACTTGGTCTCTTAAATGATATGCTACCAGGAGAAAATGAGCTTCCTTGTAAAATATATAATGATAACAGAATTAAATTTTCAATGGGTATGATCTATGAAAAGATAAATGTATGTAAAAATGATTGTAAATTGTTTTGGAAGAACCATAAATCACTCATAAAATGACATAACTATGGTGTGGACTGATACAAGAAAGATGAATCAAGTCCTTTAAAAATTTTATGGTACTTTACTATCATTTCAATGTTTAGATGACTATATGGATGTTAGGAATCTAAAAAAATTTACATGTAATACAGATACAAGAATTGGAGATGAGAAAATAGATCACCCAGCAGACTCTCCTTAGTGGAAGAAAATTGATTATGAGTATCCTAAATTTGTAAAGAACCAATAAGACTTGGTCTTACATTATATATAAATGGAATAAATCCTTTTGGTGTAAAAATTAGTACTCACTGTACATATCTAGTTATGTTGATAAATTATAACTTTATATTGTGCTTATTCTTGAATCACAAATACATTATGTTTTCATTACTTATATCTTGACCAAAATAACCTGATAATAATATTGTTGTCTATTTAACTCTATTGATTTAATATCTAAAATTGATGTGGGTAAAGGTGTTGTATTGTATGATGCTCATAGAAGTGAATAGTTCAAATTAAGAGGCATATTAAATGGGATAATAAATGGATTTCCTACTTATGTAAATTTTCAAGGCTATATAATTAAAGAAATATTGGGGTGTCCCATTTGTGAAGAAGGTAAACACTCGGTTAGGTTGAAACATTCATTAAAGATTGTGTTTTTAAGACATCACAAATTTTTACCCCGATGACATAAATATTGAACCTGAATGATTTCATTATATGGAAATATAGAACAAGGTACAATACCAACTCCACTAATGAGTGATTGACTATTCAAGAAACTAAAAGATATTGAAATTTATTTTTTTAATCCTTTTTTTAAAAACCCTAAGAAATTGTGTTGTAAAAAGAGATCAGATTTCTTTGAATTGTCATATTAGAATATTTCATACATCATACATTTTATTGATGTCATGTGAATGGAAAAAAAATATATGTGATAGTGTTATTAGTACCTTAATAAATGTATCAAAGAAAAAAAATATATAATTATGGCTATATTGGACATGATTGACAAGGGGATAAGGGAATATTTGGAATCGATGAAGGATGAAAGATAAATTTTTCTTCCTCTGGTAGCTTACACTCTATTTAGAAAAGAAAATTTTCAATTTTACAACTTCTTTAATGGTGTTAAAGTTTCATAATGATATTCATAAAATATCAAGAATGTCATGTGAATGACTAATTTGAACTTATAGGGTCTAAAATCACATGATTGTCAGGTTTTGATGCAAGATTTAATGTTTGCAGCTTTACATTGCATTCTACCAAAAATGTAAAACATTAATTAACTATAATTTTATTACTTTTAA
Organism: Viscum album; assembly: GCA_963277665.1. Lineage (NCBI taxonomy): Eukaryota > Viridiplantae > Streptophyta > Magnoliopsida > Santalales > Viscaceae > Viscum > Viscum album. Next base: position 798,420,135 of record OY728136.1, on the reverse strand, counting down.
AATCCATATGTAATAAATTTATATACTTGAGGAAGTTTCCAATCATTAATAAGAAAATTTCAGTCATATTATATGAATTGGAGATGTTCTTCCCACAATCATTTTTTTATATAATGGTCGCCTTATGATTCACTTGGTTAAAAAGATTCAACTATGTGGTCTTGTACATTACAGATGGATGTACCCCATTGAATGGTATATTAATATTTTAAAAGGGTACATTAAAAACTAAAGTCATCTAGTAGGTTTTTTTGCAAAGTGATATATTTTTTAATAAACTATTGAATTCTTTACCAATTTTCTATCAGATGTTGATAGCATTGGTCTTCCAAAATCTCATCATAGTGGATGAATCTTTAGAAAAGATATTTCCAAAATATATGTTGTTAAAATTAAAATTATAGAGGGAGAAATCCCTCCTTTAAATTTTAAATAATAGTGTAGAGGTTTCACTATATGCTGGAGCTGAAAAAGTAATTCTTAGACATTTGAATCCATCAAGGGCTGAAGGATGGATATCAAATAACCATAATCAATAATTTATAGGATGGTTCTAAGATTATATTTATAAGGATTTATCTACATATCCGAATTCAATTATCGAATGATATTTATGGATATCTAAGGGACAAAATGTAAATGTTGTATCTTACATTGGTTTTGTAATGAATAGTAATGAATTCTATACAAAGGAATAAAATGAACTCAATATAATACAAAACAGTGGAGTTATTCTTGTAGCATAAGTGATGAAAGTATTAGTTTTAAAGCATAGAAATATAATTTATGTGAATATGTTAAATTTTAGCATCGTCAAACATATATAAGTGTTTGATTATACAATATTTCAAGTGACAATTTTCCATCGAAAATGAGTTGACGACAGGAATGAAATGAAAGTCAATGAATTGGTATTTATAAAAGTGAATTTCAGTGTGGAAGAGTATAAGGATGAACCATTCATAATGGAATCACAAACAGTGAAAGTATTTTATGTCCTTGATCTAGTAAACAACAATTGGTCAATTGTTCTATTGGAAACTAAAACAACTAAGGGTTAGATAAAAATTCAATTGAGTATAACCCTTTTATTGAGATATCACAATCATTTCACAATGGTCACAATGTTTACAATGTCTTGTATATTATATGGGACCACAAGGATGGGATTTGGATACTCGATAGAGGATCCAAATCCCATCAAACTTTAAAGAAAAAAAGAGAACTCAATGAGCGGGTTAAAGTTTTTTTTAATATGATTTTCTCTTACCCATAATATTATGTGTTCTCTACTGTATTTATGTAATATAAATTAAATGATTAACTACTCAAATGGATAATGACTCCTCTACATGATAATGTTACCAATATTGAGGAAGAATGCATGATTGATGTTGAAACTTAGGAATTATTAAAGAATCAACAACATGTTGATGAAGAAAACAAGAATGGCATGGCATCACTATGTTAACTAGAATTATCAAGGAAATAATTAATGGTACAAAATTTTAGGTTGGTTGGAATAAACAAGGTCAACCTATTGACCCCAATAAGTTAATGTTTATTAGTTACATTAGGGTCATAATGAGAATGCATGTTCCAATTAATATACATATGTGTCACAATGTCATTCCTACATTAAAGTAAGGAATTTGGGAAGATATTAGGGTAATGTTACAATATATTTCTCTATTTTACTGAAAAATTATATATTGAAATATTGATTTAATTTTCATTATACCTTTAAGATTTCATATATTTTAGATGATTTTCATAAAGAATTTGTCTTAATGGTCGCTGTAAAATATTATAGAGGCTTTCAAAAACTTCTTAAAAAGCATCATCTTAAGGATAATAAGGTTAAAGTAAACCCCCACCCACTAGTTACATATGCACACATTATAAACCAATAAACATGGAAATATTTCATTAGTCATCGCGATGAGTAATCGTTTCAGGTTCATTGTAGTTGATAATATTTTATTTGGAATTATTTATTTTATCCACTTTGATTAAAATTTATTAATTTAGGAAACTTAAAAGGAGTGTTAAAAATAAGAAACGTGCAACAAAACCAATGTACCCTTATCATAAAGTGAGTATGGGGTATGCTTCACTTGAAAAAAATTGTATGTATTTTAAATCTACAGTAAAAGTTTTATATGATATGAAATAACATATGATCCTTTGTTTACATGAATATTGATGAAATAGAATCCAAATCTACTTCCATCCCACATCATGTGCTATAGAAGGAGGTCCGTTTAAATAAAGAGGTAAAACTAGTAGATGAAAACACATAATCAGTATTGGAATCATGTATAAGTATGCCATGATAGTAATTTTGTATGATTTATAAGAGTATTATATAAAAATATTTATTTATGTTATCATGTTTTTTATATGGTTTAGACACAAGTATCTTCATCTATTTTACCTAAATAACAACTAATTTTAGTAGCTTTGAAGAGGCCAAAATAGTGTGGCCACGTTAGAGGTGCGGGTTTTGGAGTGTCACCTCATAAATATTTCAAGAAGACAAAGACTCAAGGGGATACATATGAGATGATGAAAGGCATGTAGGCATATATGGATGATTTAAAAGTCATTATTTTCTTATCTATTTTGGAGGACCAATATATGTTAAGGGATCACATCAAGATCACAGTGGAACATGGTCAGTGAATGAAGATCTACATGACCCCAATATCTTTTAGTCTAGCCATTCCCCACAAATCCTGACTTATTTGAGGTAATCAATTTTTTCATAACTCTTTCTCCTAAATGTGAATCAAATAACATATGATAACTTTATATTACTAAAATTCTATAGGGTAAAATTGTATGTGACTTATATCTATCAATACCCATGCATCGCCTTGTTGTGATCAGTACAGTGTACAATATCCTGAGGGATATGATACACAATAAAAATACTCCCAATAGATCATGTGAGTGGGGATTGAAATAGTTATCAAGTTGAACACTGAGTTTCTTGTTCCTCTTAATGATATGGATTTTAAAACATCTGATAATTCAATTGGATCTTTTGTAGAATGGCTATTTAATCTTATAAATATACATCAAGTATGTCTTTAAAAAATATTCAAATAAAAAACCTTTGTCATTTAATGATAAAACTTTTGAAATGATGTATGATATTACAAATGGAGAAAACAAAGGTGAAATTAAAGGTCAAATCAATACAATCTATTGGATCAACCAAAAAATCAAAAGGGCCTTCTAAGAGTACCTTCACCCCCACTAGTTCCACTGTTTCATATATTAACATTACAAGTTCATGTGAATACAACATTCAAAGATAAAAATATATCATAAATTGAATATGAAGAATAAATATTTTCAGATTTTATTACAGTTGTGGTTAGTCTCAATAGTATAAATTAGACTACCAATTCTAAATGGTTGGGAGCCTCAGTTTTGAATACATACATGAGGTACATTTTCATAATCATTTTGTCCAAGAAATGATCTACTATGTTCATTATAGTTAATAATTATTAATATTTTATACATGAGTATATATTACTACAATATAAAGGTAAAACCTTGTAAAATAATATTTAGACTCATTAATCCCTATATAATTTATATGGAAAAAATTTCTTTAGAATTAAAAGAAATTTAAAAGAAAAAATATGACATAATTACGGTTTTTCAAAAGAAAATAATAGAATATATACTTCTCTGGATTCATACAATGCAAGGGTAAAACTCTACAATATAATCATAAAAAATATATTTTAATTTTTTTCATCACTTATTTGTATTCGTTTTTAAATAAACACTAGATTCTAATCATAATCAATTTGGATACCCAAATGTTTATTTTTTGGATCGAAAGCGGGGATTTCCAACAAATCAACCACACGTGTTTTCCATTGTGAATTTGTAATGCCTCGCAATAAACATTTTGTAGATAAACTTCAAATTATATATTTTAGTTCATGTTTTAATAAGAATTTTTTTTATGATCAAGTGATTTATAAATATAATCTAAATAATGTCATGAGTTCAGTGACTAAAAACAAAAAAAATATGGATTTCTTAAAATGGAAATAGATTAAGGTATATATAGTAAGGTTTAACTATCAAAACATATTTCAAAAAAAATATTTATTTTGGTCAATGTTTCCACGGTGTCTGAAACAAAATAATGATAATGATTGTGGATATTATGTTTATAAATTTATGAAGGATATTATATACCATAAAAACTAACATACTTGAATAGATAATTTTTTAAGGTAATTAAAATTTCATTTAAAATATTTATTAATCATTTTTTTGTTTATATTTTCTCAATACTTTCAGGACTTCCAATAGTCTATATACTCAAAATAAGAAGTAGATTTGTTTAGAGATGAGTGGACAAAGTACATGGTGTTATTGTCGGCATAAATGTGAGGTGATCACCTATTATGTATGTGATCTATTATATACTATGGACTTAGAGAAACATTTGGGATGTAAAGCATTAGTATCATAATGATTTAGATAATATTTTTCCTAAAATAAAATTCAACAGTTCAATAATTTCCTTCCTTTAGGGGTTAGGATGAGTTGGTAGAATCTAAAAAACACTTTGGTGATGAAATTGTAAAGAAATAAATATTTGAGGTGTTTCTAAAGGATAATTATCATGGAGGGTTATTGTCTATGAATTTTTTTAGAGCTAGTAACATGTATGAAGTTTCTCGTGATCGTGAGAGATTGGACTTCAAGGTTGTAGTTGATATAATTCCAAGAGGGAAATGGGTCGAGTATCCTTCTACCAAAAAATATGAAGACATATTACCAGTTGTTTGTTAAGGTACTTCCATAGGCTAGGGGATAACGACTAGCACTGAGTAGGCATATCTCAAAAAGGGAAGGCATTACCTTTAAACCTGTACAAACTCACAAAGCTCAAACTATGGAAAGTAAAAACAAATTAAAGCACAAATGTCACTGAGACAACTACTGAAAGTACATTATAAACTGAAAGTACAAAGGGTCCAAAAGAAAAGCCCAAAACCAGAATGGAAAGTACAAATGCCACTATCAGACCACTTGAGACCCTACCTAAAGGGTAGGTTAAGGGTATATGCATATAGTTGTATAAGTACGCCCGTTCATCCCATATCATTGAGAACCACCTGGTCCCGGAGCACCAAGGTCTTTGTTGGAGTTTCGATCACCTGCACGAGACACAACACATGTGGGTGAAGCTCATGTAGGGGTTAGTAACACAATACTTAGTAGGGAACCCAAAATACAAAGTAAAGACCACAAAGCATGACCACAAAACAAGACCACAAATCAAGCCACAAAGAAAAGACAACTCACACCAGGTATAAATGAAATTATAGAAATAAATATTATCAGTCTTAAAGATGAATCATCTTGTACTACTGAGGGACTCATCCCTGATGAGTCACTGAGGTTTGCTCGGCTACTGGACCACTGAGGTCTACTCTTCTACTAGAACACTGAGGTATGCTCTGCTACTGGACCACTAAGGTCTGCTCAACTACTAGACCACTGATTTTCGCTCGACTAAAGGACCACTAAAGTGTGGTTGGATACTAGACCACTAAGGTCTGCTCGGGTAGTGGAACATTGAGGTCTTGATCATCATATCCTTCAGGTCACTCCCTGGCATAGGATTCATGCTCTTCAATGTGATTTATTCTAATAGAATGTACTCCTCAAGCCATTGGTTGTATCTCGACTGCCCCAAATACTCACTTAGAGTATAACTAAAATACCATCTCGTCTCAAGGGTCTCAACGTCGTAGACGGAACATCAATTAGATGCTCGGTCTAAAAGATATTGGAATTTTAGTAAACAAGGACTGGTTACGTCCGGGCCTAGTTCGACTTGGTCAGACTAACCAGGTTTGGGGGTCCCGCATGACCTGACCTAGTTTGGCCAACCCGACTAGAATCGGTTCGGTCTGAGCCGACCCAGTCTGGCCTGGGCCAATGGCCAGGCCCATTGGGCCTTATTGGAACCAACCTTGTTCAGCCATGGGTCCATCTCGTCGAGTCTCTTAGCAAACCAGCTCTCATCTGGTCTGGTCTAACTTAGTCAGACCGGTTCTGACCATCCAAGCCACCCAGAAGCTTGATTTCCCATCTGACCCAACCCACAATTTAGCGGGCCAGTTCTTCTCCAACTTGGACCACCCAGTGGCCCGGTTTACTCCATCAGCCCATCCTGTATTGGTAGGCTGGCATGGGTCTAGCCTAAATGCCCATAGGCATCCAGTTCTTGTAGCCACGCGGAGGGCTAAGGTCGGTCGCCTCCCTCAGCACGCGATACAGCATGGACCACATGCCAGTACATGCCATGGCTCACCTCATGGACCGCTCAAACCGATGTGGCACCCGACTGGTGTCATCCTTTTTCACTGTCGCATCCCCTGCTTTCCATGGCCTCTACCACCTCGGAATGACGACAGTCTCCTCTACGGGCCATTGTACTTTCCCTGGTGGTCCGTTCTTTGATCCGGAGGGTCCACTACTATCTTCAGGTACCTACCTTCACTTTCATGTATCCCAAGTTCTCTCTCCATCGATTCGGGGGTCCAGCCACATTTAGAACCTCCTAGAAATAATCTGACATGACCACGGGGTTCTGTTAGTGAAGAGCACATAAGGGAGAGGCTATCACAAGAAACACCCAAAGCGACGAATGTTGGCCTTGTTTGTTTACCTTTATTCATTGTCTTAGAAAAAGAGAAGATATCAAATGATCACAAGTTATATCCCCCTTTCCTTAATTCCCGCATACCAAAATCTCATCCCACATATGTGATTGATCTGCGGTTCAACCTGTTCATGGGTTGGACCATATTCGTCATGCAAAACAAATAACGGGGAAAAGAAAGGATTCACTTAGAATTAAAAAAACCCCTACCTAGTAAAAATAGATCGGTCGATGAAGATCACCCATCACCTTCCATTAATATCTGGTTCTGATTCTCTCTCTAAGGGTATCATCATCACTTTCTGATTCGTTGGCATTCTTCATTGGAGAGGTTTCCTTTGTCATTCGTTAAAGGAATTCCAGGGTTTTTTGTCAACCCCGAATCCCTATTTAATTAAATAAGGAAGGCACGCTGTTTATTTCAGTGTTGCCACACTGATTCATTAATGTATTGCATTTATGAGTTTTATCATCATCGTGTTTTCACATTGTAGTGATGTTGCGTCAATGCAAGAAAGTTAAATAAAATAAACCTTTTCTAAGTTTATTTTATTTTCCTTTAAAACTTCCAAAAATTAACTTTTACCCTCGACTTTCACCAGTTAAGGTTAGACCTCTATTAAGAAGAGAATCACATTACAAACTCAACGGTGGTCTTGTATTTTTAATCCGAGTTAACATTTTTGAGTTATCAGGATTCCAAAATAAAATAATTTTTATTTAAATTATTTTATTTACGATTACGTCCGAAAAACCAAATTTCACAATCAGCCTTCGTCGGCTAATGTTAGGCTCTACCTAATGAAAGAACAACCTCACGAGCTCAAAAGTGGTCTCATATTTTCAATTCAAGTAACTATTCATGAGTTATAACAATTTGAAAATTAAAATAATTTTATTTAATTATTTTATTTATGGTTATTTCATTTTTGAGTTTTCTAACTGGAAGGTCATGCTGACTAAACATAAGTTATGCCTAAGGTAAAATTGTCATCTTGAACGCAACGGTACCCTCAAATTTCTGATCTAAGCACCTATTTAAGATTTATTCCACTTTTTTAGTAAAATCACTCACATGCACTATTTAAAACATAACATTTTTTGATGGACCATTCTGGGCACACAAGCCCTCGGAATCACATGTCGTCTCAGCACCTGGTCTTGGAATAATCCCCAAAAAAATTTAAAAAAATCATGGAATTACAAGACATTATATTACCCCCATCTTTAGGGATTTACATCCTCATAATCCAAAACATGGGCTAAACAAACAAATGGGGGTACTGAGCACAGATCTGAGCCTCCTGCCCCCATGTACTCTATTAGAGATTCTTTTACTGCCACCAAACATGCACTAGAAGAATCAATCACCCATAAAGGGTCCTCTCCTATCGATCCTCAATCTCTACTGGAAACTTTGCAAAAGCTTCCCCATCGTTAAATCTTCAACACGTAGAGGCATCTCGAGCCCTCTACTAAACTCTACTCATAGGTAGTTAAGAAGTGGGTCGACTCGGTGAGTCAATCAACAATCACCCAAATTGTATCATGTATCCTAGATGTACGTGGTTAATGTTTCATGAAGTCCATTTATATCTCATTCCACTTCCACTCTGGTACCTCAAGGGGTTGTGTAAAACCTTTTAGAACCTGGTGCTCAGCCTTCATTTGCTAATAAGTGAGACATCTTGAGACAAAATCTTTCAATTCCTTCTTTATCCCTATCCACCAGTACTGACGTTGGAGGTCCTAGTACATCTTTTCCACACTTGGATGTACCACTAAAGGGGATGTATGTAACTCCCTCAAAACCACCTACCACAACGCCACTGGTTTTATGGTGCGTCCTCTAAAAAGGATGATGTTCTCCCCAAATTTTGAATATCTATCAGGGGACTTCCCTATGGAAATTTGGGAACATGTAGTCTCATAGATATCATCTCCAATTTTCACCTCCCTAACTCATTGTAAGAGTGGAGGGGAAACTACCATCAATTGAAGAAAATTCATCTCCTCTCTATCGATGAAGGATATCTAAAGAGAGGCCAATTTCTCTGAGGCCTCGTTCAGTATCTATAAACTCAATATTCTATTAAGAGAATCTACCACCACATTCCCCTTCCCAAGAGTATAGAATATATCTAAGTCATATTTCTGGAGGAACTCTATCCAACATTGCTATCTCATATTCATATCCTTCTGAGAAAAGATATACTCGGGACTCTTGTGGTCAGAGTAGACAATGAATCATTTTCCCATAAGGTAGTGTCACCACATCTTCAATGAAAATACTATCGCTGATAACTTAAGGTCATGATTCATATAGTTCTACTCATGCAGTCTCAATTGTTGTGATCCATAAGTAATCACTTCTTGACCTTACATCAGGACACAACCAATCTCAGTTCCTGATGCATCACAGAGCACCACATAATCAGTTCCCTCCTCTAGTACCCTCAAGGTAGGAGCACTCATCAAGATCTTACTTAGCTATTGAAATCTCTTCTAGAATCTTTATGTCCACATGAATGGTTTTCCCTTCTTCGTTAATGTCATCATGGGTGTTGCCACTCTGGAGAAGTAGGGTTTAAAAATCGGATTATACCTATCCAACCTAAGTAAACTTTGCACCTAAGTAGATCTATTGGGTGGATCCCAAGAAAGAACTACCTCAATCTTCACTATATCCACCACAACTCCAGCCTCTGATATGACATTTCCCAGGAAGTGGACCTTTTCTATCCAGAACTCATACTTCAAGATTTTTCTGTAAAGATGGTGCTCTTAGAGTGTCTCTATAACCATCCTTAGGTGTATCACATGATCCTCCTCAGACGCTGAATACACTAAGATGTTATCAATGAAGACCACTACAAACTGGTCTAATTATAGCTAGAAGATTATGTCCATGAGTCCCATGAATACTATTGGGTCATTCATCACACCAAACGACATCACTAAGTACTCATAGTGGTCGTAGTGACATCTAAAAGCTGTCTTCGAGGTGTCCACATCTCGTACTCAAAGCTGGTGATAGCCTGATCTGAGGTCTATCTTTAAGAACCATCTCACTCCCTTTAGTTGATCTAATAGGTCATCAATCCTCAGTAGAGGATACTTGTTCTTCACGGTTACCCGGTTCAGGTTCCGGAATTCCACACATAACCTCAATCTTCCATCTTCCTTCTTGTCAAACAACACTGAGGCTACCCATGGTGAAATGATGGGCCTTATGAACCCATTCCTCTGTAATTCCTCCAACTATATCCTCATCTCCCAGAGCTCTATGGGATCCATCTGACATCCAGGTGTAGATATCAGTGATGTTCTAGGGTATAGATCAATGAATAAGTCCACCTCTTTGCGAGGAGGTAGCTCGAGAACATCCTTTGTAAATTCATCCTCATACTCTACCACTACTGGTGGGAACTAAAAACTCAAAACAACCACTACCACATGGGTAAGGATGGTTGGATCAAGTGTTATTGGTTTCACCCTTCTATGCATGAGTTCTATCCTATTCTTCTTGGGTTTCCTTTTTCACCGACCAAGGAAAACCTCATTCCAATGTTGTGGACATACCACATCCTTTTTCCTAAAATAGTCAATCTGAGTATGAACTATGGATGACCAGTCCATACCCAAACTAACATCGTAATACCTCAATGATAGTAGTAAGAGGTTCCAACTAAAAATCTATCCTCAATGTTTAGATCAAACCTTTATCATATGTTTTATTATCAAGTACTTTTCCCCTATCCTCCAACTCCCTGATCCTAAAATGTATACCACCTCCTACAGGTATCCCATCTCCTTTTCCATGTTTTCTACCATGCAGATTAATCTATTCATGTCATTGTATCTACCCTAGTGTCTCATCAACTGTTTCACTGTCATCACGATGAATTGGAAAATCTCTAGTGAGATGTCCCCTACCATCCTTTCAAAATAATCACCTCTTTCTAGGCCAACTTAACTCATCATATGATCCTTTATCTATAGATCCCTTATCTTGGTACCTCTTCTCAAAATATCACTCATGTCCAAGTATCTAAGACTGGAATTGGATTCAAGATTTCCCACTGCTAACATCCACTGGTTGTATCTGCTCATCCAAAGGATTTTCAACCAAAAAGTTTCTCTCTAGAACCCTAGTATAAGTAGGAATGTGTAGAGTAATAGTTCTATCTTGGATCTCCCTAAACACATCTCACTCAGAGGTTTGATCCCTAAAGCACTAGTTGTATCGTATTCATCGAGTACTTAGAAAGGTCGGTATAGCTCAATGAATACCCAGATACTGACATGTCATCCTACTGAAGATGTATAAGTTCTTGGGAACACATAATCCTTAGCTTTTAGGGAAATATCCCCTTATCTGAGAAAGATTCTCAATCTATGTCCAAGGAAAAGTCACCTGATCATAAGATTGGGTAATCTAAACCCAACCATCGCCTTGATGAGCCACATAAAAGGCTTACTGACAGGACTACCATTTGATCTAATGGTGTCCTGACAAGATGTAAAATTTGGTCACCACCTCAAGCCAATCCTTATCCAGTTGTGAGTTGGGCTCACCTCAGAACCTGATGGGTCTCTATCATTGAAACTCATGAAAGGCTCTCAACTCGCACTTCTCATCCGCTGGTACTACAAGTACCGTGTACTACTCAATAGGTGGTGGTATAGCCGGTACACCACTCGGTGGTGCTACCTCTGGTACAAACCCCTATACCCATCTCATCACCCCACAGATCATCCTTTTGATCATGCGGTGTAATCCTAGCAAGTTGTCTATGTGGAAGCATCTTGAAAGAAAACAAGATTTACCATGATAAATAGAGTATACCTAGTGAGTTGATTCAAGAAGGATATAAAAAACTCAACCCATTCCTATATGATGCATGTACCATAGTTTTTTCATGCAACTATTGTTTTCATATACTGAGTCAAAAAGAAGAAATCAGGGTCCTAGTGTATGGATATTTCGGTCTCCGCACCAACACTGGATTCCCTGACCTGAAAGCCGAACTCGAAAAACTTAACACTATTTCCCCAAACCAAACTCATAGACTCTGGGTTCTTATGGTATAACAGACCTCTTTCGATACCACTCTATCACAACCCATCCCCTAGGGGTTGTTCCATGATTACCCCAATCCCACCTTCCATAGGCTAGGGGCTGAAGGTTAGCACTGAGTAGGCATATCCCAAAAAGGGAAGGCATTTTTTTAAACATGTACACATGCACAAAGCTCAAACTATGGAAATTAAACACAAATTAAATCACAATTGTTACTAAGACAACTAAGAAGATTATTGTACAAACTGAAAGTACAAAGGGGCAAGAATAAAATCCCAAAAACACAAAGGAAAGTACAACTACCATGGTCCATCCACTCAATACCCTACCTAAATGGTACTTAAAGGGTAGCTGCCTGTAGCCATATAAGTACACCCGTCAGTCCCATATTATTGAGCACCACCTGGTCCTGGACCACCAAGGTCTCCGTGAAAGTATTGATCACCTGCACAAGACACGACACATGCAGGAAAATCTTGTGTATGGGTGAGTAACATAATACTCAGTAGTGATCCCAAACCACAAAGGAAAGACCATAAGGAAAGACCACAAAACAATACCACAAAGCAAGACCACAAATAAAAGACATCTCACACCAGGTATAACTCAAATTATAGAAAGAAATGTTATTAGTCGTAAAGTCGAATCATATTGTACTACTGAGGGATTCATACCTGATGAGTCACTAAATTTTTCTCAGCTCTTGTACCACTAAGGTCCACTCCTTTACTAGACCACTGAGGTCCGCTGATCTACTAGACCACTGAGGTCCTCTTAGCTATTGGACCACTGAGGTCTGCTCATCTACTAGAACACTAAGGTCCGCTCATCTACGAGACCACTGAGATCTTCTTAGCTACTAGACCACTAAGTTCTGATCTGCTACTGGACCAATGAGGTCCACTCGGATAATGGACCACTGAGGTCCACTCGGCTACTGGACCAATGAGGTCATGCTCGTCATATCCTTCATGTCACTGCTAACTGTAGGATTCTTTTTCTCCAGTGCACTTGATTCCAAGATAATCTACTCCTCAAGTATTTGTTCATATCTCAAATTCCACTAAAACTCACTTAGATTATACCCAAAGGACTATCTCATTGGAAGGGTCCCAGCGTCATAGACGGCGCATCAATCGAACGCATGTTTTGAAAGATATTTGTGATTTAGCAAATAGGGGTCGGTTGCATCTCGACCTGGTCTGACTTAGTTGGACCAACCTAACCAACCCGGATCAAGGGTCCCATATGACCCGACCTGGTTTGGCCGACCCGACTCGAACTGGTTGGGTCTGGGCTGACCCAGTCCGCCCTGGCCCAGTGGCCAGGCCTATTGGTCCATGCTGAACCCAGCCTGGTTCGGCTGTGGTTCCAGCCTGATTCGGCCATCGGTCCAGCCCGCCGGGTCACCCAGCGACCCGGTTCTCATATGGTCTGGTCTGACTTAATCGGACTAGTTCTGACCAGCTGGTCTTCCTAGAAGCCCAGTTTCCCATCTGACCCATCCTGCAATTTTGTGGGTCAGTTCTACTCTAGCTCAGGCCTCCCAGCAGCCCGGTTTACTCCATCATCCCAGATCACATTGGTGGGCTGGCTTGGGTCCATCCCGGATTCCTACTGGTGTCAGATTTTCACATTTGATGGTCTCTATGAGGCGGTGTCATTACTTCCTCCGGCATGAATCAAATTTGAATTTATAATTTCTCCCAAACTTTCACCAACTACCATGACATGTGTAGTGGGAGTACAGGGTTGAATCTACAAGGATATTTCTATTAAATTTCAATAGGATCTGGTTTCTAAACTTATAAGGGAGTCTCTTCTAGAAGTTTTTTGTTTATTAGTTTGGTCTAAGTTCTAATGTGTGATGACTTTAAATGATAAACGAGGGGTCAGGATCAAGTTGAGTATCTGGGTGAAGGATGTCCTTTAATTATGACCTAATCAAGATCATATGTCTTAGTCTATGAAGAAAATATGGGTCACTAGTTGACTTTGGTCTTAGCCTTCTAGTCCTACCTAGGAAGTATCTATTATGTGGTTGGGAGATAGAGATATTTTAGGTGCATTAAGTTTTGATTCCTTAGGCAGAAATCTTCCTAATCTAGTGGTCATAGCTCAGTATACTCCAATTAGGATAGGGATATTTGTTTTATTGTCCTATGGTCAGGGAAATTTGGACAACTAGGGTAGACCTTGAATTAATATCCTAGTTACTACTTCAATTAGACTTTTCAAAGTTTATACTTAAATGTTTATTTAATTATGTAGATGCATAGATCTTGATCCCTATCCCAATGAAATTTAGATACTCATTAAGGATAGTGGAATAATTAAATAAACTAGATAAATAATTCTTAACAGAATTATATAAAAAATGAGATTCTAGGATGATAAATAGAAAACATGCATAATGAAATTATGAATTAAACTAAATTACTTAATTGAGACAGAAATTGGAATTGAATTTTAAGCACGAAATGGGAAAAATAAGATGTTGAAGAAAGTAAGCTCCATGGATATTGAATCAAAACAAATGTAAAAACTATGAAGAAATTGGGTTTCAAAAGGGAAAAGATTAAGAATGGATCATAGGGGATTGAGAGGGGAGAAGGAATATCTCTTTTCATCATTGTTAAATTATATGCTTCCCCACTACTTATATAGGAATTTTTGGTCATGATGTGTACCTATGGTACACAACATGTACCCTCAATACACATCATTTCCCTTTTTATCTCCATCTTGGCACACGGTTCTCATGGATAAGGATGTTTGACTAGGTTCATGATGTGTATAAGTGTTTCATGACATGTACTCTTCATCTGGATGGATTTTACGTGGAATCCTCGCAACTTTCTCGCTATCTAATTTGACTGGTGTTATGATGTGGTCGGTCTGGACATGACATGTAGTAGATTTTTTCTTTTGGATTCATGGCATGGTCACAACTTGGCTTCAGAACTTGGGTTAGGATATGATCCTCAGGTAAAAAGTGAACTTCATCATCATGACATGTACTTAGACAGTTTTGCACTTTTTCTGCCTTTTATTTCTTGAAAACCTATGAAGCTTTTATTTCTATAAAATTAGACACATACCATGTTCATTATCTAATAATTAAATGAAAACTATGAATAAATGACAGCAAAGTATATATAAAAATTAAGCGTATCAAATCCCCCTACACTTGAACAATTGCTTTTCCTCAAGAAAGAGCATCTCAACAAATATTTTGTGAATGATAAGAAATTTTTAAAGAAATAAGTATTCATTATGTCCATGAAATTTAATTATATCTAATCATAGAAAAGTCAATTTCTAGAATTAAACCTGCATAAAAAGTTAGACATTCCTTATATTCTATTTTTCAAAAAAAGATCTATTTTTCTAATCAGGAACTCTTAATTGTTACTTAAGCTCTATGCCCAATTGTAACCTACCTCACCATTTTTTTCTCTCATCACTTAGGGTAGAAAATGTAAGTAGAGGTATGCTCGTACCTTGAGTACATGTTCCTAACCATAGGCTTGCACTGGTTCTGTCATCTCTATTGTGAAAATACAAGTATAAGATTAATCTTGAGGGCTTTAAGCAATCGGGTTCTGATGACTCTGCGGCTATGGGTAGGTATGTAAAATGTGGAAAATCAGGCTCAAATAGAAGGGGAATATCTATAATACAATGAAAAAAAATGAAAGGACAAGTGTGATGAAGTTACTCCATCTGGTTGGTCAAGTCTATACTTTATCATCTTAGGTTGGATCCATATATATAGCAAGTACGTATACAAAGAATTGATTATATTCCTTTCCTTTTTCTTTTTCTTTTTCATTTTTATTTTTCAAAATTTATGCCTAGGATTGAGCTCACATCCATCACCTAACCACATATGATCCTTCAGGGGATTCATCGGTCTGGAAAATGGTGATTTTTTACCTTCCTATACATAACCCATATCAATTTTTCTTTCTTTTCTTTTTGTATTTTTCAAAGGAATAGAATAAAATTGAAATAAAACAAATGGTAAATGGATCACAGCCCCATAGTCAGGTGAGCATACCATATATATCTGTAAGTGAAATAAACCCATGCTATCTAAATGTCTCTCCCACACTAGTTCAAAGATATCCATACGCATTGTACAAGAATTAGGGTATGAAGGGAAATAGAATGGAAATAGTTGCATTAAAACAATTCATTCATGGAAACTATGGGCTAAATAAAGGATAGATGTCTGGTGGGTCTCAAGGAAATTGGTTATCAAAGAGTTCCTTAATCATTTTAGTTTTATACTTGTTTATTCATCACTTTGATAAGATCTCAGTACAAGTTTTAGTCGGTTTACATGCCCCAAGTATTCCTCAAGAAAAATGCTTAGATAAGAGTATGAAATTGAAGGCTTAGAGTCCTCTCAGGTAGTTAGAATCAAAAACAAAATGGAAATCACAAAGGGCATAAATCCTAAGTAATAGGTCAATTAGTAATTATTTTGAAGATTTTGAATTTGAATTAATTCCCTAAACTTAGAAATCATTCTAAAAAAATCTAAGCAGGAGTGAAACTTGGTCCTTGGAACTTTTCCACTTAACTTTTTCTTTAATTACAAGGGAATAATGATTCTCAGGTTTAAATCGTGATTATTATTTTGAAAAATGTCTCCCACACAAGTGAGAACAATCAAAAATTCAAGTGAATCACAAGTTAAACTATGAGAAACCCCCCACACTTAATTATTCTTAGGTTTAAAGCATGCTTATTATTTTGAAATATGGGATCTCACAAATTTTTTCATGGATCTGGACTTTAATTCTCAGAGGGGAATCAGTTCTTCCCATTTGGAGAAGTAATTCATCATGGTTAGGTTAAACCTGAACTGGTGAGTTGTCACTGGAAGATAAGGACACACAACATTGAGTCCCCATACTACAAAGGTCCAGGAATACTTGGTGGTATAGAGAAAATCTGGTCATCGAGGAACAAAGTTGGAATGGATATAACATGTATAACACCTCTTAGAATACTCGATATAGTCATGGATAATGGTGGGCCATAATTAACCCAACTTCTAAATCTGGTGGGATAGTTTCAATCCCACTTGATGGGAACCACATGAACCATCATGAACTTCCTGCATAACCTAAGTAATTTTTCCTCCTCGAATGTAATTTAGTATAATTCCATCAACCCACATCTTTAGAGATTATTCTCAAGGTTAGGCCCACTCTAGAGGGTGAAATGTTCTACATGCTAACAGATTTTCTCACGCATAGATTTGTCCGAATAGAGGATACCATGTTAGGGGAAAATCATTCTTTATGAAATGATAATTGAGATCTCAAAAGTGGATGAATACTTTGATCTACCCTTTTTTTTCTTAATGAGAATGATGTTGGCTAGCCACTTGGGGTACTGAAATTCCCTAAAGAATTTGGCCTTGATAATCTTATAAAATTCAGCCTCAACCATGGAACCATGGGAAGGGTGCATTTTCTTGGGGGGATACTTGAATCTAAAGTGACTTACTGGGATACCAAGATGGTGGGAAGAAACATATGGGTCTAGTCCAGCATCTCTTCATCGCTCAAGTTGAAGAAATCATGGTGTTACTTTAGGAAAGACGCATAATTATACTTCTATTCTAGAGGAATGGTTGCACTAATCATTGTTCGCCTTGGATCTTCTTTAGTGTCTAGGTTCACCTGAATATACTCATCAATGGTGATGGAGATTCCCTCTTCGAATGCAGGAGGATCATCTTCTAAATATTCTCCATTTTATGAGGCAGGAGAATCGGTGTGAGGAATTTCATCTAGGCCAACTAATTATGGGGGAGTAATGGTGCTTGCTTAGGAAGATATAGAATCCTCAGTTAGGGGATCATTCTCTAATGAAACCATAGTGATAGAGACTTTCGATCCAATCCCATCAGGCCTTTGACTACAGGGTCCACTCTTGATATCAAAGCAATGGTGGTGAGTCGGCTTTTTTTAAGTCAACCCTGCTCTACAAAACAAGAAAGAATGTCACAAAATGGTACCCATGGGGAAAAAATCTTGGTACCTTATAGGGGTAGGGTATTTTGGGACCATGGGGGTCTATCCTATGTAGGAGTATGAGGTAATATTCTGATATTCTTCCCATTTGGGGACATGATGTCCCCTCCCCTCATAGATGACAAAACAACTCCCCATATCTAGTGTCATGGGTTCTGACCAATGAATCAAGAGGAAGAATTTTTCATCCAAGTATTAAAAAAGACTGAATGTGATAGTTTTACACTAACCTTGTTGGTTTGAGCTTGCTTCCCCTCCCTCTTTTAATAGTCGGCATCTAGGTAGTGGGATTTGCAAGAGTCGAAGGGGGGCGAATCATCTTGAAGCACCCTCACCCGACCATGGATGGAGTACTGATAAATAAAAATTTTATTGAATTTTTTATTGATAATAAATGATATAATTCACTCAAATTATGTTACATATGTTTATTTATAAAATATTTGGGATTAGATCATTCATTTGAAAATTTGATGAAAATTCAAGTTTTACCCATTAAACTGCATTATAGTATTTCAACCATAAATATTATTATGTTTATTATTTAAACTTAAAATTTTGTAAATATGTTTCTTAATTAATGGGATACAACTTTAATTCATTCTATATCAGATAAATCACGCATTTGATTGGAGTAAATGGTCCATAAAGTCAAAGTTTAGGTGGGCTCTTCATATTGGTCATCACTTCAGTATTTAGACTATAACTTATTTATATGTGCTTTTATTGGGACCAAATTTAGAGAGAAGATTTTTCACACAATTTTTCATAAATAATCCTTCTGGAAGGATAGTTGGTTCATGTTGTTTGAAGTTAAACAGGCAGTGTAATTTGGAATAAAATATTTGGCCGAATTTTTTCATTCACACTTGAAACCACTTATAACCTAGCCTCCCCTCCACTCTATAAATATGTGTTTTTATAATTTAGAGGGGTTTTAATGTTCCATAGAGGATTGGGAGAATATAATAATTACTTAATTTATAATTAAATTCACTATTGGATGAGGGAATCTATCATGATATGATCTCCTCTAAAATTCACTTTTCTTCCTCTTCTTTGTTGTAATATTGTTGTTCTTTCAACAAACTCTTAGTTTATCTTTAATTTATTCTATTATTTTCAATTTTATTCTTCTATTAATATTTCTATTTGGTATAGAAATCAAGATTAGAAACTTTATTGGTTTATACCCTTTCCATGACCTTTGCAAATGCAAAACGTTTCTACGATGACTACATCGCCCATAAAAGAGTAGTTATTTTTAGTAATTGGATACCTATTACATTATTCATTAATTTATTTTGAATCAATGAGCTACTATAATTAACTTAATATGATATATTAATTGATTTTTTAATTTAAATTAAACTAAAAAATAAATTTAACAATTAACAAAAAACACACGAGGTTGAGAATTATGTGAATTGTGAGAGCGCATCCTTAATTAGTAATACAAAACCACACGGTATCAGTTTGTAGAGTTAATATATAATCACTAATCTCAATTAATACTAATTTATAGAGTGGATATATTCCCTAATTACCACTTACCATAAGATATCATTAGAACATCAATCAAAGCAGGTTGTTTTGATTTCATGTTCTGAAGTTAGCTTAGGGTTTAATTAATTTCATTTTTATGGTTAAGTTAACTCCCATAGGGTTCAAGGGTTAAAAAAATTAAGGGGTCATAATTAAGTGGATATTAATTTAAATTATAATTATTAATAAGTAATTAATAGGCATATTTAGATCAATTTTTCCTTTTAAAAATATTTTCTAAAAAAACATATTCTCATTTCGTTTTCTTAGTCACATTTAAAAAACAAAAAGAATACAATCTTATTCCAACATAATTATTCTAGATTTATAAATGAAAAACCCCATCATTTTAAGTATTTTTTTTCTTCTCTTTTATTTTATTTTCAAAATACCTTTAATAAGTTTTTCAATTAATTCCTCCTTTGAGAGACGACTTTGGTTATCCACCATGTTGCATCTAAGTTCCCAAAAATCACACATCATTTAAGAGCACCCATGATAGTTCCCTTTCAAGTATTTGAGGAATTGGTGATACGAGGAGGTGAAAGCTACATAAAGATGAAGCTAGGGCCTACCCAATAGTGCATGTTAGGCAGTATCTTGTGATATGACCATGAATTCGGCATTTTCTACCAAGCCTCTGAACTGAGTCTTCAAATTAATCCTGAAACATGGCTTTTGCTTGGTCCTATCATAGACCTAAATATTTATATTGAAGGGATTAATATCTACTTCAGTCAACCCCAACTTACAGAGCATCTGGATCAGAATGAAACTAATCCTGTAACTTATATCAAATAGTTAGAAGTAAATCTCCATGCCATTGAATTGGTATGTGATATACAATGGGTGAATGTTACCCTACATGAGAGAACCTTTATCCTCTCTAGTGAATGAGATAATGGATTAGTATTTTACTTTCTCTACCTCCTCTGTATAGTAGGCTTCTATGGAAGCTACTTTTTCTTTGAACTAGGTGGGGGCATTTTAAGGCTTCTGCAAGGGCCTCACACATTTCTTTCGATAAGTGGAGGGCCTTGAGGATCGAGATACTTGGAGTTATGATAGTGAGGTTATTAAAAATGTTTTTCTTCCATTAAAAATTTGCATTTATACCCATATGGGGTCTCTCATTGGCTGGGGGGGACAACAAGTATTTCCATTTGTACCACTGGGTTCTGGCTGGTGCGGGTAATATCATGCTGCTCATCAGCTAACTCAACCAGAATCACTATCAGCTGACTGTCATCTGACTAAGACCAAGATTTAGCTAGACACAACTGATCATGATGTGATTATGTATGTTCTTCATGGTCTATTAACACAATCAACTGTGGTGGTGTATCTAATGGAGTAGGTTGGGAGGACTGCGCATGTTAATCTCTATGTAAAAACCCATTTTCCAGTCTCGATAGCATGCATAACCTAGTTTGAGGCATTGGTCTTAGTATTCTAGAGGTATTCATATCCTCGGTCTCTCGTTCGACGATGTTATCCAGAGGAATTATGGGGGGTTTTAGAGTGTTCCTCATCATCGAGGACCATGAAGGGATCCACTAACTCAACGGTGTTCACATAAGCATACTCCGGGTCATCATTAGAGTATTCCAATTCTAGTAAGATCCTAGAAAAAATTCTCTAATATAGATGTATGAAATAAATGAGAGTATATGATAGCTTTAGCACCAGTGGGGGACTTTTCTTTCCATTTAATTGTTGTCGCCTTCTCTTTTGATACTTATATTGTTGTGACATGGATGTCGGTATTACTGTTGGAGGAGGTGTAGTGACTTCAGGAGGTTCGGGTCAGCCTAAAAGGTCATAGATGATTCCATGGGTGCAAGTGACTTCTCTGAGATCCAACCGATCATCATACTTCTGAGTCCCATGGTTGGAAACATGCTTTCACTCACCTAAAACTTCACTGTCTCTATCAAGATCAGTGGAGATATATGCAACATGTGTCAGGATGTTACCCAACTTGACTATACCATTATCCACTTGGTCCAAGAGCTAATCCTTGAACCCATATAATTTTTTGATGGTATGTCCAAGGATCCTATGGTAAGGGTAATGGTCAGGCCGATCTGTACTCTTGGAATCATGAGGCTTCTTTCACTATAGCTACTTCAGAATTCCCTACTTTAGGTCACTTAGGAAGTAGTTGAGAACCAATGAATCCTTAAAGGAATAGGTATTATTCCTCCTATTTGAGAAGGTAACTTTGAGATCCTGGACCTGATGAGGGGCTAGATCTTGAAGAGGGGTTCGATCCACATTCTCCCGTCTTGGTGGTAATTCTTGATGAGTCAGTTCTTGTTGATCCTATGCTGTGTGAGGATGATCTTGATGGGGTTAATACACTTGATAAGTATCCTTAGGTAAAGGTTCCAACAATTCCAGTAGTTCGGGGCCTCTACCTATACTGTGGAGATAATCTCATCTTTGGCGTCACTTCTCACAAGAACAGGAGTGGGAAATTGATACGATTTATTAGCCTAATGTAAGGCTTCTTCCAGACATTGGGCCTTATCAAAAGAAATATCATATACCACCTAGTAATTTTTGAGTGATGAGGGTATGTACCAACTCAGTATTGGTGCTCCCTATGCACATGTCAGCAGCTTCTCTTGAGTCAGATGTATGTCAAGTGAATATGTGAGGCCCTTCCATCAAGTGACGAAGTCTGCGACATGATCATCAAGATTTTTTTTAAAACTTTAAGTGGTTATCAATTCTTTTATTGAACGTGGTAGAGATGAATTGGTAGATAAATTATATACAAAGATCTTTCAAACTAGTGATGGAATCAATGGGAAACTGGCTATACCAGATGAATGCAGGTTCTTCCAATGTCTGTATGAAACATAGGAGATTAACATCCACCTACTGCTCTGGGGTTCCCAACATCGGTCCATAGCATGAGATAAATTCATCCAAATTTTTCATTGGGTCACCTATCCCATTAAATGGGGTGAATCTGGGGTTTCCAAAATCTGGGGGTACTCGCATGTCATCCACCCATGCCGGGTATAGATTTCCATTAGGTGGGATTTCCACCTATCATGTTTACAATGCCTCAAGGTGAGTGGTGACAGAAATTATCAAATAATACTAGTTAGGGTCCCTATCTTGATGAGGATATCTAACCACCAACATGTTAACAGGCTCATAAACTTGATAGTCAGCCTCAGCGGATCATGGAGTGTCACAACCTGGATCTCGAGGAGGGTGGTTACACTGCTCAGGTAGGTCTGGTGACTCGTATTATGGTCTCTTACCATACACTCCCACCTTTTCTCTATCTATATGTGTAATATCACCAAGCTCGGCTGGGGATAACTATCCAAGGAGTACTTGATACTTCCTTGGTGGAGAAGGATCAAGATCCTATCGGGTGGCACCATAATCTAGGTTTTGTTCATAAAGGAGCTCATCAATGATTCTCTTTTGATCTACAACATGCTAAAGTAAGGTGGTGATCATGGTATTGGATTATATATTTTTCAAAATATCAGATGGATTGGAGGAATCAAGGTGCCCCTTTCTCTTTTTGATGTTTTGACAGGCAGGAAATGAT
Source organism: Viscum album (assembly GCA_963277665.1). Classification (NCBI taxonomy): domain Eukaryota; kingdom Viridiplantae; phylum Streptophyta; class Magnoliopsida; order Santalales; family Viscaceae; genus Viscum; species Viscum album. Next base: position 798,397,156 of record OY728136.1, on the reverse strand, counting down.
GCAGAGGGATCCTTGAGGCTGAGTTTCTACCATTACAGGAAAGTGAGGACACCTGTATGAGGGTCAATTTGATACTTTGATTCCCCATGGGTGGGTTTTCCTCATATCTCTCTATATCAGAGTTCCTATCCTTTTGGTTTTTCGAAATCTTGGGGATTACCATTTTTACTATGATGATACCCGGAGGGGAATCCTCATTTTTGATGGGTAGGTCGGGCTATCGCATGATAGGGATAAATTGTAGAGAAGCATACTTCCCCCACCCCCTAATATTAAAATATGTATACACCTCTTCCATGATCCTGTGGATCACTATGAGGACCTTGATGCATCTATGTTGGAGGGTTTGGTGGTAGTCGAGTGATGCATGGTGTTGAGCCACTAGGAGTGATTCTATCTCAACCATTCGGTACTAATGATCAATTTCATTGAAGTGATCTCAGTTTCCTATATAGACTAACTAATAGTCATGGAGGTAATGAAGGGTCACCCAGATGGTCTAGCAGAAACACGCATCCTGGACCTCAGTGAGGGACTCCGGAATATCGAATTTGGAAGTCGCATTTGGCTAAAACACCACCAACAACTGATCAATAGGTAGATTCTCCCACGGTATTTCTTCCTTAGAGGTAGGGCCCCATTCTTGTTAATTCTATGTTTTGATCGGCACTGGTTGAGAAACAGGTGATGTCACGAATGTGGATCAGTGCGGTGAAAGGATGGCCAATGGAGGATTCACTGTGTGAGTTTGTTGTTCATTTCATGTTGGAAGTCTTTTGAGGGCATCGCCAACCACATCCTCACATCCTTATAAGACTGGGTGTTCACCACTACCTCATATACGAGGGAATAGGCACTTATTGGTGGCTCAACTGGATGCCCATTATCTTTCCCATTCCAAAAAACCTCTCCATGATCTTGGGTAGAGGTGGAGAGGGAAACTGGAGATGACAGAAATTCCTGCACTGTGATCCTCTAGAAGGGGACCAAATCTTCCTCCACCTACATGTACCTACAGAGATATTGGGAAACCTATGGATTTCACCTTCTAGTATGGATAAACTCACCTATTAGGTTCCTACCCCAGACTCTGGTTCTCATGACTGGGTTGAAGGCTCCATCATTGAGTCGCATTCCTCCTTGGAATCTGAGAGGTTGATGGGGTTGACCATGACTTGGAGCTTCCTAGGATTTTTCCTTTGGAAGTAGTGGTTCACCCTTCTTCCTTGGGATGTTTCTTCAGGGTAGGGTAATTCTTCATCATATGGAGGACCTCCATGTTGGATAATGCTGAAGCAGGGAGGACCTTTTCTTTGATTGGTAACAACATAGGGAGGACCTCTGTTTTAACTGGTGGTGATAGCACAGGGAGGAATTCTAGGCTGGTTGGTTAGAGAATGGGGAGGACCTTCATGATAGTTGAAATGAACACAGTGATGACTTCTGTGTTGAGAATCATGAGTGTGGCGACGACCTCTGTACTTTTTTTTATGAAGCATGGAGGACCTCCACTTTGATTAGTGGGAACATGGGAAGGGCCTCTATGTTGAGAAGTGTGGGTATATGGAGAACCTCCATACTTATTGTCGATAAAGTGGGGAGGGACTCCCCTTTGATCAGTGGGAACATAGATAGGACCTCTATGTTGAGAACAACAAGTGCAGGGAGGTCCTCTATACTAATTATTGGTGAATCCAGGAGGACCTCCGCTTGAGCTGGGAATGGCATGAGGGGGACCTTCATGCTGATTTTGAGAGCAGGTGGGACCTACTCTTAAGCTAGTGATGGCACAGGGAGGACCTTTTCATTGAAACTCATCATCACGGGTTATCCTGTAAGGGTTATTAGTGTCACCAGTGATTGATAGAGTCCACCCATCCTGCATGTGGGGCAGAAGAGGCCTCAATTCCAACTGAGGGAAGATTTATCCCTGGTTATCTATTGAATGGGTATGTTAGAATGCATTAGTGTTGGTTGGGTCCACTTAATCCATGGAATATGATTCCCCTTTTGGGAATTATTCTAGGCCTGAACCCGACATTAGTGTCAGGTGGTTCAGACCGAGGTTAGCGAAGAAGGTGTATAGTCCACCTATTCCTTATCCTGATGGATCAGTCATTTTTGTCTTTAATGGGACCTATTGGGATCCCTCCTTAGTGGATCTCAAATGTTAGTTGTGGCTGGGGTGACTTCAGCATCCCCCCACCTCTCGGTGTAGGGGAACAAGTCACAGGATCACTCCAAGTAGAGGCTCCCAAAGTGATTCATTGTTGATATGGGGAATGGTTTCTTCCCTCATGGACTTTGTGGGTAGAATTTTTAGTGAGGCACTAAAGCCTCTAGGTCCTTATGATCCATATCCCTTGTGAGAATGACTTCATCCTGCTTGTATCAACATATGAGGGTGTCCATCACCCTTCTCTAGATAATTTTAGTGGGTGATATGGGGCATGGGTGCCCGATAGCTGAATTCATGGTGGAATTAGTGGATTAGGTTGTGTCGTGCGAGATTCTCACTTTAACATTTATCCTACCCCAGTGCTTTTGGGTGTTGATTGGTTTATTTCCTATAGATGGGGTCCTAAAAAGTGGGTGGATTTAGATATCAGTACATGTTTAAGGAAATCAATGTCTAATTCCCTAACTTCATCCAATATTTTTGAATACGGGGAGTGATTCATGCTTATAATGTAATAGATTGAGGAATTATCAACATTTAATACCCCAATTCCTAGTGAATTCCATGATGGGACCACTTTTTTCTTAGTGGGTCCTATTGTTGGATGTCTAGACCCGGTGACATGCTTATCTTTTGATGTCACAAATTCTAATACCCCCCATGATAAGGATATGATTTTCACATTGGGCTCACAATTTCTGTTTCTGATGTTTTCATTAATTCCACCATCTATGTGTTAATGTGTTTTGGTGTAATTATTACATCACATTACAATTTTCCAAATGAAGACAGTATTCATCACTTTCAACAGTGATGTCTACTCCTTGATCGAAATGGGATGATGGGATGTTGGTTCCTCCTTCCATGGAATCCTCCTCAGAACTCGTCACATATTTCAGGTCTCCCTCATAGATTTGAGTCATGTTCATGGAACTCATTTTGAGTTCCATTTCTTTGTGGACACCATTTAATTATATTGCTTCTATTTGTAAATTCTAGTGGGTCTTGATAGGGTATCAACCTTTGGTTAGGATACTAGTCACGTTGGGGCATCGCTAGCTTGTCTGGATTCTAAGAACATTGGTCGCCTATATTCTTTCTTGAAGGAGGTCATCTCATGGAGTCATCTTATGTGTGGAACCCAAGTTATCCCATGTTGATCATGAGGTATCTAACGTAGAAGGAGTAGATCTTCCAAGTCTTTCACCTTAGGCATCCCATATTTTTTATGAGGTAGCTGACGTCATAGTCACATATCTTCCAAGGATTTCACCTTAGACATCCCATTCTTATGTATTGGGTATGTGTTTGGGGTTACAAATTTAACATCTTATGGAGATAGAGTTGATTGATCAAAACACCCCATGGAGGTGGATCAAGGAGGTTCATCCCTAGGAGGGAATATTTCATTCCTGGGAGTTTATTGAGGGATGGATCAGAACTACTCATAGAGGAAGATCTGTGAGGTATGTACCATAAAGGGAAGATTTCACACCGTGAAGGTTTACTGATGGATGGATCAGAACACCCCATGGAGGTGGATCCTAGAGTTATGTCCCATAAATGGAAGATGACACAATTTAAAGGTTTATCGATGGGTGGATCAGATGCCCCATGTAGGTAGATCCGAGAGGTGTGTCCCATGAAGGGAGATGTCGCACCATGAAGGTTGATCAGAACACCCTTGGGGGTGGATCAAGGATGTACATCACTAAGAGGGAGCACCTTTTTTTACCATTAGTCAGGATTGAACCTCGTAGAGGTGTTTTAAGTACCCTATTTAGAAGATAGGGATCAAGACCCATGTAGTTCAGTGCCACAGTTTAGGGTTATGTGATAGGATTGATCCATGCAGTTTAATGTCATACGATAAGTAAGATTGCATAAGGAGGCGTCAATGAGGGGTGATTTGGGGATTATGTGTGGAAGCTGACCTTCACAAGAGGATTGCTCTTGTTTGGAATTGTTGTGGGTCTTAAATGCTGAGCTTCCTGAGGGACCTAGAGGATATGTCATCTCTTAGGTGAGGGGCATGATCTTACTGGGGATGTGGCCCGAAGAAAATTAGGGAGGATGTGGATGTTGGTTTTGGACCTTAGGTAGGATTCCAATATATCCTAATTGGTTGGGAATCAAATCCCATGTAGTTTGGAATGGGTTAGGGCTTAGACCTAAGAAGGATTCCTATTGTAAGTGGGGCATGTGGTTAGGGATTACGCATGAAATTATCCCATAGGGTGAGTACGGTTGGGGTTTATGCATTGAGTGGGCCATGGGGTGAGTATGGTTGGGGATTATGCATTTAGAGTCCCATGGGGTGAGTATAGTTGGATGGATGGGGCTTAAATTTATGAGTGTTCCATGATATGATTTTATTTTTGGGGATTACATATAGGAAGGGCCCATGATATGATTGGGACTTATACCATATAAGAATCTAATAATGTAACGACCAAAAAATTCAGTAATGAAAATTCCTCTTGGTCGATTTAAATGTCTTCTTATGGTTATGTAAAACATATGAACTTATTTGGTTTTATGTTTTTTATTTTAAAATACCATTAAGAATTATTACCATTTCTAATATAGTCATTGAACATTGATCACATGATTAATATAAATATAGGGCTTTAACAAATCCAATTTACTCAGATAAAAAAAGCGATGACCTCATCTAGTAGACTTGCCCCATATGAAGCCCATTTATCGAAGCTCAAAAAGGAGGTGGTGTCATTGGTATTATCTCTTGACCAAGACCAATCCAATCTTGAATACTTTAAGCTTGAGAGGAATCACCTACAGGAGAATTGGAATTTGATAGAGATTACCACTTGACCGAAATTATCTGAGCCACCCCAAGAGTCTTTCACCATCGTGCACCTTACCCTAAGGTCTTATGTGAGTGTTTTAAGGGGTTTTCTAACAATAACCTAGTACTAAGATTATGTAAATTATTCTTGTATAGAGAATATACATTATTTTTATTATTGTTACTGTGTAAATATTTTTCAAAGAACAAATAGTATTTTTAGTTAATATTCAACTAAGAAATCTATTTTCATGAATTAATGGATTTTTTAATTAAATATTATTTTAATAAAATATTATTATTATTAAATTGTTTTTATTAAATATAAATGATCGTATAATTTTATGAATGCAATTGTAATTTTTATTAAGGTTTGAGAGCTATTTTTGTCAAAACCCATGAATTTTCGATAAATGTAAGTTTTTATTTTAAAAGTAAAAATTCATATATATAGAAAATTGTTTAGATAAAATGAATATTATTTTTGGAATCAGGACATTGAAATTATCCAACGGTGAATTTTTCATAATTTTCTGAGACAGTCGAATTTTTGGGTAAAAATTAAATACTGTTTAAATATATAATGTGTTTTATGACATCGTAATGACCCAACAGTGATGTAATAAAATATTATAAACATTTTTTTCAGAAAATATATGTTTTAACATTAAAATAATGTGATTTTAGGTTTGTTTGATTTATTTTATAAAGCTTTAGTGGACCATTTAAGACTTATAAAACATTTTAGCTTTTAAAATTTTTTCCCTTGAGAGTGTGACTCACCTTCACATAAGCAACCCTAATATTTTAATAATTACGGACATTGGAATTATAAAATATTGTTTTCCACTCCCCTTTGGAAAAAAATATGGGCAAAAACCATGGTCTGGTTTGTGGTTTTTATTATTTTAATGTGTGGTGTCCCAAACTTAAATAATAAATAATTCCCTCTCCTTTCCTCTATAAACCCACCCAAGCTCCCACTTCCTCTTCACTAAAATCCTTTGTATTTAGACCAACCTCTTCCATCCTCTCTCTATAATCCTCCCAATGTTCCCCAAGCTCCCAATAATCCTCTCTCAATCCTCTCCCAAGCCTTTGGGATCATACTTCCAAGTAAGGTATTCCTTCCTTTCTCATTTTAGCCAAGTTTCTTAATATTGTTATGCCATTTTATTTTCAATTAAAAATGTTGGGGTATGTTTTTTCACCTCCCACATAATTTCCTAGTTACTTTTGAATTATTGGATACCCCTTTCTCTCTCATTAAATTCCTCCCATGTACACCCATTACTATGCGGAAATTCTATAAGGAATTTCTCTCTCCTCATTTACATTCAAGAAGTTATTTTCTATTATGAATTAAAGTTCCATTACATATGTTGGTACATGTATATATATGACCCCCTTACTTTCCATTTCATTTACATATGATGAGACACCCCTTTCTCTCTCATCAACCATTTTTTTTAATTCTGACGTCATGTTGTTACGCTGCCGAAATTGCACCGATTTTCCAAGCCAAAGTCATTGTGTAGTGAATACCATGCCCATTTCTCTATCAAGCGTATTCACCTTTATGAAAATTTACTTATTGATTATAAATATTCATGTAGGTATTCCACATCCATTTATTGTGGAATAATTGATTATTATTGATTCCATTTTGTATGATCCATGTGGCACACTTATACATGAAATGAAATGTTTAAGAAGGGTGCACTCTGATAGCACTCTAATGAATTGGGTAAAATATAGTATCATGATACTTCATGTTCAATGGGTGTTTACTTGTGATAATTAAAGTGAAATGAGGGTATACTTGTGCTTCATGTTCAATGATGGTTTACTCATGCTTCATGTGCAATGAGCCTTGGCTCATGCTAATTCCACATTAAGTGTTATTGCCACATCTCCATGTTATGATTATCATGCTTTATCATGCCTTTATGTTCATGTTTCTCTTGTGCTCCATTGATATGCCTATTGTCTAACATGTATTGTATTCCTCATTTTATTAAATGTTTATTCTCTTACTGGTCTTTATAGCTCACCCTTTTTCTTATGCATGTCCTCAGGTTATCCCATGCACTGCTAAGTGCGGGGAATGTAGTGGTCGTGTAAAGGAGGTTTTCAATAAATATGTTGTGTTTTTTACATTCTAAGTTGTTATTTAATGTTCCAAATCACCAAAGACACTAGAACTCTCAATCTTCTATATTGTGTCAAGTGAATTTTATGTAATAAATCAGGTTTAAGTGTGTAATAAAAACAAGGGTTTTAATAGTTGGTATCAGAGGATAGGTTTAGTTATTTTTGGGATTAGGATTAGAAAACCCTAGTGAAGCCTTAAAGAAAATACTAAGAATAATAAAAACATCGCTAAGTTTTGGTGAGTATTGAGTAAGTGGTTTATCAAGAAAATACATCCATGTCTGGATATGCGCAGGTAGAGGTGGATCTGGAAAATATGTACCTAGGAGTGAAAACTCTGACAAGGAGTTTCGGGCTTGACCTAGGGTGTCATGGTACATGATAAAGGGCCTTGCTGCACTCTTGGTTATGACACTCCTGGGGGATATTCTTTGGTAAATTCACAAGATTAATATGAACCCTTATTGAGGGAATTAAAAAAAACACCCCTAAGAATATATGTTAAAATTTAGATCATGAATAGAATAGATTGAAGCCTATAGATTCATAAGTTAAAGAAATAAAAGTTATTTATAATTCATTCATTTTGTCCTTGGATTCCCCTTTATGTGTTAATACTTTAAGATAATCATCCCTATGTATATATCAGATAGATCAGAACCAGAATCAAAAATATAAATTTAGGTTTATCTTCTATAGTTTTATGAATTCTTTTATATCCCAAAAGTTTATTAGAACAATCCCAACACAAGCACAAATCATGGAAGTAAATATGTCGGTGAGTATAGAAAATGGGGAAATCATTTCATCCCATGAATATAACTCCTCCCCTGTCTTAATTTGTGGATTTAACTTCCTAAAGAACCTTATCATACTCCCTCTGGTGGAATTTGATGAAATTCTTGGCATGGATTGGATTTCCTTATATAGATCCAACATAAATTTTCATGAGAGGGAAATCACTCTCCATGTGGAGAATCGACCCCCAATTCTGTACAAGTGCAAGGAGGAAGATGAATCTTCTTTAGCTCTATCATCTCAAGCGTGGATATTACTGCCCTATGAGCATGCATATCTAGCTCAGATGATTGAGTCTAAGGAGGTAACCATCCTTGAATACATGCCTATTGTGAGGGAATTTTCTGAAGTGTTTCCTAAGGAATTTACTAGTCTTCCTCCTAGAAAAGATGTTGAATTCTCAATTGATCGTATACCTGGGGCATTACCAATATCCAAGACTCTGTATAGAATGGTTGTTTTGGAGCTTGAGGGGTTGAAGAGATAACTACAAGAGAATCTAGATAAAGGGTTTATACACCCAAGTGCTTCACCATGGGGTGCACCGGTCCTCTTTTTCAACAAGAAGGATGGGTCAATTCTCCTTTTTATCTATTATCGTGAGCTTAAAAAATCATGATAAATAATAAGTATCCTCTCCCATGAATTGATGACTTGTTCGGTCAGTTGTGTGAATCATAATAATTCTCCAAGGTATATTTTTGTTCAAGATATTATCAAGTAAGGGTAAAGAAGGAATATATCCCCAAGACTACTTTTCGTAAAAGATACGGGCACTACAAATTCATAGTAATTCCTTTTGTACTCACTAATGCTCCAAAAATCTTTATGGACTTGATGAATAGAGTATTTAGATATTACCTTGAAAATTTTGTGGTAGCCTTTATAGATGATATTCTAATATACTCCAAAACCAAAGAGGATCATGAGGAGCATCTAAGAACTATACTAGAGACCTTGTGAAAGGAGAAGATCTATGAAAAGTACAAAAAGTGTGAGTTCTAGTTGAAGGAGGTATTGTTCTTAGGTTATATCATCACAAGCAATGGGATATCCATGGATCTTTCCAAGATATCTGCAATAGAGGGATGGTCGAGGCCAACATCGGTAATGGATATCCGTAGCTTCTTGGGGTTAGCTGGATATCATCGAAGATTTGTGAGAAATTTCTCACGATTTTCCAACCCTCTTACCAAGCTAACTCGGAAGGGAGTAAAGTTTTCTTGGAGTGATGAATTTGAATAAATATTAAATGAGTTGAAAAAGAGTATTATCACTACACCCGTACTCACTTTACCCACAAGTGGAGAACTTTTTGTGATATTCAGTGATGCATTGAAGAAGGGTCTGGGCTGTTTGTTGATGCAAAATGAAAAATTCATTGCCTATGCTTCAAGGAAATTGAAAGTTCATGAGAATAATTATCCAACATATGATCTGGAGTTGGTTGTGGTGATCTTTAATTTAAAATTATGGCGGAATTATCTCTTTGGGGAGAAGTGTAAAATATATACGGACCACAAAAGCCTAAAGTATATATTCACACAAAAATAGTTGAGCATGCACCAACAAAGATGGTTAGATCTGATCAAAGACTATGACTGCTCAATCCATTACCACCCTGAGAAAGTGAACAAGGTGGTGGATTCTTTAAGTAGAAAGGACCCAGTGATTCTATCATTGATGAGAATTGAGAAGGATCCAATATTCTTAGATTTGATGAAGATGGACATGGGAATCATAAATAAGAGAACATCATCAATCCTTTCACAAATTATTGCTCAACCATCTCTTTTGGAAAGGTTAAAGGATGATCAAAAGGATGATGTGGGAATTCAGAAGAAAGTAGAAGCTATCAGAAAAGGGAAATCCTTGGAGTTCAATGTTAATGAAGAAGGAATTTTGAGATTTGGGAAAAGACTATGTGTTCCATCATGTCTGGAGATGAAGAAGGAACTTTTGGATGATGCACATAGTTCAAATTTCTCTATTCACCTAGGAAACAAAAAGATGTATTGAGATCTCCAAGAGAATTATTGGTGGGATAATATGAAGAAGTAGATTTCTGAGTATACATCAAAGTGCCCGGTGTGTCAGTAAGTGAAGGCGAAGAGGCAGAATTCTAAGGGGATGATGCGGACATTGCCCATACTAGCATGAAAATGGGAGAATATCACCATGGAATTTGTCACCGGACTTCTGAAGACATCCAAAATGAAACAATGCAATCTGGGTTATTGTGGATCATCTTACAAAGTCTGCACACTTTATTACAATTTGGGAGGATTTCTCATTGGATCAACTGGCACGGATATACATCATAGATGTGGTAAGGTTGTATGGAGTACCACTATCTATTGTATCTGATTGAGATCCAAGATTCACCTTTAAGTTTTGGAAGAGTCTTAAACATGCTCTGGATACTGAGCTGAACTTCAGTATGTCTTATCATCCTCAAACTGATGGCCAATCTGAGAGGAATATCTAAACACTTGAGAACATGTTGAGAGCATGCTCAATAGACTTCAAAGGAGGATGGGATAAACATCTTCCTCTGGTTGAGTTCTCTTATAATAATTGTTTCCACTCGAGCATCTGAATGTCACCTTATAAAGTCCTATATGGGAAGAGGTACAGAACACCGACATGTTGGGATGAAGTTGGTGATTGTAAGATACTAGGACCTAAAATGGTCTATGAAATGGTGAAGAAGGTGAAAACCATTCAGCAGCATATCAAGGCATCCCAAAGTCGATGGAAGAGTTGTGTAGATAACCATTGATGAGACCTTGAGTTTAAAGTTAGATACATGGTATTTCTATTCATATCTCCATGGAAGAAGGTCATGATGTTTGGAAATAAAGGGAAGTTAAGTCCTAGGTACATCAGTCCCTTCGAGATTCTTGATCATGTCGGGGCTGTGGAATATCAACTAGTACTTCCACCTTCCATGGCCAAAGTACATGATTTCTTTCATGAAGTACATACCAGACCCTTCACATGTACTCTCTTCAAAGTTAGTACAGCCATAGGATGATCTTTCTTATGAGGAGCAACCAGTGAAGATCTTAGATCATAGAGAAAAAGTTCTACGAAATAAGATAATGCCCATCGTCAAGGTGTTGTGGAAAACCACAAGTTTGAAGAAGAGACATGGGAATTGGAAGAAGTGATGAAGCAGAGTTACCCACATCTGTTTTAGAGTGAGAAAATGAAATTTTGAGTGTAAAATTTCTTAAGGGGGGAGATTTTAACGACCCAAAAATTCATTAATGAAAATTCCTCTTGGTATATTTAAATGTATTCTTATGGTTATATAAATTGTATGGACTTATTTGGTTTTATGTTTTGGATTTTAAAATACTATTAAGAATTGTGACCATTTCTAATATAGCTATTAAACAGTGATCACATGATTAGTATAAATATAAGGCTTTAACAAATCCAATTTACTCAGACAAAGGAAGTGATGGCCTCATCCAGTAGACTTTCCTCGTACAAAGCCCATTTATCAGAGCTCGGAAAGGAGGTGGCTTCATTAAGATTCACTCTTGACCAAGACCAAACTGATCTTGAATATTTTAAGCATGAGAGGAATCGCCTACGGGAGAAGTGGAAGTTGATAGAGATCACCACTCGAGCGATATTATCTAAGCCACCCCAAGAGTTTATCACCATCGTGCACATTACCCTAAGGTCTTATGTGGGTATTTTAAGGGGTTATGTAATAATACCCTAGTACTATGATTATGTAAATTATTCTTTTATAGATAATATACATTCTTTTTATTATTGTTACTTTGTAAATATTTTTTAAAGCACAAATAGTATTTTTAGTTAATATTCATCTAAGAAATCTATTTTGATGAATTAATGGATTTTTGAATTAAATAATATTTTAAGAAAATATTATTATTATTAAATTAATTTTTATTAAATATAAATGATCATATAATTTTATGAATGCAATTGTAATTTTTATTAAGGTTTGAAAGATGTTTTTGTCAAAACCCATGAATTTTCAATAAATGTAAATTTTTATTTTAAAAGTAAAAATTTACATATTTATAAAATTATTTAGATAAAATTAATATTATTTTTGGAATCAGGATATCGAAATTATCCAACGGTAAATTTTTCATAATTTTTTGAGATAGTCGAATTTTTGGGTAAAAATTAAATACCGTTTAAATATATAATGTGTTTTATGACATCATAATGACCCAATATTGATGTAATAAAATACTATAAACATTATTTTCGGACAATATATGTTTTTAACATTAAAATAATGTAATTTTAGGTTTTTTTGATTTATTTTCAAAAGCTTTAGTGGACCCTTCAAGACTTATAAAACATTTTAGCTTTTTAAATTGTTTTCCTTGAGAGTGTGACTCACCTCCACATAAGAAACCATATTATTTTAAGAATTTAGGACATTGGAATTATAAAATATTTTTTTACACTCCCCTTTTGTAAAAACCATGGGCAAAAACCATGGGCTGGTTTGTGGTTTTGATTATTTTAATGTGTGGTGTCCCAAACCTAAATAATAAATAATTCCCTCTCCTTTCATATATAAACCCACCCAAGCTCCCACTTCTTCTTCACTAAAAACCTTTGGATTTAGTCCAACCTTTTCTATACTCTCTCTATAATCCTCACAAGTTTCCCTAATCTCCCAATAATCCTCTCTCAATCCTCTCCCAAGCCTTTGGGATCACACTTCCAAGTAAGGGATTCTTTCCTTTCCCATTTTAGCCAAGTTTCTTAATATTGTTATGCCCTTTATTTTCAATTAAAAATGTTGGGGTATGATTTTTCAACTCCCCCATACTATCCTATTTATGTTTTAATGATGAGAGACCCCTTTCTCTCTCATTAAATTCCTCCCATGTACACCTGTTTCTATGCCGAAATTCTATAAAAAAATTTCTATCTCCTCATTTACATTAAAGAAATTATTTTGTATTATGAATCTAAGTTCCATTACATATGTTGGTAAATATATCTATATGACCCCCTTACTTTACATTTCATGTAAATTTTATGAGACACCCCTTTCTCTCTCATCAAATGTTTTTATGAATTCTCACGTCATGCTGTTACACTACTAAAATTGCATCGATTTTCCAAACCAATGTCATTGTGTAGTGAATACCATGATCATTTCTCTATCAAGGGTATTCACCTTTATGAACATTTAATTATTGATTATAAAGCTTCATTTAGGTATTAAACATCCCTTTATCGTGGAATAAATGATGATGATTGATTCCATGTTGTATGATCCATGTGGCACACTTATGCATGAAATGAAATGTTTAATAAGGTTTTGCCCTGATAGTGCTCCAATGCATTGGGTAAATTATATTATCATGATACGTCATGTGAAATAAGGGTTTACTCATTCTCCATGTGTAATGAGCCTTGGATCATGCTAATTCCATGTTAAGTGTTGTTGCCACATCTCCATGTAATGATTATCTTGATTTATCATGCCTTTATTTTTATGTTGATATTGTGCTCCATTGATATGCCTATTGTATAAAATTTAATGTATTCCTCATGTTATTCCATGTTTATTCCCTTTCTGGGCTTTATATCTCACCCTTTTTCTTATGCATGTCCTCAGGTTATCCCATGTAATGCTAAGTACAGGGAATGTAGTGGTCGTGTAAATGAATTTTTCAATAAAAATGTTTTCTGTTTTTCATTATAAGTTGTTATGTAATGTTCCTAATCCCAAAATACACAAGACCTCTCTATCTTATATATTGTATCAAGTGAATTTTATGTAATAAATCAGGTTTAAGTGTGTAATAAAAAGCATGTTTGTTATAGATAAGGTGAGGGATCATGAATATTTAATGATTGTCTCTACCCTCTAAGCCCATGTGAGTCATGCTCAGTGTGAGAAACAAGAGGAAGTAGTAGACATAATGCACATGTCATGAAAGAAGCGTCAACAAGAGATGGTGTGGGGATTACACGTGGACACAGCTCGAGGATGATCTCATTCTATGTAAGGAGGATCTAATTTCCTATGAGGAGGATCTCATTCCATGTGAGGAGGATGTCATTCCATGTCACTCACACATGGATCATCCTATGTTTTTGGAATAGGGTAAGGCTATAGTTTTATATCATGTGATGAGTATTTTTTCATGAAATTTAACGTCATATGACTAGGATGTGGTGCTAGGAAGTTTTACATCATGTAGCTCGGATGTGGGGGACTAACTTCTCATCCCATGGGCTTACATGACCATAGATCATGATCCTTTGGGAGGTATGGCTTTGGAAATGTCAGGGTATGATAGGATGATTGGTCACTCATGAGGTTTATGTTATGAGGTCTATGTTGAGAAGTAGTAGGGATTACGGTACCTATGATAAGAAGCAAGAGGTATGGAAACACATGTGCTAGAGGCATAGAGTAAATTATGTGAGGGAGCATGAAATTATTGTGTGAAAGTTTGGATGGGTGTGAGAAAGTGGTGAACGCAAGGTATGGGTGTTGCATGTAAAGGTTGCTAAAACATGGTACTCTAACACAAGGGAAGGCCATGGAGCTTCAAAAAAGGGGTGTACATAAGATTGTGATTGTGCGCAAAGTCAGGGTTGCACTTAGGAGGGTTCTTTGCGCACAACCAACTTGGGTTGAAAGAGGTTAGGTGAGGATTACTCAACTGTGGGGCCAGTTAATTACTGACCCATAAAGAACCTGTCATGCAAGAGTCTCTACCTTGAGTGTTCCATGATTTCATGATGTTGTGATAGATTGGTCTATGCATATTAGAGTGATGATTCATCTTCTGGGGAGTCACCCCGAGAAAAAGGGGGCAGCTTCTATGTATAGACAAAATCTTCGGTGATGGTCGTGGAAGATTCTGGTCACAGAAGAGGCCTTATGCACCACTTTCCCTTTGCCATGACGATCGCGTGTGCAAGGTGGTAGTTCGACATAGTATTTAAAATTGAAGAGGTTTACGCACTGATTTTCCTCTTGTGCACAATATCGATTTCTTATGTGCATCCCTTCTAAGTTTCACATAGTTTTCTTGGTTTTCCTAGTGTCCTCGGTCTAAGAAGTGAAAAATATGGTCTCCATTAGCATGTAAGAACTTTACGAGCAAAATACCATCTTCTACGCATGTGTGGGATCTTGTGCTCATTATCCTTGCTGATTCCAGAATGCTCTTCTAGGGAGGGATGTGTACTTGGGTTGCCCAAAACTGACCGTTTTTTTGGATTTTGGTGGATTTTGGTGCCAAAAGTCACCTTTTAGTGATACATCCCTATTTTATATCATATTGTTTGTGTTGGGACCGAAAAATGATTATCCCACGATGTAACAATAATTACGAGATAAAATAAAGTGAAAAATGTAGAAAAATAAATGACACCATATGTAACATGGAAAATCCCCCCAAAATAGAAGGGGTAAAAAACCACGGGAAAATAGAAGGATCACTATGGGGTAAAAGTGGGTACATAATCCCTCACTTATTACAAAGAGAAAACACTCAGAAAAATCTATCTTGAAAATGGTGGGGAAACCGCCTCACAAAATACCACTCAAATGGTAACACTCAAATGAGATTAATGTTGTTGCTAAAGGTGATGATGGAACCATTAGGGGAGATCCCCTTTTATAGGTTGCATATCCCCCCCTCCTGTTGCATTCACCCGTTGGAGGCTTGGTGGGGTTTGGCCACCCACCACCTACCCAGCCCACCCCCTTTGACAAAGTGGGGGAGGCACCATCCTTCTTAAACAATTCTGTCGACACATCTCCCACTTAGAGATTTATTTGGAACCAATCACATCTCCACACCTCCTTTATATCTTCCAAACAATACTACTCATGTATCTACAAGGCTGTTGGAGGATCTGCACTATCTAAAATTATCAGAGTTAATCGCATTTGTCAGAAAAACTACCATATTTTCTTTAGTGTGAATCTTCTACATGTCCACACTTCCTTCCTCTACCACATCTTAGACAAAGTGATACTACACCCCAATGTGCTTCATCTTAGAATGAAAAGATGGATTTCTTATAATTTTCAAGGTTCTCTAACTATCACAAAACAATAGAATCTTCTCATGTTTATTCCTGAGATCCTCCAACAACCCTCTCATCTAAATAGCCTCTTTGCAAGCCTGTGTAGCTACCATGTACTCTACCTCTATCATGGATAAAGACACAATTGACTATAACTTTGAAATCCAGCTCACATCTCCTCCTGCAAGAGTAAACACGTAACTAGTAGTGGATTTTCTCTTGTCAGAATCACCTGCAAAATCTAAATCAACATATCCTCTAATAGTAAAATATGATCCTCAATAACATAATGTAGCATATGAGGTCTCCTTGATGTATCTCAGGATCCTCTTCATTTTTCTCCAATGATCCCATCCTGGATTATCCATGTACTGAATAACTGATCCCACCGCATGTGCAATGTCTGGTCTAGTATAAACCATAGTGAAAATTAGACTCCCCACTACTGATGCATATAGTACTTGAGACATTTCCATCCTCTATGCTTCACTGATAGGACTCATCATTTAGGATAACTTGAAATTAATGGAAAGAGGGGTAGATATTGTATTATAGTCTTGCATGTTGAAGTGTTTCAAGAATCTCTATAAGTAATTAATCTGTGATAGAAAAATATTACCATTATTTCTATCTCGGTAAATATACATCCCAATAATCTAGTTTGCTGGTCCCAAGTCCTTCATATAAAACTCCCTATCCAACTATGCCTTCAGCTCCTAGATCTGATCATTGTTGGGGCCTATAACCAACATGTCATCCACATAAAACAGAATAATGATGAAATCATTACCATCTGAACCCCTGAAATATACACAAGGATCTTAATGAATTATGTTGTATCCAAGGCTTGTGATATAGGAAGCAAATATCTTGTACCAACACTATAATGACCCATACTTTACATACATTGTTATTACTTCAGAATTGAAGCATACTTATTGCAACATGTAAAAAACATGATAGGACTGTATAGGTATAGTGTCTTTAGAAACTGGGAAACATAAACAACTGGTTCATAAATCATCTACATTGTCTCCCGTTTATTTCATCATATCTAGATTCACTTTTGGAATATCCTACTTAATACCATTCTTCCTAACCTGGGGAAAAGAAAATATACAAAAGGGTGAGATCAAATTCTCAGTAAGGGTAAGCAAAGGAAATATCTAACATATCATATTCATAAGGACATAACATTTTAAAAATATTATCCTGCAAAAGAGATCATAATATCATGACATGGGATAAATCATAGTAGTGAAATGTAATCCCAATATTCATAACATAAGACATGAAACTTTGTGGAATACACACATAATCATAGAAAATCATTTCATATTAGTCAAGACTCATTTCCAAGACCATCATAGCAGACAAAGTCCATTACTGAACCGAGTTCACTCCTCGTTCCAGTCCTGTATCACTGAACCAGATTAACTTTTCGTTCCAACCATTTCTATCTCATGATATATAAATCTTTACCCAATTAATTGGATGGAGATATAGGTCCCGCACATCTCATAATAAAACCATTCTTATGTGTACCACAAAATCATAAATCATACATCATAGCATAACCCATGTAATAAAAATAGGATTCTTAAACATCATGCCATCATAACATAATCCATATAAGATAAAAGGACTTCATAAAAATAATTCCATAATAACATAATCAAATCAATGTAATAATAGGGATAGAAATAGAACTCTATATTATCTTAGATAGAAAATAATTTTGATAAAACACATGAACTCCATTCTTGAAGAAAATATCCTTTCTACTTCAAAAACATTTTTCCTTTCTCAATATGTCATACAATTTTAAACTAAAAGAAGTTAATTGAAAATAAACTTGAAAACATGTAAATTAAGCTTCATGGAAATAATTTTTCTATGAAATCATAAAAATCCTTTCATATCGTATAAGTTAAAAAAACATTCTTCTCGCACTTTGGCCGGAAAATTCAAAAAGTATCTCATACTGAAAACGAAAAAAGATTCCTTTCATAACTTTTACTAAAAATTAACCAATAGGTAAAATTGGATTTAAAAAATGGTATGAGGATATAAATAATATTACATATTTATGAAACATGGATGTGTATGATAAATATTCCCCAGTAAATTCTGAAGTATAAACAATCTCGGATAAAAATGAGATTGTGATATTTTCCCTTACCTTAGGTCTGATATGCTCTATACGTATCTGAACCTCTTGTATAATGATTTAAATAATGTTATTTACTTATTCCATAATCATATACATTTCTATGATATCATATATGTTCATTTTCTTATCTTCTTATTAGTAATACTTCATTGCTACTTGTTATTTGGGTGTTCATTGCTTTATGTTCTTATGCGTGTTTTGTCGAATAAATTATTATTCCTATTTTTAGGTTATAGCTACATCATTTACAGAATGGTATTAGTATAATATATATCAGATTTATTCATTCAATTCATTTATATAATCATGGTTTAATTAAGATCATGTAGAATGAATCACATCGCACCGTGGAGATGGTAAGCCGTACGCACGCACGGGTGACGATATCATTCCCATAATTATTGAATGGTATTGGAGTGGATGATAGAATATATCAAAACTAGTATCATGTTATAAAAATCATATATATCTATTCTTTACACCATTATACCCATCCAAGTAAGGTGTTGGTGGAAAACAGATTAAACCACGGTGTGAAGACGGTATTCCGTACGTACGCACGCGCGGTGATTTTGTTTTTCGTAGGATGGATAGAAGGTGAAATAGGGTTGTTTCATATTTATAATACCATATCAGTATATTAGTGATAATAATGTTTTTTCTTTATAATTAAACAAATAAATAAGATGAATTATAAGAAGAAATAAATTTTAAATAATCGGTAAAGGATATTACCTCTTCTTCGACACGCCTCTTCTAAAACTCCTCTTAGGGAACTAAAGTTGGCCTTTGAAGAATATCAGAACTTCTAGTATGTTTCTAGGGAAGTGGATAAGATAAATTGGCAGGTTTTGTCCGAGATTTAAGGCTAAAATGGTGTGAGAAGTACAGGGAGGAGGTGCCCTTTTATAAGGGAGGAGAGGGGCACCTTTGGAAACATAAGAAATATTAATTTATAATAAATTCAAAACCCACATAAAAACATCGAAAAATGACACAAATATGAAAATTAGATAATATAGGGTTTTAATCTCATCAACCAATACAATTTAGACATGTTGGGAATTTATTTTAAACCTTATCAACTTGATTTATCCTTATTTAATCTATTTAATTTTATTTGTGGTAATAATATTCCAAATTTTAAATTTTTATAAATAATTACTTATGTGTTGTGAATTGTACATAATTGGATAATTTATGATATTTTAGACCATATAAATTTAAATTTATAATTTTTTAAATATTTTTGTGATTTTTAAACAATTTTATAATATGTTATTTCTATAAAATAACAATAGTGTCAATTTTGACACTATTCATTTATTTGCATTTAAATAAAATCTACACAGAGAAAATAATCAATAAAAAATATTTAATAGATTCCTAACATGTCATATTCATCTAGAAATTTTTTTGAGAACATTAATTAGTTCATATAATATTTATTTTAATATTTTTTGAAACCATTTATTTGATATTTCAATCAATAAAATAATTTCTACATCACTTTTGTGTCATCATTAATGATAATTATTTAATCCTTAAAAATTATAAATAAATTCTCATGATTTAGATAATTTTATTATATTTCTGTAGACTATTTATATTCTAAGTTTTATGAGATTTATCACTAAATTAAAATTATTATACTTATAAGATATAAGAGAGTGACATGTTGTCACTTTCTTTAGTTTTAATAATAATTATATCATGTTCATAGTCAAAAGTTAAATAAATGAATCTATTCTGACCCTTAGGTGATATGGGTCGACTTTTATTCATCCAATAGAATTTTGGTAGATGTTAGGGTAATTTTATAATCTTATTTTTACCCTTAATTACTCGATTTACCTTTAACTATAGTAAATAAAAATTACCGTAGTTACTATTCATAATGTCAAAAAAATAAAAGTAACCTATTAACATAATTTGGACCCAATGAATCCAAATATGGAATCCATTTTTCAAAATTCAAAACACATAAGTTGTAGTAATTAATTTAAAATAAATCTTGTTGTTAAGAAAACAGGTTTTAAAAGTTAAAATATTGTCAAAGATTAAAATGTTTTTACGTATGAATTCAATGTAAAATTAATGGTAATGACATAAATTATATTAAATGGTAAAAATGTATTCTATTTAAACTTTAAAATCATTAAATTTTATCATTTAACCATATAAATTATCTTGATGAAAAAAATTGTTTTTAAGAAAAATTTAGCATATTTTTACTATTCATCAAAATATGAAAGTTATCAGAAAAGTATCAAAAATTTATAAAATGTAAATTTTTATATCCTAATTAAAAATAAGAAGTTTATTTTTTAAAATTTAACTTATAAACATGTCAAAAATTATATTTTAAAATGGGTGCACCATCAAAAGGCGGTAAAACTGCATTTTTTGAAAAATACTTCTTTTATCGAAAAATTGATTTTGTTTTCATATCTCAATCTATAAAATGTGTAAGATGAATCATAATGTTATAAAATTAAAAATTCGGTTAATACTATTCATAACGGCTAGTTCAGAATATTATAATAATATATCATTGTTTAGTGAAACTCAGTATTGCGTATAACGCAAGCTATCGAGGAAGGTTACTCTTGCGTGTAATGCAAGCCAAGCCAGTGTTGTGTGTAGTGAAAGATTCCTTTGGTGTTTCATATAACATAATACATAAAAAAAATATAAATATAAATATTTCTCATAAAATCTCAGGGTGTTACAAACACCTCGGTTCCTGCTTGAGACCGTACAAAGATTTGTTCAACCTGCAAACCAAGTTATCTTTTCCTTCTTCTGAAAAACCTTCTAGTTGGAGCATATAGATATCTTCATCAAGATCACTATGTAGAAAAGTAGTCTTCACATCCTACTGCTCTATATGTAAGGATGTAAGTTATATGTAGCACACATCGCCATAACTATCCGAACAGTCGTCAGTCTAATAATAAGAGAAAATATTTCATTGAAATCACTAACTTCCTTGTGAGCATATCCTTTGACCACCATTTGTGCATGATATCATTCCAACAGGTCCTTTCTATACCATTTGATCTTAAATACCCATTTTTTTCAAATATCATTCATTCCATGAAGTAATGAAACAAGATCCCAAGTATTATTTCTGTGCAGGGCTTCAAGTTCCTCTTGCATCGCTGTCATCCATGAGGATACATCTGGACTCTAGGTCACCTCCACAAAAGAATATGGCTATCCATCCTCCGTCAATAAGAAGTACACAATATTTATCTTAGTGACATAGTTTGAGTGCCATATTGGTGCTCTTTTCTCTCGAGTTTACCATCGTGGTCCATACTCAACTGATACTTGATCATCATGCTCTGGTAATGCTTTAGAGGAAACTAATTATTCCTTGGATTTTTCCTCTACTTCAACTATTGTAGTTTCTGTATTCTTCTTCTCCATGTCTTGATCAGTTTTCATTTTCACCTTTTCTTCTACAAAAATGATATCTTTGGTGATGATAAATTTGTGGACAGTGGGGTCCCATAAATGATACCCCTTTACACCATCAGTGTATCCCAAGAAGATTCATTTCCAGGATCTCGAATCCAACTTCGATCTTTCCTGGTCATTAAACAATTCATATACATGACTTCCAAAAGTATGTTATTGGTAATATTCTGTAGGTTTACCATTCAACATCTTCATCTATGTATTTAGATCAATCTCAACTGAAGGAGATTTATTGATCACATAACATGTGGTATTCACTACTTTTGTCCAAAATGTTTTGGCAATTTTTGCAGTCTTCAACATCACCCTTGTTCTATCCAAAAGGGTTTTATTCATCCGCTCTACCACTCCATTATGCTAAGGAGTGCACGCCACTGTGAACTATCTCTTGATTCCTTCTTTTTGATAAAAAATTATCAAACTCCTCACTTGTATATTCTCTACCATTTTCATTCCACAGACACTTGATCTTCTGTCTAGATTCAGGTTCCTTCCGCACTTTGAATGTTTTAAAGACTTCAAAAACATCTCCCTTCCTCTTGATTGGGTACACCCAACATCTTCTATAATAATCATCAATGAATGATACAAAGTACCTTACTCCTACTAGGGATATAACCGGTGCTTTAAAAACATCAGAATGGATCAATTCCAAGATCTCTTAACTTCTCGTTGTTGATGTTCTGAACTTTAACATGTGTTTCTTTCTCAAAACACAATGATCACAAAATAATAAGGATACCTTTTTCAACCCAGGAAGAAACTTCTAATCTGTAATAATATTCATGCCTCATTCTAACATATGGCTAAGATTCTGATTCCATAACATCATCAATGCTTCTGTCAAGGTAGTTTATGCAACAACTATCTCCACCTCCTTGTACGTTTCACCCATAATCACGTATAGGATCTTCAAGATCTTCTCAACTTTCATTACCATAAGCGTGCCCTTCACAATTCTCATCACTCCATTCTCGGTGCGAGTCTTACATCTGATGTCATCAAATTGTCCCAAAGACAATATGTTCTTCTTCAGGCCCTTCACATGATGTACTCCTTGGACGTTCTATACTATGTCATCATGCATCTTCAATTTGATGGTACTGACTCCAATGATCTTCAGGTTGTGATCATTCCTTATGTACACAAGTCCTTCTAATATAGTTTCATATTGTTCAAACCATTCTCGTCGAGACATCATGTTCCATGTTGCTTTTGATTTGATAATCCATGCATCATTGAGATGTTTCCTACTTTCAACAATCTTCGTTGCTTCACTGACTAGTATATCTCCTTTTCCATAAGTACTCACCACATTCCCCTCAGAGCTCTTTTCACCAATCCTCCTATTCCAACAATCCCTCTGAACGTGCCCCTTCTTTCCACAATTGAAATGTGTGACATTATTCTTCTTACTCCTTGATTTGGACCTATCATGATTTTGGCTCCCACTGGAACCACACTCCATCATCCTTCCTCTCTCCATTGACAGAGTCTCTTCTTTGTGTGAAGTTGTCTATCTATCCTCCTTGTTCTTGCGCTAAATTTCTTCTTCAAGAACTGAGGTTGTAACATCATTAAAGAGCATCATATCCATTAGGATATTTTTGGTGAGGTTGATAATGAGTTAGTCATATGAATCTAGAAAAATCTAGAGTAGAATCTCTACATGTTCAGTATCCACAATTTTATAGCCCAACGCCATGAGCTGAGCAAACAGGGTATTGAGGTTGTTGATGTGGTCGGTCACCGATGATGACTCCACCATCCGAAGAGTGTACAATTTTCTCTTCGGGAAAATTTTTTTGTGTAGTGACTTGGCCGCGTATAACTTCCTCAAAGTATCCTATATTTCTTTTGCCATCTTTTTCTACATAATGCTCAATAGGACCTTGTCTAGCAAAGCCAAATGGATGTTGGCAATAGAATTCTTTTCCATGTCGTTCCATTTCTCCTCTGTCACACCCACCATCTTTTCTCCAATTTCCATTAGGCAATTATACTTCCACAACACTGCATGCATATTCATTTTCCACAACGAAAAATTATTCATGTTGAATTTTTTGATCTTGAATTTCACCACCATCTAGACATGCCATTAGTCCAGAGTATCCTTCATTTCACAACGGTGTATTTAGTAATCTCAATAAATTTTTTCTGATGTGACAGATCAACTGGAGTTTCAATCACAGAGCATACTCAAATTTATGAGAATTATTAATATCCAAAAACGTGAACAACACCCAGCTAGAACCTTGCCTCTGATACCACTTGTTGGGACCAAAAAAATGATTGGCCCATAGTACAGCCATAATTATGAAATAAAATAAAATGACAAATGTGAAAAAATAAATGACACCAAATATAACGTGGAAAAAAACCCCCCATAGTGGAAGGGGTAAAAAACACAGGTAAATAGAAGGATCACTATGGGGTAAAAGTGGGTACATAATCCCTCACTTATTACAAAGAGAAAACACTTGGAAAAATATCTCTTGAATATGGTGGTAAAACCACCTCACGAAATACCGCTCAAATGGTAACACTAAAATGAGATTGATGATTTTTTTGAAGTTGATGCTGGAACCATTGGGGAAGATCCCCTTTTATAGGTTGCATCTCCCCCCCCCTCCTGTTTCCTTCTCCTGTTGGAGGATTGGTGGGGTTTGGCCACCCACCACCTACTCAGCCCACCCCCTTTGAAAAAGTGGGGGCGGCACCATTCTGCCTAAATAATTCTACCGAAATTTTGTAGATTTCCAAAATCCTACTAGATCCTTCATCTATAGAATAATTGAATCCATCATCGTCACCAAACCAGAGACTGTCAGTGTGTCATTCCCCTGTACCACCAAATCACCAGTCATTGTAGGATATACTTCTGACAGTACAATGAACTAAGAAGTTTGAGTCAACTCTCTAATGTCTTTGGGTTACACTTGCAGACCAGGAGAAGGATACTCTTTTGAGAACCTTTCCCATGCCTTATTTTCTTAATTCTAGATATATATGTGATGACATCCATCATGTTCATTGTTGAATACGCAATCGATAGTTTACAGTGAGTAGGTGACTCGCTATTGGTAATAATTTCAATTGGAAAAAAAATTCCCTAGTGGATGACCAAATGTAACCATGTCATCATGGCTCATTACCTTCATTATGACTTCATAATTGGTTCAGGCATCTATCATGAGCTACAGAATCTTCTCCGAGCAATGATCTGCTCCTTTGAAGACTTCTCGAACTTCCATTTTAGATGCTTCCTATTCATGCATTTCGAGTTCCCAATTGGGTGATACCTGACCATAAATAAAGGCTAGTCACGTTTTTATTCTAGCTACATCACTCATCATCTAGTTTTTCTCTATGAATCCAACTGAACACATTTCAAACTCTTCTATAACCAGCAAGAACTACTCATCCTCCTATTGAGGCCTCATCTCCTGACTACGCAGTGCACTGTCTATGAACCTGTAGAATTCCAATCATAATTTTCATTATTCATGCAATACTTATTCGCATTACCAAAAATCAATCTCGAGTTGATGCGAGGGTAGCATTGATATTCTTGATTCATTGTTCCATCCCATCCCTCAAAATTGTCATCATATTGTGATAATAGCAAGTGATAACAATAGTGTGCTACATGTCCCAATAATAACAGCAATTAGTATCTTTTAAACTATCTAGTAGTGATGCTTTCCTATGGCAGGGGAGGGCGATGGAGAAGTCTGGAAGGTCAGACCAAGTGATAAGATATCGCATGCCAAATGGTATCTCAGAACAAACTTCTTGTATACTATGATGTGAAATACAATAATTGAATTATAAGAGGACAAAAATTGAAGATGAATTAGAAGGAGAAGAACATAAGGGAGAGAGAAAGACTCAAGTAATCCCCATGGTTATCCTTCCCAATCATAAGGCCGATCTACAGACTAATAACTTCTTATCCTATCCCCAATCCTCTCCCTCCCCTATTTAATGGATTTTACCTACTCCCATCATGTGGTTCCACTAGCCTAAAAAATTATCAGCCATCCTAACAACTCTTTCATCCCCAAGAAGAATAATTATACCCCTCTCTCTTCTAGAACTTGATTCCTCAGCTATAATGTGGCACCCATCTCTATCAGGCTACTTTCCATCCTCCGCCTACCTCCCATCCCACCTCACAAGCTGAAGTGTAATTCCATGGTCTATATCGGTTCTTATCTCAACCAAACTTCTATTTTTCCTCCATGAAACTCCATTTTATTAGGGTATATATAGATCCCTATACAGATTCTTTATCCCATTCTTAACAAGATAGAATTCAAATGAATTTCTAGTGAACCCCCTTCCCTTACCAGTTCTTAACTTCTTGATATAAACTCCCATCTCTTTCTCTACTTCTCTTCTAAAATTTTTGAACATCTATACTACATATGATTTGTACATTATAAACATCATGTTAGTCATCCTTGTAAAAACATCAGTAAATGTGATGAAGTATAGATCATCTTCAGCGGTTTGATGTCTCATTGGTCCACAAAATTACAAATGTATTAATTTAAGTGACTAGTGGACTGATTTTTTACATTTTTTTATATCCTTGCACCATTTTCTTCTTTTGAAATGTTTCACAAATGTCCTATCTCTATTTATTTGAGACAAGTCTCTTCACACATATCTCTTTGTAATCTTGATTAAAATCCTTTGACAAATTTGACCAAGAATTCTATTCCAAATTTTGTTTTCATGTTTAGAAAGAATTACTTAGGTTTCTAATTTGTAAAATATTACCACTGGTTCTTTCTCCCTTAATAATAATTCTTCCTTATTTTAAGAATTTGATGATGTAAGATTTCCATTTGAAAATCACTTTATCATCATCACATAGTTTTCTTACACTAAATAAGTTATGTTGAATCCCATCAACAAATAAAAAATATTTAGATTTCAGCTTTTGAGCTTCAATCACAATTGTATAAATTCCTATGATTTTTAAGGAAATTTCATTCCCAAAATCTACTACACCTCCATCATGTCATTTAATTTTCTTCAAGTTTTTTGTATATCTAGTCATATGAGATAAATATTCACTATCAAGTATCTGTGGATTGCTTCTCTTAATTCAATGTACATTTTGAGCTAGTCATCTATGGTTACGCGACATTTGGGCCTGACCACATGGTTGTATGATACATAACAAGAAGAGGAAACCCTAGAACCACTCTTTCAACAAAACATGACGTGTAGTATTTTTAACTACACATAATGTATTTGGGAATTTTTTAAATAGTTATCTTCCTTCTGAAGCTTCACTTGATGCACCATCATCACCCCAATTTCCATTGAAAATCCCACAATCTGGTAGACTGGTGATTGAAGCCTTGTTAGAAATTGGATTTCAACCATCTTTCATTATAAAATTGAATCATCACCATTCCTCATATTGTCTACACATCTGGGTTCATAAAAAAGTTATCCCAATATCATTCTCCTTCCATGAATCATCATCAATCATCATAACTACCACAATCTTCATCTCTACCAAAGTCCAAACAAAGCAACGTGAATTTGTGGTTTGATCGCAATTCAAACCAAATAAGTGGTCAAATCCTCAACCTATCATGAGCCAACGATTAGCTCAAAGAATTAATGTTGAAATATAAAATCCACAAAGTGAAAATAAATAAGGATCATATGTGATCATCCATCATCAACAGTTAGTAAATCTAAATAATTAAGCAAATATTACAAGTTCTAAAATCAATGACTCCCAAATCATAGGTTTGACAGAATATAAATTGGAATGGATTTGCAAAAATTTTAATGGATTAAATTATAGGGTAATTAACCCATTTATGCAATGAAATCCAAAAATGGGATAAATATAATAAAAATAATACCCTACTTTGATACCAAATCGGTTTTTATTGAAGAATGAAGCTCACATAATTATTGTCGAAGATGTGATGAAACTCAGATGCATTTGTGATCGATCCTCAATTCTAGGCTCACAGAAAATGATCTCCACTATAGCTCTCATCTCAAGATTTCTGTTATGTTATGTGTCTAACTCTAAAAGAGTTGCTAATGAGGGATCATAAAGGGGTTTCTAGGTTTATACATTTTAATTAAATAAATAAATCAATTAATTAATTTAATTTAATTATTTCATCTAATATCATCCCACGACAGTGCGTCAACTAGAGGTTTGATGTGAATGAACCTTATGTCATTCCTGGGGTAAAACCCACATTTTGGATTCAATAGTGGTCTCATTTTCCTCATCCAAGACTCCATTCAATAGATAATCCATTATTTCTGAGATTATGCATGTGTGTGGGTTAATATTTTTAATATTTTTAATATATCAACACCGGCATTATACAATTCATGAAACTCCACACTAACTCCATGAATAGTTCTAAAAATATTATTTACAATATCCAAAGGGTCTAGAAACTAAAATCGTAGCCATTACACTCTCTTTACCTTCAATTTTTTATCCTAAAATGTAGGAACTAATCAAACAAGAAAGGATACTAAGTTTGTATCTGGTTCTCCTACTCTTACGATCTCTCTTAAAGATTATCATTCCACTGGTGAACATGTTCAAGGGGAATCATCTAGCCATGAAGCATTTTATCCTAATGATCCTCGATCATTATCGAGTAACCTAAAAAGGTGGTTCTGTTTTTAATGTCCAACTTTCCCCAGTCAATAACATGTGATGGATCATCCATATATCTCATCAGCTAGGACACGTGGAAGATGTTATGAACTCATTCCAACTACATAGGTAAATTCATGCAGTATGTAACCTCACCAATCCTAATCAATATTTAGAATATATTGATGAACCTCAGTGATAACTTGACACTCTTTCCCAATTTATGAAAACTACACTGAGGTGAGACCTTTGGGAACACATGGTCTACCTCATTGAACCCCAAGGCCCTTCATCATCGATCCACATAAGTATTTTAATAACTCTAAGCTATCCACATCCACTCCTAGATGATCTACACTTTCTCCTTAATTTTCTCACCATCTCTGGCCCCAAAAGTTTTGATTCTCCTAACTCCAACCAGCAAAGAGGTGACCTATAAGGTATCATATATAGGGCCTTGAAAATAACCCTATAAAAATTAGAGTGATAGTTTTTGTTATAGGAAAACTATACTAAGGGTAGGCGTTCATCCTAGATTTAGCCAAAGTCCAACATGCAAGCCTGCAGCATGTCCTCCAAGAACTGAATATTCTACTCTTTATGGACTCCTATCTGGGGATAGAACATCATGCTTATCTGAAACTGAGGCTCTTACAAGCTTCTCTACAATTGATATGTAAAATAAGTTTCATGATCTGAGACAATCATTGATAGAAAACCATGAAGTTGGACAATCTCATGCATGTACAAGCATCCAAATATTTCCACTAAACTTTGTTCTCTGGTGGCAAGGAAGTGGGACAACTTAGTGAGTTTTTCTATGATCACCCAGCTAGAATCACAACCACTCATCAAAATATTGTCCTGAAATCCATGGATATACTATCCTAATTATACTTTGGAACATGAAGGGTATGGGCCAACCCCACCAGAATTTGATGTCCATTCTTCACCTATTAACAATTGAAGCATCAAGAGATAAACTCAAAAACAATCCTCTTCATCTTTAGCCATCAAAAATATAGATGAAATTTCCATTTCATATTCACCACCCCATGATATAACATTAAGAGATATGTATAGAACTCTCTTATAACCTCATCTCAAAGTGAGACTGACATAATTCTTTATCCCTATAAGAGGATGATGTGCTTTTCATCTTCAAAAATATCTATCATGTGCATGTCCTATGAATATCTGGTCCCGAAATACCTCACAATCAATTTCCCCAAGTTTTTATTCCCTCACATGCTATAAAAGAAAAGCAGTTACAACCATCGATCAAAGGTATTCCACTTATCTATCCTACACAAAAGATAACCACAACGAGGTCAATTACTCTAACACCTCACCTAGAAACTAAGAATGAGATTTCATGCCAAGATCATTTGTCACTATATTCCCTTTCCCAAGAGTATGGACTATCTCAAATTCAAAGTCATGTAGAAACTCCAACCATTGTATTTGTCTCAGGTTGAGATATATCTGAGTGAAGATGTGCCTAAGACTCTTGTGATCATAATAAACAAAAAATTACTCACCAAGAAGGTAGTGTCGCCAAGTTTTCAGGGCAAACACCATAGATTCCATCTCTAAGTCATGATTTGTGTAGTTCTGCTCATGGGGTATGAGTTATATAGATCCTTAGGCTACCACTATCTACCTATACATCAACACATGACCAATCATATCTCCATAGGAATCAAAAAAACTCTGCATACTCAACCCCCACATTTGGAAACCTCAAGAATAGAGTGTTTTTCAACCTCTGAAAAAACTCCTCAAAGTACTTCTGAAACTTATATGTATAGATAAAAGGTTACTCTTTCAGGTCAAGATAGTTAGTGGAGTCACAATATTAGAGAATTCTAGAATGAATCTTCAGTAATAGCCATCCAACCCGGGGAATATATGAACCTCTTTCACACTCTTGGGTAGCTCCCAAGCTAACACTGACTTGATTTTCACTAGATATACAACTAATTCCTTCTATGAGATAAGATACCCCAAAAAGTGGAAATTTCGAATCCAAAATAGATACTTAGATATTTTTTTGTAAAAATAATACTCTTAAAGTATGTCCAAGACCATCCAAAAGTGCTCTACATGTTCAACCTATGATACTGAGTATATAAGAATATCATTGATAAAGATCACTATAAATTGGTCTAAGAAAGGTTGGATGTTTTGTTTTATGATTCCCATAAACACTAATAGTGGATTCATCATACCAAAGGGAATCACCCGGTACTTTTAGTGACCATAGATACATAAAAATTTCATCTTTGGTATGTCCTATTTGTCAGCTCACAGCTGGTAAAAACCTAACATGAGGTTGACCTTTGAGAACCACTTTTCCCCTTTTAACTAATATAAGATGCCATAAATTATTAGTAAAGGATACTTATTCTTAATAGTTACCTAATTTAGGAAATGATAATCCACTCAAAACCTTAGGTTACCATCCACCTTCTTGGAGAATAATATTGGAGCTGGCCAGGGGGACACACTAGGTTAGACAAAGTCTTTCCTATGAAGGTCCTCTAACTGCACCCTTAGGTATTAAAGTTCAGTGGGATCCATATGATATGTTACTAAAGTTATCATAGTAGTACCTAGATACAAGTTAACACAAAATTAAACCTCTCAATGAGGAGGTAAACCCGGTACATCCTCATGGAATTCATTTGGATACTCCTCTAACACTATAGGAATTGAATATCCACTGATTTTTTTATGCTAAGAGTCAAGCTAGATTACTGATGAGAAATCGGTTTTAATCTTCTACACACAATCCCAACCTACTCTACATAGAATTCCCTATCACCGGTGAAGGAAAATCTTGATCTGTCAGTCCAGTTCCACCACATCCTCCACTGGAAACAATCAATATAAGCATGGACAATGGATAGTTGGTTTATACTAAGAATGAAATTGAATGGTCTCATCATAGATACAAAGAGATCTCATGAGAAATTATCTCCACAAAGATCCAAGTCACACTACTGATAAAGAGTGTGATTACAGAATCTCCTCCCATGGGAGTCTCAAACCATAGGGGTTGGTATAAAGGCTCTGCTTGAATCTCTAGTTCTAGAACAAGGGATAAGGCCAGAAAGGAATGGTTGACACCTGTATCTGTCAAAAATAAATCCTAGGTAAAGAATACATAGATTATACCCCATAGAATATAGGTAGCCTCGTGGTCATAAGATTTCACTACTTGAAACTAACCACATCCCTAGAATCCAGATCCATGAGTTTAACGTTGACCACCAAGAATTTATGGTGGCAGTATTAGATCATAATGGTTTCCACCTCCTAAATCTCTACCAGTTCCTCTTCCATGACTGCCTCCCTACATATCACCATGCTCACACCACTACCTCTACCTTGATGGCTCATCCACTTTCTATCAGTCTACTATCTCTCAACAGGTCAGGTTGTCCCATGCGATATAACCCATACCCTCATAGGTGTATCATATATTGTCCCCTATCTGGATTGATCCCCTTAAGGATCATTGCACTATTGATCACTACATTTGATCCTGAGCACAGGTTCACCTCTTATATCAGGATCTACCAGTCTGTAGTCTTCCAACCACTGCTAACAACTCTGCCACATGTCGTCTACTAACCTATCCTACCATTTAATAACCTTTTTTCAAAAAACTCTCTACCATCCAGGCTCTCCCTAACACCTCGATGTATATAGGGATACATAGGGGCACAACCCTAGCTCAAATATCTCACTAAAGTCCATGCTCAAACTTTTATTCTCAGAAGTAGTCATGATGAACCATATCGAGAGAGTATAATGTGAGTTAAATAAACTTGGATGCGTACTCAATGATGGAAATTCTACCCTATTATAGCTCAATAATCTCCTGGATGCACATTGATCAAAGAGTCGCCAGTAAATACTCCTCCTAGAAGAGACACTCAAACTTGATCTAAGGAATAGCCATCTTATCTTGTGTCTGAGTCACCAGGATCCACCTCCATCATGATGATCAGTGGAGAAGGCTAGATGCTAGAATTGCCATCTAATCTATAGGGGTCCTAAAAAGAAGGAACACTCAAACTGTAATCTTTAGTCAGTCCTTAGTTTCATGTGGGCATGGATTTCCCTAATACATGAGAGTCCACTATCATTGAAACTCATAAAGCATGCTCAACCTATATACATCATCATCCTAAAAAACTGGAACAATCACCTACCCAATGTGAGGAAAAATTTCATCCTTCACTAGTAGTGGTAAGTTTAATCACTTCTCAATAGGTGGATATACTTCTCACTGTCTACCTAGAAGAAAAACATCATGAACATTCCCCTGCACTAATCCCTTATCTCTAAATTGATCATCATCATGATATTATCAAAAAATATTGGGTGAATGTATATATATAGGCATCCTATAATAATCAGGATATACCACTATTAAAAGAGAATATTTGGTGAAATGATCGAAGAAGAACATGGAAACCACAACTCATTCATATATGATACATAAACCATTGTTTTCAATACAATTGGTTTCTCGGTGTACCGAGTCAATAAACAGGTTATCAGAATATTGATGAATGGGTAGGTTAATAATCACACAATCTCTAGGGTCCATAAACTAAGAGATGAACCCAAGATGCTTTAACAACATTTCCCTAAATCCCTAAACCAATCCTCGCAACTACTTTATCTCTAAACTCCTCCCTAGAACAACCTTATGATCTGATACCAATATAACATGACCCTGCCCGCTATGGCCTACCTGGATAGTGGTAAGATAAGTGTACCACCCCAAGCCCATCTCCAATATCCTCAATTATAGTGACTAGAACTAATTAGTAATATTACACATATGATATTTCTTACCCTAAAGTACTTTCATATATACACACACACACATATCCATACACACTAGGGTAATGTAGAAAAATAAACAACTGGAATAGTGAATGCATGCATAACCTATAACAACCCACAACAGAGTATAATAATACATAACCAAAGTAAAAGGAGAAAATATAGGCCCAATAACCAGAAAGTAAGTCTAACCTGACAAAAAAAAGAGTATGATCCCAACACGGAATCTCCATAGCTAAACCATGATCTTGTTACCTCTACTACCAAGCACCATTAAGAACCACCCACACTAGGTTAGTATAGATCTCTATTGAATAGCCTCTAATCTATATAAGACATGACACATACTGACATAGACCATGAAAGGGTGACTATATATATATTTAGTCAGACACCTTCAATAGAGAGTCACCTAAAACCATAAAAATGATGGTAAATAAAGGAGAATAATCCAAATATTCTCATAGAAGGTACTCAACCCATAGAGTATATTTTTAGTAAATACAGTCAATTCAAGAATTTGGAATTCCTACCAAGACCTCTAAATCATCTAATCCTTCAACCCATGTAACCTATCTATACCAGTAGTAGAGTATCTCACACACCTAATAGATCAATGGGAAAACTAACCCTAGTAGAGGATCTCACACCCAACCTGAGATCACTAGGTAGGGGGAATAACTAAATATATAGATAGAATATCCTATGCCCTGTAATTGTAAGGTAAATAACTGAATATATTTGATTTAAAGGTGGAGGATCCCACATCCCAATCTTATGGGGAGAATTTTCAACCCTAACTAAGGATTTTAGGAGGGTATTGCACCCTGAATCTCCTATTAGAGTGGGTTTCCACTTACTAAGAGTGTATGAAAGTTTATATTAATATCTGTGGTGTTTATGTGATCAATAATGCTTGATTCTTCTTAATTATCATCTTTTCCTTCATATATGAATCCCTTTGTGCATCCCACATGGAAATTCCACTCATAAGGGGCTACTTAAAGGCCCAAATCCAAGAAAAATGGGAGTACATGATGTTATTAGGGGGTACATGGCATGTAACCCATAATTAGTTGTATTTTCATGTACTTTCACCCCACATGGAATTCATAAAATCACTTACATAGCATTTTTTTCCATGAAACACATCATGTAGGTCCAGGTTCGGCACTTGGTGTATGTTACTCTGCCCGAGTCGTGTTCCACCAGGAGGTACACGGGGTGTATCCTAAGAATAAATGGCCTTGTAGGCTACCTAGATTCCCTGGAAATGTACTCCCTATATATGTTGAGTTGGATTTCTATGGAAACAACATGTGGTCCCACTTACATGGTCATGTGATACATAACTCAAAGAGTAAACCCTTGCATCATTCCTTCTATGAAATAGGATGTGTGTTCGTCTGAACTAATCTCCATGTAATAGGTAATTTTTATGACAGTTATTTTCCTCTCAAAGATTCACCTGACACACCATTGTCACCATGATTTCCATTGAAAATCATGCAACCATGTTGACTGATGATTGAACCCTTTCCAAAAATTATATTCTAACCATCTTTCATTGGATAATTGGATCATCATTATCTCTTGTATCGTATGTACGTCCTTATTTTCAAAATATTCATTTCAATCTCATCTCCATTTCATGAATCATTATAAAAATTTATAACTCTTGCAATTATCATCTCCACCAAATGTCGAACAAATCAACACAAATCAGGGGTGAGTTTATGATTTTAACTAGATTTTTGGTTGAATCGTCAGCCTGTCATAGGCTAACAATGAGTGCGGTGAATGAGGGGAGAAATCCACAATCAACAAAGTGTAAATAAATGGGGACCATATGTGATTATCCATTATTAAAAATTAGTAAATTTGAAGAAACAAACAAACATTTCATGTTCTAAAATCAATGATTCTCAAATCATAGGTTCAAAAAAATATAAATTAATAGGGCTTCACAATGATTGTCATGGATTTAATTATAGGGGAATTAATATATATATGAAATAATTGAAGCTCCAAAGGATCAGATAACAACTGATAAGGGGGTTGAATCAGTTGTAATATTTTTATAAGTTTCAAAACTTTTAGAAACTTAACCCCTGAAACCGATTAAGATTTATTTTCTTATAAACTTTTAGTGAATACCTATGCATGAAAAAGTAAGAAATAAAGTAAATCACACAATATTTATAAGGTTAAAACTCAATGTGAGAACCTACATCCTTTCCATATCCACTCTTGTATGTCTATGGAAATACACTATTTAGAAGAAGTGAATACAAATTATGCCAACCCTTGTTAGACACATTCTATCCCCTGATAGGAAAGATTATACTGACTCCCATTGGTTTACAATATTTTCTTATAAAACAATTGAGGCAAAAAAAATAATAAATACTTTGTTGAAATTTCTCCACAATTTCTCAGTCTGAATCCTCAGTCTGATTTGGCTTGATCCAATTTTCTCAATACGATGATGTTGGATCTGATTTTTTTCAATTCAATGATGTCAGATCCGATTTTATCAATACAATAATGATGGATCCAATTTTTTCAACTCGATATATCTGAATCCAATTCTCTCAATACCATAAGTCTAGGTTTTATTATCTGAATATGATGGACTCGATACAATTAACTCATTATCAATATGAAAAAAACTCAAACTCTTTTAGATTTCTCAATACAATTATTCTTCAATCAGATAGGAAATTTCACTTTTAATTCTCCATTGCTCCTCCTTTTTCATGTATGTGAAAGTTGAAAATGTAAAAATGATCTGAGAAACTGTTTATAGGAAACTCGGAAAACAAAAGCAGGAAACTTGAAATCTTTCCCCGCTTCCTAAAATTTCAAAACTTTGAAAATCTCTTCCAATTAAACTTCAACTTTGAATTCTTTAATACTCCTTAGATTTCTCTGAGATTTAAGAAAAAATGAATTTCAAGTTTGACTTATTAAACTATTTATATCATTCTCAACTCATTACAATATGTTTCATCCTTAGATCATTATGATCTATTTCATCATCAACTTATTACGATCTATTTTTTCTCATCTCATTATGATATGATTCTTTCTCAGCCCATTGTGATATGTTTCTTTCTTGGCTCATTGCGATCTGTTTCTTTCTCATATTATTACAATATGTTTATTTATCATCTCATTATGATTTTTTTATCTCTCAACTCATTACCATCTATTTCTTTCTCATCTCATTACGATCAGTTTCCTTCTTAGCTCATTGTTTCCTTCTTATCTCATTACGATCTGTTTCTTTCTGTAGCTAATTATGATGGATTTTTCCATTACAGTGGAATTATCATTATGATGGAATTTCCATTATGATGGAATTCTCATTATTATGGAAATCCCATTATGATGAATTCCCATAATGAGGGGTAGAATTTTCATTATGATGGAATTCCCATTATGATGAGAATCCCATTACGAAGAATTTCCCATTACAATGGAATTATCTACTTTACTTATTTGAATCCCTTCAAACCTATATTCCATTTATTCAAAATATTTTATCATCATATTTTTCATGATTTGTGATAAATTTATGATCAATAAATCATCTTTTGAATTTTTTTAGAAAGTATGAAAACTTTTTTACTCCTAAATTCACATTATTATTTCAAAACTCTTCAACAAAAATAATAATTATTCAACCAACAACTTCTATCTCAGTAACTTCTTTATTTATAACGTAGCAAATTCATTGTTTTTTTTATTATGGAAAATAAAAACTTCCATAAAATAATAAATTCTACCTATAATTATTTTTAATCCAATTGATTTCAATGTCATGTTGATGAAACTAAATATGATAAATTGTATGATCAACGATTTCAATTTCCTAACTTCTTCTATGTCTAGTGCAGCTCAATATGAAAACCTGGTTCCAAAAACATGTTTCTAGAAAAAAACTTCATTATGATGGACTGGGTCCAATTCTTTATTAACAAAAACATTATTCAATAAAGATTTTAGTTGTAAAAAATCAAAAAAACTTTGTTAAAAACAATTTATCACAAAGGTTCTTCAATCCACCCCTTTGGATTTATTAAAAACCCTTATTAACAACTTTTCAAACTCTCAGAATTTTTTACAACTATACTTTTTTAAACAACTCAAGTTTTTTGAATTTTATCAAAACATAACCTTGATCAAAAGAGAGAATCTTGAACCCACACTACTGGATAAAGTAATGTTTTTAGAGGAATTTCATCACTCGGTGGCAAGAAAATTTTACAACCATGTAAAGATAACTTCCCCTCACTTTTATTTTTCACTCACTTTTATTTTTCTCTCCCCCATTTTATGAAAACCACAGATTCAAATACATTTAAGAAAAATGAGTAAAAACTTCTTACAAAGTACAATGTTTTTACTTTCTCTCCCCTTTTTCAACATAATTCAAAGCATGGTGGGGGTTTTTCCTTATGAGGTTTATAAATACATGGGAGGAGGATGAATATGAAGTTACATACTCAATTCCATAAACCTTTCTTTCGACATTACTTTTGTAAATATATCAGCAATCTGATACTTTGTTGAAATGTATTCCAACAAAACCTCTCCAACAAAAACTTTCTTTTTTATAAAGTGAAACTTTATATCAATGTGTTTTTATCTTGAATTTTGGATAGGATTATTAGAAATATCAATTTCACTTTGATTATCACAAATTATCTTTAATGGTTTAAAAAATTTTACTTTCAAATCTTATAGCTGAACTTTCATCCACAACATTTGAGTACAATCTTGAGTAGATGCAACATATTCAGATTCAGCTCTGCTCAAAGTTTCTAAACTTCATTTCTTAATATATCAACTCACAAAACATTCACCCAAGAAAAATGTTCCTCTTGAGTTTGATTTTATATCATTAAAATCTCTGATCCAATCGGCATCAGTATAACTATGAAACTTTTTCTCACTATTTCTTTTATATAACAACCCATGTTAATTTGTTCCTTTGAAATATCTCTGAATTATTTTTTCTTCTAACATATGTGACTCTTTTAAATTACTTTGATATCGGCACAAAAAGTTACAACATAAATAATATCAGGCCTTGAGGTTGTAATTTAAAGAAGACTTCCAATCAACTTTCGAAAATCTTTTTGATTCACACTTTTTCCAAATTCATCTTTACTCAATTTTATGCTCACTAAAATAAGAGTTGAAAATTCTTTGGATTATTCCATCCCAAACTTCTTTAACAATTCCCTGACATACTTTTCTTAAGATAAGAAAATGTATTTTTTTAACTTGTAATCCAAGGAAGAAAGTTAATTATCCTAACATAGACATTTCAAAATTTTTCTTCATTTACTCCTAAAATGTTTTACAAACATCTTCTATATCCCCAACAAAAATTATATCATCCACATAAAAAAATTACAATTAGAGCTCTGGAGTCAACCTCTTTCACATATAAGTTTCTATCAACTTTTCCTTTAGAAAAGTTCAATATTCTCAAACAATTGTCAAGTTTAGAATACCAAGAATGTGGAGCTTGTTTTAACTCATAA
The DNA here is from genome assembly GCA_963277665.1 of Viscum album. Lineage (NCBI taxonomy): Eukaryota > Viridiplantae > Streptophyta > Magnoliopsida > Santalales > Viscaceae > Viscum > Viscum album. The sequence goes on along the minus strand of OY728136.1, from coordinate 798,358,399 downwards.
AAATATTTCTTCAATTTACAAACTTTGTTTCCATCCTCATGAATTAGAAACCCACAAAATTGTTCAATGTAAACTTCTTTCTCAATCTCACCATTTAAGAAATCATACTTTACATCCATCTGATAAACTTTGTAATTACAATGTGAATCCACTAAAAGAAACAATATAATAGTTTCTAATATTGTGACTAGGGAAAAAGTTTCTTCAAAATCCACACCTTACACCTATTCATATCCCTTACAAACATGCCTGGATTTTTTTTGTGAAACTTATCCATATTCATTTAACCTATTTCTATAAACCCACATTGTTTTGATAACATTTTTATTTATTTTCCACGAAAATTTTTCTCATGTTTCATTCTTCTTAATCCGATCCAACTCTTCATTCATAGTACTCATCCATTATTTGTGTTGAATAGATTCTAAAACTGATTCTGGTTCAACTTTTGAGATAAATTAAGTCTGATTATCTAATATCAACTTTCTTCTTGTCTAGACTGGAGCCTTTTAATTCCCAATAATGTTTTTTGATTCAATATTTTTTTTTAAGATAGGAAATTTCAAGGTTTCTTTCCTAGCTAAAATTTTCTCATCACATGATTCTTCTGAATCATGATAAGGATGTTTTGAATTAATTTCACTATTAATGTAATTCTCTAATTTATCCTTCTTAGTATTCTTAAAAAAATTGTTAAGGAGTTTTTATTTTCAATTACCTTCAAATCATATGAGTCCACAAAATTTTGTAAATGTTTGTTCCAACATTTGTAAATTATTTTATTTGGTGAATAATCCATAAATATTCCTTCCTCATATTTCTCATCAAACTTTACCAAATCTAGATTTTTTTCTTTTGAGAAAACAAGGACTTCAAAAAAAAATTATGTATTTCAATGAATTTTTTTCATTATACCACATTTCATAAAGATTTAAGTTAGTTTTAGGTCTCATAAAGTATCTATTTTGAACATGTACAGCAGTATTAACATCTTCTCTCCAATAAAATTTTGAAAGTTTATATTCTGATAACATACTTATTCCCATTTAGACCAAATTTTTATTGTTTCTTTCTGCTTTTATTATTGAGTATAGGGAGCACTATACTTATGTTTGATACCATGATTTCTCAGATAAGTTTCAAAAGTTTTGTTTGAAAATACAGTTCCATTATTTGTTTTCAAATTCTTTTTGGAAAAACTTATTTATTTATCAACATACTTTCTAAAGAATTTGAACATTTCAATAGTCTCTGACTTGTGCTTAAAAAGATGATGTTTTTCATCTAAGTGAAATAATTAATAAAATTGATAAAGTAAAAAATCTTCTTTTATTGATATATGTTTCATCGGCTCACATAAATTAGAATGAATAAGTTCAAGAGGTCTGGTAGATTTAATCTCAATTATCTTATGAATTTCGTTAGTCATATTTACTTTCTGGAAAGTAATAAAAACATATTTATCTCTTCTTTTTAATTTTGGAATGTTTCAAATGGAATAAACTTTAGAATTTTTTTTCATACTTTTCTTTCCAAGTTTCCCAAGTCTTTTGTGTAGTAATTTTTTTTCATCTTTCCCACTCAAGTAACAAGAGTTATTAAATTCTCTTATTTGGAAAAGACTCCCACTGGTTCTTTCTCCTTTTGTAATGAATTTTTCATCTTTCATACTTTTGATGATACAAAAAATATTTTCTAAAAAAACTTATTTTAAATAATTACAAAGTAGACTTACACTAAGTAAGTTGTGTTTTATCCCATCAACAAATAAAACTTCCTTAGATTTAAACTTTTTGGATTTAATCTCGGCCATTCTAATTCTTCTGATTTTTAAGGAACTATCATTACTAAAGGTAAATTCTCCTCCATCATGACTTTAAATATGTTTCAATATTTTTATATCACCTTTTATATGTGAAGATAAACCACTATCAAGTATCCATGGTTTGTTCCTTTTACTTTCTTGCAAATTTGTTTCAACAACAAAAGCTATTTCCTCAATTTTCTTCTTTTCAGCTTTATTTTCTTTTTTGTCATAAGAAACTTGTTTTGGAAGGAGTTTCATAAATCTTTTGGCATGATGACCAGATTGATCACAGCTTCCACAAACTTATTCCAAACATTAAAATTTATTTTTTGTTGTAAAGTTTCTAACATCTTAAAAAATCACTTTTATAACTTTATGTAAGTAAGGAAAGTTACTCATTCTACTTCCACTATTTCTTCCACTTTGCCCAAATCTTCTTCCAGGTAGAGATAAGTTGTGCCAATAATTATATGACTTGTTCCCATAGATTCCACAACACCAGAAATAGCTATAAAATCTTGATTTTCAATTTAATGATGATCTTTATTTTTAGAAACTTTTTTGAGGTTGGTAACTTCTATTAGCTCTAACATACTCAGGATGTGGACCATCTTTTATTTTTATTGAGTTTTATACTTTTGTATATTTGATAGGTTTCTCAAATCATTTCTCCACACAATCTTTCCCAATAATTTTTTTGGAACCTGAAATGTTAAAATAATCAGATGAAACATTATTTTTTGTAAGAGAAGATTTCACTTAATTCTCATATTGAGCCTTCTCAGCATCTTTAGAGTCTCGTATTTTACTTCTGAATCTTTGTTGAAGTTTTCATTCATCTTAATCAAGGTAATTTCATTCTCAATAATTTTTTATTGAAAAATTTTAACCTCTTCTTCCATATCTTCCATCTTCTTGCTAAGATCTTCAATCATCGTTCCATGTTCAGTAATTTTAAGTTTGCAACTTAAAATCTCCTGAATGAATTCATCCTCCTATGTGATGAAATCTTTTATTCCATAAAAAACTTCTTTAAAATCTTTATTCATTACTCTAATTTTTTTCTTGATAGTTTTTTTCTCAAGACATACAAAAAGTTCTATTCTGAGCTGATACTCTCTATATTATTCTTCACTACCTTCTTCACTCTCTGAGTAATATTTTATTTTCTAAACTTTTTCAATGAAGGTTCTGCATTTTTCTAAACTTTCATATTTAGAAGAATTATTTTCATTTGAGTCTGATTCAACTTTATAACTCAACATACTTCTTTCATTTCCAGTAAACCTCTTCGTGTATCTATTGGAATACTTTTTTTATTTATCATTTTTGTTCCACTTCTTCCATTGAGGTTCTCCATTATAATCATCTCAATATTCTCCAACTTTCTTCTTATAAAAATTCATAGAAAATTCTCTACCACAATATAAAAATTTGAGAGTAAGTTTTCCTCTATACTTTACTCTTCCTCTTTGATAGTTCTTGGATATAAGAGACATGCTTTTTTCATTAAACTCATCATCCTCTTTATCTTTAGAGTCACAAGGATCAGAATCTTCAATATCTTGAATTTTCAACTTTCTTATAACTTCAAAATAATTTTCATCTTTCATATTCTATTTAAACAATGGAGTTTTCCTCATTTCATAAGCAATAAGAAATTTATTAAATTCATCAAGAGATAAATCATCCTTATCATCTAAAGAATAAATTTTAGAATCAAACCTATTGGGAAAGTTTCTCATAAGATTCTTTACAATTGTAGAATATTCCAAGACATATCTAAATCCTATGATGTTACAAACAATTTCATTTAATCTGGTGAAGTATTCATCAATAGTTTATTCATCTCTCATTCTGATTTTTGCATACTTACTACTCCAGATTTGTAGTTTTTCTTCATTAACTTTAGTATTCCCATTCAAAATAGTTTCTAGATTATCCCACATACTTTTTGAAGTATTTTTACCCATCACCTTCTGATAAACATTATCTAATAAGGATTTTATTTCTAGCCTTTCCATAAACTTTTATATTTTTATTATTAACAAAGGTCAAATGAGAATCTTTCTCAATTGGTGGAAAACCAATATTAATAGCATCAAAAACTTCTAGTATAAAAGATAGAAGATAAGGAGTCATCCTATTTTTCCATCCATAATAATTTTTTCCATAAAACATAGGAATTCCTCTATTGTTAACAGAATTGATATTATACATGATAAGGATTAAACAAGAGAACATGGATGTAATTCCACTTGAAGTTTCAAAGGATCAAATAACAACTTAGAAGGGGGTTTGAATCAGTTGTTAACTTTTTATAAGTTTCAAAAAAAATAGAAACTTAACTCCTGCAACCTGTTAAGATTTATTTCCTTATCAACTTTTAGTAAAACTCATGAATGTAAAATTAGGAAAGAAATTAAATCATATAATATTTAAAAGATTTTACCTTAGTGTGAAAACCTACATCCTTTCCATAGCCACTCCTATGGGTCTATGGAAATCCAATATTATGAAGAAGTGAATGAAACTTGTTCCAACTCTCATTAGACACATTCTATCTCCTGATAGGAAAGATTATAATGACTCCTATCAGTTTACAATGTTTTATTATTAAAAAATTGAGCCCAAGAAATAATAGTATTTTTTGAAACTGCTCCATAATTGGTCAGTCTGAATCCTCAGTCTGATTTGGGTGAATCTGATTTTCCCAATACAATGATGTCAGATCTGATGTTATTTAATACGATGATGTTGGATCTGATTTTCTCAATACAGTAATATTGGATCTAATTTTCTCAATATGATGGATCTGAATCTGATTCTCTCAATACCATGAGTCTGGATCTGATTCTCTAAATATGATGGACTTAATATGATGAACTCATTCTCAATCTTCAAAAACTCAAACACTGCTAGAGTGCTTAATATAATTCTTCTTCAATCATATGGGAACTTTCACTTTGAATTATCTATCACTCCACCATTATCACGTATGTGAAAGTTATAAATGGATGAATGATCTTAGCAAGTATTTATAGAAAACTCAGAAAACAAAATCGGGAAACTTGAAATATTTCCCCGCTTCCTCAAATTTCAAAACTCCAAAGTTCTCTCGCATTTAAACTTCAACTTTGACTTCTTAAATCCTCCTTTGATTTCTCCAAGATTTATGAAAAATTGAATTTCAATTTTGACTTATTCAACTCTTAATATATTTCTCAACTCATTATAATATGTTTCATCCTCAGCTTATTATGATCTATTTCTTTCTCGTCTCATTATAATATATTTTTTTATCAACTCGTTACTATATATTTATTTCTTAGATCATTATGATCTATTTATTTCTCATCTCATTATGATTTATTTCTTTCTCAGACCATTACAATATATTTGATTCTCAACTCATTATGATATGTTTCCTTCTTGGCTCATTATGATATATTTCCTTCTTATATCATTATGATCTGTTTCCTTCTCATCTCATTACAATATGTTTCTTTCTTCATCTCATTGCGATGAATTTTCCCATTAAGATGGAATTCCCATTATGATGGAATTATCATTATGATGGAATTCTCATTACAATGGAAACCCTATCATGATTAATTCCCATCATGAGGGATGGAATTCCCATTACGATGGAAATTCCATTAAGATGAATTTCTCATTATGATGGAATTCCTTACTTTAATTCTTTTAATTTATTTAAACCTCTCCACCATTTATTCAAAATATTTTATCATGAGAGTTTTAATGATTTTTTAGGACTTTATGATTATCAAATCATCATTTGATTTTGTTTTAGAAAGTATAAAAACTTTCTTTCTTCTGAATTCACATTCTTGTTTCAAAAATATCCAACAACAATACGAATTCTTCAAACAGAAACTTCTATCTCAACAACTTCTTTCTTTCTAACTCATTAACTTAATTCTTTCCCTGATTATAGAAAATATAATCTTTCAGCAAACAAGAAATTCTACCACTAATTCTATTGAATCTGATGATTTTCAATGTCATGCGGATGAACCAGAATATGATAAATTGTTTGATCAAAAAGTTTATCTTCCTGACTTCTTTTGTGTCTAGTGCAGCATAATATGAAAACCAAGGTCTGAAAATTTGTTTCCAAAAACAACCTCATTACAATAAAATATGTCTTATTTCTGAATAACAAAAACATTCTACAACAAAAACATTAGTTGTTAACAAATAAAAAAAAAATTTAAAAACAATTTATCACATAGGTTCTTTAATAATATCCAAAACAATATAAATCTAATAAAAACAATTCCCTACTATGATATCAGATCAATCGTTAATGAATAATGAATCTCATATCATTATTGTTAAAGACATTATTGAGCTTTTATGAATTCGTAATTAGTCCTTAATAAGTTTATTGTCAATTCTATCCACCATAGCTCCCCTCTCAAGATTCCCACAAGGTTATGGGGATAACCCTAGAGGAGTAGATGATTAGGATTTATAAAGGGTTTCTAGGTTTAAGCATTTTAATTAAACAAAATAGTTAATTAATTAATTAATTTCATCTAATATCAACTCATGATAGTGCATCAACCTAAGGTCCAATGCGAACAAACCTTATGTCATGCCTAGGGTAAAACCTGCATTCTAGATTCAACAGTGGTCTTGGTTTCCTCATTTGATACTCCATTTGATAGATAATCCATTAATATTGAGATTATGAATTCACATGAGTTAATATATTTAATATTTTTAATATATCAACATTGGGGATATACGATGCTCAAAACTCCATGTTAACTCCATGACTAGTTTTGAAAATATTATTTAAAATATTAAAGGGTATAGCCACTAAAACTAGAGTCGTTACAATAGATCATTGAACAGGAAAATAAAAAATATAATAGAATTAAATCAAACACAAACCCATTTGAAATTAAGAACTACTACTGAATATTGAAATGAGTTTAACAAAATAGAGAGTTTTATTCATTGAAGTGTACACACTAAATAATTAAAAAGATAGAACCCTACCTTCCCTAATCACTCAAATTTTACCCCTCTATTTTAAAGTTAACATAGATTAATAGAAAATAAAACAACAATACATAACTAAAGAAAATATAAAATAAAATGAAAAGAATAAAATAACAAACTCATGACTCCCCTCTCTCGACCTTTAGCCTCATCCTAATCTTGTTGGTCCTTTATTTTCATCCTCTTTGATCATGGTCAAACCTCTAAGATCCTTACTTTTGAATTCTTGTAAAGTTTTTTTCTTTATAGATTCAAATCTCCATGTGATTATAACTTCCTGAAAATCCATAGTTTCTTTCATTGTCCTTGATCAAAAAAATTTGCATGTTATAATCCACATGGCCTTCTCTGATTGATTTTATGAATATTGAAGTGGAACCCCAAAACCTTTACTTGACCATGAATTTTGTAGTATCTGCATTGTTAGATTTTTCTCATTCTAAAAATTCTCAGAATTTCACAAATTAAAATATCTTATACAAGAAAACTTCCTACACAAAGAAAATTATTTTACAGGTAGATAAAATATTCTATGCATAGATGAAATATCCTACGCATAGATGAAATCACCTCTGCATGGATGAAATCTCTTATGTACAGATGAAATATCCTATGAACAGATGAAAAATCATACACATAGATGAAATCTCCCATGCATAGGAAAATTATTCTATGTCCTACTGAAATATCATATGCTAATAGCTTTTTCCTTTGAAAATTTTCAGCATACTCAAATCTCAGACAGCATATCAAAATATCTTTTGGCCCCACCAGATGTCATATGCATAGAATAATTATCTTACATGACTCACAAATTCTACTATGTGTCTCATAAATTTTATTATGAAGGTATTGTAGGAAATTTTCCATTACTATTTTTCCTATTTCCAACACGGTACTTCCATAATTTATTTAATTAAATTTTCAACTTATTTGAAATTAATTTTGGGCCTCCTGACCTACTCTAAATGTCTTGAAAGTATATAACACTCAAGATATATTATTTCATGAACACATTTTTCTTCATAATAGTAAGATAAAGAAATATCAGTAATAATCTATTCTAAAAATTAAGTAAGTAAATTAAATATCCAATTTGACCATTTCAATAAATATTCACACAGTCAAATGATTTGACACTTTAATTACAAAAATCACTAGAACTCAGTAATTATAAAAACATGAGGGAATAAAAAAATTGAATATCAACAAAATATTATGAATTTATAGACTATGTCACACAACCTCGACTTAATCAGGCAGTTTTATTTCAATAAATAGACCTAAGTTGTTTACTTCTAATCTAGAGAGTGACAAATCCTTTCTTGACTCGGCAAGTGCATATTTTTGGGGTACTGTAGCAGGTGAGGACTTGGTAAGTGCATCCAAGAGACCTGAGTTCAAAACTAGGTGGAGACATATTTCTAGGTACTGTAGTAGTATTTGTAGTAATACTGTAGCAGGTACTATAGCAGACACTATTTGGTACTGTAACAGCCAGAACTATTCATCTATTTGGGCTTTCGAGCCACTGGTTTGGGCATTGGGTCCTTTAAGGCCTTCGAGCTATCCAAGGCCTTCAGTCTAGTATGGCTTTTGAGCCACCTCAAGACCTTCAGGTAACCTCAAGGCCTTCGGGCTGCCTAAAATTGTGCTTAAATGATCAGACAGACTCTACAAGGAGCAGACTCTAGATGGGGATTCAGAGCAAGCACATTCACTAGAGTAGAAGCTAAGTGGATTTTTCAGAAAGAGAGTGTATGGAATTACCATCGGGACTAGCCTGTTCTTGCATGGTAAGCCTAGTCGAACAGTCATGTGAAGGTAGAGAGATAATATCACGATGAAGAAGCTGGGAGGAGGAGTTCCAAGTATAATCTGTATAATTCCTAAGACCTATGGGTCATGTAATCTTTAAGCCTATGGGCCTTGTAAGGGTTCCCCCTCATCCTTTTAAAAGGGGGTTATCAAAAATCAATAAAAAAGAAGAAGGCCTTTGGTCCATTTGGGGGACAAATCCTTTCTTGACTTATCTATTAATATCATATAACTTATGATTCACCTAGCGCATCTCACCTCTCCATGACAGTATGTCATCACAGTTTGCGATAATACATCAAAGTACATGATTCATGATATACATTAATAATAATCATGAGTCTAATGACCAATACACATGTATATGGATAGAAATATCTAATGACACCTATAACATGTGAAGTTCCTATTGATGATTCAGTCATAATAATCTCTTGTGTTGGAGATTACCAAGTGTGAGACTTCATGAGTCAAATCTGTGTCTGCTTATGAGCATTTGACACTAGATTGTTTAAAAATCATTTGTGTCCTATCAGAATATTTCATCTAGACCATAGGAAATAGTTTTAGAATATTATCATGACACTTCATGGTTCACATCATAGTAGAGGATTGCTATTAATTCTATATGTGAAAATACTCTAAGTACATTATCATATTAATGTCATGTAAAAGAACACTCATCATGTGATAATATATTTATTAATATTTAGGTTTTTGAATATACAAATAATCGAAAGAATAAAGTTAGTTGGTTCTTGGAAATCAACTCCAATAGTGACATTCTCTATATCATGGTGGTTTTTTGTTTATAAATATTAGGTACTTGTACCCCTTTTGATGGTCAACCATTTGATGGTCTAAAGGCCCCTTCATCCAAGCCCAAATTTCCCACACCGACATCCTATGTTGCACCTGTCAGCATGTACCAGAGTCTACACCCTTGCCAATATCATCATCCATAAATGACCCTGAAAATACCCTCAAGGGGTTGTTAGGATTTGAACCCTAGTTTTATATAGGATTATGGGGTAACTTTATCACTCATACAATCCCCTAATTGAACAAATTTTAATTCTATAAAATCACTTTTTTCAAATCATTCATTAATTCTGAAAAGGTTGATTCTCTTTTATTCTTCATTTTTATTTTGTAATTTATCTACCATTATTTTATTCTTTTTTAATTAATTTTTAGAATTAACAAGTTATTGGTGGTTAAATTTCTATTAACCATGAGTGACTAGTCATCTAAGGAGCAAATAATCACTACAACAAAACCCGCAATAAACGGTGATATTTATCAGTGCTAAAAAAGCACTGACAAATGGTTTATATTTCATGAAAAAAATTATAACCCTAAAAATCATATAAATATATTTATATTGATAAAAATATAATATATTTTATTAAATATGATTTATATATGACTGAATATATATTTACACTTTATATATAATATATTTAATTAAAATGGCATATAAAATAAAAATTATATATTATTAAAAATAGTATTTCATATAGAAATATATATTGATATATATATATATATAATTTTATTAAATGTTATTTATATAATACTAATTTATTATAAATCATATTTATATGCCATATATTTAGTTAAATGGCTTATAATTTAATTAAAAATTAATATTAATTAAAAATACTGACTAATTAAAATTCATAGACATTTAATAACTTTTTTTATCTATGTCATTTGTTTTTTCAATTTGAAATATATATAAAATAATAAATATTTAATTATAAATTAAAAAATTACTAATTATGTTACACTTAATATGTCATACAATAATTTCTCACATACATATACGAAATTAATTTAATTTTATAGAAACAAACATACACAAATAATAAATTATTAATATTATCATTTTAGAATTTTATTTATCAATATTTAATATTTAATATATTATGTTCTTAATTATTAATTTTTATTCATTTTTTATATTTATATTTAATATATATTATTTATTACTTTCTAACTAATATATATATATATATATTAATTTATTCACTTTTTATTTTTATTTGTTTAATATTTTTGTAATTTTATTCATTTTTAATATTTATTTATATTTATTGATTAACATTTAATATGTTTTTAATATAATTTTAATTTACATAGTTAATATATGTATTCATTTTCTTTTAAATATATATTCATTTTTATTTTTAAAAAAATTATATAATTAATAACTTAAATTCATTTTTTAAATATTTTTTCAATCTATTCATCTTTTAATTAAATTTCACTTATTTTTAACATTCATTTATTTAATATTATTTATTCATTAATAATGTTAAGTGTTCTTTTACTTTTTTTATAATTTATTCATTTTAAATATTTATCCATTTAATATATTTGTAATTTATTCATTTTTAATGTTTTTATACATAATTATTCATTAATATTTTTAATATTTTTAATATAGAAATATAATCATATATATATATATATATTTATATATTAATATATATATATATATAATATTTCCATAAATATGATTTATATAATACAAGATATGTATTTACATTAAATAAGTTATATATTTAGTGGAAAATGGTTTATAAAATGTCATTTTTTCAATTTAATATATATCAAACTTGTGTTACATTAATTTCCACATACATATATGTAATTAATGTAATTTTATATATAAACACACACACATACACATAACATTTCGGTAATTTATTCAATTCTCAATATTCATTTTAGAATTTTATTTATTAACATAATATATTTAATATATATTATGATTTTAATTGTTAAATTTTATTCATTTTTTATATTTTTATTAAATATATACTATTTATTAATTATTAATATTTTTCCAAATTTTTCATTTTCAATGTTATTTATTCATTATTAATCTTAATTATTTTTAATATTTTTGTAATTTATTCATTTTCAACTTTTCTTTGTTTAATATTTTTTAATTTTATCCATTTTTAATATTTATTTATACATGTTTATTCATTAGAATTTAATTTTTTTTAATATGGTTGTAATTTATATAATTAATATATATTCATTTTCATTTTAATATACACTTATTTTTAATTTTTTAATAATCTATATAATTATTAACACTTATTCATTTTTTAAATATATTTTCAATCTATTGATTTTTTAAATTATTTAATTTCACTCTTTTTTAACATTCATTCATTTAATATTATTTAGTAATATTTATTCATTAACTATATTAATTATTTTTTACTTTTCTTCTTAATTCATTCATTTTTAATATTTATTTGTTTTCAAAATAACATATATGGAGGAATGGGAGAAGCAGTCACCAATGATCCCTGGCGATTGTGATGGCCATGGACTCCCAAGAAGTTTGAATTTGTTCTCCTTTATTGTGAATCACCATGTCAAGTGTCAAGGGATGCCTAAACATGGTGAGAAAGCTTCAATGGGACTCTCATCTTTCTCTGATTTCCCAGGAGGTTCCTTTACCTTGCTCAAGGATTGGGCTTCACAACAGATCATTAGGAAAGGAAATACTACCCCCATCATAGCCTCTGATGGAACTATTTCAGAAAGGATGGAGCTCTGTAAGCATTCCTTCATTTCTCGTATCTCCTTGTCTAAAGGTATGATGCCATGGAAAATTATTGACCTAGTTTCTAGTTTAGCCTCAATTTGAGGATCTTCTGATTTTAAGTGTGTGTGTATCGATTGAGGTTTCTTTCATATCCTATTCCCTTCTGCAAAATTGAAAGTAATAGCCTGGAGTTTGTGCTCAGTCAACCTAAGGCTAGGAACCCTAAGTATTTGTGACTATAATCTTAATTTTAATCTGAATGATTTTAAGGAAACTTGTGCATGGGTTTGGGAAAAAAATACATGGTTTAAATTGGGTCCTATGGCACCCAAAAATCTTGTATGATATTTCCTATATGGTTGGAATCCCTATTAGGATGGAAAATGCAATGGAACTGGTTAGCTTCGGCCACTTTGCATGACTACTAGTAGAAATAGATCTTATTTCTACTCTTATTGATATAGTGGTTCTTTCTATGACACAGGATGAGGTCTGTCTTAGAATTGAACATGAAAGGATTCCCTCCTTTTATGATTATTGTGAATTATTGTTCATTCAAAATCTATTTATAAGGGTGTGATTTTTTGCTCTAACTTCCATTTAAAAGGTCAAGATTCAATTCATTTTTGAAGGAGGAAGAATGATGAGACTGCCCGGCTTGCTGAGAATCAACCCAGTGCTCAAGTCAGGGATGTTATTACTGTAATGGGAAATACAAATCCCATAGTGGCATAGACTCACTATACTATTGAAGGTACTTCTCAGGAGGAACCAATGATTGATTTTTAGTGTCTTCCTCAGAAGGTTGGGTGTGCAGAGAACCATATTCTTAGGATTATTTCCCCTTCCCCTCAGGATGAAACCAGGTTAGTGTCTTCTAATGCCTTATTAGGGTCCCATAAGACCAATATGTCTTGGGATAACATTACAGATGAGTCTCCCTTGCCTTTTTCTAGAGTATCCTTTAAATATTCATTATACAAAGGCTTAATGGATAATCATAATGATGGGGAATCTGGTGATAGTCAAGCTACAAAATAACTTTCTGCATAGACTAATGTAGATTTCAATATGTGGGAAGAATATAATATGATTGATGCCAAGGGCCACAAAAGAATTTTCCTCAATGAAATGCAAAATCAAGATAACTATTATCTTACTTGAGAAAGAACAGTCTGAAAAATTTAGATTTATACTTGACAAAGATATAGAGGAGGTGTCGGGGACTCTTATTCGGCCCACTACCTCTCAATCAATTGAAACTTCTAAGGGAAATTTGGATAAAAATTTGACATGTTAAAAGGTATATTTATCTCCTTCTCTTGTTTATGATAATAAGGAGTATGGTCCAACTGACTTGGGGGAAACAATTATTTTAGGGTGTTTTAATTATTAGTGAAAAGTTTGAGGGTAGTGGTATGCAACATGAGAGGATGGTTCCTATTGATTCTACAATAAGTAATCATCCAGAAGCTAGGATGGTGATAGTCACTTCTCATGGTAGGGAGTATCCATATGTCATTTCCAATACACCTGTGGCATCTAAAAGGGGTGATTCTAAAGGGGATAATACAAATGATGTTGTACATAAACAGTTCATCATCTTGGTCTGTGTTATTGATGGTGAGAGATCAAAAGCTTCGAAATCAAAGAGATTTAAGCTGTAAAGACCAAAGGTTTCTTCTTTTACAATGAACTTTTCTCCTTCTCAACCTGAAAACAAGGTGAGTATGAATGTATTTGCTCATAAATCTTTTGAGTCACTTTCTTCTATAAGTAGTGAAGAAGATGGTAAAAAAAGTGATGGTGTAGTAGAAGATGCAAGGGATGAAATATGTTGATCCTCCAGATGATGGAGGTGGGCCTTGGTAGTGGTTCAAGACATGTAGGAGGGTATGACATCCTTATGGCCACTCTTCCTCAAGCATAATGATGTTTTTTTGTCATTTTTTATCTTTTTGTTGGCAATTTTTGTCTTGAATGTTCCTCCTCTATATCTATTCTTTATTTTAATAAAGGGGCCTTCAAGACCCAACCTGTTATGCAATATTTATTCATTTAATATATCTATAATTTATTCATTTTTAATATTATTTTATAAATAATTATTCATTAATATATATAATATTTTTAATATAAAAATATTTTCATATATATACATATATATATATAATATTTTCTTAAATATGATTTATATAATAAAAAATATGTATTTACATCAATAAGAAATATATTTAGTGAAAATGGTTTGTAATTAAAAATTATTATTAATTAAAAATATTTACTAATTAGTATTGAGTAATGGATGTTTAATAAAATGTAATTTTTTAAAATTCAACATATATCAAACTTGTGTTACATTAATTTCACACACACATATATGTACATAATGAAAATTTATATAGAAACACACACACATATTATTCTTTTGATTTATTCAATTATTAATATTAATTTTATAATTTTATTTATTAATGAAATATATTTAATATATATTATGTTTTTAATAGGTGGATTTTATTCTTTTTTTATATTTTTGTTCAATGTATATTATTTATTACTTTTTAATTATTAAATTTCAATATTTTTTAAGACTCATTAATTTAATATTATTTAGTATTATTTATTCATTAATATATATATATATTAGATATTGGGGGGTACAATTACAATGAAACACACACACACCTCCCACACCCATAGGCTGAAAGGAAAAGTCATTTCCCCCCAAGGGATAACCCATTCACCCAGCCCTTTTACTTATACATATTATAGGCCTATAAACCCTATTATAAGGAGGCTTGAAATCCCTCAACACTTGGCCCATAGGCCTCTAAATATCATCCAAAAGGGCCTATCATAGATGATCGACCCAATTGTGTGCCTTGTGATCCATCGAAGACCGCCGCCTTCCACCACAAGCCACCACTCGAAGGTCATGGTCAACACCATCAGTTGTCCAATAACCAACTATTTCCCTAATTCCATTGAAGAAGTACAAGTCCCCAATTCAACTCCCTACTTACCACACCACTATTTCTGTGATTCTGAGTGGAAATACAAGACCGTCGTGTATCAGCCCACGCCGCACATTCTCACACTGACACTGCTCTTTCATGTTACATCGCCATCCCCATCTCTGCTCATTCTTTATCATCATTGGACACTAATCCCCCATATACACTATAGATTAGGGCTAATGGTTCATTATCTCACATGGATTATGTGGGACCACTGATAAACTGGCATCATTTGACACCCACACACAACACCCCTTTAATTTAATTGGGGACCTGAAATTAAGTGGTAGCTAGGATTTTAACCCCAACCACCCAGATGTATCTGAGGTGTGTTGGACCACTCAACTACAATCCCAACTGAATTTATTCACTAATAATGTTAATTATTTTTTACTTTTATTTTTAATTGATTCATTTTTAATATTTTTTTTTGGTATTTTTTAATTTATTCATTTTTAATATTTTTTATACAAATTTATTCATTAACATTTAATGTTTTAAATATGGTTGCAATGTTCATATTTAATAATAATTATTATTATTTATTTTATTATATATTCATTTTTAATTTTTTTAATAATTTATATAATTAATAAAACTTATTCAATTTTTTAATATTTTTGAAGTCTATTCATTTTTAGTTATTAAATTACACATATTTATAACATTCATACATTTAAGATTATTTATTCATTAATAATGTAATTAATTTTTACTTTTTTATAATTTTTTCATTTTTAATATATATTTATTTAATATTTTTAATTTAGGTTATATAGTTTTTATCATCGATTTCTGAAAATCACTGATAAAGATAGGTTTTATCAGTGCTAAAATAAAAAATCATTGATAAAACCTATATTTATCAGTTCTGATAAAGATGTGTTTTATCAACACTGAGAGGTAGCACTGATAAATATAGGTTTTATCATTGTTTTCTATTTTATCATTGATAAAACCTATATTTATCAGTGATTTTTAGAAAGTTATAATAAAACCCTTTTTCCTTTTAAATAGAACCCTAATAGAGAACCTCATCACTCACGAAATTCAAGCTCTCACAGATTTGAACCTTCACTGCCACTTCCCCTCAAATTTCTCAGAAAAATTGAAACTTTCAATACCCAAGGATGTGATGTTTTTTCTACTCCTTTTTAGTCGATATTGAATTATTTCACTGTTTTTAGCAATGTTTACATGTTTTTAATTTTTTGAAGGGTTTGGGTGTGCCATGTGATTGGAAGAACTCGATGAGGCTCGAGACCCACTGATCCATAGCGCCTCATTCTCTCCACCCTCACACATATTTTCTTTGATTATAGGTCATCATAGTTTTTTTTTGTTCGATTTGTTTTTGTTTTGGTTTCTATATCTCTTTAGAGCTATCCAAAGAAGCATGTTTTAAGGTTGATCCATCCAAAAAAGCATAGGTTTCCTATTATGCTTAAAATTGGACACTTGTTTCAAAATCCAAAAATAATTGATTATAGAGATATTAATCCAAAGAGTTGAATCATTTTAGTTTCTTTAATATGTTACGATGTCCTTTTACTATTGATATATTTAGAAAAAAGTTTTTCAAAATCCTATAAGAACATATATAATATTAATCATGTTTGAAAATATTTTTAACAATAAATTTAGTATATTAATTTAATTTATACTAGTTAAAATATTTATTGAATACCCTATCAAAAATTATAAAAAATAGTTTTAAATTGTATTTTTTTCAATTTATATGGAGTGAAACTTTAAATAGGATGAAGATTATTTTTAAAAATGATGTTGATTAATTTAATAAGAAGTGTATATGGTATTATTTTCTAATTTAAATAATTTTTTAAGAATACCCCATGCCTAAAATATATTTGGAGATATTATTTTTTACAAATTTATAAGAATTCCATTTTTGAATATTTTATTATTAGATTTTTTATAACTTCATATAAATTGAAATGGTTGTGGATAGGGGTTTGGATTGGTTTTTTATTTTGGTTATGGGATAGTTTATTCTGATTGAAGGTTTATGTAGAGTCCATAAGGATTAATATATGTTAGTATTATTATTATAATTGAGTGTGCATGGAAATCAATTGGATAACCTCCATATGATTTTCTCTCATATGTGTATTACACTTTCCATTAATTTTTATATCTTCACATAGTATCAGACTGTGAAAATACTATATTATTAACATGTTACCTAGAGGATACACACACATATATCTATATTTATCTATATATATATTATTAACTTGTGATTTCTTCATATGATTTCTTCATATTAAAAATATGATTTCCAAAGGGCTTAGATAAGAAAAATATTTTTTACTTAAGAATGAAATATAATTGTCTTAATTTGTCTCTCAAGGAGTCCTCTAATTGAGTTATTTATCACATAAAATATTAATTGATTATTAATTAATAGAATTGTATTTATTGAAAACAAATTTATGATGTAATTCAAAATTATATTTTTTTATTAGAAAATGAGTGTGGAAATGATGAGTTTTGATTAATGAAAAATAAATGAAAGAGTGATAGAGGGTTGAAAAGATAATAATTTATCTTTTGAGGGAAGTAAGAACTAGATTTAGAGTAGTGACCTTAAACATGTTCAATCTATGTAAACATTCTAAAAATAGAGCATGAATTCACTCAAATTTTGATACTTTGTTTATATATCGATGTATATATACATTATATAAATACCTTATGTGTATTTATTTATTTATTATAAAAAATTAATATTATTTAATCTTATATAATGAATATGAATTAAAATGGGTGGATTAAAATCATATGACAAAAGAGTATTAGGATGGAGTTAAAGAGTTCATAAAGTTTGAAATAGAGCATGCATACGACCCATCTCAAATCTTTTTTTCTATTTTTATGTTGTTGTGATTCACAATGAATTTATCCAAGAGAGTTGGAAGAAAATTTTATTTTTCATGGAATATATTAGAGTTATAAATTTTATACTAAACATGGGGAAAATATGAATGTACATAATGAATAGGATGATACTTCCATTTATGGATCATTTGATATGAACACCAGTGTAAATGATGATGGAGATTATATGGAAGAAATGACAGTGAAAATTGAATATGGACTTCATGATTTTACAAATTTTTTTGAGAAGTTAAATAACTATTAAAATAGACCATTGTATACTGATTGTACTAAATATACAACATTGTTAACTACATTGAAGTTATATAATTTGAAAGTTGGTGGAAAATGGAGTGACACCAGTTTTGTAGAACTACTTGGTCTCCTAAATTATATTCTACCAAGATAAAATGATATTCCTTGTAAAATTTATAATTCTAAGAAAATTGTATTTTCAATGGGTATGATCTATGAAAAAAATAAATGCTTGTATAAATGATTGTATATTGTTTCACAAGAACTATGAATCACTCATAAAATTCCCTAAGTGTGGTGTAGACCGATACAAGAAAGATGAATCAAGTACTTTAAAAATTTTATGGTAATTTCTTATCATTCTAATGTTTAGATGACTATATGTATGTTAGGAAACTATAAAAAAATTTGACACAGAATTTAGATACAAGAATTTGAGATGAGAAACTACATCACCCAGCGGATTCTCCTCAGTCGAAGAAAATTGATTACAAGTATCCTAAATTTGGAAAGAGAAAATAAGACTTAGTATTACATTATATATCAATGGAATAAATCCTTTTGGTGTAAAAATTAGTACTCACAGTTCATATCTAGTTATGTTGATAAATTATAATTTTCTGCCTTGGTTATACTTGAATCACAAATACATCATGTTTTCATTACTTATATCTGGACCAAAATAACCCGGTAATAATATTATTTTATATTTAACTCTATTGATTGAATATCTAAAATTGATGTGGGATAAAGGTGTTGTATTGTATGATTCTCATAGAAGTGAATAATTCTCATTGAGAGCCATATTCTATGGGATAATAAATGACTTTCCTACTTATGGAAATTTTCAAGGCTATAGAATTAAAGAAATGTTGGAGTGTTGCATTTTTGAAGAAGGTACACACTTGGTTAGGTTGTAACAATCATTAAAGATTGTGTTTTTAATACATCAAAAATTCTTATCCTAATGACATAAATATTGATCCTACATAAATTCATTCTATGGAAATATAGAATAAGGTACAAAACCACTCCACTAATGAGTGATTAACTATTTAAGAAAGTAAAAGATATTGAAATTGAATTTTGTAATCCTTTTTTAAAAAACCTTAAGAAATTGGGTTGTAAAAAGAGATCAATTTTCTTTGAATTATCATATTAGAATATTTCATACATCATATATTTTATTAATGCCATGTACATATAAAAAACTATATGTGATTGTGTTATTAGTACGTTAATAAATGTATCCAAGAAAAAAATATACCATTAAGTCTTGATTGTACATGATTGACATGGGGATAAAGGAATATTTAGAACTGATAAAGGATGAAAAATAAAATTTTCTTCCTCTCGTATCTTATACTCTATTCAGACAAGAAAATTTTCAGTTTTAAAACTTCTTTAATGGTGTTAAAGTTCCATAGGGATATTTATAAAATATCAATAATGTCATGTGAATGACTAATTTGAAGTTACAGGGTACATGATTGTTAGGTTTTGATGCAAGATTTAGTGTTTTTAGTTTCACATTTCATTTTACCTAAAAATGTAAAACATTCATTAACCAAACTTTTCTTATTTTTAAAATCCATATGTAATAAATTTATAGACCTGAAAAAGTTTCCAATAATGAATAAGGAAATTTTAGTCATATTATATGAATTTGAGATGTTCTTACAACCACCATTTTTTGATATAATGGTATGCCTAATGATTCACTTGGTTAGAGAGATTCAACTATGTGGTCTTGTACATTACAGATGGATGTACCCCATTGAATGGTATATGAATATTTTAAAAGGGTGCATTAAGAATTAAAGTCATCTAGTAGGTTTTATTACAAAGTGATATATTTTTGAAGAAACTGTAGGATCAAAAATAGTGTATGTAGAAGATCAATTACAAGAGGGGTGAATTGTAAGTTTAAAAAAATTAACCTTAAGGAAAACTTTTTTTAACAAAGTTAAACAAGGTAAATTCACAAGACCTCTTTTATTTATATTAAACAAACTTTCTAGGTTCAGGAAATATGGTTCTAGAAATGAAACTCAAGGAAATTTTATAAGGAAAATATTCTACCTTAAAGCATATAGAATCTTACTTACCATAGTATATAAAAGTACAATAAAGTATAAGAAAGCTATACTTCCTTCCTTTATCAAAATGCAGCAGAAATAAACTTGAAACAAAACAAGTAACAAGTAGGAAATCATTTAACCCAAATAGTAGGGTATCCAACAACCTTGGATAAAGGTCCCTTGATTTATACTTTCAAGAAAGTCTGTCTTGCCCACACCAAGGTAAGCCCTCGATAAGAATATTGGAATTTTTCTTGATATCCCCACAATCCCTTAATCTTTAAGGTAGTCGGCACCTATTTCTTCCTATCCCTAAAATCCCTTGAATATTAAAATAGTCGACACCTATATCTTCATATCCCTGGAATCCATCAATTGTACTCAACAACAATCGAAGTCACACAAAGCAATATGAACAAGATGTTCAGTACGCACAAAGCATGAGAGTCTCTCTCTCTAGAAATCTCTTCAGCAGCATGCAATCTCTAGATTGATCAACATATCATGATCTCATTCAAATGAGATCATATTTATAGGCACTTCTCCAATGGTCTGCTCTCTCTTCCAATGGTCATATTTTTTCTTGAATATCAATGGGACCTATACATGTGCCACTCAAAAAATGGTTAGTTAGAAACAAATAGTATGACATTGTTTCATAGCAAGTGTAAGGAAAAATAAATTGCTTAACCAAATCTATTTTTTTGGAGTCTAAGGGAAAAATAGAATTTATAGTTTAACCAAATAAATATTCGGTGTCTATAATACATGGATATTAAGATTCTATTTTACAAATAATTCAAAATCTAAATTCTATGGATTATGGAGTATGAATTCCCATGAATTCGAAATCTAAATTCTGAGAAATTCAGAGTCTGAATTCTGAGGAATTCGAAGTCTGGATTTTAAGGAATTTGGGGTCTGTATTATGAGGAATTCAGAGTCTGAATTCTGAGGAATTTGGAGTTTGAATTATGAGGAATTCAGAATTTAAATTCTGAGGAATTCAGAGTCTAAATTATGAGGAATTTAGAGTCTGAATTCTGAAGAATTTGAAGTCAGAATTCTGAGGAATTCGGAGTCTGAATTATGAAGAATCCAGAGTCTGAATTCTAAGGAATTAGGAGTCTAAATTTCATAGAATTCAGAGTCTAAATTTCATAGAATTTGGAGTTTGAATTTCAGAGAATTCAGAGTCTGAATTTCAGAGAATTTGGAGTCTGAATTTTAGAGAATTCAGAGTCTGAATTTAAGAGAATTCGGAGTCTGAATTTTAGAGAATTTGGATTCTAGATTTCAGAGAATTTAGAGTCTGAATTTTATAGAATTTGGAGTCTTAATTTCAGAGAATTTTGAGTTTGAAAACAAAATACTCTATATCCAAGTATTTATAGGATTTTTAGGTTTTTGATGTGAAATTTATTTTTAGACTTAGGAATAAAATGTGTTGGATTTAGATAGATTATGAAATTAACAATGAAAACAAAGATAAGGATTAAAATTTACTTAGAGAAGGGAAATTTTCCTTATAAAAATAATCCTTAGGGAAAAAATTTACTTAAGATAAAGTTTTTGTGATTTTCAAAACATAGAGGAGTGGAAAAGTTATAAGGAAACATTATTAACTCAACAATCTCCCCATTTTTGTAAATCAAAAACATCCTTACAAAAAAGAGTATAAGGACTTTGAATTTTTCTTTATGAACATAAAAGAAAAACTTATCTCCATTTACTTATGAATCATGATGAATACGACTAACTCCTCCTTGGTTTTTGAAATCCCTAATGATAGTATTTTTGACTTCCTTAAATTGATTTTTATTTTTCTTGCATAAGGAAATATTCTTTGATAAAACTCCCCCTTCGATAGACTTCCCCTTACTTAGGGAATTCTATTATTTACTTAGAATTATTTTATCTTTCCTTTCTCCCCCTTTTTGATTTTCAAAATGGAATTTAGAGAATGGAAAAAAAATATAGTACCTAAAATATTAGTACTATAAAACAAAACACATGAAGAACAACCAGAATTTTCATTATGATTGGAAAAATTTGTATAAGAAAGATAATACAACAAAATATCAGAGTTAAGGAAAAAAATCATCCTTCTTTTCCTTCGATATAAGATTCTTGACAATGGTCTTCAACCTTTTAATATAATTATGATTCTCTTCAAAACATTTGAGCAGTCCATCCTGGTCTTCATTTTTCTTCTCCAAAACTTTGATCTTTTATACCTAAGCCTTAAAAATTTATTCCTGAGTCTTAAAAAGTTCTTATTTCTTATTGATAATTTCTTCAAACTCAATTATGAGATCTCTTTCCCTCTTCAAATTCAAAGAAACTAAATTAAGTTTCCCATTCAGATCTTTTTCTTCCTGATTCTGAGCTGTTTGTTTAAGATTGAGCTTCACATCAAAACTTTTAGTGAAGTCTTTGATTTTGATATCTTCGGTATCAAAATCATCATTCACATTATCTTGAAAGTCATCAAATATTATTAGATCTTAAATTGTATTCTTAGACCACTTAAAATTTTTTTTTCACAACCTCCTGTGTGCATCATACCCGATATAGAAGGATTTAAAATCAGTCTCAAGCCAGAAAAATTTGTCTATTAGCATGGAAACAGAATATGATTTCTGATTAAAAGAATTCTAAAGTACCTAACATCTCAAGTAAATAGTTGGAAACAAAGGATTTGTATCAAATAATTTCTTTAGGGATTGAACTACAAAATCATGACCCATGGAGGATGATTCTGAATCAGATTTTCTTATTGGTGAGGATTCTCTCTCTATCTCAACAGCTTTTCTTTTTGAAGATCCACCAACATCTTTCTTAGACACCACTTCCTTTTTAGGTGTATCAACTAACACCTATTTTCCTTTATCATATCTCGTAATGATCTTAGAAACCTTTGGTGATTCATGTTTACTATCTGATAGTTAGACTATCTGATCTTCCTCATCATTTTCCTTTTCAGCATCTCCCACTAGGTCCTCTAGTTGAATAAAATCATGGTTGTTAATCTCTTATTTTGATGGTTTGTTTACTTCTTTCTGACCTTCATTGACTTTTCCTGGGGTATCAAGTTTAGAGGATTCGTCCTAGGAAGTCCAGATTGATAATTTCTCATAAGGAATCTCCTTGTCATGATATTATTCAACTTTCCTTATCATATCATCTGTATCATCACTTCCTTTATCTTCTTCTCCTTCCACTTCCTCTTCATGCACAATCTCTTCCTCTTCATCAAGTTCCAGAATGACCATCTTCTTTCCTGAAGTCTCTACTGGTACTAGTTCATTGAGAAAAGTTTCTGGTACCTGAATCTGCTCAGAATCTTTCTCAGTAGCCTTGAGAAGAGATTGAACAATCTCAGATTTAAACATTTTATTCATTTGATTCTTCTCTTTTTCTTGCTTCTCAAGTTCCACAGCAACCTTAATCTTTAATGATTTTGCCTCAGTAGGATCCAAGCCAAAGTTAGGCTCTCCTTCCTTCTGTTTCTTCTTATCTTCTATCCACTTAGCAAAAAATTTATCTGGATAGGTATTTTTCTTCTTAGATTTTAGAGGTGTTGATTGGGTTTCCTGAATTGTAGGATTTTTTTCTTTCACTTATGGTTCCTTCCCCTTTCTCTTCTTGGTACCGTTTTTGGAAGTGTCAGCTACTTATGGATTTTTGGATAAGGCTTAGATCTCACTTTCAGATAAGTCATAAAATTCTCCAGATTTTCCATTGAAACTGACCTTCATCCTCCTCAAAGTGTCATCACTAATCAACGTGACTTTGAAAGATCTGGGCTTTGAACTATAAGAGGATTTTGAATGATTATAGGCATAAGATAATGATCTTGGATAGGATTGTTGGATATATAATGATCTGTGATTTGAGGGTGCCATTTTTGATATTTTCAATCATCAGTAAGATATACTCTACTAAGTTTATCTTTCTCAAGTTGACCAAAAAATCCAAAACATAGATTTCACTTTTCTTCAAGGATTCCTTGTCTCCTTTTCTCAGAATGAGAAATCCCTGAACCAATAAAGCTAACATTATGAAGTTAGTAAAGAGATGGTTGATATTTTGAGTTTTCACTCCTTTTATTCTAAGGCACTCTATATCTTTTTCTTTATCAAAACTTCTTTCCTAGTCAGGTAGTTTGTGGGTGTAGAAAATGGCTTCTCCTTCGTATGGTATTCCAATGATACTAGTTGCCTTGTTGTAGGAAAGAGAATAAGTTTTTTCATAACTTTTTAATGAGAAATTATCTCTACTGTATTCATTAAAAAAACTTACAGATTCATAGAACTCAATAAGAAACTCCAGATAAACCAGATCTTGTCCTTTTGGTTTTTCTATGCACAGGCTTTCCGAGCCATTCAACTTAATATACTTTGAAATGAGAGAATCATACTTTTCAAATAACTTCTGATCAACTAACCTTTATCTATAGATTTTCCATTCATAAATTTCCTTAGTTGATGACATTTTCCTCTACGGGGATGCTTTCAAAGACATTTGGAGTTGAGCAGATTAGGAATACAGAATGGCACTTAAGTATAGAGGTAGAGCTTTGGCACACTAGGGCTTGAAAATTGATGTGGTACAACTATTAGGGGTGTCTTTATATTGATGTTTAGGAGAGAGTTCATATTCTTTAATTGATCCAATAGTTGAAAGTGGCTCGATATGATCTGACGGTTGAGATGAAAGCTAAAGAATGATTTTGGAATATTCTGATCTTTTGAGGTTTTTAAGATAAAACTTCATATTTAAGAAAAGTGAATAGGAAAATTTTGCCTAAAACAAGAGAAAAATACCAATAAGTAAAATTTTATTATGAAAATTTAAGTAAGGAAACATACCGTCTGGATTTCTAGGAAAATTATCAGTAATGAGGAAAATTCTTCTTGAAGAACTTTATATTACAAAAAAAATTATTAAAGAAATTAAATATTTGAAATTGAGAAATTTTAGACTATAAAAATTTTGATTAATAAAAATTTTTAAGTACTGAAAAATTTTGACTACGAAAAATTTTAAATGTGAAAAAATTTAACTACAAAAAAAGTTTAACTACAAAAAATTTAACTATGAAAAATTTTAACTACGAAAAATTTTAACTATAAAAAAGTTTAACTATGAAAAATTTTAACTATGAAAAATTTAAACTACCAAGAAAATGTACTCCCATTTTGAAAAAAGAGTTGCTTAATGTAAGGAGATAGGTTTCAACAAAAATTTAGAATGGAAGATTACCTTACGGTTATCATTCCTAACTTTTTTTAATGTATTCAAATCTATCGGATGGTAAAGATTTTGTGAAAATATCAGCAATTTGTTCTTGCATTCCGATAAATTGAAGAATGATATCTCCTTTTTATGTGTGATCCCTAAGAAATTGATTCCTAATATCTATGTGTTTTTCATGAGAGTGATGTGCGAGATTTTTTCTTAGGGTAATGGCACTAGTGTTATCACACAATATCTGTGTTTTAGTAAAACTCGTGCCATAGTCTGTGAGTGTGTGTTGAATCTACAACACTTGAGCACAACAACTTCCAGCTATGACATATTCAGCTTCAGCAGTGAAAAGTTCTACTGAGTGTTGCTTTTTTCATGACCAAGAAACTAATCAATCTTCTAATAAATGACAAGTTCTGGATGTACTTTTCCTATCCATTCTACACCCACCAAAGTCAGCATCCAAAAAACTTTTTAAAATAAAATCATTTCCAGAAGTATAAAAGAGTCCTAAATCCATGGTTCCCTTTAAATAGTGAAAATTTATTTTTACTTATTTTAAATGATATTCCTTAAGATTGGATTGATATATTACACATAATAATACTAAAAACATTAAATCTACACAACTAGCTATCAAGTATAGTAAACTTCCTATCATACCTCTAAATGATGTTTGATCTACTGGTTTCCTAGCTTCATCAAGATCAAGAGAATTTGAGGTTCTGATTGGAGTACATATACTTTTAGTGTTGTCATATCCATACTTTTTAAGAAGATATGTAATATACTTATGTTGAGATATATAATTTCCTTATAGTTTTTGAGAAATTTGAAAACCAAGGAAAAATTTTAACTCACCCATCATACTCATTTCAAACTCAGATTTCATTAGATTCGTAAATGATTCAGTTAAATATTGATAAGTTAAACCAAATATAATGTCATCAATGTAAATTTTAACAATAAAAAAAAATTCTTATCTTTATTTATAAAAAGGGTTGGATCATCAGTTCTCATAACATAATTGTTTTGTAGCAAAAATCATGTAATTCTATCAATACCAGGCTCTAGGGGCTTGTTTAAGTCCATATAAAGCTTTGGTAAGTTTGAAAACATGTTCATAATGTTTTGTGTCTTAAAAACCAGAAGGTTGTTCAAAAAAACTTCCTCTTGAACATATCTGTTAAGTAAAGAACATTTTACATCCATTTGAAAAAGTTTAAAATTAAATAATTTTGCAAAGGAAAGTAAAGTACGCATAAATTCAAGTATATCTACTGGGAATAGGTTTTTTCATAGTCTATTCTTTCTTGTTGATTATAGCCTTTAACAAATGCACTAGCTTTATTTCTTACAATGATTCCATTTCCATCACACTTATTTCTCAAGACCCATTTTACTTCAATAACATAAATTTCCTTGGGTCTTTAAACCAAGGTCCAGACTTTGTTCCTTTTGAATTCATTTAGCTCATCTTGTATGGCCTTTATCCAATCATCATCACCTAAAGCTTCATCAGTGATTTTTAGTTCAAATTGGGAAAGGAATTCTAGATGTTCCACTTTATTTCTTAAGGAACTTCTAGTCTTCACAGGTTGATTTACATCACCAATGATACTATCACTGTGATTATTCTTAAGAAACAACTGATTTGGGTTTTATAAAACATATTCATCAACATATGGTAGGAAATATTCTAGGGTGAATGCTTCAGAAATATTTTCTTGAACATTTTCCTTATTAGAAGAGTCTTCTATCAATGGTTGATAATCAGTTTTTGAAAACACGTCTGAGGATGTAGGTTGGGGTTGTTTAAAAATAAAAGGATCAGTTTCATCAAATTTAACATGCATTGTTCTTCAATAGTACAAGTATTTTTATTAAAAACTCTATATGCCTTAGAAGTTGTGGAGTAGCCTAGGAAAATTCCTTCATCAGATTTGGGTGAGAATTTATGTAGATTATCTTTAGTATTAATAATGAATACTTTGTAGCCAAATACCATGAAATATGAAAGTTTGGGTTTTCTACCATTCCACAATTCGTAAGGGGTTTTTTTAAGAAAATTTCTAATAAAAACTCCATTTATAGTATAACAAGCAGTACTTATAACTTCATCCAAAAATTGTTTATCTATAGAATATTCACTTAACATGGTTCGAGTTATCTCTTGAAGAATTAGATTTCTTCTTTCAACAACACCATTCTGTTGAGGAGTTCTTGGATTTGAGAAGTTATGAGTAATGCCTTTTTTACTATATAGAGTTTCAAAATATGAATTTCGAAATTCTCCTCCATGATCACTACAAATAGTTATCAATGGAAGGTTTTTCTCATTTTTATATTGGGATCTAAAAATTTTGAAAGAAGAAAAAGTTTCAGACTTCTTTATTATAAAATACACCCATGTAAATCTAGTGTAATCATCAATTAAGACAAATACATAATATTTTCCTCCAATACTTCTAGTTTGTGTTGGACCAAAAAGATTGATATACACTAACTGTAATGCATAAAAAGTTGAGACTTCACCAATTAATTTAAAACTTGATTTATGTTGATTTCCAAATTGACAAGGATCACAAACTTTTGAAGAATCAAATCTAAGCTCTGGTAGATCCTTAACTAATATTTTCTTTGAGAGTTTACATAGGTTCCTAAGGTTACAGTGTCCTAACCTTCTATGCCATAACCAGGATTGATCTTTCGTTTCACTAAGGAAAGGTAGATCTTGGCTCTTATGGTCTTCTAAGTTTAGTGTGTATACATTCTCTCGCCTATGGGTAGAAAGAATAAAATCTTCCTTGGAATTGTGTACTAATCATTTATGATTACAAAAATTCACAAGTTAACCTTCATAACATAATTGAATTATTCCAATGAGGTTATTATTAAGACTCTTAACAAATAAAACATTTGAAATTAAAGTTTTTTCAAGAAGAACAATGTTACCTATACCAATAATTTCTCCCTGATCATTATCTCTGAAAGTTACTTTTCCTCCTTTCATCTTGTTAATCTTTTCAAATAAATTTTTGTTACCAGTCATATGTTGGGAACATCCGCTATCCATGTACCATGTATTGCTGTTGGTGCTTTCTTTTTTTTCCTAAAAAAAGAGTTAAACTTTTGGAATCTAAACTTTCTTGGATCTGGAAATTTTAGAAAGAAAATTTTTAGGTATCCATATTTTCTTAGAAAAATAAGCTTTATGAAAACCTAGGGATTGGGTTTTTTTTTAAGAACAATTTTTCACCCAATGTCCACCACACTTACATTTAGTGAAAAATGGTGCAATTTGGGGAACAAAATAGTTATCACTAAAAACTGATTTAGAATGAGTATTAACAAATCTAGAACTATTTCTTAAAGGTCGAATTTGGGAATACAACTTGTCAAAAATTTCCTTACCTGGGGTAAAATTTGATAGACATTTCCTTAAGGAAAATATTTCTGACTTTAGTTTAATAACCAGATTTTTATCCTCAAAAACACTAGTTTTAGCACTAGAGTTAGCCTCTAAAATAATTTTATTAGAAATTAAAATTTCAAGATCCTTATAAATTTTATCCTTCTAAGAATTAACTTCCTCAATATTTTTTGTAAATACTATTAAAATAAAAAAAAATTCTTATCAATATCTTTAGAAATATCTAATACTTCTTTGGTTAAAATAGATAATCTAGAATTTTCCTTATCAAGCTTTTTCTTGAGTTTAGAATTTTCATTCTCAAGAATTTTAGAAAACCTAGACACTTCTTCATAAGAAGGTAAAGTATTATCTTCTGATGAGGAGGATTAATCATCTGAATATTCATAATATTTATCATTAGTATAATTTTTATTCAAATATACATTATTAATAGATTTGGAATTGTATAACTTGTCCATTAAACAATGATTTTCAATGGGTATTTTGGCTAGTAGACCAAAATTCTTCTGTTCAGAAGATTCATACTCTGAGGATTCATCTGATTAGTCACCACCACTGGCACTCCAAGTGTCGTTGGCTTTCAAGAATTTATTTGTTTTAGCCTTGTAATTCTTATTCCTGTTTCTCTCAAAATTATTTTCCTTCCTATCCTTTTTCTTAATCATAGGACAATCTGGCCTTATATGCCCTTCTCTTTTGTATCATTAGCAAGTGACTTCTGAGTCTTTCTTTTCCTTTCTTTCTTTCTTCTCATATCTATACTGAAATTATTTCTTTCCAATTATTGTGTTCATCCTTCGAGCAATATTGGCTATCTCATTTTCAAAATGTTCACTTTCAGTAGATTTAGATAGAATAATTACTTTTTTAGACTTGGATCTTGTAACCCTTTTGAGAGTATTGGATTTAGTAATAGTAAAGGATACACTTCCATTACCATTATTCTTCTTATTCATATCAACATATCTTTTCATTCTTATCTCATGTTTAAGAAGACTTCCAAAAATCTCATCAAGAGTAATTTGAGATACTTTCCTATTCTCATCAATAGTTGTTCTCTTAGATTTCCACTCATTAGGCATAATATCAATTATAACGTCTCGGATATGGGTGCCACACAATGGGTGCCCTGAACCCGGTTGGTCACGTGACCTCAATCACATTTCCCCAAACTCTAGAGGCTGCCAACTAGCAGCGAGAGGCTAGGACTGATAGTGGGGAAACTATGCCCTTGTGTAGCATAGTGGAATAAATATAAAAACACAAAAGAAGAAGTAATAATCAATATAAACCTGAAATGGACAACGGAGCTGAAGTAAAGATAACCAACATTCATATATATGATGATGAAACATGTCACTAATTCTAAGAAAGCAGCCAAAACAGGATACACCGCAATCAGATACAATATAGCCCAAAGTACAAAGTACAGTCAAACAAAACTAAATCAGTGTAATAGGAACTCAGTAGCATCGCAAGCCTAAGCTCCATCTCATGCTCTCCTACTCCTCTGTAACAATCATGTACATGTGTAGGGACCCTTTCCCTTATTGACACCTGCAGTAATATAATCTATTTGGGCCCAAGACATGACCCAAACAGGGTGTGAGAAATAAATCCTAGTAGGCAACCACCAAAGGATCGTGCCCAACTGTCAATGAAAACGTGAAAAATTAGTGTGAAATAATTAAATTCAGTAAACTAAGAAGTACTCAAAATTAACTATTCTTACTAGTTACATTTCCATTTTAATAATTATTTAACAATTCCAATCATGTGCTTTAGCTTGGCAGGTACAGCGTAAGAAATCACCATAATGAATATTCAAATTAAACATTGTCCTCAGACGTAAGAACTGTTTCCCTCAGGCTAAACAAAACTTTGCCCTCAGGCTAAACAAAACCTTTCCCTCATGCTAAACAGAACCTTTCCCTCAGGCTAATCAGAACCTTGCCCTCAATCTAAACAGAACCTTTCCCTCAGGATAATTAGAACAAAATCAAGTAATTGGGCTGAGCCCAAACCATAATAAAGTAATTTGCATATGTTTCCTCTCAAGAAAACTCAAAACATGTTATAATCATGGCATAACCATGGGTATCCTAGCCAAATGGATAAACAAGGGAAACGCACCCTTGGGGTGGCCCTGAATCAAAGAAACGATCCCAAACAGCAGTTTTTATTCATTAGATTACCTATGCAGTTATAGGTATCTAAAAAGTCAAGTCCTTAGCCACAAGACACCCCGAACATAGTCACGTGGCACAACGGTGCACAAAATCACTCGACAGTTGGAAATAAACACAAGACCATCTACCTCGATCTCCTCGGATCGATATACGTGAAAGGCGCCTCCTGAAATGACCAAGAACAATGTATATCTGAGATGAATGATTACCCATTCAAACCTGAATAACTTCCTTTACAGAAATAATTGGAAGGAAAGATTCAAGAAGAAGGAAGACCTTACCTACACAGTTCAAACGATATCAACGGAGGAAGAATCGGTGTCCCGGTGTATGATCGGGAGCTCCTCCAAGTCTCGGCCTCCTCTCCTGCGGCTCCTGTCGAGTTCTCTGCCTCATTTTATGAATGAGGATTCTAATGCCTGTTTTTAACAAAAAAAACATAACTACACAGCATGTACTCTCAAGTACACAGCGTGTACTTTCCATTTTTTTAACTGTTCCACTGGCGGCTTCTTTCCACCACCTCATTGTTCATCTGCCGACTTAATTACACGTCCTGCATTACTAAATGAATGGCATGTACTATTGTTCCTCTGGCGGCTACTTTCACCGCCTTACTGTTCACCGGCCAACTAATTACATGGCATGTATTACTAAGTACACGGCATGTAGTTAGTTTTTACACCTTTAATCGCTGACAAGCCTACACGCCTTGTATTCTCATCCCACACGGCCAAATTACATGGTGTGTGTACAAAAGTACATGGCGTGTACCCATAAATTTGGGATTTTTCCCACATTTACCTTGTTTTCTCAAAAACACTTAAGGAAAAAAGAAAATAAGAAATCTGTACCTCAAGAGTAAAAACCAGGTTCTTACAAACTTCCCCACTAAAATCAATTCGTCCCCGAATCTCCCTTCCAACGGTGGTGAAGATAAAGCTGAGAACAACTCTAGCCACTGAGCATGTACGTCGGTCTACCACTCCCAGGTTTCATCCTACACTCGGCCATGATTCCATAGAACCCATATGATAGGAATTGACTGGCCTCAGAGAACCTTCATGCTCCTATCAACAATACAAATCGGATGCTCTTCAAAGGATGCATCGACCTAAAGTCCAACCTCCTCATGCTAAAAAACGTGAGATGGGTCTGAGTGATAACGGAGTAGTTGAGATACGTGGAAGATGTCATGCATGGCTGAGTACCTCTGTGGTAACTACAACCGATAGGCAACCAGCCTGACTCTCTCCAGAATCTAAAATGGCCCTACATACCTCGGTGAAAGTTTACCCTGTCTCCTGATCCGCCTATGTCCCAACTTCGGTGAAACACACAAGAAAACATGATCCCCGACCATGAACTCAAAGGGTCGTCTATGGAAATCAGCATAAGATTTCTGATGAGACTGTGCAGTAGCCATCCGATTATGAATCAACTGGACCTACTCTAAAGTCTCCTATACGAGATGTGGTCCTAATAAAACTACCTCACCTGCCTCGAACCAGCACAAGGGTGATCGTCATGGCCCACCATATAAAGTCTCGTAAGTTTCCATCTCTATAGTTGCCTGAAAAGTATTATTATAGGCAAAATCGACTAGGGGTATGTGTTTCTCCCAAGAGACCCCAAAGTCTAGGATGCATGCATGCAGCATGTCCTCCAGCACCTATATTGTATGCTCTGACTGTCCATCGGTTTGAGGGTGGTAAGTTATGTTCAGAAGCACCTTCGTACCAAGTGACCTCTAAAAAATCTGCCAAATACGAGACATAAAATGGGTGTCCCTATCTAAAATGATAGAATGAGGGACCCCATTAATATATACTATCTCTCAGATATACAACTTTCTGATCTCGTCAATACTGAAGGTCTCCTTGACCTGCAAAAAGTGATCTACCTTCATAAGTCTATCCACAACAACCCATACGACATCATTGCCTCGAGGTGACCTCAACAACCCATTCACGAAGTCCATCATGAAATCATCCCACTTCCACTTTGGAATGGGTAACTATTGTAACAGTCCGTTTGGGCTCTGATGCTCTGTCTTCACTTGCTGACAGGTGGAACATCTCATAACAAAACCAGCTACCTCTCTCTTAATACCTGACCACCAATACTGACATATCAAGTCACGGTACATTTTGGTAACTCCAGGATGCACTACCCAAGATGAATCATGAAATTCCCATGTCAAATCCTCACATATATCCCCTAGAACCCACACTCATCCATGGATATGCGGTACCTCATATTGCCTATTGTCCAACCAGGAGGAGGGTCCCCACTTGCCACTAACTCCCATAGAACTAGGCATTCTGAATCTGATATTTGTCTCATCCTCACTCTATCTAGGAGGGTAGAAGTCATAGTTAAGGATGAAATATAGGTTTTCCCCTGACTATCGTGCACCTCCAAATGCATCTCAGAGAACAAAGCCATAAGCTTCCACTCACCACTGGCCACCTGCACTGCCTGCATCTGAGTCCTCCTACTCAGTGCATCAGCTACTGCATTACCCTTACTAGGTGTATAGTTAAGTTCGAAGTCGAAGGACTGAAAATATTAAACCCACCTTCGTTGTCTCAAATTCAAGTCACGCTGGGTAAAGATGTATTTAAGACTTTTATGGTCCGTCAACACCACAAAATGTTCTCACAAGAGATAATGTCTCCAATAGCGTAACTCATGAACAACTACAGCCAACTCGAGATCATGAGTTGGGTAATTTCTCTCATGTGGCCTCAACTGCTAAGACTCGTACGCAACTACTCGATCACCCTGCATCAATACTGCTCCCATGCCAATACCTAATGCATCACAGTAAATTTTATAGCTCTTCCCTTGCTCTGTAAGTATCAGGACTGGTGCTAATGTCAACCTTCCCTTCAGCTCCTGAAAGGCTATCTTGCAAGCTTCTGACCAAAATAAATTTATACCCTTCTTAGTCAAACCCGTCAACGGCACTGCTAAGTGAGAGAAGTCCTGTATAAAGCGCCTATAGTAACCATCCAACCCCAATAAACTCTGTATTTCAAACACGTTCTTCAGATACTCCTAGGAAACTATTTCTCTCACTTTCTCTAGGTCTACCGAAACTCCTGACTCTGAGATAATATGACCCAGGAAGTGAATCTGGTCCATCCAAAAGTGGCACTTTGAGAGATTAGCATATAACTGATGCTCTCTCCATGTACTCAATACGATCTCAATATGGGTGGCATGGTCGTGTCGAGTGTGATAGTACACCAAGATATTGTCCATGAAGACTACCATGAAAGAATCCAGATATGGGTGGAACACATGATTCATCAGAGCCATGAAAACTATTGGCGTGTTTGTGAGTTCAAACAGTATGACCAAGTACTCGTATAGACCATATCTGCTCTGAAAGGCTATAAGCGGTATGTCTGGTGGTCTAACACACAACTGATGATATCTGGATATCAAGTCAATCTTCGAGAACACTCATGCTCCTCGAAGTTGATCAAAAAGATCATCAATCCTCAGTAAGGGATATCGGTTCTTGACTGTCAATTGGTTCAGCTTCCAATAATCCACACAAAGTCTAAGGGTACCGTTTGCCTTCTTCGCAAACAAGACAAGATAACGCCAAGGAGAAGTACTGGGTCGGATGAAACCCTTTTCCTAAAACTCCTCTAACTGCCTCTTGAGCTCCTGAAATTCTAGTGTATCCATCCTATAAGGAGGAATGGACACTGGTGCCACTCCTAGCATAATCTCAATAGAGAATTCCACCTCTCACTCCAGAGGTAGACCTGAAAAGTTTTCTGGGAAGACATCCCTAAAATGATTAACCACTTTAAAAAAATCCTTCTAACAAGTCCCCTGGTCATCCAAATATAAACTTGGAATCTGGGCTGTCACTCCACCTCACCCATGATGCTCGGGTCTAGCTCGGCTTGCCTGGATATCCCATTCACCCTTGTATAGAAACTCTCTGCCCTCTGGTGATGTGAAACTCACCCTATGATGATAGAAATCTACAAAGGATCGAAAGGTACCAACCAGTCCATCCCGAGAATGACATCATAGCATGTCATCTCTAAGACATAGAGGTCCCATAGAAAGTGACACCCACCAACCTCTAGGGGGCACTCCTTGCATTGACGCACACCTATCATTATAATTCCCAAAGGAGTGTCTAGCGTCATGATATCAGAATAAGAAGAAACACAGATCCTAAGGCTCTCCACAACGGTCATAGATATAAATCTATGTGTAGAACCAGTATCAAAAAGTACTGAAGATAAAACAGAAGAAACTAGAATAGTACCTCTGACAGTGGAAGGTCTGGAATCCTACTCTTGTTGGGTCCGTTGCACTACATATGTCTGCCCAGTGTTGTGGCCCTGCAACACAGCCTGGCTACCCTGAGCTGACCCGCCCTACTATCTCTGAGATCCCAGTGTCTCGCTACCACGGCCACGAACACCACCTCATCCTGAACATCCTAATGTATTCCAATTCCCTAACTGGTAAGAAGCTGTTGGTCCTGCTCCTACATGCGGAGTCTGCATAAAACCCCTATCACTAGTCACTAGGAGAAACGCCCTGCAAAAACACTGAAGATGACCCATCTTGCTGAAAACTCGGTACTCCATTGGGTCACGGGGACACTGAGGTCTCTTGTGCCCCTCTTTACCACACCAGTAGCACATTATCGGGTCACCTGAAGAATTCTTGTGGCTAGTACTTCCATTGTGAGAGAAATCCATCTTCATCTTCCTCTTGCCGGTAGAAATAGTACCAGAGACCAGTGTCGAACTGACCTAGTCCGTGCCACTAGCGTTCTGCGGTTTCTGCTCAGTAATCAATGTCTGGTTCACAATAGCATGCATTTTAGGCAACCTGAAAACATTCATCAGTTCTCGAATGTCATATCGAAGACCATCCTCAAAGAATCTAGCCATCAACATCTCATCACCCACCAAAACAGGTGCAAAACCATGTATCTTGGTGAAGCGTACAGAATAGTACATCAATGACATAGTGCCCTGCTGCAGATTCATGAACTCTCAAGCTCAATCTTCCCTTAGCATCTTCGGAAAGAAAAATTCATAGAAGACTACCAGAAAGTCTTCCCATGCCATGTCTCAGTGATGCTCAATCTGGGTGGTAACATCCCACCATATCTTGGTGGAATCAGGCAGCATCTAAGTAGTGAGATTGAACCTCCTCCCAGGAGGCTTCTCCAGATGCTCGAAGATCGTATGAATAGAATCTAGTCATGACTCTGTAACCTATGGTCTACCATCCCCTTAAAACGTAGGCAGATGCTGCTACTATAATATATGCGTCAGCTCTACCATAGATGTGGAAACCTGTGGTGTTCCCTGAAAGGTTTTCATGAACTGCATGAAGCCCTCATGAAACTGTGCATCCACATCTGCACCCGGTATAACGGTTGGTGCCGCATCTGGCACTACTGGAGGATCCATCGATATCCCATTACCTACCATCTCTGGAGTATAATCGTCGCCACTCTCTTGGCGAAAAACTCGAGGTCGTCTCAGCGGCATAACTCTACAAGGTCAAACACACACCTTAGATTAAGATCATTAAGGACTAAGAACTGGAAACGGGAGAAGGGAACAGGAGAAAGAAAACATTCATGTTTTACAAAACAGGACTACACGGCATGTCTAATAACTACACAGTGTGTTACCTTAAGTATTTCACATGGGCGTGAACCTCTTCCAGAACTATTCGTGTAACACCCCACACACACGGCGTGTTTTCCTCACACACAGCATGTACTTGAATTATCTTCCCCTTCCTGAGTACTTCTACACGGCTACACCACACGACTCCCCTTAGAACAAGGTTACACAGCATGTTACACCCGCACACGGTGTGTACACCACCCTGTTTCCCCAGCCA
Organism: Viscum album; assembly: GCA_963277665.1. Classification (NCBI taxonomy): domain Eukaryota; kingdom Viridiplantae; phylum Streptophyta; class Magnoliopsida; order Santalales; family Viscaceae; genus Viscum; species Viscum album. The sequence goes on along the minus strand of OY728136.1, from coordinate 798,321,124 downwards.
CATGGACAAGTCCACACGGTCTCTCACCGATCAAGACTACACGGCGTGTCCCATAGGTACATGGTGTGTACTAGATGGGCTTTACCAACCCGTGTTGTTCGAGAAACGATCGGATACATAGCTCACACTACACGGTGTGTTCCATAAGGACACAGTGTGTACTTGAAAAGATAACACTGACCCATGTTGTTAGCTACACAGCTAGATCCCAAGTTTACACTACACGGAATGTTCGTAATTGACACGGCGTGCATAAGATAAGATTTCTCTGTCCATTTTGTTAGTCACACGGGCAGACACAGGGTCAAACCTACACGGCGTGTACAATCGGAACATGGCGTGTTTCCCCAAGAACTTTCCTATCCCGTGTCTCTTCCCACATGGCCTATGACACGGTTAGAGACTACATGGCGTGTACATAAGGTACACGGAATGTACTTAAGAAAAACAGTTTCTTCCCGAATAGAATAACACATGGCGTGTAGTAAAAACTACACAACATGTATTTTGGGTTTTTTTAGACAGTAATCCTCAGAAACTGCTCTGGAGTCTAGAAAAACACTAAAACAAACACCAATGTTCCAAATTCCAATCTGTGAGGGCCTATACTTCCCGCGAACAAAATCTTGGCATCTTATACATGTTATAACAAGGTAAAAAAGTCAATGGTACACCAAATTCCGGTTGATGAGGGACCATACTCCTCAAGAATAAAAGTTTGTAATTCATTCACAAAACTTTACATAACAATACCCTATCAAATATCAGGTATTTTATCAAGGCATCTATCACAACAGCATGTATTTTCTAGCACAACATCTATCACAACAACATGCAATTTCTAATGCACCTACATGGCATGGAAACTATGCATGACATGTGATTATAACATGTGCCTAAATGATGCATGTGATGGAATACCCTCATCTCATCAGGTTGCAACTAAATATAACCCAAGTATAAAATATAAACATCACACCACAAGTGCATCACCAAAAGGTGAAAATAAAATCAACTATAAAATTGCAAAATAGAAAAATTGCAATTAAATGAGGTAGATTGGATTTTCCTTTTACACTGTTTAGCTACTCCCAGGCACAACTTATTACCAAGTACCGATTCCTTCCTATCCCTGGATAAAGGCTCCAAATAGAAAGTCAAGAGAAAATAATCCTTTGATACCACTTTGTAACATCTCGGATCTGGGTGCCACACAACGGGTGCCCCGAACCTGGTTGGTCACATTACCTCAAGTGCATTTCCCCAAATGCTAGAGGCTTACGACTAGAAGGGAAGGCCTGGGACTGATAGTGGGGAAACTATGCCCTCATTTGTCAAAGTGTAGTGCAGCGGAATAAATATAAAAACAAAAAAGCAGAATCAGTAATCAATATAAACCTGAAATGGACAACAGAGCTGAAGTAAAGATAACCAACAGTAATATATATGATGATGCAACATGTCACTAATTATAAGAAAGTATCCAAAATAGGATACACTGTAATCAGATACAATACATCCCAAAGTACAAATTACAGTCAAACAAAACCAAAGCAGTGTAATAGGAACTCAGCATCATTGCAAGCCTAAGCTTGGTCCCGTGCTCTCCTACTCCTCTTCAACAATCATGTACCTGTGTAGGGACCCTTTCCCTTATCGACACCTGCAGAAATATAATCTGTTTGGGCCCAAGACATGACCCAAACAGGGTATAAGAAATAAATCCCAATAGGAAACCACCAAATGCTCGTGCCCAACTATCAGTGAAAAAGTGAAACAACAGTGTGCAATAATTAAATACAGTAAACTAAGAAGTACTCAAAAGTAACTATTCCTACCAGTTACATTGCCATTTTAATAATTATTTAACAATTCCAAGCCTGTTCTTTAGCTTGTAAGGTACAACGTAAGAAATCACCACATTTAATATTCAAAGTAAACATTGTCCTCAGACGTAAGAACTATTTCCCTCAGGCTAAATAGAACCTTGCCCTTAGGCTAAATAGAACCTTGCCCTCAGGATAATCAGAACCTTGACCTCATGCTAAACAGAACCTTGCCCTCAGGATAATCAGAACAAAATCAAGTAACCGGGCTGAGCCCAAAGCATAAGAAATCAATTTACATATGTTTCCTCTCAAGAAAACTCAAAACATGTTAGAATCAGGGCATACCCACGGGTATCCTGGCCAAATGGCTAAACATGGGAAATGCACCCTCAAGGTGGACCTGGATCAAAGCAACGATCCCAAACAATAGTTTTTATTTATTAGATTACCTATGCAGTTCTAGGTATCTAAAAATTCAAGGCCTCAGCCACACGACACCCCGAACATGGGCATGTGGAAAAACGGTGCACAAAATCACTCGACAGTTGTAAATAAAGACAAGACCACCTACCTTGATCTCCTCTGATCGATATACTTGAAAGGCGCCTCCCAAAACGACCAAGAACAACGTAGATCTGAGATAAAAAGTTACCCGTTAAAACCTAAATAACTTACCTTATGGAAATAATTTAAAGGAAAGATTCAACAAGAAGGAAGACCTTACCCGCATGGTTCAAATGAGAACGATGGAGGAAGAATCGGAGTCCCGGTGTGTGATCAGGAGCTCCTCCAAGTCCCTGCCTCCTCTCTCATGGCTCCTGTCAAGTTCTCTGCCTCCTCTGCTGAATGATGAGGCTACTTCCTGTTTTTAACAAAAATACATAACTACACGGCATGTACTCTCAAGTACACAGCGTGTACTTTCTATTTTTTTAACTGTTCCACTGGCAGCTTCTTTCCACCACCTCATTGTTCATCTTCCAACTTGATTACACGGCGTGCATTACTAAATACATGGCATATACTATCGTTCCTCTAGCGGCTACTTTCACCACCTTACTGTTCACCTACAGACTGATTACATGGCATGTATTACTAAGTACATGGCATGTAGTTAGTTTTTAAACCCTTAATCGCCTACAAGACTACACGCCCTGTATTCTCATCCCACACGGCCAAAGTATATGGTGTGTGTACAAAATTACACAGTGTGTACCCATAAATTTGGGATTTTTCCCACATTTCCCTTGTTTTCTCAAAAACACTTAAGGAAAAAGGAAAATAAAAAACTCGTACCTCAACAGTAAGAACCGGGTTCTTACATCAATAATATTTTCTATAAGAGCTTCACCATCTAAACCTTTCTCTCCCATAGATTGTAAACTATTGACAATGGTCATAAATCTTTTTTGCATTTTTCAAACTCGTTCTCTATAGGGAAATAGAAATCCATGATATTCTACTCTAAGAATAGCTATTGTAGTTTCTATAACTTTGGAAGTTATAAAATGAGTAACCTCAAGTTTCTTCCAAATACAATTTCTTGCTTCACATGAAGAAATATGGATATATGTATTCCTGGTCATGGAACACAAAAGAGTATTACATACCTTGTAATTTAGTTGATATTCTGACTTTTCATGGTTGGTGAAGGTTTTGACTTCCTTGTTAGGAATTTTTTAATCTCCAGTAAGCATGAAAAATTTTTCCACCCTAGTATTAATAAAAAATGCCTTTATTCGATCTCTCCAGTACTTATAATCATTACCATCAAATATAGGTGGTATGGTGGGATTTAGATTATCAATCGAACTGACATTCATTCCTTCCATTCTATATGAAAAATACTTTTCCACAAAAACTTGTTAATAGAAAAGGTTTGTAAAAAAGATAAAAATACTCTATGAAAAACTTAAACAAGAAAATTTAGAAGAAGGAAAACTTGATCAAGAAAACTTATATGTGAATATAAGTAATTCAGAGACCTCCTCTAATACCAATTGTAGGATCAAAAATAGTGTATGTAGATGATTGATTACAAGAGGGGGTGAATTTTAAGTTTAAAAACTTTAGTTTTTAACCTTAAGGAAAACTACGTTTAACAAAGTTAAACAAGGTAAATTCACAAGACCTCTTTTAGTTCTATTAAACAAACTTTATAGGTTCCAGAAATATGGTTTCGGAAATGAAACTTAAGGAAAGTTTACAAGGAAAATATTTTACCTTAAAGCGTATAGAATCTTACTTATCAGAGTATACATAAGTACAAGACAGTATAATAAATTTATAATTCCTTCCTTTATCAAAATGCATCAGAAATAAACTTGAAACAAAACAAGTAACAAGTATAAAATCTTTTAACTAAAATATTAGGGTATCCAACAACCTTGGATAAAGGTCCCTTGATTTATACTTTCAAGAAAGTTTTTCTTACCCACACTAGGGTAATCCCTCAATAGGAATATCAGAATCTGTCTTGTTATCCCCACAAACCCTTGATCTTTAAGGTAGTCACCACCTATGTCTTCATATCCCTGAAATCCCTCAAATATTAAGGTAGTTGGAACCTCTTTCTTCCTATCCTCAGAAGCCCTAAATTTTACTCAGCAAAAATCGGAGGCGCACAAAGCAATCTGAACAAGATGTTCAATACACACAAAGCATGAGAGTCTCTCTCTATAGAAATCTCTTCAGTTGCATGAAATCTCTATATTGATCAACATATCATGAGCTCGTTCAAATGAGATTCTATTTATAGGCACTTCTCCAATGGTCAGCTCCCTCTTCCACCGGTCATATTTTTCCTTGAATCACAGAGGGACCTATACACATGTCACTTAAACAATAGTTATTTAGAAACAAATTGTATGACATTGTTTCATAGAAAGTGTAAGGAAAAAGAAATTGCTTAACCAAATATATTTTTTGAAGTCTAAGGAAAAAAAGAATTTGGAGTCTAACCAAACAAACATTCGGTGTCTATAATACATGGATATTCAGATTCTATTTTACAAATAATTAAGAATATTAATTCTATGTATTTCGAAGTCTGAATTCCCATGAATTCAGAATCTGAATTCTGAGGAATTTAGAGTTTGAATTATAAGGAATTAGGAGTCTAAATTCTAAAGAATTCTGAGTCTGAATTCTGAGGAATTTAGAGTCTGAATTCTAAGGAATTCAGAGTCTCAATTCTGAGAAATTCAGAGTCTAAATTATGAGGAATTGGGATTCTGAATTCTGAGGAATTTAGATTCCAAATTCTAAGGAATTCAGAGTCTGAATTCTGAAGAATTCAGAGTCAGAATTTTGAGTAATTTAGAGTCGGAATTATAAGGAATTCAAAGTCTGAATTTTGAGGAATTTGGATTTTGAATTTCAAAGAATTCGGAGTCTGAATTTCAGATAAATCAATGTTTGAATTTCAGAGAATTCAGAGTCTGAATTTCAGAGAATTCAGAGTCTAAATTTCATAGAATTCGAAGTCTGAATTTCAGAGAATTCAGAGTCTGAATTTCAGAGAATTCGGAGTCTAAATTTCAGAGAATTAGGAGTCTGAATTTCAGAGAATTCAGAGTCTAAATTTCAGAGAATTAGGAGTCTTAATTTTAGAGAATTCAGAGTCTGAATTTCAAAGAATTCGGAGTCTAAATTTCAGAGAATTCGGAGTCTGAATTTCAGAGAATTCGGAGTCTGAAAATAGAACACTCTATATCCAAGGATTTATAGGATTCTGAGGTTTTAGATGTGAAACTAATTTTTAGACTTAGGAATAAAATTTGTTACATTTAGATATATTATTAAATAAACAATGAAAACAAATATAAGGATTAAAATTTCCTTAGAGAAGGGAAATTTTTCTTATGAAAATAATCCTTAGGGAAAAACAATTTTTCTTAAGATAAAGTGATTGTGATTTTCAAAACATAGGGGAATGGAAAAGTCATAAGGAAACCTTATTGACTAAACATAAACTATTGAATTATTTACTGATTTCCTATTAGATGTTGATAGCATTGGTATTCAAAAATCTAATCATAGTGGATGCCTTTTCAGAAAATATTTTTCCATAATATATGTTGTTTCAATTACTATTATAGAGAGACCAATCTTACCTTTACATTTTAGATAATAGTGTAGAGGTTTCACAATATGCTGGAGCTGAAAAAGTACTTCTTGGACATTTGAATCCATCAAGGGATGAAGGATAGATATCAAATGCCCATAATCAATAATTTATAGGATGGTTCTAAGATCATATTTATATAGATTTATCTAAAAAACTGAATTAAATTATCGAATGATATTGATGGATAGCTAAAGGACCAAATGTAAATGTTGTATCTTACATTGGTTTTGTAATTAATGGTTATGAATTCTATACAAAGGAATAAGATTAATGCAATATGATACAAAACAGTGGAGTTATTCTTGTGGTGGAAGTGATGCAAGTATCTATTTTAAAAGATATAAATCCAATTTATGTGAATATTTCAAATTCACTACTACAACATGGCCTTTTATTAGCGCTAAAAATTGACATTAACAGTGCTAGAAAAGAGTTGTTAATGCCGGTGTAGATAAAGGGGCCCCCCCCTTTATCTACGCCGGCATTAACAGTGCTTTTCTAGCACTGATAAAGGGTTGCCTTTATCAGCACTACCTTGAGCGCTAATAATATGGCCCTTTATCAACGCTCTTTTAGCACTATTAAAGGTGTCCTTTATCAGTGCTCAAAAAAATGCTGATAAAGGCACCTTCCCCTGCACCTGCACAACCAGCACCTACACACCTGCACACCTGCACAAACCATCACACCAGCACAAAATAGTACCTGCACAAAATAGCACCCGCACACAATATTTTGACAAACAATGCTATATACATTTACTTAACATCATGAATACCAAAAAACACACTGCTATATACATTTCAAATAATGTTTTACATGGTTACAATTAAAATTATCCAACAACAGTTATAAACATTAATGTTTCATCCTTTGATATTCGTGATCCTCTCTCAAAAATTATCATCCACGGTATTTGTTTCCAACAAAGCATCCGAACTCAAGGAAAAAAATTCACCTATATAAGAAAAAATATATTATGTTAGTAATACAATAATGAAATAAATTAAAACATTAATATGAAAGAATAAATTAATATAGAAATGTGAAACTAAAATATGGAAATGATAAACTAAAATGTTTTCATTTTTATAACAATGAAAGGGAATAATGTAAAATCAATATGTTTTTGGATAATTTACCTCATTTAATAAATAATGATTCTTTATCTAATGAAAAGCTTTACCGGTCACACCGTGCATCGGATTGAGGTTCGGTTGATTCGTACATGTCACAAATGACTCATGGATCATTTTCCTAAAGTATAAAAACAATCTGAACACATTTTCTCAGTTTTTTGTATGTCACTTGTGTTTTTTTCTAAAGTTTATGTCAATTTGAAACTGATATCAGACACTTTTAGTCATACCGGTCACACCATGCATCATATTGAGGTGCGGTCGATTATTACGCATCACAAATGACTCGTGGATCATTTTCCTAAAGTATCAAAATAATCCAAATGCGTTTGCTCGGTTTTCTGTATGTCACTTGAGTTGTTTTCTAAAGTTAATGTCAATTTCAAACTGATATCAGACACTTTTAGTCATACCGTTCACACCATGCAACGGATTGTGGTGTGGTCAATTAATACACATCACAAATGACTCATGGATCGTTTTCCTAAAGTATCAAAACAATCAGAACACGTTTTCTTGTTTTTCCATATGTCACTTGTGTTGTTTTCTAAATTTAATGTCAATTTCAAACTGATATCAGACACTTTTAGCCATACTGGTCACACCGTGTGTCGGATTAAGGTGAGGTCAATTCTTACACGTCACAAATGACTCATGGATCATTTTCCTAAAGTATCAAAACAATACGAATGATTTTTCTCGGTATTCCGTATGTCAGTAGTGTTGTTTTCTAAAGTTTATGTCAATTTGAAACTGATATCAGACACTTTTAGCCATACCAGTCACACCGTGCGTCGGATTAAGGTGAAGTCAATTCATAAACACCACAAATGACTCGTGGATCATTTTACTAAAGTATCAAAACAATCCGAACGAGTTTTCTTGGTATTCCGTATGTCAGTAGTGTTGTTTTCTAAAGTTTATGTCAATTTGAAACTGATATCAGACACTTTTAGCCTTACCGGTCACACCATGAATTTTATTGAGGTTAGATTGATTAGTACATGTCACAAATGACTCATGGATCATTTTCCTAAAGTATCAAAACAATTCAAACATGTTTTCTCGGTTTGTCATATGTCACTTGTGTTGTTTTCTAAAGTTAATGTCAATTTCAAACTGATATCAGACACTTTTATCCATACCGATCACACCGTGCGTCAGATTGAGGTGCGGTTGATTATTAAACGTCAAAAATGACTCATGGATAATTTTACTAAAGTATCAAAATAATCTGAATGTGTTTTCTTAGTTTTCCATATGTCACTTGTGTTGTTTTCTAAAGTTATTGTCAATTTGAAACTGATATCAGACACTTTTAGCCATACCGGTCACACTGTGCGTCGGATTGAGCTACGGTCATTTCTTACACCTCACAAATGACTCATGGATATTTTTCCTAAAGTATTAAAACAATAAGAACGTGCTTTCTCGATATTCCGTATGTCATTTGTGTTTTTTTCTAAAGTTAATGTCAATTTAAAACTGATATCAGACACTTTTAGCCATACCGGTCACACTGTGCGTCGGATTGAGGTTCGGTCGATTTTTACACCTCAAAAATGACTCATTGATCATTTTCCTAAATTATCAAAACAATCTGAATGCTTTTTCTTGGTATTCCGTATGTCAGTAGTGTTGTTTTCTAAAGTTTATGTCAACTTGAAAATGATATCAGACACTTTTAGCCATACCGGTCACACCATGTGTCGGATTGAGGTGTGGTCGATTCTTACATGTCATAAATGACTCATAGATCATTTTACTAAAGTATCAAAAACAATCTAAACGTTTTTTCTTAGTATTCCATATGTCTGTAGGTTTTTTTTCTAAAGTTTATGTCAATTTGAAACTGATATCAAACACTTTTAGTCATACCAGTCACTCCATGTGCCAAATTGAGGTTTGGTTGATTCTTACATGTCAAAAATGACTCATGGACCATTTTCCTAAAGTATCAAAATAATCTGAATGCATTTTCTTGGTATTCCGTATGTCAGTAGTGTTGTTTTCTAAAGTTTATGTCAATTTAAAAATGATATCAGACACTTTTAGCCATACCGGTCACACCGTACGCCGGATTGAGGTGCGGTTAATTCTTACACATCAAAAATGACTCATAGATCCTTCTCCTGTAGTTTCAAAATAATCTGAACACGTTTTATTGGTTTTCCGTATGTCACTTGTGTTGTTTTCTAAAGTTAATGTCAATTTCAAACTGATATCAGACACTTTTAGCCATACCGGTCACACCGTGCGTCGGATTGAGGTGAGGTTGATTTTTACACCTAAAAAATGACTCATGGATTCTTGTCCTAAAGTATCAAAACAATCCGAATTCATTTTCTTAGTATTTCGTATGTCACTTGTGTTGTTTTCTAAAGTTAATGTCAATTTCAAACTGATATCAGACACTTTTAGCCATACTGGTCACACCGTGTGTCAGATTGAGGTGTGGTCAATTCGTACACCTCACAAATGACTCATGGATCGTTTTTCTAATGTATCAAAACAATCTGAACACATTTTCTTGGTATTCCATATGTTAGTAGTGTTGTTTTCTAAAGTTTATGTCAATTTGAAACTAATATCAGAAACTTTTATCCATACTGGTCACACCATGCGTCGAATTGAGGTGAGGTCGATTCGTAAACGTCAAAAATGACTCATGGATCATTTTCATAAAGTATCAAAACAATCCTAATGCTTTTTCTCAGTATTCCGTATGTCAGTAGTGTTGTTTTCTAAAGTTTATGTTAATTTGAAACTGATATCAGACACTTTTAGTCATACCGGTCACACTGTGCATCGGATTGAGGTTTGGTTGATTTTTACACATCAAAAATGACTCATGGATCATTTTACTAAAGTATAAAAACAATCCAAACACATTTTATTGGTATTCCATATGTCAGTAGTGTTGTTTTCTAAAGTTAATGTCAATTTCAAACTGATATCAGACACTTTTAGCCATACCGGTCATACTGTGCGTCGGATTGAGGTGCAGTTGATTATTACACGTCACAAATGACTCATGGATCGTCTTCCTAAAGTATCAAAACAATATGAACGTGTTTGCTTGGTTTTCCTTATGTCACTTGTGTTGTTTTCTAAATTTTATATCAATTTGTAACTGATATCAAACACTTTTAGTCATACCGGTCACACCATACATTGGATTGAGGTGCGGTTGATTCTAACACGTCAAAAATGAATCATGGATCATTTTCCTAAAGTATCAAAACAATCAGAATGCGTTTTCTCAGTATTCCATATGTCAATAGTGTTGTTTTCTAAAGTTTATGTCAATTTGAAATTGATATCAGACACTTTCTTCCATACCGGTCACACCGTGCATTGGATTGAGGTTTGGTTGATTATTACACATCAAAAATAACTTATGGATCGTTTTCCTAAAGTATTAAAACAATACTAACACGTTTTCTTGGTATTCCGTATGTCAGTAGTGTTGTTTTCTAAAGTTAATGTCAATTTTAAACTGATATCAGACACTTTTATCTATACCAGTCACACTGTGCGTCGGATTGAGGTGCGGTTGATTCATACACATAAAAAATGACTCATGGATCATTTTCCTAAAGTGTAAAAACAATCTGAACGTGTTTTCTCGGTTTTCCGTATGTCACTTGTGTTGTTTTCTAAATTTTATGTCAATTTGAAACTGATATCAGACACTTTTAGCCATACCGGTCACACTGTGCATCGGATTGAGGTGTGGTCGATTTTTAAACATCAAAAATGACTCATGGATAATTTTCCTAAATTATCAAAACAATCCGAATGTGTTTTCTCAGTTTTTTGTATGTCACTTGTGTTGTTTTCTAAAGTTAATGTCAATTTCAAACTGATATCAGACACTTTTAGTCATACTGGTCACACCGTGCATCGGATTGAGGTGTGGTCAATTCGTACACGTCAAAAATGACTCATGGATCATTTTCATAAAGTATCAAAACAATCTGAATGAGTTTTCTTGGTTTTCCGTATGTCAGTAGTTCATATGAGTCTCTTATTAAGTTATTCTTTACTATAAACTCAAATCATTTCTAAAACAATTTTTCATAATCTAAGGATATGAAACATAATAAAGGGTGATCATAGATGCTCAATAATTTTAAACAAGGGAGATATCAATGATTATATAAAGATAACATAAGTAGTAGGAATTCACCTTCATTGTCCTATTTGTTTACATTATTCCATCAGGTACGCTGCCCATTCGTTTCTAAACACATCTATATCATCTTGTGAATAGGAGTTTTTGTGACAGTCATAGTAGTACTAAGAAAATATAAATACACAAAGGATTAATAAATATTTTAAATGAACTAGTAATTATTTTCAAAAATACCTCTTCAGGGATGATAGTTTGTTCATGAAATATGATCTCTTTCATAAATTTACAAATATAATAACCACAGTACTTTCCATTAGTTTGTTTTGGACACTGCAGAAACATCAACAAAAATAAGTAATCTGTTTTGATATGTATTTGGATAGTTCAGTATAATTATATATACCCTGATACTTGTCCATTTTTAGATCACATGCTCCTTGTCGTCCTTAGACCCTGGATTCATTCCAGCCTTTATACGATATTCATATACCACCCTATCATAACAGAATCCTAATTAAAAGATAATATAAATTATATAAATAGATATTTAGTTCTAAAATGTTGGATCTAGTGTATTAAAAATTGACAATCGCCATCATGTGTGGTCAGTTTGTTAGATATCCATGCAGTGAATCCAGAAAATAAATCTTTGGAGTATCCAAATTGACTGCAAGGAGCATCCAATACTGCCTAAAAACACAAAAATGAATAAGTAATGATAGAAATGAAAATATAATCGATATGATTAAAATGTAGAGTTTTACCCCTGCAATGTTGGTATTAAAAAGAGCCTGTCAGTTGTAATTTTTTATTGAAATGTTCTGAGCAGGTTTGACATTAATTCATCCTGAAAATTGGAATCTATTTCTTTTTGTTGTGTAGACATGGTGTGAGGACTAACGAGTCCAAATTTGTATTCACGGGAAAATACCATCAATTTTTTTTCATATATACTCCTGCGAAAAATATGAAATGTATTTATCCATAATTATCATAGTATATTAGCTTCTGTAAAATCAAATCATGAAAAAATATTTCATGTATACATTTATAACTGAGGCACCTTTCCAGTCGTATGTGATGATTTCAGCTACAGCGTCAACACTAACGAAATATAATGTTTCCTCTCCGTACATATCTTTTTCACAAACAATTGTGTGATTATTTCCTCCTTTCATTTTCGTATCCACATGACCTTGCACTGATATTAAATGTGGATATAGAACGGGCGGGGTGAAGGTGCCCTCAGTAGATCAGTTTGATCGGTTGGTTGATCCTTTTGAGTCGTTATTTCATTTTACCTCCTTCCTTTTGTCCTTCTGTAATAACATTCATCGGTTCAGCCCTTTTATAATTAAATTTTAAAGGTTCTTCTTGAAAAATGAATTGGAAATGAATACCTCCTGGTCGACATGTTTTTTTACAAGATTCGACGGCCATGCAAAGAATGTTCCAATAGCTTTTTCCACCGTATGAATGTCGTCATCATAATTTGGCATGGGTAGCTCAGTGCTTGGATCATGAGATGCGTTAATTGACACTTTTACATGACTGGTTGGAAGTGGTCTAGAGTGTAGCATGTCATTCTGCATATTGAACACCGTAGCCCTTGCTACAAGGTGATGGGTGGGAGTTGACAGATATAAATCACAGTCATTTTCACCCTGTAGAATATCATTATAAGAAAGGTATCAGTTTCTATGTGATTCAAATTTCATAAAAACAAATATTAGAACATTTATTATCTCAGTTAAGTCAGGTCTTTAAGGGGAATGGCTCGCCTCAAAGCTGGTGGGGGGTGGGGGTTGTTCTTGAGTTGTTTCTTCTCTTCGCCTCTCCCCCATCAAAGTTTCCAGCAACTCTCCCTGACTTTGGAATTTTTCTTCAAGGGTAGCTAGTCTATCTCTCATAATTTTCATTTATTTAGTTTGTTCCTCATCTTGTTTTTTTTCTGAAAATATGTCTGGGGTGTCACCCCAAAACCCGCACCTCTGGCGCGGCCATACTGTTCTGGCTGTTTCAAGGCTACTGAAAGTATGTCCACATCCGGTGCGGGTGTTGTTGATTCCTGTGACTATTTCAAATAGAAAATATGGGAAAATAAGTAATCATCATGATGTAATAGTGATTTAAAGCAAAACAAATTTATATTATGCCATACTTACACATGTTTCCCACACTTTTGTGTGTTTTCAACTACCAGTTTCTCCTCTTTATTAACATGAGCCTCCTTCTATAGCACATGGCGTGGGATGGAAGTGGCTTGGGATTTTGATTCATCAATCTACATATAAACAGATAAACATGGTCACATTGTTTTTTTATGTCACATAAAAGTATTATAGTACTTTTAAAATACATACCAATTGTTTTTCAATTGAAGTGTACCCCAGCCTTGCTTTACGGTAGGGGTACGCTGGTTTTGCTGCCCATTCTTTATTTTTAGCACTTAGTTGCTATTTCATAAATAAAAAATTGTCAATCAAAGTGATGAATACAAGCAACGTTAAACAACTTGTTACCAAACACAATGTACCTGAAAAGTCTGCTCCGCACGACGGTTTCAAAATGCATCCCATGCTCCTTGGGATATCAAGCGTTCATAAAGAGGAGGTGGGTGCGGCTTGATTTTCCCTTCAGAATCTTTTAGATTGAATTTCGTTAAAATGGTGTGAAAGCCTCTATGAACCCTTCCTGCCAGTCTTAATACATATTCTTTGTGTGAGACATCTACTATAAATGCACTCTACAAGAGATGATGTAGAGTTAGTCAATATTTCAGTATTTTATTTTATTTTATTTTAATAAATTAAATAAATGATATCGTAATGTTACCATAATCTCTTCCCACATTAATGTTTTCAGCCCACTGACAACATGGTGCCACGACTCTATATCAATCAGCATGCGTTGCTGAGTGACGATTCCAATATAGCTGCTAAACATGGCTTTGTTGGGGTTTACATGTTGGCCTCGCCTATTCCATCCCACCTCATATTTGATGCCTTTTACCTTTGCCTTAAGGATTTTCGCTAAAACTGTCAAACTACAGCACACCTGTTTTTTATTTGTGTCGTCGGGGTTTCATTGCCTACCATTTCCTTGGTTTCTGCATCATCATTATGTTCCTCTGAAGTGCTAGCATCGGCACTGGGACCAGCAACAACAGGTTGAGAAACCTTTTGTATCTCAACGGTGGGACTAGCAGCAACAGGTTGAGAAACCTGTTGTACCTCAGCAGTGGGACCAGCTGCAACATGTTGAGAGACCTATTGTACCTCGGTAGTGGGACCAGCTGCAACAGGTTGAGAAACCTATTGTGTCTCGGGATTGGGTGCATCAGTAGGTGCATAAGTCATTATCTTCATAAGTGCTTTAACATTTAATTTAGATCACATAAAAGTAGAAACGAACAGATAATAACATAATGTAACACAATATATATTACAATAAAAAAATAACCTGATTATTGAACTCTCTTTTTTTTAAGTCTGAAGGGATTTGACCCCTCTATCGACTATCCATATCCCTTCATTGTGGTCTCCTATGACATACAAAATTTCGTCTACATTGGTAACATTGTGAAATGATTGAGAATTCCCAATGAAAGGGTCATCCTCCATTGAATTTTCATCTGACCTTTCAGTTGTTTTGGTCGATAACAGAAAAATTGACCAGTTTTGGTTTGCAGGATCTGGAACATAAAATACTTGCACTGCTTGTGATGCCATTATAAATGGTTCGTCTTTCTCCCCTTCCTTACTGAAATCAACTTTCACAAATCCCAATTCATCTATTTTAACATAACTCCTGATATCAACCCACTTGCATTGAAAAATTGGAACTTGGAATTCTGTATAATCCAACTCCCATATTTGTTTGATGATGCCAAAGTATGACATATTCGCATAAATTGGATTTCTGTCCATAGCACCGGAAACATGCATCACTTCAGCCACAAGTGTAACCCCACTATTCTGCATGGTACTGTCTTCATCATGTTCATTAGTATAAAATGTATAACCATTAACTACATAAGCATTATAAGATAATACATACACACTTGGTCCTTCGGCTATCCATCGAAGTCAGTCTGAAATTGAATCTGAATTTTCATCTGACTTCTTAAAAATATGGTCTCAAAACCATCCTATAAACTATCGATTATGTGTATCTAATATCCATTTTTCATCCCTAGATGGATTCAAATGCCTAATAATTTCTTTGTGGGTTTCAACATATGGTTCAACGTCGAAATTGTTATGAAAAACATAAAGGTGGGTCTGTTCCCAATCTGTAATATTGATTGTGACAACCTGTCTTCCAGAAATTCCTTCACCCTCAAGCTGCCCAGTGTGACGAGATTTCGGTATGCCAATGCTTTCCACACCAGACAGGTATTCAATACATAATTCAACGGATTCCTCAACAATATCTCGCTCCACAATACAACCCTCTGGCTGACTTCGATTTTTGACATACCCTTTCAAAATCTTCATATATCATTCAATGGGGTACATCCATCTGTAATGTACAGGACCACATAGTTGAATATCTCTCACCAATTGGACCATCAAATGAACCATCATATCAAAGAATGAAGGCGGGAAGAACATTTCTAATTCACATAATATGACGTCAATTTCTCTTTCCATAGTTGGTAATTTCGTCGGGTCTATAACTTTGCTGCATATATATTTGAAGAAGAAACACAGTTTCATTAATGTATGGTGGACATTCTTGGGAAAAATGCAACATAAAGTAATAGGAATGAGATCTTTCATAAAAACATGGCAGTCATGTGATTTCAGACCTTTTAAATTTAAATCTCTCATTAACACGAGGTTCATAATATTTGACAAATACCCCTCTGGAACCTTTATGTCATTCAAGAAGTTGAAAAACTGATATCTCTCCTGTCTATAAAGAGTGTAAGCAATATGAGGAAGAAATGTTCTTTTTACACCCTTCACTGGTACCAACTCTTCTCATATTCTTATCTCAACCATGTCCAACCTAGCCTTAATTCTATCTTTTGTTTTTTCAGGTGTATTTAGAAACATGCCGATGACACTATCAAATACATTTTTTTCTACATGAATAACATCAAGAAAATGTCTGACATACAGACAATTTCAGTATGGTAATTCAAAAAAAAAACTGATCTCTTTTTCCAACTGATTTTCGTAAGGTTTTTCGAAGCTAGTTTATGAAAATTAGTGTCCACATTTTTAACTTTATCAAACAATTGATCGCCTGTTAGTGGAGATGGTGCTATACATTCTTCTAAACTTCCATCGAATGATGTTGTCCAAGATCAGTACTTATGTCATCGGGGTAGAAATCAGAGATTTCCTAGAAACACAGTTTTTGATGAATGTTTCAACCTAATTGATTGTGTACCTTGTTCACAAATGGGACACCCTTGATTTCCTTTAATGCTATATCCTGACAAATTTCTATAAGCAGGGAAGTCATTTATCATCTCGTACAACATGGCTCTCAAAGTGAAATCTTCCTTTTTGTAAGCATCATACAATGTAACACCTGAATCCCACAATAATTTCAAATATTCGATCAATGGAGATAAATAAACATCAATATCATTACCCAGTTATTTTGGTCCTGATATAAGCATAGATAACATGATGTATTTTCATTTCATGCATAACCATGGTGGTAAGTTATAATTTACCAACATAACCGGCCATGCACTATGACCGTTGCTTTTAAAACCAAAAGGATTCAATCCATCTGTAGATAACGCAAGATGAAGATTTCTCAACTTGTTTCCAAATTCAGGATACTCATGATCAATTCTCTTCCACTGAGGAGATTTTTCCGGGTGATGTAGTATCCCATCTTTAATTCTTGTATTTGCATGCCATGTTAATTTTCCTGTAGTCTCCCCACTTCCATATAGGCGCCTAAACCTTGGAATGATTGGAAAGTACCATACAACTTTAGTAGGACTAGATTCATCTTTATTGTATCGAGAAGCACTACACTTTGGGCATTCTTTAAGTGATTTATGGTCCTTGCGAAATATTATACAGTCATTCGGGCATGCGTGTATTCTTTCAGAGATCATACCCATCGAGCGTATCATTCGTTTGGTGTTGTATGTTCGTCTCGGGAGCTCATTATCTTCTGGGAGCATGTCATTCAGGAGAGAAAGTAGTTTCATAAAACTGGCATTACTCCACCTGTTGTCTGCTTTCAAATTATACAGCTTCAGTATGGCTGACAGTGCTGTATATTTAGTGAAACCAGTATACAATGGCGTCTTTGCACAACTTTTTAACTTCTCAAATAATTTTGGGCAATCACGAAGTTCATCTTCGATGGTCCTTGTCATTTTCTCAATAATATCTTCATCATCATTCACATCTGTAATCACATACTCCATACGGTCATCTTCATTATTCATACTTGTAATCATATCAGATGATCCATAAAACGCAGTGTTATCCCATCCACTACCTACATTTGTTTTTTCCACGTGTTTATTCCAACATGTATAACTCTGATCTATTCCGTGACAGATCAAGTGTTCTTCCAACTCCTATATACTAATTTGTTTTGAATAACAACAGCGTAAACATGGAAAAGGATTTGAGAAGGGTCATATGCATGATCTTTTTCAAACTTGATAAACTCTTTCACGCCTTCTTCATACTCTTTTTTCAACCGATTGGCATTCATCCATTCTTTATTTATATTCATCCTATTTGAAATCCAAAGGATGGGTATATAGGTTAGGGGAGAAGTAATATGAGTATAATTTAGATAAAAAACTAGATACTTCAAAAATGGTGGAGGGCGTGCTCATTAATAGCAAATCTTGGGTGGTTCTTGGGATTCATCCATTCTCTTCCTCTCTTCGATCCCCCCTGATGAGGGGTGGTTCTTGGGAGTTTTTTATAGTGCGTTAGTGAATTATTCCCTCATACTTCCTCCATTACTATTATCCTTTATTTCCCTATCATTTGGGATGATTTTAACTAGGATTTGTGTGATGATTTCACTATATCATCTTTAAATCAATTCAGATGATGTAGATTTTGTTTGTATTGGCTAGAGGTTATCCTCGTATGATGAACGCACCATGTTTTGTGTGGTTTAGGTGGTGTTGTGTTTCCGAGTGAGTTTTTAAAAGATTATTACAAATTATATTAAGGTGAATAATTAATTATAAGTTTCTATAATTAATTATTTGGGAATTTTTCCTTGATATTGGGTCTCAATCATTGGTATAAGATAAGATAAGGCATGTATAGTCTTGGTTGAGTATGAGTTGATCTTGGTGAGGGGGTTACTCCATTTTTTGAGGTAGGTGGACCCTATAATACAAAACCATGTTCCAATTTATGCATGATTGTGCATTCATGCATGAGTATATGTGTTTCAGTGAAAGGGATAGAAATCAAGAGCAACCTAGGTAAATAAATATAGTGTTTTTGATCCACCAAGAGATAGAGTGAGGGTTCTATTGAATGTTTGTGATTTTTTGATCATCCATAGATTATGTCTCCATGGAGGTGAGGTTTCAAGTTGTGTTTATGAGAGGATCGGGTTTGGTATGATATTTTTATAGCCTAGTTAGGTTTTGTAAGGCTATTTGATTAGGTATTAGAGTCTTAGGCCTAAAGAAGATGGATAATATAGTTTTATATATCACGTATGATGGGGAACACCCTCTTAAGGATATATAAGAGTCATGGTGTTTGTGATGAGTAGGATATTCCATATAGGGATTGGTTAAGTGTGACATAGAGTATTTCCTCCTTATAATTGGATTAAGAGATCTCCAAGGGGATATATGATATAAGTGAGGGTCATGGTAATAGTCTGGATGACTTAGCATATGGTATCCAAGGCCCACCTAGGCATTTTATACATAATATCATCAACCTACTCTTGTATGGTCACTTATAATATGTGGTAAGAATCATTAATCTTATATAAGGTCCATACATACACTAATGATCTTGTGTAGGTTGAATGATAAAATATTAGTAGGACACCAATAATGGGGAACCTAATATAAATCATAATATACTAGGTTTATCTATATGAATGAAAATAAATAAAAAACACACATTATGAAAGAAATAAATTAAGATTGTTGTATGGTAACTAATAAAACAAAAAAACAAATAACACTATATTCAGTGATAATCAATACATTAAACCATGGGTTCCAAAAAAACAATCTTATCTCCTAATAAAACCATACCACATACATCATAGATATTTTCTAAAACCCAAACATACCCAAACCTTGGGAACTATGCATCTCATATGGGCTGATAAGAAACTGATACACATGAACCATGGATCCTATTTAGGAATCTAAAAACCCATACCTTAAGGACCATGGATCTTATCTAGACACCTAAAATCTAGACACCTCAGTCACCATGGATCCTTTCTTGTCTCCTAACATACCACAACATTGGGAACCATGGATCTAGTTTGTAACCCAAACATAACAATACCATTTTCACTATGAATCAAGTATATACCCCTAATATACCAATACAATGGTCACCATTGGTATAATCCATGACCTTAGTGTACATATAAGGGGAACATGGATCACGATTATCCCCTAGAATATGAACCCACTTAAATAGAGAAATGTCACCTTATAAGCATGTTGTATTATCATGGCCTGATGAAAAACCATCACACATATAAGACATACACAAACCCTTTCCTAGATCTCCACTATAATTTTTTAATCTTACTTTTATTTTTTTTAGACCCATACACTATAATATAGTCACTCCTAAAATATACCTTTATATATAAAACACAACGGAGCACTTACTAATCCATATATTCCATCTCCACTATAAAACAAACAAACAAACTATTTAAACTGAAATGGTCAGAAATCTCATCACATTAATGGGAATGAATTCAACATTCTTCCCTAGAAAATCTATTGGGTTTTTACTTGTGGATGTCCACCCATATCCATCATCTATTTTATAATCTCATATCCCATAAGCTTTACCTAATTCTCTCTCAATACAACAATTCAAATTCCACCTTCTAAATACTATAACTTTTATTATAGACATTATACCCTATGTCCATTTCACAAAAAAATCAAGAAAAATTCATAATGGTGAACACATCATAATTCCAACCACCCAACTACAACTAGGAAGGATAGTTACCCATGCATACAAGCGAAAAAAACTAGGTGAGAGTAGAAAACTACTTAAAGGTGGGGGTGAATCAATGGTTACAAAAAACTCATAATCTAAACACATTTTTGAATACCGATTAGTGAAAAAGGGATCTTGATAGTGATGGTAAAATGATGATAGTAATTCAATGAAATAACTCACATGGATCAAGGGATAATTACATGGTTCACAAACTCTTGTTATAAATTTTATTATCCTTAGTGTTCATGATGTCTTGAATCTTGCTCTTGGTTTATTATCAATAAGAATAATGAACGGAGTAAGGATATAACCATATAGTCCCATGTACGTGATATAATGATCTAAATCTATAATTTCATTGATTTCACCTTCGTCGACCACAAGTGCCTATAGAATTTGGATTATGTGTGCACCCCTATTATTCTCCTCAAATTTTAACTAAACCATAATTGGAACAATCCTTGGATTGAATGGTTGGGTAACTGAAGGATTCTTCATTGAAACCCAATCATTGATTCGGGTCATGTAACACTATATTTATAGAGATTAAATGTTCTTTTATGTGAATTATTTCCATAGGGAATGAATCTTAATTCCAAATGACTTAGAAACTAAATCCCAAAGATCCTTCACCACATTTATGGCCTAACATAACATATCATGAAATGTGATTCATGTATGATCATATTTACCAATATCTATAGAATACCATTCATGGTGTGACCCTTATAGTTGTGGCATGGTCTGAAACGTCCCTTTAAACAATGATACACCAATTACTAATGAACAATATACTATAGTATGAAATAACACTATTATAGCATGAGCCTTTTCATTACATACTGATACCATTGGACCCCCAAACCAATGCAACATTTATTTTCATGAGCTAGGTATCCCAATGAAATTATCGATTCATATTCCCTTAGAGACATCCATTATAGTTAAATTTTCCATATTACAATATGTCTCTCCTACATCTCAAACCCTTTATAGTTACACCATCCCTACTATGGTGTGATATCTTACACTAGAGTGAACATTTTCATTTGAAACACTCCCATAAAAGTGTAATCACGTCCTTCTTGCTCTGGGACACTTGTTATGCACAAAAAACATAAATTTTTCATATTTTCTCACCTTTAATGATCTGCTAACTCATATATGATAATGTTTTCAATAAATATATTGGTAAAATACATCTAAAACCCATGACTAAATTTCCTTTTGAAGCTAGTAATAATATGTTTCCAATTTTTACTCCATCTACTCACTATACCAAATTGTAGAATGGTTGGTGGGAATACTCCTACTCTTAGTGTAATAAAAATTCTACTATGATCATGACTTTACTAAGATCAAATTGCATATCACCCTTTTCAATTAACTTATTGAGGGGCTTCTTCAAACCAAAAAACTCATTAATTACCCCAAACCATCAAGGGCTCTTAAATATCCCAATGGACCCTCAACCGACCTATATAAGTCATTCACTTAAGTCATATCCCTTTTGGATCATAGGATGTACCTCTAAATGGATCCTCTATCTCTTAAACCATATACTTTTACTCATCCATTAATAAAACCCATGAGGCAGAACTATCTTTTATCATTAACCAACCAAATCACTCAAGTGGACCTCTTGTAGAATTTATAATAAGATATGGAGTAAATACACCACTCGACATAATATGAAACATTATAATCATCATTTAAATTTTTTTTTCTCAAGAACATGCAAGAAAAACTCAAACATATCATCAATTAATAATCATTTAAGAAACCTTATAAATTCATAATAGAATAAATCTTTGGATAATCATAATTTCTTCTAGGAATAAGTACCTATTTGAGTTTTAAAACACCTATTTATTTCCCACAACCCTTGATGAAATATTCACCATAGGATAATAAAATTAAGAAATATAGAGAAGAATATATATTCATGTTATATTTGACTCTACATAATCATGTTCAAAAATTATAATCCCATAATCCACAATTTAGGTCACCCTAAGACGATCCTCCTTAAACACACACATAAATACATCAAAAAATGTAATATATAGCATGATATTAAAGGCAACACCTACCTTATTGAAAAAATAATTTCCCCATATGGTAATAAGGTTAAATTATTCCCCATTCATTATAAATCATATAATCTATCAAGGGGGTGTTATTTATTGATTTATGGTTGACCATATGTTAGATTAGTGAACTGATGTCAAGGATAAATAGATTAAATTAGACATTACCCTAAACACCCAATTTCATTGCAAGACTATTGGTCATGATATTTAGAAAAAATATGTTTTCATTGAAATATGGAGGGAGAATTGAGAAATGGGAAAGTGGATATATTAGTTGGGTAGAGTCGTGCCACAGAGAGGGTTGTAAATTTACAATATTTTTAATTAAAAAATAAATTAACATTATATTTTTTTTAAAATATACATTAACCACAAGGTACCTAGTGGTCCACTAGTATTTTAATCATTTTATGTTAGCCATATTCTGCACAACATGGGATTTAAAAACTCTACCAACACCCTTGGAACCCAATAATCCACCACTAGGTACATGGGGGTATCTATATTTTTCAAAATTCAAATTACCACCAGGTACATTTTCTAATTGGTCACTTAAAACTATTAATATAACTTCCATGAAAAAACACCTAGATATATTATTTTAGGTTGTAGTAATCAAATCCATATATAAAATATAAATACACCCCTTAATCCAAGGATATCAATGGTTAAAAACATACCAACTGCAACACCTTGTAATGACATGATCCATTAAAAACATTATACCACATAGTATGTCATACTCTATAAGATTCCATAAATATTTCCTCACATTTGTTCTATCCAAGGAATATAATTACACTACTCATTCAAGATTGGTTTACACCCCAAATCTCGATGAACTGTCACACACACAAGCATCACACACAAGAATCACGCCAAATCATAATTAATCTCAATATTGAAAATAAATGCAATCATAATTAATTCATGAAAATTCAATTTTACTCACCTTAAGGAGGAGGACCCGGTGGCAGAGGAGGAGGAGGTGTCGACAGTGGAGGCAACGGAGGCAGTAGAGGTAGTGGAGGCAGCGGAGGCAGCGGAGGCAGCGCGGAGGCAGCGCGGAGGCAGCGTGGAAGTAGCAGAGGCAGCAGAGGTAGCTCGGAGGCAGTAGAGGCAGTGGAGTATATGGAGGAGGAGGAGGAGGAGGAGGAGGTTCCAGTGGAGGAGGAGGAGGAGGTCGCAGTGGAGGAGTAGGAGGAGGAGAGGTAGGCTCCGGAGGAGGAGGAGGAGGCGGCGGCCATGGCGGAGGAGGAGGAGAAGGAGGCGGCGGCCGCGACGGAGAGGAGGCAGCGGTGGAGAGGAGGCAGCGGTGCAGGGTAGGGATTCCGCGAAATCTTGACAGGGTGTGGGGAGGAGGAGGAGAACCTGGTGGATTTTATAAATCCCGTGTGGACCTTTATCAGCGCTAGTAAAAAGCACTGATAAAGGGGATCTTTATCAGTGCTTTTGTAGCACTGATAAAGACATACTTTATCAGTGCTGATAAATGTGTAAATTTAATAATTTGTTTATATTATTATATATTTATTTAAAATTATATTTATGATAAATATATATATATTTATTAATAATTATAACCCTAAATAAATATATCTTTATTTATACTTATAAAATTATTTGAAAGTTATATTTATATATATATCATTGAAAATATAATAAAATATTTATTTATTTTTTAAATATAATGTAATTTTAATTATAAGTGTACATTTTTTAGAAAATATATATTATATGGGTAACATAATGAATTATAAATCAATAACACATCAACGTGATATGTAATTATAATCTATAAATGAACATTATTCATGCACATATATATACGCATGATATATTCATTGACCCCAATTCATTGGAAAACACAAATATATTCAATAATTTTAATTATACATATATATTAAAAAGTATTATATATTTATAAATAAAACAAATACATTAAATATAAACAAATATAATAAATATATATATTAAATATAATGAATTAATAAATATAATAAATATAATTAATTAATAAATCTTATAAATCTTATAAATCTAATAAATATATTTAATATTAATCTTATAATTATTTAATTATATATATATAGTTATAACATGTGTTTTTTATTTAATTTATACAATAAACATTATCAGCGCTAAGAAAAGCGTTAATAAATGTAACCTTTATCAGCGCTAAGAAAAGCACTGATAAAGGGATATTTAAAGCACTGATAAATGTACCCTTTATCAGCGCTAAAAAAAGCACTGATAAAGGGTACACCTTTATCAGCGCTTGTTTTAGCGCTAATAAAGGGTACATTTATGAGCGCTTTTTTAGTGATGATAAAGTCCTACCCCTTTATCGGCGCTTTTCTGTTAGCGCTGATAAAGGCAGGCACCTGCCTTGCCCAGTTTTGTGGTAGTGATTTTAGCATCATCAAACAGATATAAGTATTTGATTATACAACATTTCAAGTGACAATTTTCCATCAAAAATGAGTTGACAATAGGAGTGAAATGAAAGTCGATGGATTGGGATTCATAAAAGTGAATTTTAGTGTGTAAGGGTATAAGGATAAACCATTTATAATAGAATCACAAATAGTGAAAGTATTTTATGTCCTTGATCCAGTAAACAAGAATTGGTCAATTGTTCTTTTGGATACTAAAACAACTATAGGGTCAGATAAAAATTCAAATGAGTATAACCCTTTTATTGAGAGATAATAATCATTTCACAATGGTCCCAATGTTTACAATGCCTTATACATTATAGGGTACCACATGGAGGGGATTTGGATACTTGATAGAGGATCAAAATCCCTTAAAACTTTAAAGGAAAAAAATATAACTCAATGAGTGGGTTAAAGTATTTTTTAATATGATTTTCTTTTAACCAGAATATTATGTGTCCTCTAATGTATTTATGTAATGTAAATTAAATATTTTACTACTCATATGGATAATGACTCCTCCACGTGCTAATGTTACCAATATTGAGGAAGAATGCATGATTGATGTTGAAACTTAGGAATTATTAGAGAATAAACAACATGTTGACGAAAAAACAAGAATGGCATAGCATCACTGTGTTAACTAGAATTATCAAGGAAATAAAAAATGGTATAAAATTTTAGGTTGGTTGGAATCAACGCAGCTAGCCTATTGACCCCCATAAGTTAATGTTCATTAGTTACATTAGGGTCACAATGATAATGCATGTTCCAATTAATATAGATATGTGGCATAATGTCATGCCTACATTGAAGGAATCCATTTGGGAATATATTTGGGTAATGTTACAAAATACTTTCTCTATTTTACTGAAAATTTATATATTGAAATATTGATTTACTTTTCATTGTCCCTTGAAGAGTTCATATATTTTAGATGATTTTCATAAAAAATTGGTCTTAACAGTCACTAGAAAATATTATAAAGGTTTTCAGAAACTTCTTAAAAAGCATCATCTTAAGGATAATGAGGTGAAAGTAAACCACCACCCACTAGTTACATTTGCACACATTATAAACCAAGAAACATGGAAATATTTCATTAGTCATCGTGATGAGGAATCGTTTCAGGTAAATTGTAGTCAATAATATTTTATTTGGAATTATTTATTTTATCCACTTTGATTAAAATTTATTAATTTAGGAAATATCAAAGGAGTGTTAAAAATAAGAAACTTGTAGCAAAACCAATGTGCCCTTATTGTAAAGTAAGGATGGGTTATGATTCACTTGAAAACAAAATGGTATGTATTTTAAATCGACAGTAAAAGTTTTATATGATATGAAATAACATATGATCCTTTGTTTACATGCATATTGATGAATCGTAATCCAAATCCACTTCCATCCAACATCATGTGCTATAGAGGGAGGCACATGTAAATAAAGAGGGAAAACTAATAGATGAAAACACACAAGCAGTACGTGAATCATGTATAAGTATTACATGATAGTAATTTGTATACTTATAATAGTATTATATAAAAAATATTTATTTATGCTATCATATTTTTTATATGTTTTAGACACAGGTATCTTCATCTATTGTACCTAAAGAACAACTACTTTTAGTACCTTTGAAGAGGAAAAAATAGTTTGGTTGTATTAGAGGTGCGGATTTTGGAGTGTCACCTCATACATATTTCGAGAAGACAAAGACTCAAGGAGATACATATGAGATTATGAAAGTCATGTAGGCATATATGGATGCTTTAAAAGTTATTATTTCTTGATCTATTCTGAAGAACCAATATATGTGAAGGGATCAAATCAAAATAATAGTGGAACATGATAATTACATGAAGAGCTGCATGACCCCAATAGATTTTAGTCGAGCCATTCCCCACAACTCCTAACTTATTTGATGTAATCAATTTTTTCATAACTCTTTATCCTAAATCTGAATCAAACAACTTATGATAACTTTATATTACTAAAATTCTATAGGGTTAAATTGTATGTGATTTATATCTATTAGTACCTGTGAATCACCTTGTTGTGAGCAGTACGGTGTATAATATCCCAAGGATTATGATACATAATAAAAAATCCAAAAAGATCATGTGAGAGTGGGGATTAAAATAGTTGTCTAGATGAACACTGAGTTTCTTGTTCCTTTTGATGTTCTAGGTATTACCATGACCACTAATTCAATTGGAACTTTTGTAGCATGGCCATTTAATCTTATAAAGATACATCAAGTATGTCTTTGAAAAAAAATCAAAAAAAAACCTTTAAAAATTAATGATAAAAGTTCTGAAATGATGTATGATATTACATGTGGATAAAACAAAAGGTAAATGAATGGTCAAATAAATATAATATGGTGGATCAACCAAGAAATCAAAATGACCTTCTGAGAGTACCTTCACCCCACTAGTTCCACTATTGCATATATTAACATTACAAGTTCATGTGAATGAAACATTGAAAGATGAAAATATATCCAACATTGAATATGAAGAATAAATATTTGGAGAGTTTATTATAGATGTTTTTAGTCTCAAGAGTATGAATGATATTACTAATTCTAAATGTTTGGGAGCCTCAGTTGTGAATACATACACGAGGTACATTTTCATAATATTTTTGTCCAAAAATGATCTACTATGTTCATTATAGTTAATAATTATTCATATTTTATACATAAGTATATATTATTAATATATAAAGGTAAAACCCTAAAAAATAATATTTAGACTCATTAATACCTATATAATTTATATGGAAAAAGTTTCTTCAGAATTAAAAGAAATTGAAAAGAAAAAAGATGACATAAGCACGATTTTTGAAAAGAAAATAACAGAAGATATACTCCTCTTGATGCCTATAATTCAAGGGTAAAACTCTACAATATAATCATATAAAATATATTTTTATTTTTTTCATTACTTATTTGTATTTGTTTTTAAATAAACACTAGATGCTAATCATAATCAATTTGGATACCCTAATGTTTATTTTTTGGATCCAAAGCATGGATTTCTAACAAATCAATCACACATGTTTTCCATTGTGAATTTGTAATGCCTTTTATTAAACATTTTGTAGATAAACTTCAAATTATATATTTTAGTTTGTGTTTTAATAATAATTTTGTTATGATAAAGTGATTTATAAATATCATCTAAATCATGGTATGAGGTCAGTGACTAAACACAAAAAAAATATGGATTTATTCAAATGAAAATAGATTAAGGTATATATAGTTAGATTTAACAATCAAAACATATTTCAAAAAATATATATTTATTTTGGCCAATGTTTCCATAGTGTATGAAACAAAATAATGATAATAATTCTTTATATTATGTTTATAAATTTATGAATTATATTATATACCATCAATAAACAAACATCCTTGAATAGATAATTTTTTGAGGTAATTACAATTTCATTTAAAATATTTATTAATCAGTTTTTTATTTATATTTTCCCAATAATTTTAGGACTTCCAATAGTCTATGTACTCAAAATAAGAATCAGATTTGTTTAGAGATGAGTGGAAAAAGTATATGGTGTTATTTTTGGCATAAATTTGAGGTGATCACCTATATGTATGTGATCTAGTACATACTATGAACTTAGAAAACCTTTTGGGATGTGAAGAATTAGTATAATAATTCTTCAGATAATATTTTTCTTAAAATAAAATTCAACAGCTAAATAATTTCATTTCTTTAGGGGTTAGGATGAGTTGGTAGAATCTAAAAAACACTTTGGTGATGAACTTGTAAAGAAAGAAATATTTGTGGTGTTTCTCAAAGATAAGTGTCATGGATGGTTACTCTCTATGAATTTTTTCAAATCTAGTAACATGTATGAAGTTTCTCATGCTCATGAGAGACTCGAATTCAAGGCTTTAGTTGAGATAATGTCAAGAGGGAAATGGGTCGAATATCCTTCTACCCAAAAATATAAAGACATATTACTAGTTTTTGGTTAAGGTACTTCTATATTTCTATCCTAATCATCTTAATTTTTTCACTTGCTATTTTTTTATGTGTTTGAAAAAATAGTTTGGGCCCTATTACAATCACTTTTACCTCCATAATGAAGAATCAAGATGAATTTATTTACTTTCACGTTTGATTCAAACAAAAAAATTATAATGAAAGATACTATAAATACTAATATAGATTCATCACCCATATATTTATCCAATAGTCAAATTAGAAATTAGGAATTAACTATGAAGGAAGCTAAACCAAGGTTCGAAGTTGAAAATATGGAGATTCCAGTTGATCTCTATAATGTAATTTACTTTAAAACACATGTCATGTCACAATCCATCCCCCAGGCCCCGTGTCATGACTACTCCAATCCCACCTTCCATAGCCCAGGGGCTAGTGACTAGCACCGAGTAGGCATATCTCAAAACGGGAAGGAATTTCCTTTAAACCTATACATACGCACAAAGCTCAAACTATGGAAAGTAAACACAAAGTAAAGAACAACTGTCACTGAGACAACTACTAAGAGTACAGTACAAACTGAAAGTAAAAAGGTGCCAGAATACAAGCCCAAAACTACAAAGAAAAGTACAACTGCCACAGTTCGTCTACTTGAGACCCTACCTAAAAGGTAGGTAAAGGGTATATGTCTGTAGTCGTAGAAGTATGCATGTTCATACCATCTCATTGAGAACCACCTAGTCCCAGACTACCAAGGTCTTCGTGAAGCGTCGATCACCTACATGAGACACGATACATACGATCGAAGCTTGTGCAGGGGTGAGTAACACAATACTCAGTAGCGACCCTAAACCACAAAGTATATACCACAAGGAAAGACCATAAAACAAGACCAAAAAGTAATATCACAAAGCAAAGACAACTCACACCAGGTATAAATCAATTTATAGAAAGCAAGATTACTGGTCGTAAAGATGAATCATCTTGTACTGCTGAGGGACTCATCCCTGATGAACCACTAAGGTCTACTCCGCTACTAGACCACTGAGGTCTGCTCCACTACTAGACCATTGGGGTATGCTCTGCTAGCTACTGGACCACTGAGGTCCTCTCGGCTACTGGACCACTGAGGTCTGCTCCACTACTAGACCACTGAGGTCTGTTTTTCTACTAAACCACTAAGGTTCACTCAGCTGCTGGACCACTGAGGTTTGTTCGACTACTGGACAATTGAGGTCTTCTTGGTTATTGGACCACTAAGTTCTGCTCATTTACTGGACCACTGAGGTCCTTCTTGTCATATCCTTAGTATCACAACTTTCTATAGGATCCCCACTCTCCAGTGTTCTTCATTTTGAGAGAATCTATTCCTCAATCCATTGGTCGTATCTTGACTACCATGAAAACTCACTTAGAGTACACCCAAAGGATCCTCTCATCGCAAGGGTCTCAACGCTACAGACGGAATGTCAATTAAACACTTGATCTAAATGATATTGGAGTTTTAGTAAATAGGGACCAGTTGTGTTTGGCTCCTTTCCAACTTGGTTGGA
Source organism: Viscum album (assembly GCA_963277665.1). Lineage (NCBI taxonomy): Eukaryota > Viridiplantae > Streptophyta > Magnoliopsida > Santalales > Viscaceae > Viscum > Viscum album. The sequence continues at coordinate 798,290,646 of OY728136.1, read as the reverse complement.
CCCACCCGGACTAGGGGTCCCGCATGACCCGACCTGGTTTGGTCGACCTGACAAGACCTGGTTGGGTATGGTCCCATTAAGTCTAGTATAGCTCATTGGTTAGGCCCATTGGGACTTCCTGGACCCAACCCAGTTCGGCCATGGGTCCAACCTACCGGGTCTCCCAGCGACCCAGTTCTCATCTAATCCAGTCCGACTTAGTCGGACCGGTTGTGACTAGCTAGGCCACCCAGCGGCCCAGTTTCCCATTCGGCCTAGCCTGCAATTTGGCAGGCCGATTCTTCTCTAGCCCAGGCCACCTGGTTTCCCGATTTAATCCATCAGCCTTTCCCGCATCGGCAGGCCGGATTGGGTCCATCCCGGATGCCCACTAGCATTTGGTTCGCATAGCCATGCGGGCGGATGAGGTCAACCACCTCCATCGGCACGCGGTCCAGCATAGACCGTGTGTTAGGGCACACTACGGCTCGCCCCATGGGCCACTCGAACTGATGTGGTGCCCGACCAGTGCCACCCCCTACACCACCACAACCCTTGCTGGTCATGTCCTATACCACCTCAAAATGCTGTTGGTCTCCTTCGTGGGCCACTGAACTTTCTCTGGTGGTCCGTTCTTCAACCTGGAGGGTCCACTGTGATCCTTAGGTTAAGTCACTTCATCGTCGATCTGAGGGTCTGGACATGTTCAAAACCTCCTAGAAATAATCTGACATGACCATGGGAGTCCGTTGGTGAAGAAAATATATTGAAGAGGATATCACAAGAAACCCCTGAAGCGACAAGCGTTGGCCTTGTTCGTTTGGCCTTCGTTCATCGTGTTAGAAAAAGGTAAGATATAGAATAATCACAAGTTATATCCCCCTTTATTTAATCCTTGCATGCCAAAATCATATCACGCATATGTGATCGATCTGTGGGTCAACCTATTCATGGGTTGGCCCGCATTCGTCATGCAAAACAAATAACGAGGAAAAGAAAGGATTCATTTAGAATTAAACAAACCCCTACCTGGGAAAAGTATATTGGTCAAGGAATATCTCCCATCATCTTCTATCGATCTCCGGTTCTGATTCACTCTCCAAGTGTATCGTTTCCGCTTTCTGATTCACCAGTGATCTTCATTGGAGAGGTTTCCTTCGTCGTTCCTCAGAGGAATTACGGGGTTGTTCGTCAACCCTAAATCCTTGTTTAATTAAATAAAGAAGATGTGATACATGTTGCATCATCACCAAACTGATTCATTAATGTATTTCATTAATGAGTTTTAGCATCATCATATCACCACACTACAGCGATGTTGTGTCACTACAAAAAGTTAAATAAAATAAACCATTTCTAAGTTTATTTTATTTTCCTTTAAAACATCCAAAAATTAACTTTCACCCTCGACCTACGTTGATCAAGGTTAGTCCCCTCTTAAAGAGAACATCTCATTAAAAACTCAATGGTGGTCTCAAATTTTTAATCAGAGTTGTCGTTTGTGATTTATGAGGATTCAAAAATAAAATAATTTTTACTTAAATTATTTTATTTATGATTGCATCCCAAAAACCAACTTTCATAGTCGGCCTGTGTCAGCTGATGTTAGGATCTTCTTAAGAAAATCACACTCTCACGAGCTCAATAGTGGTCTTAGATTTTAAATTCAAGTCATTGTTCATGAGTTATAAGGATTTGAAAAATAAAATTATTTTATTTTATTATTTTATTTACGGTTATGCCATTTTCAGGTTTTCTCACTAGAGGACCATGCCAACTAAACTTAATTCACTTTGAGGATAAAGACACCATCCTGAACACAATGGTTCCCTCAGATTTCTGATCTGGGAAACCATTTAATATTTATTCCCCTTTTTTAGGAAAATCACTCACATGCGCTCTTTAAAACTTAACATTTTTCGATGGACAATTCCAAGAACACCGACCCTCGTAATCGCATGCCATCTCAACGCTTGATCTCAAAATAATCTCCAAAAATTAAAAAAAAATCATGGAATTTTGGGACATTACATTACCCCCATCTTTAGGTATTTACATCCTCGTAAGCCAAAATAAGGCTAAACAAACAAATGGGGGTATTGAGCATGGATCTGAGCCTCCCGCTCTCATGTGCTCTCTTTGAGATTCTCGTGCTACCACCAAACATGCATTAGAGGAATCGATCACCCATGGAGGGTCATCTCCTGTTGATCCTCAATCTCTACAGGAAACTCTAAAAAAGTCACCCCATTGTCAAATCTCCTGCATGTAGAGGCGTCCTGATCCCTCTACTAAACTCTACTCCTGGGTAGTTAGGAAGTGGGTCGAATCGGTGAGTTGGTCAACGATCACCCATATGGTATCACATATCCTAGACATACATGGTTAACATGTCACTAAGTACATTGATATTTCATCCCACTTACACTCTGGTACCTCGAGGGGTTGTGTTAAACCTTCTGGAACCTAGTCTGAGCCTTCACTTGCTGACAAGTGAGACATCTTGAAACAAACTCTACCACTGCCTTCTTTATCCCCAGCCACCAGTACTGACATCAGAGGTCCTGGTACATCTTCTCCACACCTAGATGTACTACCAAAGGGGACGTATGGAACTCCCTTAACACCTCCTCCCTCAATGCCACTGGTACTATGGTGCATCCTCTGAAAAAGATGATGTGCTCCCCACCTTTCAAATATCCATCAGGGGAATACCCTATGGACATCTGGGCATGCGTAGTCTCATAGTTGTCATCTTTAAGTTATTCCTCTCTCAATCTTTGTAATAGTGTAGGGGAATCTACCATCAACTGAATAAAATATGTCTCCACTCTATCCATGAAGGATATCTGAATCGAGGCCAACTTCTCTAAGGCCTCGTTCAGTAGTTATGAAATCGATCTCCTGTTGAGAGCATCTGCCACTACATTCCCCTTCCCAGGAGTATAGAATATCTTGAATTCATAGTCTTGGAGGAACTCTATCCAACGTCATTGTATCAGATTCAGATCCTTCTGAGAAAAGATATACTTAAGATGCTTGTGGTTAGAGTAGACAATGAATCATTCACCCATAAGGTAGTGTCACCACATTTTCAATGCGAAGACTATTGTTTCCAACTCAAGTTCATGAGTTATATAGTTCTTCTCATGCGGTCACAATTTTCATTATCCATAAGCAATCAATTCTTTACCCTACATCAGAACACAACCAAGCCTGGTTCCCGATACTTTACAAAACACCATGTAATCAGTGCCCTCCTCTGGAAGCCTCAAAATAGGAGCACTCGTCAAGCTCTGCCTCAGCTGCTAAAATCTCTACTGGCATATTTCTATACACACTACGGGTTTTCCCTTCTTCGTTAACACCTTCATGGGTACTTCCACTCTGTAGAAGTCAGCTAAAAACCTCTGATAATACCTAGCCAACCTAAGGAAACTATGCACCTTGGTAATGCTCTTGGGTGGATCCCAAGAAAGAATCGCCTTGATCTTCGCTGGATCCACCACAACTCCAGCCTCTATGATGACATGTCCCAGGAAGTGGACCTTTCATATCCATAACTCATACTTAGAGAGTTTTCCATAAATCTGGGGCTCTTTAAGTGTGTCTAGAACCATCCTTAAGCGTATCATGTGATCCTCCTCATATGATGAATACACTAAGATGTCACAATGAATACCACTACAAACTAGTCTAAGTACAGTTGGAAGATCCTATTCATGAGTCCCATGAACACTGTTAGGGTGTTCTTCATACCAAATAGAATCACTAATTACTCATAGTGGGTGTAGTAACATCTAAAATCCATCTTTGAGGTGTCCTTATCTCGTAATCGAAGCTATTGATAACCTGATCTGAGGTCTATCTTCAAGAACCATCTCGCTCCCTTTAGCTGATCGAAGAGGTCATCAATCCTTGGTAGAGGATACTTGTTATTCAAGGTCACTTGTTTTAGGTGTTGTAAGTTCATGCATAACCTCAAGATTTCATATGCCTTCTTGTAAAACAACATTGGGGCTTCCCCTGGTGAAACGCTGGGACTTATGAACCCCATCCTCTGTAATTCCTCCAACTGTACCCTCAGCTCCTAGAGCTCTATGGGAGCCATCCAACATTCATGTGTATATATCAATGTCATTACAGGGTATAGATCAATACATAAGTCTACCTCTCTGCGAGGAGGTAGTCCTGGAACATCCTTTGGAAATACATCCTCATACTTTGTCACTATTGTTGGGAACTAAAAACTCAAAACATACACTACCACATGGGTAAGGACGGCTGACTCAAGTGTGATCAGCCGCACCCTTCTATGAATGAGTTCTATCTCATGCTTCTTGGGTTTCCTTTTTCGTCGACCAAGGAAAAACTCATTCCAATGTTGTGGACATACCACATCCTCTTCCCTAAAATAGTCAATTTGAGCATGAACTATGGATGACCTATCCATACCCAAAATAACATCATAAGGCCTCAACACTACCAGTAATAGGTTCCAACCAAAACTCTTGTCTCAAGGATTAGATCACACCGTTAGAATAAGTGTGATTATTGAGTCTCCTTCCCCTGTCCTCCAGCTCCCTGAGCCTAGTGTGGACAACATTGGGGTGGTGGTTGTAACATGTCGAAATGTATACCACCTACTACTACTCTCCTAGATCCTTTTCCACATCTTTCACCATGAATATTAATCTATTTTTATCACTATCTCTACCATGGTGGCCCATCCACCATTTCATTGTCATCATGATGAACTGGACAATCTCTAGTAAGATGTACCCTACTGTCCTTTGAAAATCATCACCTATTTCTAGGCTGAAAAGACTCACCCTATGATCCTTGAGCTATAGACCCCTATCTTGGTACCTATTCTTGAAATGTTTCACACGTCCAAGTATTTGAGACTAACGTCAGCTTCCAGCTTTCCCACTGCTAACATCCACTGGTTGTATCTGCTCATCCAAAGTACTTTCAACCACAAAATTTATCTCTATCACACTATCATAAGTAGGAATGAGAAAAGGAATAGTTTTATCTCGGATGTCCCTAAACACATCTCACTTGGCGGTCTGAGCCCTAAAGCACTGGTTGTATCGTATTTATAGAGTACCTGGAAAGTTCGGTATGGATCGATGAATACTCAAATACCGACATGTCATCCTACTGAAGTTGTAGAATCTCTTGGGCAAGCATAATCCTTATATTTTATTGCAATATCCCCATATCTAAAAAAGGTTCTCAACATCTATCCATGGAAAAGTCACCTCATCGTAAGATCAGGTAATATAAACCCTGCCATCTCCTTGTTGATCCACATAGAAGGCTCACTACTAGGTCCTCCATCTGATCTAATGGTGTCCTAACTAGATAGAAAACTTGGTCACCACCTCAATATAGTCTTTATCTTCCTATGAGTTAGGATCCTCTCAGAACCTAAGGGGTCTCTATTTCTAAAACTCGTTAAAGGCGCTCATCCCTCGCTTCTCATCCACTAATACTACGAGTACCATGTGTTACTCCATAGGTGGTAGTATAACTGGTACACCACCCGGTGGTGCTGTATCTGGTACAAACCATGATACCCATCTTTTCACCCTGTAGATCATCCTCATGATCATGTGGTGGAATCCTGGCTGGTTGTCTACATGAAAGCATCTTGAAAAAAAAATATGTACCATGATCAATAGAGTATACCTAGTGAGGTGACTCAAGAAGGACCTGGAAAACTCAACCCATTACTATATGATGCATGTACCATCATTTTTTCCTACAACTATTTTTTTCATGTATTGAGTCAAAAAGAAGAATTCAGGGTCCTGGTGTATGGATACGTCGACCGCTGCACCAACACTGGATTCCCTGGCCTGAAAGCCAAACTCAAAATACTTAACACTATTACCCCAAACCAAACTCGTGGAATCTAAGTTCTTAAGGTAAAACTGACCTCCTATGATACCACTTAGTAACAACCTTTCCCTCAGGGATAGTTTCATGACTACCCCAATCCCACATTCCATAGGCCAAGGGCTGGCGGCTAGCACCGAGTAGGCATATCCCAAAAAGGGAGGACATTGTCTTTAAACTTGTAAACATGCACAAAGCTAAAACTGCAGAAATTAAACACAAAGTAAAGCACAACTGTCACTGAGTAAACTAAGAATAGTATAGTACAAACTGAAAGTACAAAGGGGCATGAATAAAATCCAAAAACTACAATGGAAATTATAACAGCCATCATCCGTCTGCTCGAGACCCTACCTAAAGGGTAGGTAAAGGGTAACTTCCTATAGCCATAGAAGTACACTTGTCTGTCCCATCTCACTGAGTATGACCTGGTCCCGGACCACCAAGGTCTTCGTAGAAGTGTTGATCACATGCATGAGACATGACACATGAGGGAGAAGCCCGTGTAGGTGTGAGTAACATAATACTCAGTAGGGACCCCAAACCAAAAAAGGAAAGACCACAAGGTAAGACCACAAAGAAAGACCACAAAGTAAGACCACAAAACAAAGATATCTCACACTAGGTATAACTCAAAGTATAGAAAGAAATATTATGAGTCGTAAAGTTGAATCATATTGTACTATTGAAGGACTCATCCCTGATGACTCACTGAGGTTCACTCGGCTACTGTACCACTGATGTTCGCTCCACTACTGGACCACTAAGGTCCACTGAGCTACTATACCACTGAGGTCCACTCAACTACTAGACCACTGAGGTCCACTCAGCTACTGGACCACTGAGGTCTGCTCAGTAACTAGACCACTAAGATCCGCTCAGTTACTGGACCACTAAGGTCCACTCGACTACTGGACCACTGAGGTCCGCTCGGCTACTGGACCACTGAGTTCCACTCGGCTACTAGAAAACTGAGGTCCCACTCGTCATATCCTTTATGTCATAGCTAACAGTTGGATTCCCGCTCTCTAGTGCACTTGATTCCGAGGGAATATACTCCTCAATAAATCAGTCATATCTCTATTGCCACTAAAGCTAACTTAGATTATACCCAAAGGACCTTCTCATCACAAAGGTCCCAATGTTGCAGACATTTCGTCAATCGAACACCCATTCTTAAAGATATTGGTGTTTTAGTAAACAGGGTTCGGTTGTGTATGGGCCCAGTCCGACTTAGTTGGACTGACCTGACCAACCCGGTTTGGGGGGTCCCACATGACCTAACCTAGTTTGGCTGACCTGACCCAACCTGGTTGGGTTTGGGCGGACCCATTACAGATTGGCCTAGTGGCCAGGCCCATTGGGAATTGCTGAACCTAACCCGATTCAACCTTGGATCTAGCACTCCGGGTCGCCCAGTGACCCAATTCTCATCCGGTCCGGTCTGACTTAGTCAGAATAATTCTGACTAGCCGGGCCACCTAGCGGCCTAGTTTCTTATCCAACCCAGCCCACAATTTGGCGGGCCAATTCTTCTCTAGCCCAGAATGACCAGTGGCTATTTTCACAGATGATGGTATCTACACAGTGGTGTCATTACTTCCTCTGGAATGAATCAAATTTGAATTTATAATTTCTCCCAAAGTTTCACCAACTACTAAGACATAGTGTAATGGGAGTACAGGGTTGAATCCACAGGGAGATTGCTATTAAATTTAGAGAGGATCTGGTTTCTAAACCTATAAGGGAGTCTTTTCTAGAATTATTTTGTTTGGTATTTTGGTCTAAGTTCTAATTTGGGATGAATTTAAATGATAAATTATGGTTCGGGATCAAGTCGAGTATATGAGTGATGGATGTCCTTTAATTATAACCTAATCAAGATCTAATGTCTTAGTTTGTGAAACAAATAGGGGTCACTAGTTGACTTTGGTCTTAGCCTCCTAGTCCTGCCAAGTAAGTAGCTATTCTGTGGTCAGTAGATTGCGACAGCCTAGGGGTATTAAGTTTTTCTTCCTTAGGAAGAAAGCTTCCTAGGTTAGTGGTCTTATCTCAGTCTACTCCAATTAGGATAGGGTCATTTGTTTTATTGTCCCATGTTCAGGGACATTCTCATGACTGGGGTAGACCTTGAATTAATATCCTAGTTACTACTTCAATTAGACGTTTCCAAGTTTAAACTTAAATGTGTATTTAATTATGTAGATGCATCAAGATTGATCCCTACCCCTATGAAATTTAGCTACTCATTAGGGATATTGGAATAATTAAATAAACTAGATAAAGCATGATTAATAGAATTATATAAAAAGGATATTCTATGATGACAAATAGAAAATATACATAAGATAATTATGAATTAAACTAAATTACTTACTTGAGATAGAAATCGTAATTGAATTTTAAGTACGAAATGGGGAAAATAAGGTGTTGAAGAAAGTAAGCTCCATGGATCTTGAATCAAAACAAATGTGAAAACTATAAATAAATTGGGTTTCAAAAGGGAAAAGAGTAATAATGGATCACAAGGGATTGAGAGGGGAGAAGGAAGAGATCTTTTCGTCATTTTTAAATTCTCTATCACTCCACTACTTATATAAGCGTTTTTTTTCATGATGTGTACCTATGGTACATGATGTGTACCCTCGATCCACATAATTTTCCTTCAAATATCTAGATTAGAACATAGTTCTCATGGATATGGATGTTTGACTAGGTACACGACGTGTATAAGTGTTTCATGACGTGTACTCTTCATTTGGATGGATTTTGTGTGGAATCCTCATAGCTTTCTAACTAACTGATTTGACTGGTTTCATGATGTGGTTGGTCTGGACATGACATGTAATAGATTTTTCCTTCTTTCTTCATGGAATGGTCATGACTTGGCTTCACATCTTGGGTTAGGTTTTGATCCTCAGGTACACAACATGAACTTCATCATCATGACTGTACTTGGCTGGTTTTTCACTTTTTCTACCTTTTATTTCTTGAAAACATGTGAATATTTTATTCATGCAAAATTATACACATACCATGTGCATTATTGAATAATTAAATTAAAAACTATAAATAAATGACAGGAAAGTATATATACAAATTAGTTTTATCAAATCCCCCATACTTGAACAATTGCTTGTCCTCAAGCAAGAGAGTCTCAACAAAGATTTCGTGAATGATAAGCAATTTATAAAGTAAGAAATATTCATTATGTCCATGCAATTAAATTAGGTGTAAGAAGAGAAAATTCAATTTCTAAAATTAAACCTGCATAAAAAGTTATTCATGCCTCGTAGTCTAGTTTTCAAAACAAATTCTAGTTTTCTGATCATAACCTCTTAATTGTTCCTTAAGTTATATGCCCAATTGTAACATACCTCACCATTCTTTTCTCTCATAACTTAGGGTAGAAAATGTAAGTATAGGTATGCTCATACCCTGAGTACATGTTCCTAACCATATTCTTGCACTGGTTCTATCATCTCCATTATAAAAAGACAAGTATAAGATTAATCTTGAGGGCTTTAAGAAATCGGGTTCTAATGACTCTTTGGCTGTGAATAGGTATGTAAAATGTGAAAAATAAGGCTCAAATAGGAGGGTAAGATCTATAGTAAAATTAAAAAATTGAAAGGACAAGTGTGATGAAGTTCCTCCTTCTGGATGGTCAAGTTCATACTCTATAATCTTGGGTTGGATCCATATATATAGCAAGTATGTATACAAAGAATTGATTATGTTCCTTTACTTTTTCTTTTTAATTTTTATTTTTTGAAATTTATTCATAGGATAGATCTCACATCCATCACCTAACCACATATAATCCTTTGATAGATTCATCGGTCTAGAAAATGGTGATTTTTTACCTTCCTGTACGCAACCCATATCAATTTTTCTTTCTTTTATTTTTGTATTTTGCAAAGGAATAGAATACGGATGAAATACAACAAATGGTAAATGTATTACAACCCCATAGTCAGGTGAGTGTACCATACATCTCTAGAAGTAAAAGGATCCCATGTTGTCTGAATGTCTCCCCCACACTTTTTCAAAGATATCCATACACATTGTACAAAAAGAAGGGTAGAAAGGGAAATAGAATTGGAATAGCTTCATTCTAATAGGTCATTCATGGAAACTATGGGCTAAATGAAGGATAGATGTCTAGTGGGTCTTAGGTAAAGTGGATATCAAAGAGTAACTCAATCATTTTATTTTTATACTTGTTTAGTCATCACTTTAATAAGATCTCAGTATAAGTTCTAGTCAGTTTACATTCCCCAGGTATCTCTCAATAAATATGCTCAGATAAGAGTATGAAATTTAAGGCTTAGATTCCTCTTAGGTAGTGAGAATCAAAAAAAACTATCAATCACAAAGGGGGTAAATCCTAAGTAATAGGTCAGTTAGTTATTATTTTGAAAATTTTGAATTTGAATTAATTCCCTAAACTTAGAAATAATTCTAAAAAATCTAAGCAGGAGTGAAACATGGTCCTTAGCACTTTTCCACTTAAATTTTTCTTTAATTGCAAGGTAATAATGATTCTCAGGTTTAAATCATGCTTATTATTTTGAAATTGTCTCCTAGACAAGTGAGAACGATCAAAAAATCAAGTGTATCACAAGTCAAACTGTGAGAACCCCCCCCCCCATACACACACACACACACTTAATGATCTCAATTTTAAATCATGCTTATTATTTTGAAATATTGGAGCTCATGAATTCAATCATAGATCTAGCCTTTACTTCTCATAAAGGAATCGCTTCTACCCATTTGGAGAAGTAATTCATCATGGTTAGGATGAACTTGAACTGGTGAGTTGTCACTGGTAGATATGGACCCACAACATTGAGTACCCATACTATAAATGTCCAAGAATACTTGGTGTTATGGAGAAGATATGGTGGTCAAGGAACAAAGTTGGCATGGATCTGACGTGCATGGAACTTCTTAGAATACTCAATATAGTTATGGATAATGGTGGGTCGGAAGTAACCCAACTTCTGAATCTGGTGTTATAGTTTCAATCCCACTTTATGGGAACCACATGAACCATCATAAACTTCCAAAATAACATAAGGAATTTTTCCTCCTTGAATGCAACATAGGATAATTCCATCAAAACAACATCTTTAGAGAGTCTTCTCAAGGTCAGGCACACTCTAGAGGGTGAAATTTTCTACATTATAATATATTTGTTCATGCATAGATTTATACAGAGAGAGGATACCATGTTATATATACTCAATGAAATGAGTTTTCTAATAGAAGGTTTCTTCTACTTCAGGGGGACTCGAAGGTCCTGATGTGGAAGCACTGGAGGTTAACTAGTTTACCTGCTGATGGTCATCATCATTTGGAATGACAAGATAAATGAGTCTTCAATACACCACATGAATGAATAGGTCATCCTAGTTAGGATCTTCAAGAGAGGTGGATAGACTGGATAAGTCATCAGCTCGACCATTTTGTAATTGGGGAACATGAGTCACTTTCAACCGAGATGGGATTAGGGTTATTAGTTGGTGAGTGCGCTCTAGCAGGGGAACAATCTTTGGATTTCTGACATTTTAGTAACCATTAATCTATTTGATGATTGTCTTAGAGTCTCACTTCACATTAAAGTGGGGTACATCAATATAAAGAGAAAAATCAAGACTAGTAATGAGATCCTGATACTCTAACTCATTACTAGTGCAGCCTTCTGATAGCAGGAATGGGTATGGAAAGACGGCATATGCCAAGTTGATGAAGATAATCCCTAGGACTACTTCGTTGATCTTGGGATCACTGAGTCTTCTACTGGTTGGAATCTAGGAATCACCATCAAAGTGAATCTGCTAATAATTCAAAGCTTGATTCATTGATAGGATGACATCATATAGAAAATCAATATCCATAGGCAATTATTAGGGGCAGATGGGCGGCTAGAAAGTCAGATGAGGCTTGGAATTTGATGTATTTCTGTATAAAAAACCTAATGTCAAAATTTTGAAGGATCGTAGCTCAGTATTATAGTTATCCCATTAATATGGGTTGGTTTAGTATATGCTTTAGTGGATCCACTCGGGACACCATCTATATCTCATGATGCTACAAATAATGCTGCAAATTTTTCAATGCAAAAACTATAACGAGGTAGATATTCATGATAAGGGATTACCTAGCCTCCGTGTAAAGGATCATGTGACTGAGATAGTAAAAAAAATCTATCTACCCTTATAGTTCTTCTAGGTGAGAAGGGTGCTAAGGGGTCATTCCAAGGAGGTCTCATAGAGTACCAAAGGCTTTCCGAAGACAGGAGGCATCAAGACCAGAGGTTGTAACAGATACTACTTTATTTCTTCAAAGGAGATCTGACACTCTTCATCCCACAGTTAGGTGGTACCTTTCTTCATGATCCTGGAAAATGGATTACACTTTTTGACCTGATTCATGATGAATTGGTGTATGTAGGATAAGTGGTTTTGAAGGCCTTAGAGCTCCCAGAGGTTGCTCAGATGAGGCATTTGGTTGATGGATTTGACCTTATCTGGGTCAACCTCAATGCCTCTATATCTTACAATGAAGTTGAGAAACTTCCCAGAGGTAACCCTGAATGCACACTTAAAAGGGTTCATCTTCAGATTCTGGTAGTAAAGGAAGTTGAACACTTTCTCATGATATCTGAGATGGTCTTAATGCTGGTAGGAATTGACCACCAAATCAACCACATATCATTATACTAGTGTCTTGAGGATTGATTTGAATATTTGGTGCACAGAACACTGATAAGTGGCTCTATAATTATTCAAACCAAAAGGCATTACCTGATAGAAGAAGGTCTCATGTGGTGCTCTAAAGGCAGTAGAATCCTCTTCTTTGGGGGAAATATGGATTTGATTATATCTGAAGTATCAATCCATGAAGTAGAGGGAATAGAAACCAGTTGTAGCATCAATCAATAGCTCCATCACCAGAAGGGTAAAATCATCCTTCAGGAAATGACAGTTGATATCTCAAAAGTGGATGCATACTCTGATATTCCCATTCATCTTTCTAATAGGAACGATGTTGGCTACCCACTTGGAGTACTATAATTCCCTAAAGAATTTTTCCTTGATAATATTATCAACTTCAGCCTCGAACATGGAACCATGGGAAGGGTGTATTTTCTTGGGAGGATACTTTAATCTACAGTGACTTACTGGGAGACCAAGATAGTGAGCGGAAACCTATTGTACATGACATGTACCCTTGATCTGTGTCATTTTCTTTTGTATCTTCAGTGTGACACATGGTTCTCATGGATAAGGATGTTTTACTAGGTACACGACGTTTAGAAGTGGTTCATGACGTGTACTCTTCGTCTGGTTGGCTTTTGCGTGGAATCCTCACAGCTTTCTCACTAATTGATTTGACTAGTGTCATTATGTGGCCGGTCTAGACATGACGTGTAGTAAATTTTTCCTTTTAGCTTCCTGGCATGGTCATGACTTGGATTCATGGCTTGGGTTAGGTTGTGATCCTTAGGTACACAACGTGAACTTCATCATCATGGCATGTACTTGGAAAATTTTTCACTTTTTAGGCCTTTTATTTCTTGAAAACTTGTAAAGATTTTATTCCTTCAAAATTAGACACATACCACATGAATTATTGAATAATTAAATGAAAACCTATGAATAAATGACATCAAAATATATATAAAAATTAGGCTTTTCAAATCCCCCCACACTTGAACAATTGCTTGTCCTAAAGCAAGAGCGTCTCAAAAAAGATTTCGTGAATGATAAGAAATTTGTAAATCAATAAATATTCATTATTTCCATTAAATTAAATTAGGTGTAAGAAGATAAAAGTCAATTTATAGAATTAAACCTGTATAAAAAGTTAGTTATGCCACTTATTCTTGTTTTCAAAAAAATCTAGTTTTCTAATCATAACCTCTTAACTATTCCTTAAGTTCTATACCCAATTGTAACCTACCTCACCGTTCTTTTCTCTCATCACTCAGGGTAGAAAATTTAAGTAGAGGTATGATCGTACCCTAAGTACATGTTCCTAACCATAAGCTTTCACTAGTTCTATCATCACCACTGTGAAAAGACAAGTATAAGATTAATCTTGAGGGATTTAAGAAATTGGGTTCTGATGACTATGCAGCTATGGGTAGGTAGGTAAAATGTGAAAAATTAGGCTCAAATAGGAGGGTAAGATCGATAGTACAATTCCAAATTTGAAAGGACAAGTGTAATGAATTTCCTCCTTCTTTCTTGTCAAGTCTGCACTCCATCATCTCAAGTTGGATCCATATATATGGCGAGTATGTATACAAATAATTGATTCTGTTCCTTTCCTTTTTATTTTCCTTTTTCATTTTTATTTTTTGAAATTTATGCCTAGGATAGATCTCACATCCATCACCTAACAACATATGATCCTTCAATGGATTCATTAGTCTGGAAAGTGGTGATTTTTTACCTTCCTGTACACAACCCATATCAATTTTTCTTTCTTTTATTTTTGTATTTTGAAAAGGAATGAAATACATATGGAGTAAAACAAATGGTAAATGGATCACAACACCATAGTTAGGTGAGTGTAACATACATCTCTAAAATTGGAAGCATCCCATACTGTCTGAATGTCTCCCCCACACTTGTTCAAAATATCCATACGGATTGTACAAGAATTTGGGTATAAAGGGAAATAGGATTAGAATATCTACATTCTAACAGGTCATTCATGGAAACTATGGTATAAACTAAGGATAGATTTCTAGTGGGTCTTATATAATGTGGCTATCAAAGAGTTCCTCAATCATTTTTTTTATACTTGTTTAGTCATCGCTTTGATAAGATCTCAGTACAAGTTCTAGTCGGTCTACACCCTAGGTATCTCTCAAGAAATATGCTCAGGTAAGAGTATGAAATTGAAGGCTTAGAGACCTCTTGGGTAGTGGGAATAAAAAAAACTGGCAATCATAAAGGGCATAAATCCTAAGTAATAGGTCAATTAGTCATTATTTCATAGATTTTGAATTTGAATTAATTACCTAAACTTAGCAATAATTATAAACAAATCTAAGTAGGAGTTAAACATGGTCCTTGGCACTTTTCCACTTAATTTTTTCTTTAATTACAATGGAATAATGATTCTCAGGTTTAAAGCATGCTTATTATTTTCAAAAATGCCTCCTAGACAAGTAAGAACAATAAAAAATTCAATTACATCACAAGTGAAACTTTGAGAAATCCCCCCCACACTTAAAATGAGACAGTGTCCATATTGTTAATGAAATATCATTGAGAGTGGTGTGGCAGTGATTTTTAAAGATTTTGAAATGGAATATTAAATAAAATGGAAAAAAAGAGGGAATCGAGAGCTCCCTAGGAAAAGTGGTATTCTATAGGGGTGTTTGTGTTGCTGTAACATGAAAATCCAATGTACCTGCAAAAGTGTTGGAAGAGAAAATCCTTCACTAGATAACAACCATTAGTTCATAGGTATAAAAATATGGAAGAGAGGAGAAAACATATAGGAACACAAAGTGAGAAAGTGGGATAGGCATTTTATTCAAATTGGGATAGTTTTATAATGTAGCTTCATGAAAGATGCAAAATGAAGAATGAAAAGGAAATAAAAAAATACATGGCCATGATGACTCAAAAAAACAAGAAATGAACTATGGGTTGCCTCCTATAAAGTAATAACTAAACGTCGTCATCCAAATGGGTGGACACAGATTGTTTTTAGAAGGTACATCGGCTCAGTTGCTCCTTCAACTTTTACGACTACTATAGGTTTTGTCCACAAGATCATGTGGTCACTTCGGTGGGTTAAGCACTTCACCCATAGCTATGTGAGCTTGAATGAGGTGTGGTAAGAATAGAATCATTGATCATGGTGGTTGTTGCTGGTGGTGAATTGTGAGTGAGAGCTCGTGAAGCTACCAGGAAATGTCGATGACTTTCTTGAGTACCCTATGTTCTAAGACTACTAGTGGTATTGGACCATCGAGGATGGAAGATGAGTCTGAGGATCTTGACATGATAAATAAGAGACATGAAAATCAAAACAAAACAGAATGTAAAAAACTAAATCCCAAGTATATATAGATATCAAAAGTTTCATACAAGGGTGGGAAACAAAATGATGAAAATAAAACCATCCCAAGTACATGGAAAGGTCCTAAAAATCTCAAAAGAGATATCAAAGTTAGATCAGAGATCTGCGCCAAAAATATCCTTGTGTCATCCCACTGCCCAGGGTCTCGAGCAACTGGTTGGGTGTATCCGTGTCAGTATTATTAGTAGTAGAGGATGGAGGTGTAGTGGTGGTGGGTGGTGAAGTACCAATCTATACTGGGGTTGTGGTTTTGGCAGCTGGATCAATGAATGGTACCTTGTGGATGGCCTCAGTGGAAACCCCCTTGACCCTCTGGGCATGCTCCTCTAGGAACTCCTACTGGGTACCAGGGTTGGTGAGATCTGGAGGGAGGTCTGGCTGGGTGGAAGGGGTGGTGGAATGGTGGAGGAATAAGTTCTATCTAGGGTGGGAGAGAGTGAAATGGAAAATGAAGTGTGCTCGATGAATGAGAGATAGATTTGGGCCAATATTTGGTACAGATTCACCAAAACACAGTGGATATCAGCATGGAGCTCAGTGAGGGTGTGAAAGGATGGTGGTGGTACGGTCGAAGGGGTGGTGGTGGAGGTGGTGGTGGGTATGGGTGTTTTAGGTGTGGCTGTCTGAGGAGGCTAGGGTGGCTCTGGTGCTACTGCTCCAGCCGGTTTCTCTTGAGGTGCGGCCTCCTGGATGCCTAGTTCCCATAAATATAAATTTACCTCCTTGAATAGCATCTTTATATTTTGTAAAAGCACATGATTGATAATCTCTAGTGGTCCAACATAGATGAGGGGCTACGAAGCATCAAAAACACCCAGGTACCTGGCTAGGTGGGTGATGAAAGATCCACCCATGAGTGTGCCTTGTGTCTATTATGCCAGGTTCCTGTAGTACTGAGAAAACTGGGTAGCAATGTTGATGGCTGGGCTGCCCATGGTTGCTACAAGAATCATCACATCCACCTGGCTGACGCTACCCTGACTCTCAACCTAGGAAAACCATCTATATGTCATGGCTCTATGAAAGATGCACAAAGATGGACCTCGCAGTTAAGTGGATTTTGTGATGCATGGGTCGTGATGTCACTGAGGGTCGCGGGCTATCATAGTCCATAACTGCATAGAGATGTCAGGAGGTGGCGTAGCTGAAGCGTTGAATAAATGTCTAAAATGAAAAACTACTCAGTATAGATTCCAAGACCGACCCCAAACTCAGTAAAAGACAACTCGTGTGGGCATCCAACTAGGTGGAAATGGAGACTATCGATGACAATCTCAAAGGTAGCCAAAAAATCTTGAAATAACTCCATATATGTATCCCCACAGACCTTGACAATGGTGACAATATGAAGAGCCTCGAGGAGATTGCTGATAGCATCTGCAATATTCAGCTGGGTGAGGATCCTCATGTCCAAGGTCTTATTTGTTCACATGGGATTCTCATGTAATCTGATAAGATTAACCCGGTGCATTGGGTTGGAGAAAAATAATATAGGGTGTAGGTGTAGGTCCTCATCACTAGAAGTCGTGGTGGTGTTGGATCGCGCCTGAGGGCTGGTGCAGCGCAGGTAGTTTCTGGTATAGAAGGTTTGTCTGTGGTGGTCCACAGATGCTTGGATTTAGTACATTCCTCATATGGTGAGGATTAGGAGGAGGAAGATGTAGTGGAGGAGGGTTTTGGCCATTTGGTGTGTGCCATTGAAAGTAGGAGGGTGGTGTACAGGTAAGGGAAGAGGTAGAGGGATGGGTCGTGTGCGGGTTAAGAGTGGAGTAGGGTGAGGGGGTAGCACACGGGGTGAGGGAGAGGAGGGGTTGAGGTGCACGGGATGAGAAAGAGGAGGGGTTGGGGCATGTGGGATGAGGGAGAGGAGGGTTTGTGGCATACAGGATGAGGGAGAGGAAGGTTTAAGTGTCGGGGTTGAGGGAGTATGGGTTGTGATGTTGCGGGTCGCAACTGGTAATTCTTTAAAAACTGAACCAAAAGAGTACATGACGTGTACTTTTACATCACGTCATGAATTGAAGGAATTTTTAATTTTTCTGGGTAAAATAGATACATGTCGTGACCATGATGTTTACAACATGTACCTAGCTCTTGTTAGCCCATTTTTCTTGTTTCTTCCATACTTTATCTTCCTTCAAACTTTAGATTCATCATCAATGATCCTAATATAACTTACTTGAAGAGTTTCTAACCTGGGTTTCCTCCCATTCAGTTCTTCCTTTAAAGTTTTTATCTTGAATTCTTTTAGGTTTAGTGGAACTTGAGGATGAGGACACAACATTCATGGAACGGTTCTTGAAATATCTTCAACCTTTAACCATTTATTT
Organism: Viscum album; assembly: GCA_963277665.1. Lineage (NCBI taxonomy): Eukaryota > Viridiplantae > Streptophyta > Magnoliopsida > Santalales > Viscaceae > Viscum > Viscum album. Next base: position 798,272,314 of record OY728136.1, on the reverse strand, counting down.
TGAATGGTGGTTCTCTATCTCATTTAATTTCAATTATTACATAAATAAAAACATGGACAAACTCAAAAGGACCATACCATCGTGACTTCAAATTCCCTGGTAAAAGTTTTAATCTTGAATTAAATAGAAAAACCTTGTTCCCTGGAATAAAGGTATGTCTTACAATTTGTTGGTCGTGCCACTTTTTTCATTTTTTCCTTGTAAATACTTACGTTTTGATAATAATCTTTCCTTATTTATTCCAACAATTTTAATTTCAATAACCATTCCTCTCCAGCCTTTTTTAAATCTAGATTCATCTTTTTAATTTCCCAGAATGAATGATGTTCCAATTCCACCAAAAGATGACATGGTTTAACATAAACTAGTCTAAATGGGGTGGTGCCTATAGGTGTTTTGTACTCATTTCAGTATTCCCATGATGCATCTTCTAATTTTAGGATCCAATCACTTCTACTGGTGTTGAAAGTCTTTTCTTAGATTTGTTTCACCTTCTTATTTGACAATTCAACTTGCATGCTTATTTCTGGGTGATAGGGGGTTCTGGTGTTGTAGAAAATTCCATATTTTTTAAGCATTTTTCCTACTGGATGATTTGAGAAATGTGTTTTGCGATCACTAATGAGTAGGCGTGGAAATCCAAAACATGCAAAAACATTATTTTGAAGAAAATTCATGACTGCCTTTGTTGTGTCATGTGTTGTGTCTTTGGATTCAACCCACTTGGAAACATAGTCTACTATAACTAGAATGTAATTCCTACCATGTGATGAGGGGAATGGTCCCATAAAGTCAATATGTTATCTGAGTACAAATCCTATAGCAAGGTCACTCGCATCACACATAATCTCAAACTCATTTTCCTAGTTTGGTGCAATGATAACCAGAGATGCAATCAGATTATTTTTAAATGTTTTAAAATATTTTTGGTAGTTTCATTGAATTCAAAAGGAATGTCCTTTGAAAACAAGTGCGTCAATGGATGTGTGACTTTATAAAAATATTTTACAAAGTGTCTGTAGAATCCAACATGCCCAAGGAAACTTCTGATCCCTTTTATGGTTGATGGTTCTGGAAGATCTTTGATGACCTTAATCTTCATGGGATCAACCCCAATGCCTTCTTTAGAGATCTTGTGTCCTGGTACAATTCCTCCATACGCCATAAAGTGAAATTTTTCCCAATTCAGCACTAAGAATTTCTCCTCACAGCATTAGAGAACCAGTTCTAGATTACTTAAATAGATATCAAATGATCATACATAAACAGAGAAATTGACTATGAATATTTTGAGAAATTATACAGACATATCATGAAAGATGTGTGTCATGTATCTTTGGAATCTAATTGGTGAATTTCACATACCAAATGACATGCATCTATACACAAAACTACCAAATGGGTAGGTGAAGGTGGTTTTGGTCCAATCAGTAGGGTCTACTACAATTTGATTGTATCCTGAATAGCCATCTAGGAAATAGTAGAAATCATGTCCCGCTAGCCTCTCAAGAATTTGATGTAACGCCCTGATCCCAATTACCTAGATTCAGTGCATTATTACATAACATTGTAATGATACAAAGAATCATGTCCCAAAAGACCGATCTGTTTAGTAGCCTTGGAATTACTAGATACATACATAAGTTTTACATTACATCATGAAATAAAAAAACAACATTGTGTCCCCTTTTAACACTCTTATATCCCTTACCCTATTCCTATAGGTTAATTGCAATATACTTCTTCGCATCCTGAGAAAAAATAAAACATAAGAAATGGGTGAGATCAGATGCTCAGTAATGATAACAATATAGCGGAAACTATCATAAATAAGCATAATCATTTAAGGGAATGTATAAGACTAAAACACAAGCCTTTTAAAATTAAACTTCAGCATAATATGGCAAATATAAATCAAATAATTCCATTTACTTATTCACATGGATATTCTACTAGTCAAATAATCACATGTAATATCAATAGCCAATTTTATAATGATAGAATGCATAATTTCGGACATCATAACCACATATTAAAGGCCTCATGCCAAAACTACAAATAAGATTTTGTCAAGGCCTTGTTCCAAGACACTAGTTTGTCTCATGAGACCTACCGATGCATCGAGGAGCTATAGAGGGATCCACCCATCACTTACTAAGTCCAATGCATTCCTCATATGAAAAGGTTGAAACATAACATAGACATTCGTATTAAAACTATCATACGAAATGATAATACTTTAAACCAAAAACCATAAATGGTAAAAATAGCACATCCACAGTCAAACATAACTCATTCAATACAGTATGGAAGATTTTATTATAATAAATCAACCTCAATCAATAATTGCATAAATGAGAATAATCAGTAAAACTATTTGAGAGAAATATCCCCTTTTTCTTGAAAACAATTAAAAGTATCACTATTTATCAAGAAGCTGTTAAAAATAGATTTTTGAATCAAAGTGTCCCATACCAATTTGAAACTTTTAAAAGGAATTTTAATTTTTAAAACATTCATGTCCATATAAATAAATCATTAACACCGTTTTTAAAACATGTACATTAATGAGAAATATTTAGAAGAATAAATATTTAAAACATTTAAAATGATATTTTAGTTAGAGTTCCTAACCAAATGAGAGACGCTTGAATACAAATAATTGAGATAATAAAACTTTATAATATCATGATAATAAATGGATTCGTGATATATTATGTCAAAGTATAGTATGTACACCATATGAATGTGAATTGGTGCATAACAACAAATAAGTCCCAATAGAATGTAAATTGAGATGAAATACCTTATAAAGACCGTATCCTTATGTTATAGATAAATCAATGACATAATTATGTGTGAAAAAAATAAATACAATCAATATGATTGTATATTCCATGTAAATAAATCAGAGGAAATTTACACATATTCTTGTGAAAACAAAACCAATGACTTGGATGTTTAACTCAATAAATGGAAATTGAGTTAAGATTACCCTCATCAAGTTCATATAAATGACTTGAGAATTTATCAGTGGAATTATTATGTGTATCAAAAGTATATCCACACAAAGGGGAGTGTAAAATTACTACATAAATAGATAAATAGTGATTTCACACATAATCTTGGAGTAAAGTAATCAATGAAGTTTGCGTAAAACCCAATGAGTGGAAATCGAAATTAGAAATTCCATTACTGATTTGGTAACTTATGAAACATACACCACATGAAATAAGTATCATACAATGAAGATGTAAATACCCATAAATTAAATTACATTACACAAAGAATACAATCATGGGAAGTACATACACCACACAAAAGGAAATAATGGCAATATAGCATGAATCTCACGCGAATAAGAAGTGAGATGAAAACCCCTTACCTTGTGATTTTCCTTAGTAGAGGGTAGTTTAAACTCCTGTATAATGGTGAAATTATTGTTATTAAATTATAAAATAATTACATACATAAATATGATATCATATATGATCTTCTAATATTTATTTGTTAATAATATTTCAGTAGTATCACTGTTTTGGGTGTTAACTGATAAGTTTTCCTTTATATGTTTTGTTACATAAGTCATGTTTGATATGGATATGATGTATTTGATTCATATCCATAATGATATTAAGTTCTTAAACATTATTTTTAATCATAAAATTAAAATTATTATTTAATGGTTATGATGGGGAATGAATCTCATCGCATTCATGGAGACGGTAATTCGTACGTACACACAAGTGACAATATCATTCTATTGATGGTGAAATCATATGTAATTTGATGTTATATCATATATAAATAATAATTAACATTTTATATTTATTATTTACATAAATTATACTAATTATTATACCCATCCAAATGATTAAGTGTTGAATAACAAACTACACCACGACGTGGTGATGGTAAGTCGTACGTACACACGTATGGTGACATTGTCATTCATAGGATGGATAGAATAATGAATATGGTTGTACCATATTTATAATAACATCGCAGTATGTATAAGGTACTGGATTTATATTTTTGGTATGGAAACAACAAATAAATAGGAAGTGGAAGAAGAAAAGAACTTTGAAAGAGGTGATGAAATTATTACCGCTTCTTCGGGTGCTTCATTTTGGCTTGATCAAAATGTATCTTTAGGTTGGATTATGATCAAAGTATGGCCTCTAGGTTTAAATAAGGGTATTTGGGAGGATATTTGAGTAGGTTTTGGCCGATCCAAATGGCTTTGTAGGTGTGAATTTGAGAGAAGGGGAAGTTCCCTTTTATAAGAGAGGTGAAGGTCACTTTTGGAAAAGCTTGAAATATTATTTTATTATCCAATCATATTCAGTTTATAATGGCTCCAAAAAAGATTTATTTCAAGTATAAGGTGAGTTTGGGTCTAAACCTCTGGACCAATATGTTTTAGAAAAGTTTAGGTCACCATATTAACCTTATCTTTTAGATTTAACTCTTAGTTAAATAGTTTAACTTTTACCATGTATTCTTGTATTATTATAATAAATGGTTAATAAACTTACTATAAAAAGAAAAGAGAACCACAAGTGGTTAATTATTGATATATATAACCTTATATAAGTCCTTTTTCTAAACATTATATTTTTAGGAATATTATATCAATTAATAATATAGTATTTGTTTTAAAAACTCATTTATGTCAATTTTGACACTATTTGGTATTTTATTTTTGTAAAAGTCATAACAACTTTATCACTCAGAAAAAAAACTATTTAATAAACCCTAACATTTCATATTAACCTATAAAATTCATGGAATACATCAAAATTCTCAATTTACAATTATATTAATATTTATAATACCAATTATTTTAATCTTTCAATAATAGGGTAATTACTACATCATCATTGTGTCATAAATAAATTTAATTATTTAATGTATAAAAATTAAAAATAAAATACCATTATGTAGGAAATCGTTTTATATTTCTAATGAATATTTATAGTCGAATTTATCTTATGTATATCCCTATATTAAAAATGTTTTAGTTATTAAACTTTGAATTTAACACTTTTAACTCTTCTTTAAATAAAATAATACTAAATGTCCTAATATAATCCAAGTGGACCAAAAGGATCGTATTTTATTCATAAGGTTGATTTTGGTCGAAATAAACTTATCCAATAGAATTAGAACATGTGTTATGGTAATTATAATATCATTTTTACCTTTAATTAACCTATTTATTTATAATTGTGGTAAATAAAATTCAAAAGTTACTATTCACCAAAAATTATTTTCATCATATTGAACCACATTTTACTTACTGATTTCAACTGTGTCTCTTGGATTTTTAAAATCCAATTCACAGAAGCGGTAAAATTACATTTTAGGCAAATTTTCAAATGTGATTAGAAGGTGGGTAAAAGACGTTAAAAAAAATTCAATAAAATTTTATAAATCTAATTTAATTATAAAATGACTCTAATGAATTACATTGAACATATATAGGTATTATGTATCTATTTTTACCTAAAATAAATCTAATTTAAATAAATAATTATTTAAATAAATAATAGGTTTTAAACAATAATGCAGTGTTTTTCACTATTCATCAAAAATTGAAAGTTTTCAGAAAAATACCAAAAATTCACCCAAAGATAATTTTGATGTTCAAAATTTAAAAGTTGTGTCTATTTTACCAAATTCAAAACATATAATTTTTATTAATTAATTTAAAAAAATATTCCCGTTGTCAAAACCAGAAAGTGGGTTTTTTAGAAGTAAAAACTATCAAAAGATTGATATGTGTTTATATCCAATTTAAATGTAAAATTACTTCTAATGACCAAAATTGGATTAAATGATAAAAATATAATCTAATTATACTTAAAAACAATTCAAATGTATAATAAATTATTTTTATTAAAAAATTTGTTTTCAATTAAAATTTAGAATTTTTCACTATTCATCAAAATATGAAAGTTATCAGAAAAGCACCAAAAATTTATCCAACCTAAATTTTTATGTCCCGCTTCTAAAGGAAATTTTTATTTTGTCAAATTGAATATTTAAAAGTGTCAAATATTGGATTTAAAAAGGGTTCTCTATTAAAAGGTGGTAAAATTGCATTTTTTGAAAAATACTTCTTTTATCTAAAAAATTCAATTTATTCTTATATTATGTATAAGAAAAACATAATATAGATTTTAAAATTATATGGAGTATTTAAAATTTAAAATTTTGTTATTACTATTCATAACCATTTTTTTCACGGCTAGTTTGATAGGTCGTGGTGCGCTTGAACTCGGTGTTGCGTATTTCACACGCTATCGTATTATTCAAAGAAAAACGTACTGTGGAAGTTTGGGGTGTTACATTCTTCCCTCCTTAAATAAATTGCATCCTCGAAATTTGAATTTGTTCTTCAGAAATAAAAGGTTAAAAAATAGAAGATACCTTTTTGGAAAACCCACATAGGAAATAGGGTTAATAAAATTTAGTCTTAATAAGAGGGAAAGGGAAATGAAAAATTCACCACCAAATTAGGATTTCGAATAGGAGAACATTGGTGGAAATTATAATTAGAGGAAAAACATAAATATTTATAGGGAGTGATTGAGGTAATCAATCATACAAAAGTGAATGTAAAGATGAGGGTCTCAAAGCCATAAATCTATGATGATTTAAAATATCATCATTTCAATAAAACATAAGGTCTTAGGATAACACATTTTTGGTTTTAAGATCCTTTACCTAAAGTTTAAGAATTATTTTATTCATAGAATAAGAAAAAGAATACTTGACAAGTAGAGTTTCATCATTTAACTAATTTCTACCAAAAACTCATCTTTCACTCCAAAAGATAAGTATTCAATATGACTTGGTCACACCTGAAGTGCTAGAATCAACTTCTAGAGAATCACATAATCCACAAAAGATGAACTATATATTTCCATTGTCTTTAGACATTAACCAAAACCAAAATGGTTAGTAAAAGATCAGATGATCCCTAAAAAGGATAATCCTTTATAGAAATAAATACTACTCTTAATCTCCAAAATTAAACAAACAATACCCAAAGTTCAACAAAGACCATTAAAAAACAATTATCCTTAAAATTCTTCAAAATAATCCAAACTAAGTTTGAAACCCAAAATTCAGAAGGATTTTATCACATTGTATTCCATGATAAATCTTAACATTTATCTCCAAATAACATCTATTATTCACATACTTAAAATTAATTAACCAAATCACATATTCTCTATCATAGGTTAATAATTTTTCATAAATACCCCAAATCTCTATAAGTCCACAAAAATAAACACACATTCTTCCAAAATAAAAATCCACCATTACTCCTCAAATTAAATCTCATAGTATTCTATTTTCCTTAGGCATATAGTGTTCCCAAAAGAGAAAATGTCTTCCAAAATAACATTTATCACTTAATCACCAAATCAATTTCCTATACAAAGGATAAAAAATAAGTTTTCAAAATCAGCATATTCTTGATCCATAAAATCATTTAACTAAAAAGAATTAGTCATACTAACCAGGGACTTCACGTAGTCCAGTGGTAGGTGATAAATCTTAGTCGCACTTTGGTTGTGGGTTCGATTCTCACAGCTTTATCCGATGCGACGGTTTGTCACACGGTCTGTGTGTTGTCCATTTTCAAAAACTATATAATTTTATAACATTCCAAAAAATGAGATAAATTCCTCAAAAATAACCATAACATATTTTAACCAAACATTTTATCTCATACCTTGCATTTTCTTCCCAAAAATTAATTGACTCAAATTCAAGGATCATATAAACCCAAATGGTTCTTTATAACTATATCCACAAAAGAAAAGATAATTATTCCACAAATAGAATTTTTACATAACAAACTACAGGGTTACACATACAAGATAAATTTCTTCCAAAGTAATCCCATCAAAAAAGAGCATTAATACTTTTAAACATTTTGCCAACCATTTATTTTCATATAGGTTATTCCTTGACTTATAGGTTATCCTATAGAATAGGAAATGGACTCGGGTAATGCCCAGGTCCCATACATTTACGGAAAATGATTGTAAATGGATTCTTAGGATTATTTTTATTTTCTTCCATAGTACTCTTCATTTTTTTCTCAACAATTATTTACTTTATGTCCTTCTTTCCCACACATAAAGTATTTTTGTTTTCCATTGAGACACTTTCCTGGGTGTCTCCTTCCACATTTCCTGCATAATGGAAAATGATCTTTCTTTTCTCTATGGTCTCCACTACTGGATCTCTTATCATTCTCTTACTTTCTCTTCTTTATTGAGTCTGGGAGTTGGTTAATATATATGTTGTTGATCATATTTTTGGAAAATTGATTCGGCATGAACAATATATCTTTTACACTTATCAACATTCCATTTTGTTGCTCATTTCCACTATTGTGACCACTTTTTACATCATGCTCAATGTTACTATAACTTCCTTGTAATACATCCATTGACTAAAACCAAAAAGTAGAGTGTGAGTAACAATAGTCATGAAATCATTTAGAGAATATCATGACACTTTATTTTCAATCTAAAACACCATAAGATTAATCAAGGCTATTTATTCTGATCTTATATTAAAATCCTTCAAATGAGTTTGTAAAGAAAACGTGAATTATCCTAAGCATATCCCCCAGGAGTGTCATAACCAAGAGTGTAGCAAGGCCTGTTGTTGTGTACCAAGATACCTCAGGTCAAGCCCAAAACTCCTTGTTGGAATTTTCACTCCTAGGTATATCTGTGCCAGAGCTGCCTCTACCTACTCGTATCCAGACAGGGATGTATTTCTTGAAAATACACAAAATCTCCACATTATCAAAATTCTAGGGAAGTTCTTCTATACTAACCCTCAAATTCTATCTTAGGGTAATGTTCTCTAATCAGAGTTTTTCTAAATCTAGCTTCCAAGGTTTATACTAAAATCCCTATGATACCAACTGTAACGCCCCGACCCCAGTTACCTAGAGTCGGTGCATTATTACATAACATTGGTATGATACAAGGAATCATGTCCCAAAAGACTTATCAGTTTAGTAGCCTAGAAAGTAATAGATACATACATAAGTTTTACACTACATCATGAAATAAAAAAACAAAATTATGTACCCTTTGAACACTCTTATATCCCTTAGCCTATTCCTATAGGTTAATGGTAATATACTTCTTCGCATCATTGGAAAAATAAAACATAAAAATGGGGTGAGCTCAGAAGCTCAGTAAGGATAACAATATAGCCAAAACTATAATAAATAAGCATAATCATTTAAGAAAATGTATAAGACTAAAACATAATCCTTTTAAACTTAAACTTCAGCATAATATGGAAAAGACAAATCAAATAATGTCATTTACTTATTCACATGGATATTCTACTAGTCGAATAATCACATTTAACATCAATAGCTAATTTCTTAATGATGGAATTCATAATATCGGACATCATAACCACATAGTCAAGGCCTCGTGCTAAGACTACAAATAAGATTTTGTCAAGGCCTTGTGCCAAGACACTAGTTTTTCTCATGAGACCTACCGATTTATCGAGGAGCTATATCAGGCTCCACCCATCACTTACTAAGTCTAATGCGTTCCTCATATGAAAAGGTTGAAACATAACAGACATTCGTATTAAAACTAGCATACGAAATGTTAATACTTTAAACCACAAACCATGAATAGTAAAAATAGCACATCCATAGTCAAAAATAACTCATTCAATACAATATGGAAGATTTTATTATAATAAAAAAACCTCAATCAATAATGACATAAATTAGAATAATTAGTAAAACTATTTGATAGAAATATCCCCTTTTTATTGAAAATAATTAAAAGTCTCACTATTTATCAAGAAGCTGTGAAAAATAGATTTTTGAATAAAAGTGTCCCATGACACTTTGAAACCTTTAAAAGTAATTTTAATTTTAAAACATTCATGTCCATATAAATAAATCATTAACACCATTTTTAAAACATGAACATTAATGAGAAATATTTATAAGAATAAATATTTAAAACATTTAAAATGACATTTTAGTTAGAGTTACTAACCAAAAAGAGACGCTTGAATACAAATAATTGAGGTAATAAAACTTTATAATATCATGAGAATAAAAGGATTCATGATATACTATGTTAAATTACAGTATGTACACCATATGAATGTGAATTGGTGTATAATAACAAAGAAGTCCCAATAGAATGTAAATTGAGATGAAATACCTTATAAAGACTGTATCCTTAGGTTAAGAATAAATCAATGACATAATTATGTGTGAAAAGAATAAATACACTCAATTTGATTGGATATTCAGTGTAAATCAATCAGAGGACATTCACACATATTCTTGTGAAAACAAAACCAATGACTTGGATATTTAACTCAATGAATGGAAATTGAGTTAAGATTACCCTGATCAAGTTTATATCAATGACTGGAGAATTTATAAGTGGAGTAATTATGTGTATAAAAAGTATATCCACACAAAGGGGAGTGTAAAATTACTACATAAATAAATAAATAGTGATTTCACACATAATCTTGGAATAAAGTAATCAATGAAGTTTGCGTAAAACCTAATGAGTGGAAATCTAAATTAGAAATTCCCTTACCGATTTGGAAAATTACGAAACATACACACCATGAAAGAAGGATCATTCAATGAAGATGTAAATATCCATAAATTAAAGTATATTACACAAATAATACAATCATGGGTAGTACATACATCACACAGAAGGAAATAGTGGCAATATAGCATGAATCTCACGCGAATAAGAAGTGAGATGAAAACCCCTTACCATGTAATTTTCCTTAGTAGAGGGTAGGTTAACCTCCTGTATAATGGTTAAATCATTGTTATTAAATTATAAAAGAACCACTTATATAAATATGATATCATATATGATCTTCTAATATTTATTTGTTAGTAATATTTTAGTAGTATCATTGTTTCGGGTGTTAACTGATTCATTTTCCTTTATATGTTTTGTTATATAAGTAATGTTTGATATGGATAGGATGTATTTTATTCATATCCATAATGATATTAAGTTCTTAAAAATTATTTTTAATCATAAAATGAAAATTATTCTTGAATGGTTGCGATGGGAAATGAATCTCATCGCGTTCGTGGAGACGGTAATCCGTACGTACGCACAAGCGACAATACCATTCTATTGATGGTGAAATAGTATGTAATTGGATGATATATCATATATAAATAATAATTAAAGTGTTATATTTGTTATTTAAATCAATTATACTCATTATTATACCCATCCAAATGATGAAGTGTTGAATAACAAACTACACCGTGACATAGAGATGGTAAGTCGTACTTACGCACGTATGGTGACATTGTCATTCATAGGATGGATAGGATAATTAATATGGTTGTACCATATTTATAATAACATCAAATTATGTATAAGGTACTGGATTTATTATTTTTTTATGGAAACAACAAATAAATAGGAAGTGGAAGAAGAAAAGAACTTTGAAAGAGGTGATGAAATTATTACTGCTTCTTCTGGTGCTTCCTTTTGATTTGATCAAAAGGGATCCTTAGGTTGGATTCTGATCAAAGTAAGGCCTCTAGGTTTAAATGAGGGTAGTTGGGAGGATATTTTAGTAGGGATTGGCTGAGACAATTGGCTTTGGAGGTGTGATTTTAAGATAAGGGGAAGTACCATTTTATAAGAGAGGAGAGGGTCACTTAAGGAAAAGCTTGAAATATTATTTTATTATACAATCATATTCAGTTTATAGTGGCTCAAAAAAAATTATTTTGAGTCTAAGGTGGGTATGGGTAAAAAAACTCTCAACCAGTATGTTTTATATAGGTTTAGTTCACCATATTAACCCTATCTTTTAGATTTAACTCTTAGTTAAATAGTTTAACTTTTACCATGTATTCTTGTATTATTATAATAAATGGTTAATAAACTTACTATAAAAATAAAAGAGAACCCCAAGTGGTTAATTATTGATATATATAACCTTGTCTAAGTCCTTTTTCTAAACCTTAGATTTTTAGGAATATTATATCAATTAATAATATAGTATTTGTTTTAAAAACTCATTTATGTCAATTTTGACACTATTTGGTATTTTGTTTTTGTGAAAGTCATAACAACTTTATCACTTAGAAAAAAAATTATTTAATCAACCCTAACATTTCATATTAACCTAGAAAATTCTCGGAATACATCAAAAGTCTCAATTTAGAATTATATTAATATTTATAATACCAATTATTTTAATATTTCAATAATAGGGTAATTACTACATCATCATTGTGTCATAAATAGATTTGATTAATTAATGTATAAAATTTAAAAATAAAATACCATTATGTAGTAAATATTTTTATATTTCTAATGAATATTTATAGTTGAATTTATCTTATGTATATTCCTATATTAAAAATGTTTTAGTTATTAAACTTTGAATTTAACACTTTTAACTCTTCTTTAAATAAAATAATAGTAAATGTCCTAATCCAATCCAAGTGGACCAAAAGGATCATATTTTATTCCTAAGGTTGATTTTGGTTGAATTACACTTATCCAATAGAATTAAAACATGTGTTAGGGTAATTAGAATATCATTTTTACCTTTAATTACCCTATTTACTTATAACCGTGGTAAATAAAATTCAAAAGATATTATTCACCAAAAATTATTTTCATCCTATTGAACCAAATTTTACTTACTGATGTCAACTTTGTCTCTCTTATTTTTGAAATTCAATTCACATAAGCTGTAAAATTACATTTTATGCAAATTTTTAAATGTGACTAGAAAGTGGGTAAATGACGTTAAAAAAATTCAATAAAATTTTATAAATCTAATTTAATTATAAAATTACTCCAATTAATTAAATTGAACTTATATAGGTATTATGTATCTATTTTTACCTAAAATAAAAATAATTAAAATAAATAATTATTTAAATAAAAAGTTGGTTTTAAACAATAATGTAGTGTTTTTCACTATTCATCAAAAATTGAAAGTTTTCAGAAAAATACCAAAAATTCAGCCAAAGCTAATTTTGATGTTCAAAATTCAAAAATTGTGTCTATTTTACCAAATTCAAAACATAGAATTTGTATTAATTAATTTACAAAAATATTCTCGTTGTCAAAACTAGAAAACGGGTTTTTGAGAAGTAAAAACTATCAAAAGATTGATATGTGTTTATGTCCAATTTAAATGTAAAATTACTTCCAATGACCAACATTGGATTAAATGATAAAAATATAATCTAATTATAATTTAAAACCATTCAAATGTATAATAAATTATTTTGATTAAAAAAGTTGTTTTCAATTAAAATTTAGTATTTTTTTACTAGTCATCAAAATATGAAAGTTATCAGAAAAACACCCAAAATTTATCCAACCTAAATTTTTATGTCATGATTCTAAAGTAGAAGTTAATTTTGTCAAATTGAATATATAAAAGTGTCAAGTATTGTATTTAAAAAGGGTTCGCCATTAAAAGGTGGTAAAATTGCATTTTTTTAAAAATACTTCTTTTATCTAAAAAATTGAATTTATTCTTATATTATGTATAAGAAACACATAATATGGGTATTAAAATTATATAGAGTATATAAAATTCAAAATTTGGTTATTAGTATTCATAACCATTTTTTAAACAGCTAGTTCGATAGGTCATGGTGCGCTTGAACTCGGTGTTGCGTACTTCACACGCTATTGTATTATTCAAAGAGAAACGTACCATGGAAGCTTGGGGTGTTAAATTTGATCCATAAAAGGTAAGGTAAAATGATATTTTCTTATTACTACATTTAATAATTTTTAGTCCATGCAAACTCTCCATCTAGTGATGGTGCATGTTGGAATGAGTTCATTATCATCTATCATTTCTACTGTGAGTCCTCTTTTCCTGGGAATGGCTTGGAGGGGACTCACCCATTCACTATCTGATATAGGAAAGATTATTCCGACATCCATAGGCTTTATCACTTACTTCTTGATAGCCTCCTTCAATGGTGGTGTGAGCTGCCTCTGAGGTTGTCCTTTTGGATTTTCATCCTCTTCCAATAAAATACAGTTGGTGCATTCTAACGGATTGATTCCCCTAATATCTACCAATCCCCAGAAAATTGATCGCTTTTTTATTTTTAGGAAATCAACTAGTTTTTCTTCCTAATCCTTTGATAGTTCGGTACTGATGATGATGGTTAAATAGAATGACTCTCCTAAATAAGAGTACTTCAATGTACTGGGTAAAGGTTTCAAGTCCAACTAGGGTGGATGAATTATGGATGGGATAAATTGTGGAATAGTTATCTCTAGTGAGTGTCTTAATAAAGATTAATTCCTCAAATTCATGGTCTTATTCTTTTTCTGAACATGAATCATCAGTCTCTTCCTTAATAGCCATGTACTCCCCTCCTTGCTGAGCGAGAGATATGGCGTGACAGTCAATTGTATCATCTGAATGTTGTGAAGCCTTTATCAAGTTAAACACTACTTGTTCTTATCTAACTCTGAAGATGATATGTCCTTTATTAACATAAATCAAGGCCTTTCCTATTTCTAAGAAGGGTCTTCCAAGAATGATCAGGATATCTCCTTCCTCTTCTATGTCTAAAACTATAAATTCTGCTAAAAATGAATTTACTGACTTTAAATAGAACATCTTCAAGAATACCATGCTGGTACTTAACTAAATGATCATCTAACTGTAATTATACTCTTGTTTCCTTGATCTCTTGGAGTTCAAGTTTTTGGAAAACACTCATCAGAATCAGGTTAATTTTGGATCTAAGATCAGATAGCACACTTCCAAATTTTCACTCTCCCATTGCACACAGAATTGAAAATCTTCCAGGATATCTTATCTTTGGTAGTATTTTCTATTGTATAATAGTATATCATTATTCATTTAATTATATAACTCCTATATATTCTATATTTCTCTTTTTTGATAGCAAGTCATTGAGAAATTTCGCATAAATAGGCATTTAAGAAATCGCCTTAGCAAAAGGATTGTTGATATGCAATTTTTTGAACATTTCAAGGAACTTTTTATACTAAGAATCTTGCCTACCTTTACTCACTCATTATATAAAGGGAATAGGTGGATTTTATGGAGTTGGGGCTACATAAATGGTTTCCTTCATTTTTTTTAGGTCTTTCTCTTTCTCAGCTGGTATTGCTTCTACTTTTTCTGATTGTTTCTTGGGATCTTCCTATGGCCTTTTTACTTTGATTATTATAAATATAATAATTTTCCAATCCTCAACACTACATCCTTAGCTTCCTCTTATGGGTATGTCTCTGTGTTACTAGAGAGAGTACCTAGTAATCTTTCAGATAAGGTTTTTGAGATCTTCCCCATTTGGATCTCCAAGTTTCTTAAAGATTCTCGCTAATTTTGCATTTCTACCTCCAACGTGGTCATCCTTTTATTTTACTTTTTAACAAAGGATTTCAGGAGGTTCTCCAAGTTACTTTGCAGTGGTGGAGGTGGTTGTTGTGGTCTTGTCTGGGCAAGTGGAAATTATTGTTGTTGGGGACTCGGAAAGGGTTTTTGCGGATATGCTAGCTGTTATGGTCTCAGTATAGGTTTCATTAGTGGATACCCTAGTGGTCCCTGGTTGTGGAACTGATCTTAAACACTACGTTGTAGAAAATATCCTTGATTTTTTTTTTGGCTGCTGCTGAGTATACCTTTGCTAAAAAGGGGTTTTTGTTGTTGCTGCTGACATGGTTGACTTTGTTGATTGTAATTAACGTAATTATAATCTTGTGGTTCCTCATATACTTCTTTGTAGTATTGATACTGGTGTGGTCCACCGCACATCTCACATGACTATATCTCCATGAATGGGTTAGGACGGGGTTGTGTGGTTGGTATTTGAAATGAATCAAGCTTCTTGGTTAGCGCTTCGACATGCGCTGATAACCGAGTGGTCTCATCAACTTGGTGTATTCCACATCATGGTGTTCCATGGTCACTTTTCCATAGACTGGCATTGTGGGATACTTCATCCAAAATATCTCTTCCTACATTAAGTGTTTTTAACATCAGACCTCTATCAACGGCAGCATCAACAACTGTTTGTGCCACTATCTGGAGTCCTTGATAAAAGGTTTTCATTTAAATCTAAGTGTCAAGTCCATGATGTGAACATTTCCTCATGGGTTATTTGAATCGATCCCATTCTTCCCATTTGGATTCTTCATCTACTTGTTTAAAGTTATGAATGTCATTTTGGAGTTTCCAAGTTTGGATCGGTGGAAAGTATTTATCAAGAAACTTTTTTGCGAGCTCGTCCCAAGTCATTATTGACTCGGGTTCTTGGATTTTGAGCCAATATTTATCTCTATATCTTAATGAAAAAGGAAAGACACGGAGTCTTATCACATCAAAAGAAACTCCCTAGTTTCAAAAGGTATCACAAACCTCTAAGAAATTAAAAATATGTTCATGTGGGTCTTCATTTTAAAGACCACTAAATTTCCCCATGTTTTGGATCATATAGATGAGTCCAATGTTTATTTCAAAATTATGTTCTTTAATTTGCAAGTGAACGATTCTTGGCATCGCACCATGGATTGATGGAAAGACATAGTCCATGATGGTATTCACGGGGTGAATCGGGTGTTCTCCCAATATGATTTAATGATTTGGTGGGTTGGGTCCCGCATTGTGATGTCGCTCGTCCATTTTTGACTAGAAAAGTGAAAGCAGATGCCTTTCGATCTTGTGATTTAAGGCCAATGGTTCTTGTGTTTCAAGGTTACTTTATCAGGTCAAGGGACCTTGGTACATGCACTGAAGATGAAGGAGAAGATGCAAGGGCATCTAGAAAATAAATATAGAAAAAGGGGTGAGGGAAAGGTAATCCTAATTCTTATAAAAACTAGAGTTCTTCTATGAAATGGAATTATCTCCCTAAAAATGAGCCAAAATATTTATGGCCTTTGCGTGGTGGTTTCGTTACTTCCTCCGACGTGAATCAAATTTGAATTTATAATTTGTCCCAAACTTTCACCAACTACTAAGACATAGTGTAGTGGGAGTACGGGGTCGAATCCATAGAGAGACTACTGTTAAATTTCAAAATTATCTGGTTTCTAAACCTATAAGGGAGTCCTTTCTAGAATTATTTTGTTCGGTATTTTGGTCTAAGATCTAATCTGGGATTAATTTAAATGATAAAAAGTAGTCGGAATCAAGTTGAGTATTTGGGAGAAGAATGTCCTTTAATTATAACCATGGAAAGATCCCATGTCTTAGTCTGCGAAGCAAATAGGGGTCACTAGTTGACTTTGGTCTTGGCCTCTTAGTCCTACCTAGGAATTATTTATTTCATGGTTGGGAGATAGCAATAGCCTAGGTGTATTAAGTTTAGATTCCTTAGGTAGAAAGCTTCCTAAGCTAGTAGTCATAGCTCAGTCTACTCCTATTAGGATAAGGTCATTTGTTTGACTGTCATGTGTTCAAGGACATTCGCACAAATAGGTTAGACCTTGAATTAATATCCTATTTACTACTTCAATTAGACTTTTCCAAGTTTAGACTTAAAGGTGTATTTAATTATGCAGATTCATCGAGCTTGATCCCTACCCCTACGAAATTTAGCTACTCATTAGGGATAGTGGAATAATTAAATAAACTAGATAAAGCATGCTTAACAGAATTATATAAAAAGGAGATTCTATGATAACAAAGAGAAAACATGCATAAGATAATTATGAATTAAACTAAATTACTTACTTGATACAGAAATCATAATTGAATTTTAAGCGCGGAATGGGGGAAAATGTGTTGAAGAAACTAAGTTCCATGGAACTTGAATCAAAAAAAATGTAAAAACTATGAATAAATTGGGTTTAAAAATGGAAAAGAGTAAGAATGGATCATATGGGATTGAGAGGGGAGAATGAAGATCTCTTTTCATCATTGTTAAATGCTCTACCCCTCCACTGCTTATATAAGAATTTTTTGTCATGATGTGTACCTATGGTACACGACATGTGCCCTCGATCTGTGTTATTTTACTTCGGATCTCTAGCGTGGAACATGGTTCTCACGGATAAGGATGTTTTACCAGGTACATGACATGTAGAAGTGGTTCATGATGGTACTCTTCATCTAGATGGCTTTTATGTGGAATCCTCGTGGCTTTCTCGCTAACTGATTTGACTAGTGTCACAATGTGGTCGGTCTGGACACGACGTGTAGTAGTTTTTTCCTTCTGGATCCATGGCATGATCACGACTTGGATTCATGTCTTGGGTTAGGCTGTGATCCTCAAGTACACTATGTGAACTTCATCATCACGATGTATACTTGGCCCGTTTTTCACTTTTTCTACCTTTTCTTTCTTGAAAACCTATGAAGCTTTTATTCCTGCAAAATTAGAAACACACCACATGAATTATATAATAATTAAATGAAAAACTATGAATAAATGACAACAAAGTATATATAAAAATTATTCTTATCAGAATCCACATGGCTAGTTGAGGCCGGCTACCTCCCTCCTCACATGGTCCAGGGTGGACCGCGTGCCAGCGCACACCACGGGCCATTCGAACCGACGTAGAACCCGACCAGAACCGCCCCCTGCACCACCATGGCCCTTAATGAACACGGCCCCTACTAATCATGGACCCTATTGGTCGTGGCCTCCACTGCCTCAGATCATTGATGGTCTCCTCCGCGGGCCACCAAACTTGCTCCAGTGGTCTGTTCTTTGATTTGGAGGGTCCTATACGATCCTCGGGTCACTGCCTTCACTGATGTGTATCCCAAGTCATATCTCTGTCAATCCAAGGGTCCAATAATGTTCAGAACCACCTGGAAATAATCCAACGTGACCATGGGGCTCCGTCGGTGAAGAACGAATGGGGGAGAGGATATAACAAGAAACACCCAAAGTGATGAATATTGGCCTTGTTTATTTGGCCTTCGTTCGTCACGTTAGAAAAGGGAATATATTGAATTATCACAAGTTATATACCCCTTTCTTAAATACCCACATTCCAAAATCTTATCCCGCGTATGCAATCAATCCATGGGTCAACATGTTCATGGGTTGGCCCATATTCGTCGTGCAAAACAAAGTATGGGAAAAGGAAAGGATTCACTTAGAATTAATAAAATCCCTACCTGGGAAAAGGAGATCAGTAAAGGAAGATCGCTCGTCACCATTTGTTAATCTCTAGTTCTAATTATCTCTCTAGGGGTATCATCATCTATGTCTGATTCTCCAGCATTCTTCATTGGAGAGGTTTCCTTCATTATTCGTTAGAGGAATTCCAGGGTTGTTTGTCTACCCTGAATACTTGTTTAATTAAAGAAGGAAGATGCATTGTGTGTTGTAGCATTACCATGCCAATTCATTAATGTATTGCATTAATGAGTTTCAACATCATCACGTCGTTTCATTGCAGTGATGTTGTGTTGCTGAAAAAATTAAAATAAAATAAACTTTTTCTAAGTTTATTTTATTTTCCTTTAAAATGTCCAAAAATTAACTTTCACCCTCAACATACACTAATCGAGGTTAGGCCCCACATAAGGAGAACATCTCATTATAAACTCAATAGTGGTCTCAAATTTTTAATCTTATTTACTATTTGTGGGTTATGAGGATTCAAAAACAAAATATTTTTTATTTAAATTATTTTATTTGCAGTTACATTCCAAAAACCAACTTTCACAGCCAGCCTGTGTCAGCCAATGTTAGGCTCTGCCTAAGGAAATAACACCCTCACGAGCTCAACGGTGGTCTTATATTTTCAATCTAAGTCACCATTCGTGATTTATAAGGATTTGAAAAATAAAATAATTTTATTTAATTATTTTATTTAAAGTTATGCCATTTTCAGGTTCTCTCACTGGAGGCCCGTGCCAACTAAAATTAAGTTTCATCTAGGGTAAATCCATCATTCTGAATGTAGTGGTGTCCTCAGATTTCTAATTCAGGCACCCGTTTAATATTTATTCCACTTTTTTATAAAAACCTCCCAGGTGTGCTATTTAAAACTTAACATTTTTCTATGGACCATTACGAGCCCACCGGGTCTCAGAATCACACATTGTCTCAGTGCTTGGTCTCAGAATAATCCTCAAAAATTAAAAAAAACATGTAATTTTGGGACATTACATTTCATATTGTTAAAACAAAGAAAATGGGATTGGATTATTTTAAAATTTTAGTACAATAATCCATAATTCATTTGAGATGTGTAAAAATTAATCACACATCAATCTGACATACAATGTGGTTGATATGACTCAAAATGTGTGTTTTCAACATAAAAGTGTCATTTTGATTTAAAATTCATGTTGCGTTATTAAAACTAATAAAACGAGATCATATTCTATTTATAATTTATGAAAATGATCTATAATTCATTTATGGTGTGTAGGAATCGACCTCACATCAATCTGACACACAATGTAGCATGTATGACTCAAAGTGCATGTTTTCATATTAAAAGTGTCATTTTATTTGAAAACAAGTGCTACATTTCCAAACCTGATAAAAATAGCTCATATTATTTTTAAAATTTTGTACAATTATCCATAATCCATTTTAGATAAGTAAGAATTGACTACACATAAATATGATACATGATGAGACCGTTATGACTCAAATTATATGTTTTCAATATAAGAGTTTCATTTTAGTTTAAAACATGAATTACATAGCCAAAACCAAGAAAATAAGATTATATTGTTTTCAAACTTTAGTACATGAATCCATAATTCATTTGTGACATGTAGTAATCAACCATGCATCAATCTGACACATGATGTGGTTGATATGACTCAAAGTGCATGTTTTAAAATGATCTGTAATTAATTTTTGGTGTATAGAAATTGACTGCACATCAATCCAATACACAATGTGGCCAATATGACTCTAAGTTTTTGCTTTCAATATAAAAATTTCATTTTAGTTCAAAACATGTGTCACATATCCAAAAATTATTAAATGAGATCGGATTGTTGTGATGCATTAGGAAAATGATACATAATTCATTTTTTGTGTTTATTAATTGATCACACATCAATCTAATGCATGATGTGACCGGTATAACTCAAAGCATGTGTTTTCAATATAAGTGTCATTTTAGTTTAATACGTGTCTCACATTTTCAAAACTAAGAAAACAAGATCATGTTATTTTCATAATTTATAAAAATGATCCAAAATCCATTTGTGATGTGTAGAAATCAACCGCACATAAATTTGAAACATGATATGGCCGATATGACTCAAAGTGTGTGTTTTCAATTAAAGTGTCATTTTAGTTTAACACACATGTCACATATCCAAAACCAAGAAAACAATCTTGGATTATTTTTCAAAATTTAGGATAATTATCCATGATTCATTTGAGACTTATAGGAATAAAACTCACATTAATATGACACGTGATGTATTTAGTATGACTCTAAGTGTATGTTTTCAATATAAAAGTGTCATTTTAGTGTAAAACATGTGTCACGTAGCCAAAACCGGGAAAATGAGCTCAGATTGTCTTGAAGATTTAGTAAAATGATCTATAATTCATTTGAGATGTATTAGAATTGACCACACATTAATTTGACACACAACATGTTTGATATGAATCCAAGTTTGTGTGTTTTAAATTTAAGTGTTATTTTAGTGTAAAACGCATGTCAAATAGCCAAAATTGAGTAAATGAGCTCAAATTTTCATGAAATTTAGGAAAATGATCCATAATTAATTTTTTGGAATGTAGGAATTGACTACACATCAATACAATGCATGATGTGTTTGGTATGACTCAAAGTTCATGTTTTAAAAAAAGTGTCATTTTAGTTTAAAACAAGTTCACGTGTCCAAAATTGAGAAAATGAACTCATATTATCTTGAAACTTTAGAAAAATGGTCTATAATCCATTTGATATTTGTATGAAATAACTACACATAAATCTGACATACAATGTGGCCAGTATTACTCAAAGTGTGTGTTTTCAATATAAGTGTTATTTTAGTTTACAATGTTCACTACATAGAAAAACCCAAGAAAATAAGCTTAGACTATTTTCAGACTTTGGGATAACAATTCATATTTCATTTGGGACATTTAGAAATATACCAAAAATCAATCTGACACATGATGTGCTCGGTATGACTCCAAGTTCATGTTTTCAATATAAAGGTGTCATTCTAGTGTAAAACACATCTCACAAATCCAAAACTGAGAAAATTTTCTTGGATTGTTTTAAAATTTAAGAAAATGATCCATAATTTATTTTTAGTGTGTAGGAATTTACCACACATCAATCTGATAAAAGATGAGGCTGTTATGACTCCAAGTGTGTGTTTTCAATATAAAAATGTCATTTTAGTTCAAAATGAAAGTTTCATAGCCAAAACTAAGTAAATGGGCTCATATTGTCTTGAAACTTTAGTAAAAAATACATAATTAATTTGTGGTATATAGGAATATACCGCAAATCAATCCAACAAATGATTTGGTCGTTATGACTCAAAGTTTGTGTTTTCAACAAAAAAGGTATCATTTTAGTTTAAAATATGTTTCACATATCCAAAATTGATAAAATGGGCTCAGATTATCTTGGAACTTCAAAAATGGTTCATAATCTATTTATGATGTATAGGAATCAACCATACATCAATCTGACACATTGGAACGCACGTCGCAACGCGTGCAAATTTGCAATATTTATTTACCTACTAACTACTGTAGAAGTGGCGAGCGGGGTCGAACCACAGAGAGAATGTGAGTAGACACTACGAAATGTCCTCTTGGAGGAATGTTTAGGCAGATGGTCTTTAATTTTGTGATTAACAACTAAGTTCTAAAAACTAAATGACTATTTTAAAAATGACTATTTAAATTGACTAAACTATCTAAGTGAATTAAGTTATGAAGGAAACTGGCGGAGATGGAAGTGTCAGAGTCGTGACGTCCGTTCAAGTGCATGCAATGTCAATTATTTAATTCCCACATTTGAATATTTATTTATTCAATTATCACCGATTCCAAATTTAATCAAAATACTATCTAGTCTCGTTCTCTGATGTTAGATAGTATTTTAATGTTTACACAAATTATCCGTCATTTTGTTCTCTATCCTGACGAATAATTTGCGCCTCATTATAGCACTAAATCACTTGGTGAAATATGACGACCCGTTTCTCACAAAGTCGAAGTATCTACCTACGTTGGGTTTGCTCACATGAGATTACTTATTAGGTATCACTCATGCAAGTTTGAAGGAGAACGCACACAAAATATTAATTTTTTAATTAATCTATTTTTTTTATTCAAAATTCGATCACGCGCTGGATCTAATTCCGAATAAATAAATTCTTTAATGAACTCCCATTAGTGATTAATTGTTAGGTATCACACGAACGGGCACCAAAGCACGTGTGCAGAGCCCAAATGACAATTAATTTCAACGCAGATATAATTAATTAAATAAACATCCAATTAAAATTAATTTAAAAGGAAATCAAACATGAGGATAAATTAAAGACATGCAATTACCATCACTTTCCTCACAACTCCGATAAAAAAAGAATTATCCTGCCATCATGACGACACGGCACATAAAATAATAAATAGAAGATATCATCGTGCTCGTTTCGTCGTTGTGGTCACTGCGAGATTCCGTCAACGATCGAAAAATAATAACCATCGCTCCTCTCCATGCAATCGCTGACATCGCACCTGAATCAAACCACCGCCTCTGAAAATATGATAGGATCTGTGCTTGATCTCGTCGTGCGACGTCAATCTCCAGAAACCAAATAGAACCTCTGCGTACGTCGATGACGCACCCGAACCTCCGTTGCGCTCCTGATGATGGTTTTCTGCTGGTGATGGTGCCCTGTTTCACACCTGCGTAGTTGGGGCAGAAGTTGAGGCAGCCGGTCTTGAAGAGGGAGAGGTAGAGTGGGGCGGCAGGGGTCCAGCAGGTTGAGAGGATAAGTGGAGAAAAGGAGAAAAAATGGATGAATGCCGGTGGATAGATGAGAGGGTCGGCTAAGTTAGACAGGGAGAGGAGCCGGGTGTGTGGCGCTGGGAATGGCGAGAAGATGGGGGCACCGACTAGTGGGGTGTGAATAGGTGAGGAGGGCGCTGGAAATCCAGGGGAATGAAAGTGAGTCAGTAAGGTAAGAGGTGGGATTAGGTGGGTGAGAGGGGAGACGGGTAAGAGGTAGGGAGGATGGGGGCGGCTGGAATTGGGTAGTGGGTAAGGAGAGCGGCCAAATAATTGGGAGAGTATGGGGATGAAAAATCGATTGGAGAGAGGCAGAGGGTGGCATAGAAGAATAAGGGTGATTGGAGAGAGGGAGATGGTGGAATAGGTCAAAGGGGGCGTGGGAATAGAGAGGGGGAGGTGGCGAGGGAATAGGGGAAAGGGATTGGAGAGAGGAAGTGTGGGTAGTTAGGGGGGAATAAAAATAAAATAAAAAATGTTAATTTCAAATTAAAAATAAATTAATTATCTAATTAAGTTAAAAATGATATTAATAAATAATAATATATTAATGCACATGTAATTAAATATAATATTACTATTAAATATAATAATAAACTAATAAAAAATATTATTTTATTAATGCAAAAAAATAATGAAATAAAATAAAATTAAAATTAAAATATACATACTAATAAAAATTAATAAAATAAACTAAACTAAAATTAGAGAAACTAATAATAATAATATAGTGTTAAATATAATATATAAAATTAATATAACTAATAGAAAAACTAAATTACTAATATAAGTATATAAGTTAACTAAAAATTATCAAAATGTCTAAATTACTACAAAACTACAAAAATAAACTAAAAATATAAAAATTGGTTAAACTAATTAATTAAAATTAAGTTAGAAAATTATAAAAATACATGTAAAAATCATGTACATCAAATCCCCCACACTTAAACTTTTTCACTCTGGGGCAAAAAAATCCAAAATAAAATACAAGTGGTCCCATAGAAAAATCCAAACATCAAAATTACATGTTAAAAATTGTTCAATCTCTTTTACTCATAAAATATCTTGATTCATTTAAAACTCCAATTTTCAAAAATCATTTTTTTTCACATGCATTCTTTTCAAAGCAGGTACATGCATTCATGTATCATGTGACCTACCTCACCATCACTCTCATCTCTCAAAATATATGATCAATGTTTTACTCAATTCTCATACACATGCATGCTTACCATAGGATTTCCATGAATTTCACATCTCCACTAGTGGAAATCAAAATAATTCACCAATCTCAAGGAATTTACATGAGGTTCAAATGTTTCTGAAGCTATGGGACAATGGGTTTAAAAAAATTGACATCTTTTTTGGAAAAAAGGAGGGTTGAATATTGAAATAAATGCATGATATATGTAAATCTAAATGTCTCCCTCAACTGTCTCTCTCCCCCATACTTAAAACACTGCTTGTCCCCAAGCATGTGATAATCCAATGTTTCACTCTTTTTTTTCTTTTTTTTTAAAGACACAACTCACTCAAATAATGTGATCAGGAAAAAGTGGTGAGTATCAACTCAAAAACCCCAAATGTCATACAATAATCCCAAAGAATGGTACACAAGTAGCGTATATGCTGTAACATCTCAATGAAGGTAGGTCATATAGAAAAATTCCTAGCTCCTGGAGTAATGAATCATTACTTTAATATGTATCCCCAAAGTCGAGGGTTACCGCGTAATGATCACCAATGTACTCGTTGTTAGAACCAAAATAATTCTATATTCCCATATCAAAATACATGTAATAAATGTGGCTACTGTGAAATATAACTCATATGATCAGGATGAGATAATGTCGATCCATGTGCATCAAATGACTCACTGCCCCTCAAGAACCCTCTCCATGAGTAAATCTCTCCCCCACACTTAGATTGAAAAATATCATGCAAAAATTCAAGAAATTGGTAGGGCAGGGTATCGGCTTGGGATCATCCTAAAAGGCTCCTTCATGGCTTCTAAGGGCTATACGATGGAGAAAATTTATGGGTGGCTCAGTGGGTCAATGGGGCTAAAAAATCAAATAGATGCCTCGATCATTTTAGTGCAACTTTCAAAAATTCCTATCACTTTGATGGAAAAACATGGAAAGTTATAGAAGACATAACATGGTTGAGATTCCCTCAAGAAAAAGATAAATAAGAGATGATTTAAAATGGCTCAGAGTACTCAAAGGTATGGAAATATAATGTTGGACAGCACAGATGAGCATGAGTGAAAATAAGCGTCTCAAAAATATACAAGTTTTTGAAAAACATTTTCGAAGCATGAAATAATATCAGAAATCATATAAGTCATGAGAGCAAGGATCAAAGAATTCCAAACAAGAATCAGGTGCTCAAACTGCCTAGGGACACAAGTGGTATGTTCCTGACTGTGTTGCGACAAAAAATACAACATCTTTTATATGGGTTCATTAATGACAAGAATGTTAGTTTTCTTTCATTTTTCTTGTTGTTTTTTTAGTTTACATGGTGTTGTTGGAAGCATAAAATATGAAAAAAATAAAACACTTCCCTGTGTAAGTGCAGATAGACGCGGAGGGTTGTTTGTATCTGATGAAGCTCCAGAAATGGTATACCTGTAAAACCTATACATTGGCAACACATACTCGCATCATATCAGAGAAGTCATGCCATAATCAAAAGAATTTGGATGATAAAAATATTTATGATGAATTGAAATCCACTACTGTGCTGAGAGAAAACAGATTTTGGTAAATGCGTGCCATTTTATTTAATTTTTTTTTAAATAAAACTAAATGAAATGAAATTAAATGCAGTGAAAAGAAAACAAACAAATGATGGGTTGCCTCCCACTTGCACTAAGTTTACTTTGTCTTCAGCCAGACGTTGTTGAAACTCCACCAGGATTGAATGGAAATGTAAACCATGCATCTGCTTCTTTTTAAGTTAAAGTGTGGAATCCATTTGTTGAAGATGAATTTATATTCTAAGCTGTACAAAATCTCAACGGAATCTTGTTAGAAGAATGGATGTGTGGAATGAAATGAAAATAATCCAAATCACAATGGAACGAATATACCTTGCCTATAGAAAGACTCATTGAATAATTGAATTTTGGGCAAAGGTCGTCAATGGAAGGATCAAGAGGATTACCTCTTTGAATGTGAATAGGTGAAAAAATTCCTTTAGAAGACTCCTACAAAGGTCGGATTATATCCATCACATCCTTGAATGCGGTTTCTGGGTTGATGATGTATCCCAATTCATTTTCACACCCAACCACTAGCACAGGAAAATCCACTAGTTTCCAACTCAATTCATGCTTGATGGTTTCTTTGATTGTGCCAAGGTCAAAAATATTGTTAGTATATATGGGTATTTCAAGTGAAGTGTTTTTAACCTCGACGCATGGAGCAAGTGGCACAGGATCAATTGGAACAGATGACTCTATTGTGTCAAGAATGGCAACTTTTTCAAAATTTTCTTCTATACCACCCTCATCGTATTTCTTTGTTGGTACATGTTTCACCACAAACTCAGGATCCTCCAAGCAATCCCATTCTTCCATTGTTTCTGTAAAATTATGAGTGTTCTCTACCACCAATGCTGATTGATTCTCCGACTCCAAAAAAGTTTCAGATGCCTCCATTTTAGAAAAAGTTTCGGACTCACAAAGATTTTCAGAAAGAGGTGATTCGATGTCATTTGAAGTGATGTCCTCTTGAGTGTGGCAATCCATTGTCTCTTAGTTCAATTATGAATCTATCATGGTAAATAATGGTCCTAGTTCAATGTCCTCTTCATCCTCAAAAGGTGAAATTTGATAGACATTGAATGTGTCCTGTTTCACTTTGGGATGGATGGGTTGTGAACTCACAGAAGAAGGACATGAAATCACATTTTCTGAGGGAACATTATGTTCAAAAGGGCGGAAGACCAAACTCTCATATTCTTCAAATGTGATTAGATTGGAAGAATTATATTGTGATGGATATGATTCATAACTTGGATGAAAAGAAGGCAGTTCAATCTCATTATCAGACTCGGGACATAGATGTTGTTCAAATGGAACCTCTATTTCACTCTCCTCAAAATAATTGTTTTGAATTAGATCATCAAGGGGTAATGAAGCAGTTAGTTTGGAAATATGATTCATTTGATTTACTAAATTCTTAAATTGATTTTATAGATCTTTTGTTGAGGAAAGAAACTTTTCATTACGTTCATCTTGAAGTTAAAACCTAGGATTTGTCTCATTGATAGCACAATGCAACATGTGCTCAATTATTGAATCATTTGTTTGACATGAATTATCAAGTTCTAAATTTTCAGGAATGCATTGACTTTGAAAATGATCAACAGATGTATAAGGACTTGTTTCATAGCATGGCGAAATATTCTGATATGGATCATAGCATGGAATTGAATAAAGATCATTGAAATAAACGGGATTACCTAGATAGCTCATGTGCGGTGAATCATTATACATCATACCTTGAGTTGGGGCTGCGTAGGGCGGGTACTGGTTGTAATTGTGTGGTGCGGCCCACGTCATTTTGAATTTCTGGGTGTCTTGAAAATCCCTACAATGAAAAATTCCCAGAGTAGTAAACTGTTTTTTTTTAGTTTTTTTAACCTAAATCACTCTTGTAAAGGAACTCCTAATGCTACTTTTCTCCCTGCCAACAGCGCCATAAATTTGGTACGCACATTGCAACACGTGAAAATTTGCAATATTTATTTACCTACTAACTACTGTAGAAGTGGCGAGTAGGGTCAAACCACAGAGAGAATGTGAGTAGACACTAGGAAATGTCCTCTTGGAGAAATGTTTATACATATGGGCTTTAATTGTGTGATTAACAACTAAGTTCTAAAAACTAAATCACTATTTTAAAAATGACTATTTAAATTGACTAAACTATCTAAGTGAATTAAGCTATGAAGGAAACTGGTGGAGATGGAACTGTCAGAGTCATGACGTCCATTCAAGTGCATGCAACGTCAATTATTTAATTCCCACATTTGAATATTTATTTATTCAATTATCACCGATTCCAAATTTAATAAAAATATTATCTGGTCTCCTTCTCTGATGTTAGACAGTATTTTAATGTTTACACAAATTATCCGTCATTTTGTTCTCTTTCCTGACGAATAATTTGCGCGTCATTATAGCACCAAATCACTTGGTGAAATACGACGACCCGTTTCTCACAAATTCGAAGTATCTACCGACGTTGGGTTTGCTCACATGAGATTACTTATTAGGTATCACTCATACAAGTTTGAAGGAGAGCGCACACAAAATATTAATTTTTCAATTAATATATTTATTTATTTAAAATTTCATCACGCACTTGATCGAATTCCGAATAAATAAATTCTTTAATGAACTCCCTTTCCTGATTAATTATTAGGTATCACACGAACGGGCACCAAAGAACGTGTGTAGAGCCCAAATGACAATTAATTTCAATCCAGATATAATTAATTAAATAAACATCCAATTAAAATTAATTTAAAAGGAAATCAAACATGAGGATAAATTAAAGACATTCAATTACCATCACTTTCCTCACAACTCCGATACAAAAAGAATTATCCTGCCATCATGAAGACACGGCACATAAAATAATAAATAGAAGATATCACCGTGCTCGTGTCGTCGTTGTGGTCACCACGAGACGCCGTAAACGATCGCAAAATAATAACCATCACTCCGCTCCATGCAACCGCTGACACCGCACCCGAATCAAACCACCACCACTGAAAATATGATAGGATATGCGCTTGATCTCGTCGTGCGACGTCAATCTCCAGAAACCAAATAGAACCTCTGCGTACGTCAATGATGCACCCAAACCTCCGCTGCGCTCCTAATGATAGTTTTCTGATGGTGATGGTGTCCTGTTTCGCACCTGCGTAGTGGGGGACAGAAGGTGAGGCAGTCGGTCTTGAAGAGGGAGAGGTAGAGTGGGGCGGCAAGGGTTCAGCGGGTTGAGAGGATAAGTGGAGAAAAGGAGAAGAATTGGATGAGTGCCGGTGGATAGATGAGAGGGTCGGCTAGGTTAGACAGGGAGAGGAGCCAGGTGTGTGGCGCTGGGAATGGTGAGAAGATGGGGGCGACGACTAGTGGGGTGTGAATAAGTGAGGAGGGCGCTGGAAATCCGGGGGAATGGAATTGAGTCTCCAAGGGAAGAGGTGGGATTAGGCGGGTGAGAGGGGAGACGGGTAAGAGGTAGGGAGGATGGGGGCGGCTGGAATTGGGTAGCGGGTAAGGAGAGCGGCCGAATAATTGGGAGAGGATGGGGATGAAAAATCAATTGGAGGAAGGTAGAGGGTGGCATGGAGGAATAAGGGTGATTGAAGAGAGGGAGATAGTGGAATAGGTCAAAGGGGGCGTGTTAATAGAGAGGGGGAGGTGGCAAGGGAATATGGGAAAGCGATTGGAGAGAGGAAGTGTGGGTAGTTAGGGGGGAATAAAAATAAAATAAAAAATGTTAATTTCAAATTAAAAATAAATTAATTATCTAATTAAGTTAAAAAATGATATTAATAAATAATAATATATTAATGCACATGTAATTAAAAATAATATTACTATTAAATATAATAACAAACTAATAACAAATATTATTTTATTAATGCAACAAAATAATGAAATAAAATAAAATACAAATTAAAATATACATACTAATAAAAATAAATAAAATGAACTAAACTAAAATTAGAGAAACTAATAATAATAATATAGTTTTAAATATAATATATAAAATTAATATAACTAATAGAAAAACTAAATTACTAGTATAAGTATATAAGTTAACTAAAAATTATCAAAATGTCTAAATTACTACAAAACTACAAAAATAAACAAAAAATATAAAAATTGGTTAAACTAATTAATTAAAATTAAGTTAGAAAATTATAAAAAATACATGTAAAAACCATGTACATCAAATCCCCCACACTTAAACTTTTGAACTCCTAGGCAAAACAATCCGAAATAAAATACAAGTGGTCCCATAGACAAATCCAAACATCAAAATTACATGTTCAAAATTGTTCAATCTCTTTTACTCATAAAATATCTTGCTTCATTTAAAACTCCAATTTTCAAAAATCATTTTTCTTTCACATGCATTCTTTTCAAAGCAAGTACGTGCATTCATGTATCATGTGTCCTACCTCGCCATCACTCTCATCTCTCAAAATATATGATCAAAGTTTTACTCAATTCTCATACACATGCATGCTTACCATAGGATTTCCATTAATTTCACATCTCCACTAGTGTAAATCAAAAGAATGCACCAATCTCAAGGACTTTACATGAGGTTAAAATGTTTCTGAATCTATGGGAAGGTGGGTTTAAAAAACTTGAAATCTTTTTTGGTAAAAAGGAGGGTTGAATCTTGAAATAAATGCATGATATATGTCAATCTAAATGTATCCCTCAACTGTCTCTCTCCCCCACACTTAAAACACTACTTTTCCCCAAGCATGTGATAATCCAATGTTTCACTCTTTTTTTTCTTTTTTTTTAAAGACCCAACTCACTCAAATAATGTGGTCAGGAAAAAGTGGTGAGTATCAACTCAAAAACCCCAAATGTCATACAATAATCCCAAAGAATGGTACACAAGTAGCGTATATGTTGTAACATCTCAATGAAGGTAGGTCATATAGAAAAATTCCTAGCTCCTGGAGTAATGAATCGTTACTTTAATAGGTATCCCCAAAGTCGAGGGTTACCACGTAATGATCACTAATGTACTCATTATTGGAACCAAAAGAATTATATATTCCCATATCAAAATACATGCAATAAATGTGGCTACTGTGAAATATAACGCATATGATCAGGATGATAGAATTTCAATCCATGTGCATCAAATGACTCACTGCCCCTCAAGAACCCTCTCCATGAGTAAATCTCTCCCCCACACTTAGATTGAAAAATATCCTGCAAAAATTCAAGAAATTGGTAGGGCAGGGTATCATCTTGGGATCATCCTAAAAGGATCCTTCATGGCTTCTAAAAGCTATACGATGGAGAAAATGTATGGGTGGCTCAGTGGGTCAACGGGGCTAAAATATCAAACAGATGCCTCGATCATTTTAGTGCAACTTTCAAAAATTTCTATCGCTTTGATGGAAAAACATGGAAAGTTCTAGAAGATATAACATGGTTGAGATTCCCTCAAGAAAAAGATAAATAAGAGATGATTTAAAATGGCTCAGAGTACTCAAATGTATGGAAATATAATGTTGGACACCACATATGATCATGAGTGCAAATAAGTGTCTCAAAAATATACAAGTTTTTGAAAAACATTTTCGAAGCATGAAATAATATCAGAAATCATATAAGTCATGAGATAAAGGATCAAAGAATTCCAAACAAGAATTAGGTGCTCAAACTACCTAGGGACACAAGTGGTATGTTCCCGACTGTGTTGCGACAAAAAATACAGCATCTTTTATGTGGGTTCATTAATAAAAATAATGTTAGTTTTTTTTCATTTTTCTTGTTGTTTTTTTAGTTTACATGGTGTTGTTGGAAGCATAAAATATGACAAAAATAAAACACTTCCCTGTGTAAGTGCAGATAGACACGAAGGGTTGTTTGTATCCGATGATGCTTCAGAAATGGTATACCTGTAAAACCTACACATTGTCAACACATACTTGCATCATATCAGAGAAGTCACACCATAATCAATATAATGTGGATGATAAAAATATTTATGATGAATTGAAATCCACTACTGTGCTGCGAGAAAACATATTGTGGTAAATGCATGCCATTTTATTTAATTTTATTTTAAAAAAAACTAAATGAAATGAAATTAAATGCAGTGAAAATAAAACAAACAAATGATGGGTTGACTCCAATTGAGCACTAAGTTTACTTCGTCTTCAGCCAGACGTTGTTTAAACTCCACCAGGATCGAACAGAAATGTAAACCATGCATCTTCTTCTTTTTCAGTAGAAGTGTGGAATCCATTTGTTGAAGATGAATTTATCTTGTAAGCTGTAAAAAATCTCAACGGAATCTTGTTAGAAGAATGGATGTGTGGAATGAAATGAAAATAAGCCAAATAAAAATGGAATGAATATACCTTGCCTGTAGAAAGACTCATCGAATAATTGAATTTTGGGAAAAGGCCGTCAATGGAAGGATCAAGAGGATTACCTGTTTGAATGTGCATAGGTGAAAAAATGCCTTTAGAAGACTCCTTCAGAGGTCGGCTTATATCCATCACATCATTGAATACGGTTTCTGGGTTGATGATATATCCCAATTCATTTTCACACCTAACCACTAGCACAGGAAAATCCACTAGTTTCCAACTCAATTCATGCTTGATGGTTTCTTTGATTGTGCCAAGGTCAAAAATATTTTTAGCATATATGGGTATTTCAAGTGAAGTGTTTTTAAACTCGACGCATGGAGCAAGTGGAACAAGATAAATTGGAACAGATGACTCCATTGTGTCAATAATGACAACTTTTTCAAAATTTTCTTCTATACCACCCTCATCGTATTTCTCTGTTGGTACATGTTTCACCACAAACTCAGGATCCTCCAAGCAATCCCATTCTTCCATTGTTTCTATAAAATTATGAGTGTTCTCTACCACCATTTCTGATTGATTCTCCGACTCCAAAAAAGTTTCAAATGCCTCCATTTTAGAAAAAGTTTCGGACTCACAAAGATTTTCAGAAAGAGGTGATTCGATGTCATTGGAAGTGATTTCCTCTTGAGTGTGGCAATCCATTGTCTCTTGGTTCAATTCTGAATCTATCATGGTAAATAATGGTCCTAGTTCAATGTCCTCTTCATCCTCAAAAGGTGCAATTTGATAGACATTTAATGTGTCATGTTTCACTTTGGGATGGTTGGGTTGTGAACTCATAGAAGAAGGACATGAAATCACATTTTTTGAGGGAACAGTATGTTCAAAAGGGCGGAAGACCAAACTCTCATATTCTTCAAATGTGATTAGACTGGAAGAATTATATTGTGATGGATATGAGTCATCACTTGGATGAAAATAAGGCAGTTTAATCTCATTATCAGACTCGGGACATAGATATTGTTCAAATGGAACCTCTATTGCACTCTCCTCAAAATAATTGTTTTGAATTAGATCATCAAGGGGTAATGAAGTAGTTAGTTTATAAATATGATTCATTTGATTTAATAAATTATTTAATTGATTTTCTAGATCTTTTGTTGAGTAAAGAAACTTTGCATTGCGTTCATCTTGAAGTTCAAACCTCCGATTTGTCTCAGTGATAGCACAATGCAACATGTGCTCAATTATTGAATCATTTGTTTGACATGAATTATCAAGTTCTAAATTTTCAGGAATGCATTGACTTTGAAAATGATCAACAGATGTATAAGGACTTGTTTCATAGCATGGAGAAATATTCTCATATGGATCATAGCATGGACTTGAATAAAGATCATTGAAATAAACGGGATTACCTGGATATCTCATGTGCGATGAATCATTATACATCATACCTTGAGTTGGGGATGCGTAGGGCAGGTATTGGTTGTAATTGTGTGGTGCGGCCCACGTTATTTTGAATTTCTGGGTGTCTTGAAAATTCCTACAATGAAAAATTCCCAGAGTAGTAAACTGTTTTTTTTTTTGTTTGTTTTTTTTAACCTAAATCACTCTTTTAAAGGAACTCCTAATGCTGCTATTCTCCCCGGCAACGGCGCCAGAAATTTGGCATGCACGTCGCAATGCATTCAAATTTGCAATATTTAATTACCTACTAACTACTGTAGAAGTGGAGAGCAGGGTCGAACCACAGAGAGAATGTGAGTAGACACTAGGAAATGTCCTCTTGGAGGAATGTTTAGGTAGATGGGCTTTAATTGTGTGATTAACAACTAAGTTCTAAAAACTAAATGACTATTTTAAAAATGACTATTTAAATTGACTAAACTATCTAAATGAATTAAGCTATGAAGGAAACTGGCGGAGATGGAAGTGTCAGAGTTGTGACGTTCGTTCAAGTGCATGCAATGTCAATTATTTAATTCCCACATTTGAATATTTATTTATTCAATTATCACCGATTCCAAATTTAATCAAAATACTATTTGGTCTCCTTCTCTGATGTTAGACAGTATTTTAATGTTTACACAAATTATCCGTCATTTCGTTCTCTGTCCTGACGAATAATTTGCACGTCATTATAGCACTGAATCACTTGGTGAAATACGACGACCCGTTTCTCACAAAGTCGAAGTATCTACCTGCGTTGGGTTCACTCACATGAGATTACTTATTAGGTATCACTCATGCAAGTTTGAAGGAGAGCGCACACAAAATATTAATTTTTCAATTAATATATTTATTTATTCAAAATTCGATCACGCGCTTGATCGAATTCCGAATAAATAAATTCTTTAATGAACTCTCGTTCGTGATTACTTATTAGGTATCACAAGAACGGGCACCAAAGAACGTGTGTAGAGCCCAAATGATAATTAATCTCAACTAAGATATAATTAATTAAATAAACATCCAATTAAAATTAATTTAAAATGAAATCAAACATGAGGATAAATTAAAGACATGCAATTACCATCACTTTCGTCACAACTCCGATACAAAAAGAATTATCCTGCCATCATGACGACACGGCACATAAAATAATAAATAAAAGATATCATTGTGCTCGTGTCGTCGTTGTGGTCACTGCGAGACGCCGTAAATGATCGCAAAATAATAACCATCGCTCTTCTCCATGCAGTCACTGACACCGCACCCGAATCAAACCACCACCTATGAAAATATGATAGGATCTACGCTTGATCTCATCGTGCGACGTCAATCTCCGGAAACCAAATAGAACCTCTATGTACGTTGATGACGCACCCGAACCTCCCCTGCGCTCCTAATGATGGTTTGTCGCTGGTGATGGTGCCCTGTTTCGCACCTGCGTAGTGGGGGACGGAAGGTGAGGCAGCCGGTCTTGAAGAGGGAGAGGTATAGTGGGGCGGCAGGGGTCCAGCGGGTTGAGAGGATATGTGGAGAAAAGGAGAAAAAATGGATGAGTGTCGGTGGATATATGAGAGGGCCGTCTAGGTTAGACAGGGAGAGGAGCCGGGTGTGTGGCGCTGAGAATGGAAAGAAGATGGGGGCGCTGACTAGTGGGGTGTGAATAGGTGAGGAGGGATCTAGAAATCCGGGGGAATGGAAGTGAGTCTCCAAGGGAAGAGGTGGGATTAGGCGGGTGATAGGGGAGACAGGTAAGAGGTAGGGAGGATGGGGGCGGCTGGAATTGGGTAGCGGGTAAGGAGAGCGGCTGAATAATTGGGAGAGGATGGGGATGAAAAATCGATTTGAGAGAGGTAGAGGGTGGCGTGGAGGAATAAGGGTGATTGGAGAGAGGGAGGTGGTGGAATAGGTCAAAGGGGGCGTGGGAATAGAGAGGGGGAGGTGGCGAGGGAATAGGGGAAAGGGATTGGAGAGAGGAAGTGCGGGTAGTTAGGGGGGAATAAAAATAAAATAAAAAATGTTAATTTCAGAATAAAAATAAAGTAATTATCTAATTAAGTTAAAAAATGATATTAATAAATAATAATATATTAACGCACATGTAATTAAAAATAATATTACTATTAAATATAATAATAAACTAATAACAAATATTATTTTATTAATGCAACAAAATAATGAAATAAAATAAAATACAAATTAAAATATACATACTAATAAAAATTAATAAAATAAACTAAACTAAAATTAGAGAAACTAATAATAATAATATAGTGTTAAATATAATATATAAAATTAATATAACTAATAGAAAAACTAAATTACTAATATAAGTATATAAGTTAACTAAAAATTATCAAAATGTCTAAATTACTAAAAAACTACAAAAATAAACTAAAAATATAAAAATTGGTTAAACTAATTAATTAAAATTAAGTTAGAAAATTATAAAAATACATGTAAAAACCATGTACATCACACATGATATGGTCAGTATGACCCAAAGTATGTGTTTTCAATATAAGTGTCATTTTAGTTTAAAATGTGTATCACATAACTAATGGTTCTGAGCATAGTGGAAGGATAAAATAGTGGGTGATATATTTAAAATTTGTTTTAAATAAAAATTCCCAGAACCCCAATAGAGTATCTTTCATGTTGAATTCATAATTAATTTATTCAAATCTAAAAGAAATGATATACCTAGGCTTAGGATCTTTCTTTATTGATGATGTTGATCTTTCAAAAACCCTTTTAGATTACCTTCATTGCGCTATAATGATTAAAGTGTAGAATCCCTCTAGCGGTGATCCACACATGTTCCTTTGATCTCTGAGAAATTCAAATTGATTTCTAGGTGCTAACATGATGAATCAATTATCTTACATTGTTTGTCTTGATTGCTCTAAGATCCTTCAGGATTGAAGGTGTTCTTTTCATTCTTGAGAGGAAGATAAGAGGAAAATTCAAGAGGGAGAAGTCTGTTGGGAGAAAAAAAATTTCAATTCTAAATTTTCATTTTTTTATTTTTTACCCTACACAATAGACACAACCATCTATTTATAGAGCTACGGTTTAGATTAAAATATTATTTAATTTCATACCAACCCTTAAATAATATAATAATTTTTAATAAGTCCCTTTCCATATAATAATATTTTTTTTATGGCATGTGCTTACTTTTGCAATGATAAATATATTTTTACCATCTAGGAAATTAATATTTATCAATTGGTGCAGTCTTAGTCTGCTCATCCTCCTCAGTATTTATTAAATACCTAAATAAAAAATTTATTTATAAATAAAATTTTCAATCCAAAAAATAAAAAATAAATATTAATTAAATATTCAATAAAATAAATATATATCTTTTATTCATAATCCGATGAATAAATATTTATTTAATTTTATGAGATCAATCAAACTTGAATAAAATTATCCCTTAGTCTTGAGAATAATATTTATTCCATTAATTAAATTCAAATAGAATTTAATCAAGATCAATGGAAACACTTAATGTGTGACCCTTTAGGATTCTTTCTTGTTGTCATTGGTTGGGTATGCCTAAAGTCCAAGATTACTATCTAGAAACGAGTCAAGGCACTCAAGATAAAGAACTTAATGTCACAACATCGAAAACCACATATGAATGTTCGCTATGTGATATAATCTCTTTGTCTTAATATCTCATCAATCATGTTTCACATTTGTTTCATCAACATATATCCCCGATACGTATTTCTTTGACTATCTAAAATAAACACGTCATTACACTATAGTCATGGAATTTAATGCAATGGTTCTACTCTAGTCAAAGGGTCAAGATATCAACTCCTATAAAGATTGAAGGTAAAATCATTTCTCAACTTATCCACTAATAACATGCCACTCATGATGCACGCAATGTATCTAACTTCACCGTGAACTGTTATCATCATGGTTTACTAAATACATCTAAGTGCATGAGTCATAACATGCATTAATAATAATCTTAAAGTCTAAGGACCATTACACACATTTACAGATAGGAATATCTAATGACACCAAAACATGTAGAATTCCTACAAGAGGGTCTATTAATATAATCTCCCATCTTGGAGAAGAATAAATATATGATAACATCAATGTTATGTAGAAGAACAATCAATATGTGATAAGATATTTATATTAATATTCAGTTATTTTAATATACATGTAATCCAAAGTACAAAGTAGTTAGTTCTAGGGAACCAACTACAAAAAAATCCCATTTAAAATAGATCCAACTGCTAACAACCAGTTAGTTCTCACATGTAAAAACATGCTTCCACTGAGTACATCTACAATTTCTAAACCTACCACATTT
Source organism: Viscum album (assembly GCA_963277665.1). Lineage (NCBI taxonomy): Eukaryota > Viridiplantae > Streptophyta > Magnoliopsida > Santalales > Viscaceae > Viscum > Viscum album. The sequence continues at coordinate 798,233,377 of OY728136.1, read as the reverse complement.
CCATTGATAGGGTTGGAAAATCCACATGTATTTGTAGTGAATCTTCTTACTGTAACATTAATATCTTGTAAAAATACCTCAAGTAGTGATATAACCTAGTATCCACCTCTTGTTCCCATGTAAGAATAATAACATCCTAACTAAATTCATAGTCAAATCTTATCATAAAATGATAAATCACTTTCTTTTGGTATAACCCAAAATTGGAATAGGATATTTCTAAACTGCTTCTTAAGCTACATCAAAAGCCACAACATACTCAAATATTGGAGATATGGAAACCATTGGTTGTAATAAGTTTTTATTGAATATTACCTTAAAATATTATCTGATACTAAACCAAATTGAACTAGATGAGGACAAGTTTTCAATTCACTTGATCACTAGTATTCCCACTTCTCCAGACACTAAGAACTCATCTAGTTCTACTTTGTAAGGTACCGTCAAATAGTTCTCACTTAAATTTGATGTAGTTTTGTTGGATATTTTTTATATTCACATTATATTCATCATGAATTATTAGTATAAAACATTAGTACATATCATGGAACATGAGATAAATTCCTATCACTTAATCTTGTGAAATTATATTAATCTCAATAATCTCTTCCTATGCATATGCATATTCTATTGGAAGGATTATATGCCGATAAAAATTTGGTCTTGAATTGTTACAATTTGTATTTTTCAATACTTATTTAATATATATACTATAACTAAATTGAGAAAACCCATGGATTTTTCTTATAGATCTTGTTCCTTAGAACATGATTGTTGTTTTAAGTCATTTTTAGAGAAATTTCATTCCTTAGTCTTAACAAACTGGTAAGATGCAACATTTCCTTCCATATGTTATCAAAATATCTATCTTAAAAACTTATACTACTCTTGACAAAGTAGAATTCAATAAGGATTTTATTCATGATGATTGGTGCATAGGTTTTTTCATAGAATATGAATTTCAAAAATTGATTATTATTTATTGTTACTATACTGTACCATCCATATCTAGTTTATCTTGAATACTAACTAGTAGTATCAAATCTTAGAAACATTCAAAATACAGAGTCCCCAAATCTTAATTCATGGAGTTCATTTCTTGATTATATACATACTTGTCAACCTTATCATGTTACCATTTACTGTTGTATTGTGGGAATATTTATTCTAAAAGAATAATAAATTTATCACCCACTTTGGTGAACATAAACCACATCTTTGGTTATAAATTCCTATACAGTATGTGTATCTAGAACTACTCCTCCCACTAAGCTCAATGAAGTCTAGTATTCCTATACCAACCCTTGTGCATCCCAAACTTTAAATAATATAAGTTAATATTTATCCCATTGAATTTAAAGATATAGGATTATATTATAGAAATATAGTCAGCCTTTACTATATGTTAATATCCTTAGTGACTATAGGATTATTAACCCAGATACACCTTAGTGTTTTGATTTCTGTTTGTAGCTAAGGCCAACTTTTAATAAATGGTTTTTAACAAACACTTATAGTAGTATCCTAATATATTCTTATCATATCACAATTGATATGATATCCATTAGACTATATAGTTTTCATATGGTTAGTTTTTTCACTTCTATTTGAAAAATATGTCTTGGATGAAATAATGGAATATTTGAAATATATATAAGGCTAATCATCAAACTTCCTTTTATGACTATCATGACATTAATGCATATAAGTAAATGTGATTTATGGGATTAAATTTACTCCACATATATGATCAATGAATATGTTGATAATATGTTCTTCAACAAGATATCTCATAGGTTACTTAATCTTTACCAAGTTCACTCATTTACTTCACTGATCATTTCTAAAATTTCTTAAAGGAAACTCATAAAGTTACCTTTAACTTTATAATAGTTCCTGTAGACATGTTGAAATATATTCAAAAGAATTGTGACATATATTAATTTATAAAGGTTTATTTATCTAAAATAGGATAAGTAGTTTATTTTTATATCCAGTATCTTAGCTCAATTGAGACTAAAACACTTTTATGGGTATAAATAGGAAAACAAGTTTCAGTTTTATTTGAAAATAAATTATTTTTCCACGATTAGGTAAGAGTCTTATGTTTTATATTTATCATTAATTGCTATATATATGTGTGTGATTCAAGAGTTACTGAACCATTAGTTTAGTATCTAAGTACCATAACAACATTTATTCTAAAAATTAAATAATGTATTTTTGTGTCAAGTCAGACACTGAGATAAATGTTTTTTTACACACTTATTACAAACTTGAATCAATCCATTCTGTAAATAAGAAATATTGATCTCCCATTATCTGATATAGAAATCACCCTTTCTCATCTCCTTTTGAGTTCACTTTATGACCTTTATATTCTTGATCATTTTTTATATTTAAATACATGTATGTTGTAAGAATATTGTATTTTTAATACACAAGAGGTGAATAGAAACTTGATCAATATATACCTAAAGTGGATGCAACTACATTCCCCTTAAATTCATTACAATTTCTTTTCTAGTTTACATTATTTACACATGAGAGGAAAATAGTCTTTAGTTCATTCTTATACCTAATAACTTTTGTCTCTTTAAAGGAAACTATAAAGGATCTTTTGGATTTATATTATCCATGGGATATTCATCCTTATCTTTAAAAAATTTCACTATAAGGGGTGGAGAAACAGGTTTCATCCAATCCTTATATACTTGGTGAAGTGTGAACAAAATTTTTCTGAGTGATTTATCCATTTTTTTATCTAGGTTTGCACAAATAAGGATAACCTTGATGGTAAGTATAATAAGATAATATTAATGGATAATTTATTATCTAAGTGAAAGCCTAATTTCTCTAACTGATCGATATACCCTAGCATTTTGAAAGCATGATGAGTAGCTATATTGTATTCTTCTAGTTTACACTGATATAGTGTATTGACACTCTTATTTATTTCAAGACTTTCCTTATCTTTTACAAGATAACGTGGATGATATATTATGGTGTAAGAATCAATGTATTTATGTTTTATAATCAACTCTCCAAACATATTTGATAATATAATAAAACGGACATAAGAAGCATCATCAACATATCTTCAATAGGCATCCGTTTCACCATCTCTCGCCTGTTGGGGTGTCGAAATAGGAATGGGGGATTCCAACACATAATAAAAATTTTCAAATAATATTTTATTATATAAATGATTATACCATATCCAGATATTTGTATTTGTAAGGACATACCCTGAGTTAAGGAATTATCACACTATTTTTGTGCTTTTTCTTTCCATTTTCTAAAATAATTAAAATATATAATTATTACATTATTTGATTACAAATTATGTGATAAATATTAATAAATAATTTTAATAATTCTACCACTATTTTATCAATTTCCAATATCCCCCACCATTGAACTCAAAATATCTAGTTTCTAGGACATTATAGTGGAAAGGATCCATATTACCTTTCTTAATGATCTATACTTTATCCATGAAAAAAATAAGAAGGTATTTAGGTTTGAGGTCATTCCAACTATGGGCTTACAGATCCTTAATACTTTGAGTGTATTCCCCAATCCTAAAATACTGACTTTGATTTCCTCAACACTTACCTCCAAATTTGTATTGAAAAGTCTTTGACCATTAAATTCAATACAAGTTTAGTTAAGTCAACCCAAAACCCTCGTGATAACTCCTTGATAAAAGTAAGTTTCTAGGATTTGGACATGTAAACACTTATTTATATGGTTACCTTCCCAATGACATAATGTAAGGCTTAGTTTGACTTAATATTTTTTTCCGGGATTTTAATTTATTATGCATAAATTTTATCTTGTTTTATACTTTACATGAATTTTTAATATTAAGTGTATTTTACTTATTTAATTAACCATATTGAATAAAAAATTTATACATAATCCATTTATTTAAATTCCATATTTTCACATTAATTCATATATTTATGTGGTAGCAATCTTACATCCATAAAATAAATAATGCATAAGAAAGAAATAAATAAATAATAAATGACCCAATCATGATCTTATTTAAATGGTTGATTTATTGAGTGGAAAATAAATCAATATAAGACCTAAGGTAAAAACTCCTTTTTCTATTCTTGGTATGATTTGTAACATTCCACCTATCCACCTATGTATCACCTGAGTTGGTATTATTATAGTTCCATCTTGAACAGCATGCACACGCCTTGAGAAAATCTACTAATTACAAGTATTTATAATTATAGCTCACACATAAGTGAGTGGGACCAAATTATTAGTTAAAGGGGATTACATAAATAATAATAATATGGTTTTCATATTATTTCACACCATTATGATGTCATTTTATTTGGTTTTTACCGTTAAACGTGTGTTTTTTTGTTTTAAAACAATAAAAATGTATTTTTGATCATCCTGAAAAAACAACATCTAAGATTTAAATTTTTATGCTTGAACATTTAAAAAATAATTGTATGGATGTTTCCTTCTTATTTCATGACATTTGGATCTCATTTTATTGGTTTTGACCCCATGACACATGTTTTTAAAGGGCGTCAAACCTTTAAAAACTATGCATTCTGTCATTTTGGAAAGACCGCACATCTGATTGATGTGTAATCTACTCATAAACATAAAAAATAATTCTAATATGGTTTACCTGTGATTTCATGTTATCCTTAGGTTTTTTACTATGTATCTTACCATTAAATGCGCGTTTTAGTGTTTTAAAACAATTAATTTATGTTTTTGGTCATCCAAGAAAAACGACACCTCAGATTAATGTTTTTATACTCAACCATTTCATAAATCATTTTAAAATTGTTTTAATTTTATTTCATGGCATTAAGATGTTGTTCGATTAGTTTTGACCCCCCGACGCACGTTAATAAAGGGAGTCAAACAATTAAAAACTACTTATTTGGTCATTCCAGATAGACTGCACATCCAATTGATGTGTTGTATGCTCATACACATCACAAATAATACTAATATAGTTTTCCTATGATTTAAATTCATTATTAGGTTTTTCTCTATGGTTCTGACCATTAAACACATGTTTTGGTGTTTTAAAACAAAAAAGTTTGTTTCAAGAAATCTTGGGAAAATGGAACCTCAGATTGATGTTCCATATACTTGAACATTTCACATTTCATTATATGGTTGTTTTCATCTGATTTCACAACATTATGAGTTCATTCGGTTGGTTTTGACCCCCTGATGCACGTTTTTAAAGGGCATTAAACCTTTCAAAACTACTTATTCAGCCGTTATGGGCATACCGCACATTCGATTGATGTGTTATCTACTCATACACATCACAAATAATACTAATAAAATTTTTCTATGATTTCACATCATTATGAGGTTTTTTCTATGCATATTACCATTAAACATGAGTTTTTTTGTTTTAAAATAATAAAAGTGAATTTTCGGTCATCCTAGGAAAATGACACCTTAGATTGACGTTCCATCTACTCAACCATTTCACAAACCATTGTATGGTCATTTTTATCTGATTTCACAACATTTAAAGGTTGTTTTTTTGGTTTTAACCCCTTGAAACATGTTATGACCTAGAATTGGTTCACTCAAAAGTAACAGAGCCTAGTTGTTCACATGACCTTAATCACACCTCCCTGTATACTAGAGGTTGTCGACTAGTAGAGAGGATCTATGGTGGAATAGTGGGGAGACTATGGCCTCATGATTAGAGTGTGGAATATTAGTATAATCATATCAATCAATATTGGAAGCATAAAATATAACTAAATAATGGAATAGTAATCATCCATCATATAAATAACCAAGTAATCACATCCATTAATGTCGTATAAAAAAATTATGAACATGGCATGCTATAAAAAATGAAATATAGGGGGATTAGGGGAACATATGTATAAAACATGCTATAAAAATTTAACAAAATATTAAAGGCTATCTCTAGTGGTATATTGAGCATAGGCTCAGTCCTCTACCCCCATAAACCATCCTAGCAAGGTAATCAAGCATATGTGGTAGGTCACTTTCATTTTTCCCTATCTGCATCCATGAATTCTATCTGAGTACCCAATGAAAGCCCACACAGGGTGTGATATATACTCTATAGGCCACCACCAATGGTTTCTAATGTCATCCAGTCTATAAATATATAATAAAAAGTGTCCAGGTAATAATTAAAGGTGTAAAATAAATGTGGCATATAAATAATTCACATAGGTCTAGGTTCCCATGGAACACTTTTCCTCTTCTACCTACTTTGGAATAAGCCAGAATATCTCTAAGTAATTATTCAGTAATGGTTTAATTTATAATAAAAGTATTGGGACCTAGTTCATAGACAAAGCGTCCCCCATGAATCATATATGAGAAATATTTGTATAATAAGGCCATCATAACAATGTAAGGCTCTGACCGAATCCAATACTATTCTTTGGCTTGGTAGTCACATCATATAATTAATTCATTATGATTGATAAAAAACCTGAGGCTATCCTTGGTGTTTTAAATTTGGAACCCGGGTATCACTCCAAGAATAACATGAAACCATAAACTTACAAGACCATCCTATTCATTCCTTATAGGAACCCCTGTATCTCTCTAGGTGTGGTATAAATTCAACACCATATGAGTCCATCCTTGGTAGTCCATAAACAGATCCCAAGTTTCACTTGTGGCATCTATAATGACAGGCCCTCTAAGTCCATCCTTGGTAGTTTACATAGTGATTCCAAGTATCACTCAATTTTATATAATGATTTTCCCTCTGAGTCCATCCTTGGAAGTCCGCATAGGGAGTCTAAGTATCACTCAGACATATATAATGATTATCCCTTTGAGTTTGTCCTTGGCAGACCACATAGGGAGTCCAAGTATCACTCAGGCATATATAATCTAGAATCCAAGTGATTCCATCCATAGTTTTCCTATGAGAAGCCATATGTCAACCAAGGCACATAATAAACTCATTTATAATTAATTTAATCAAGTAATCTCAATGAGTTCATTAATGGAATTTTGATTCGGAACCCATGTCTCACTCTCAGTATAGAAATATGAATGGTCATGGGACCAAAGACTAACCATACCATTTAAGTTCAAATTTAATCAAATTGTCCATCACATTTATATAAGCAATTTACTCACCTCAAAAGGTGGCTCAAATCATATCCTAGGATTATAAGTTCTATCATCCCATGAATTCAATCATTCATCTTAATTAGGAATTTTTATTATAAATAATATCTCAAGACTAAGCGAGAAGGGACAACAGAAAAAGGCATAGGGACATTTTATTCAATTACCTCTTTCATTAAATTCAATTTACATTTCAATCAATTCATTTAACATCCCAAAGTAAGTGGTAAAAGAACACACCTTAAAAGGTGAATCAATTCATAGGCCACCCATGGTGCTTTTATCCAAATTAACAGTGCACCCAAGGGGTGTTTCAATTCAAGGTCCCTGGCCTCTAATGATATATAAATGGGTCTCGTGATTCATATGGGCCAATATTGTCCATTTAATTCAAGAATAATTCCATTTAATAAGTGTATCTTGGAAGAATCGACACACGGCATAATGGTGTAATACATAAACACTAAGAAATTAATGGAAAAGCACAAGACCACCTACCTATGCTTAGTAGTTGACTCCTTATTTGTTTTTGTACTTTAATCTGGGCTAGAATGGAATAAATTGAGCATATATACAAATGACTAGTACGTATCCAAAGATACTGACGGTGGCTCGATCGGAGTCCAGATAGAGAAGATATCACAAATCCTAGTTGAGTTGGGAGTAGATCTCTCCATGATTAAGAGGGTGTTGTGCTTGGGAGAGAAAATAAAATGGAAAGAGGGGTTAAAAATAAAGGAGAGTCAATATCTTCATTTTACCCTTTTTAAAGGGTTGCACGGTTTAGCCACATGATTGGCCAAACTGTGCACCTAGCATTATCCCAAGACACCCCTCACACGGTTTATAGTGCATGGTTAGACAAACTATGTGCATCCTGTGCACACCCACTATCTCATACCCATATGGTTTGTTATAACTATGTGGATTGGTCCACATAGTTTATACTAACCATGCGGACCACTTGTTTCTCCCAAAGTCTGGGGCTCCGAGCTCCGTACATTCCTAGAACACCCCTAAAACTTATGTGACCTAATTAGGCACTTCCATTGAGATAAAACTAAGGAATTTAAACTAAAATTAAAAGGTACCTACCATAAAGAAAAACCAATTTCTTATAATCTTCCACCATTAAATAAAATCATCCCCGATTTGTCCTTCTAAGGTTGGTAAAGCATCATCTGATAATAAATCTGGCCACTGGGCACGTACGTTGGTCTCTTTCTCCCAAGTCTTGTCCTATACATGTAAATGTTGTCATGACACCCATACTAGAGAAACTGATCGGTCACAGAGAACTTTGTGCCTCGATCAACAATACAAATAGGATGATCCTCAAAGGATGCATCAACCTTCAATCTAACCTCCTCGAGATGAAGAATATGAGATGGATCAGAATGATATCGGTGAAGATGAGATACATAGAAGATGTCATGCATAGCCTGGTACCTCTGAGGTAATTACAACTGATAGGCTACCATCATGACTCTCTCTAGAATATCAAACGATCCAATGTAATTATGTGATAGATTCCCTTGTTTCTAAATCTGTTTAGGACCTAGTTTAGGTGAAATGCGTAAGAAAACCCAACCCCCCACCTTGAAACCTAGTGGTCGACTATGATGATCAGTGTATGACTTCTACCTAATATGATTTGTAGACATATGTTTCCTAATAAGATAAACTTTTCCTAAAATCTCTTGAATGATACAATGACCCAGTAGCACTACCTCACTAGCCTCTAACCGTCATAGGGGTGAATAACATGGCCTACCATATAGGGCCTCATATGGTGTCATCTATATAGTAACCTAGAATCTTTTATTATAATAAAAATTGAAGATATATAGGTGTTTATACCAAGAACCTCCAAAATCAATGATGCATGCTTGGAGAATGATCTCCAAAACTTGTATCATATACTCAGACTGACCATCAGTCTGTGGGTGATAGACTGTACTTAGTAGTACCTATGAAACCAATTCTCTCTACAACCCCATCCAGAACTACGATGTGAAGCACATGTCTCTGTCTAATATGATAGAATTTGGAACTATATGGAGGCATATAATCTCATGAATATATATCCTCCTAAGATTATCCACTGAAAAGGCCTCATGAATAGTCAAGAAATGGGAGGCCTTCATCAACTTTTTTGTAACCACCCATACGGTGTCACTACCTTGAGGTGATCTAGACAATCTAATCACAAAATCCATGGTGAAATTATCCCACTTCCAATTATAAATATATAATGGATCTAAAATCCCCACTGGTTACTGGTATTCTACCTTTACCTACTAATAGGTGTAACACTGAGTAACAAACCCAGCTATCTCCTTTTTCATCCCCAGCCACCAGTATTGACGATGTAAGTCATGATACATCTTGGAAAGGATGGGATGTATTGCCCATATAGAGGCACAAGAATCTTGCATCAACTACTTTTGGATATCTATAGGAACCCATATGCATCCATGAATGTGAAAGATCTCATTCTCATCAATGACCCAACTAGGTGATGGGTCATCACCTGTAATTTTCTCCCAAAGTACCAAGCCCTCATAATCTGATATCTATCTTATCTTCACTCTATATAAAAGTGAATAGGTCACTGATAATGATAAAATAAAAAACTATCCATGAAGGTCCTAAACCTCTGTATGTATCTCATAAAATATAGCCATAAGCTGGCACTTGGTACTGGCCTTCGGAACTTCCTGTGACTGAGTCTTCTTACTTAGAGCATCAGCAACTAAATTACACATTCTAGTCATATAAGTAATATAAAAGTTGAAGGACTATAGGTATTCAACCCACATTCATTTCCTGATATTTAAATCATGCTAAGAAAATATATACTTAAGGATTCTATGTTTTTTATACACCACAAAATGTTCTCCCAATAATTAATTCCTCTAACCGTGCAAAGTGTGAACAAAAGTGGCTAAATCAAGATCATGTGTTAGGTAGTTCCTCTCATGTGGCCTCAACTAATAAGACCCATGTGCCACTACTTGATCCTCTTATATCATAACTACTCCTATCCCGATTCCTAACACATCATAATAAACTGTATAGCTTCTATTGGGCTCTAGAAAAATCAGGATTTGTGTTGAAGCCGGTCTCTCTTTCAGCTTCTAAAAGGTTGTCTTGCAGGCTTCTAACCATACGAACTTCACACCCTAATTAGTAAATCACTTAAGAGGTGATTATAGGTGTGAAAAATCATGAATGTAGTGTATGTAATAACCATATAACTCCAAGAAACTTTATATCAAATAAATTCTTCATTTTCTCCTAGGAAACTATAGCTCTCAACTTTTCTGGGTCAATTGATACTCCTATCTCTGAAATAATGTGACCTAGGAAGTAAACTTTATCCATCCAAAAGTGTTACTTTGTGATCTTAGCATATAATTTATTCTCTCCCAGTGTATTCAATACGATCTCAATATTTTTGAAAATTTTCATGTCAAGTGTGAGAATATACTAATATATCATCCACAAAAACCACCACAAACAAATCCAGATACAGGTGGAAAACCCGATTAATCAAGGCCATGAAAATTGTTGGCATATTCGTAAGACTGAACAACATAACCAAATAATCATAAAATCCATATCTACTAAAAAAATTTGTACATGGTATATTTGATTGTCAAAAATTCACCTAATGATAACCTGATATCATATCAATCTTAGATAAAACCCCTACTCCTTGAAGATGGTCGAAGATATCATCTATATGAGTCAATGGATACCGGTTCTTAACTGTAGTCAAGTTTAACCGATGGTAATCCATGAAAATATTGAGGGTACCTTCTACCTTCTTGGAGAAAAGGACCAGTGAACCTCACAGTGAAGAACCATTTCATATAAAAGCCTTATATTCCAAATCCCCTAGCTTCCTCTTGAACTCTTGTAGCTATATAGTAGCCATCTTATAAGGAGGAATGGATGGTGTAGCTCCTAGAACTTTATTGATGGAAAAATATACCTCTCTCTCAATATTTAGTATTCAAAATTCATCCAGGAAAACATCCCTAAAATGATCTACCACTATAGGTAAATCCACTTGACGCATTCCCTGATCATCCTGATAAAAGCTAGCAGTATGGGCTATCATCCCACCCAATCCATGATGCTCGAGTCTGGCTCAGCTTTCCTTGACATCCCTTTCCCCTTTGTGAATACAATTTTCACCCTATGGTGATGTAAAAGTCACCATTCAATGATAGTAGTGAACATAATCATGATAAGGAACCAACCAGTTCATCCTGATAATGATGTTAAACCTTGTCATCTTAAGGACTAAGAGGTCTCAAATAAAGCGACATCCACCTATCTCGAGGGGGAGCTACCTACACTGGTTTACACTCTCCAATTGAATTCCCAATAGAGTATCCAGTGTCATCACACCATAGTAAAACTGAATATCAATCCCAAGGATCTCCACAATGGGAAAAGATGTGAAGGAATGGGAAGCACCTATATCAAAAAGAGAAAATACTAAATATAGTCTACTAGAATAATACCTCTTATCATAGAAGGTCTGGAAATATTCTCCTTGGGTATCGAATGCACTGTATGCATCTAGCATGATATATGACCCTGAGATATAGCTTGGATACCTTGAGAAAGTCTGCTCTACAGGCTTTTTAAGTCTGGTGTCTAGCTACCCCAGCCATGGCCACCACCTCAACCTGATTGGTCGGTTTCACTCCAACTCCCTACCTAATGAGAAATTGTTGACCATGATCCTAAATGTGGAGTTGTGTAGACCCTATCTCACTAGCTATTGGGGAAAATCTCTACAAAATCACTGAATATGACCCATCTTTCTGAAATATTAGCACTCGACTGGGTCCCCGGTATACTGAGGTTTTGTATGTTCTGGCCTACCACACTGATGGTACCTCACTTGGGTACCTGAGTACACACCATGGCTACTGATATCACCTCGTGGAAGCTCCAAATTATTCTTCCTATTATTGGTTGATCTAGTTCCATATCTAGATTTTTAATCACCCCGGCTCACACCCCCAGCCCCTCTTAGGTTGTGCTCCATGATAAGTACCTAATTCACTATTAAAAATATGGTAGTAAGTTTAAAAACATTCACCTATAATCAAATTTCATATTTGATAACATCTTTAGATCACCTAACTTTATATAATGTGTCACCTAACAGAATAGGTGTGAAGTGCTGGAGATTTTTGAAATGGGTAAAATAGTCCATGACTGATAAAGTGCCTTACTCTATGTACATAAACTCTATGGATCTATTGGACCTCAACGTATTAGGATAGAAATAATCATAAAAGGTTTTTTGAAAATCCCTCCAAGCCATATCCCAATAACGATCCATCTAGGTAATAACGTCCTACCATCTCTTGGAAAAATCCCTAAGCATATAAACAGTGAGCTTCACTCTCCTCTCAATAGGTGTCTCGAGATGATCGAAAATTGATAGCATGACCTCTATCCATGAATTTTTAGCCTATGGACTACCATCCCCTAAAAACGTGGGTGGATGATACTATTGAAACTCACACGTCAACTCTACCATAGTTGGGGCAGGTCATGGGGCTCCCTAAATAGTCTACATGAAGGGTGGAAAACCCTCCTAAAACTAGGCATTGGTTCCCATATCAGGTATAACTGGAAGTTCCTCAAGTGGCACTACTAAAGGTTCCACTGGTAACCCAGGGCCCACCACATCTGGAGCAAGGTTGTCGCCACCATCTTGGAATACGGATCGAGGCCATCATGGCGGCATGTCTCTATAATTCTAAACACACTCCTCGATATAAGATTTAATAATTATTATCAATGTATATATATAAAATAGGATAGGTAAAAGCCTTATTATATAATAGTCACACCCCTTTTCCTACTCCTAAAGCTAGGTCTGGGTGATGTACAGATCATAAGAAAAGTAAGAGACACTGCCTACTTCCCACTACTGAGGTCAGTTTAGGGTCAAGTTCTATCCTATAAGTCAAAGGTCCTGGTATACAGAGTGTTGGTTACAGGTTATAGAGAAAATCACCCTTTAAGTTGCAATTGGTATCCCCATTTAATGGCGACCATTTCATTTTAGAATTCAATTTCATTTAAGTTTATACTCATTATACAGTAAATCTTTTAAAATAGTTGAATTATATAGATCACCATTTCCAATTTATAAAGGCCCATACACTTTATAAATTGAAATATGGAATCCATTTAATATCAACCAATTATTTATTGAATACCTGCATGAAATGTTATCACAATTTCATGGATATAGAAATAAAGGCACCAAAACATGTTGCAAGTAATGCACATAGTAATATAAACATATCATGGCATATTCATGACATATAAATCGTAAAGTTCCTATGATGATGCATGATGAAATACTACCTTATCATATCGTCTAAGGGTGAAAATCCATAATCATAAGTAACATCAAACATCAAGTTCATCACCCAATGGTGAAATCAAGGAAACTATAAAAAGAACAATCCATAACAACATGTCCCATACTAGGTAATTTGGTTTTTCACTATATGTGGGTTAACTACTCCCAGGCACAAGATCATGACCAAATCCCATCACATACTATTTCTCCTTTCTACCATCCCAATTAGTAAGGTAATAAAAGAAAAGAAACACTTTTGATACCTCTTTGTGAACACCTGGACCCGGTTCAATCAAAACTAACCAAACCTAGTTAACCACATGACCTTAAGCGTGCCTCCCTATATTCCAGAGGCTTCCGACTAGCAGCGAGGGTCTATGGTGGGATGGTGGGGAGACTATACCCTCATGATCAGAGTATAACACGGTGGTATAATCATATAAATTAATAGAGGAAGCATAAAATATAACTAAAAAATGAAATAGTAAGCATTAATTATATAAATAACTAAGTAATCACATCCATCAATGTCATATACAAAAAATTTGTACATGGAATGCTATACAAAAAGGTAAATACAAGGGGATTAGGGGAAAAAGAATATAAAACATGATATAAAAAATGAAAAAAATACCCAAGGCTATCTCTAGTAGTGTCTCAGGCATATTCATGGTCTTATTCCCCCATACACTATCCTATCAAGGTAATAAAGCGTCCGTGGTAGGTCATTTTCTCTTGTCCCTACCTGCATCCATGAAGTCTGTCTGGGTACCCAATGATGGCCAAAACAGGGTGTGAGATATTCTCAGTAGGCCACCACCAATGGTTTTTAATGTCATATAGTCGGTGAATATATAATAAATAGTGTTTAGGTAACAATAAAATCTATAAAATAAATGTGGTATATAAATAACCCACATGGGTCCAGGTTCCCATAGAACACCCATCCTCTACTACCTTCTTTGACCTAAGATAAAATATCTCTAAGTAATCAGTCAGTCGTGATTTAATTTATAATAAAATCTTAGGACCCATATCATATCCAAATCATTCCTTATAAATCATATTTGAGAAAGATTTGTATAATAAGTCTATCATAAGAATTTAAGGCTCAGACCGAATCCAAGATTTTTCTTTGGATTAGCAATCACATCATATAATTAATTCATTATGATTGATAAAAAAACTAAGTTTGTGCTTGGAATTCCTAATTTGGAACCTATTTATTGCTCTAGGAATAACATGAACCCATCACCTTACAAGCCCATCCTAGGTATTCCTAATAGGAACCCTAGTGTCTCTTTAAGTGCGGTATAAAGTCACTGCCCTTTGAGTCCATCCTTGGACATCCATAAAGAGATCCCAAGTTTCACTCATGGAATATATAATTATTGGACCTTTGAGTCCATCCTTAGTAGTCCACATTGGGAGTCTAAGTATCACTCTAGTGTATATAATGATTGTCCCTCTGAGTTCATACTTAGTAGTCTACATAGGGAGTCCAAGTATCACTCTGGAATATATAATGATCATCCCTCTGAGTCTATCCTTTCTAGTCCACACAGGGATTCCAAGTATCACTCAAGTGCATATAATCCAAGAACCAAGTGAGTCTCTTCATGGTGTTCCTATGAGAACCCATGTTTCACCCAAGGCATATAATTAACTAATTTACAATTCATTTAATCAAGTAAGCTTGGTGAGTTTGTTAATGGAATTATAAGTCGGAACCCATGTATCACTCTCGGCATAGCAATATGAATAGTCATGGGCCTAAATATTAACCATACTATTTAAGTTCATATTTAATTTAATTGGACATCACATTTATATAAGAAAGTTACTCACCTCAAAAGGTGTCTCAAACCATAGCCTAGGCTTAGAAGGTCTAGCATCCCATTAATTCTCTCATTCATCTCAATTAGGAATTTTGATTGTAAAGAACATCTCAAGCCTAAGTGAGAAGGGAAAATATCCAAAGGCGTAGGGACATGGTATTCCATTCCCTCTTTCATTCAATTAAATTTACATTTCAATCAATTCATTTAACATCCCAAATTAAGGGATAAAGGAACACACCTTAAAAGGCGAATCAATTCATAGGCCACCCATAGTGGTTTTATCAAAATTAAAAACACACCCATGGGTGGTTTAGTTCAATTTACTTAACCTATAATGATATATAAATGTGCCTCATGAGTCACATAGGTCAAGACTAACCATTTAATTCAAGAATAATTTCATTTAATGAGCATAGCTCAAAAGAACCAGCACATGATGTAACGACTTAATACATAAACACCAAGAATTTGAGGTAAAAGAACAAGACCCCCTACCTCGGCTTGGTAGTAGACTCCTCAACCATTGTGGACCTCTAATTTAGGCTAGAACAAAAGAAATAGAGCAAATAGACAAATGTCTGGTATGCATCCAATGAGACTGATGGTGGCTTGATCAGAGTTTGCATAGAGAAGATATCACTAATCCTAGTTGAGGTGGGATGAGAGATATCCATGGTTGAAGGGGATAATTTGAATGTGAGAGAAAAGAAAAGGTAGAGAGGGGTTAAATAATAAAGGAGGGGCAATATCATTATTTTATCCTTTTTAAAGGGTCACGCGGTTTGGCCACACAATTGGCCAAACTGTGCGCCTACCATGCACCCAGCACTATCCCAAGACACCACTCACATGGATTGTAGAACATGGTTAGAAAAACCAGGCACAACCTGTGTGCACCAACTGTCTCTACCCCGTATAGTTTTTTTTAACCACATTAATAGGTCTATATAGTTTCTACTAACCGTGCAGCCCACCAGTTTCTCCCAAAGGACAGGGCTCTGAGCTCCGTTCAAGCCCTAGACACCCCCAAAACTCTTTAGAACTCATTAGTAACTTCCATTAGGATAAAAATAAGTAAATTAAACTGAAATTAAAAGGTTTAATACCTCAAAGAAAAATTGGGTTCTTGCAATGCACATTTTTAAAGGGCATCAAACCTTTAAAAACTACTAATTAAGTTTTTTCAGGCATATCACATGTCCAATTGATGTGTATTATTCTCATACACATAAAAAATAATAATAATATGGTTTTCCTATTATTTTAAATCATTTCGATGGAATATTCTATGTATATGACTATTACACACACGTTTTGGTGATTTTAAAACTCTAAAAGTGTGTTTTCGGTCATCCTGAGAAAACGAGCATCAAGGGATAAGAAGATTGATAGCCCAGATAGTAAGTATATTTCTGAAAAATCATGGAATACATATTTTGGAATTATATTATTTTGTATATCACTTTAAGTATGTATTCCTTGATGATTTATCTGGCTTACCTCCTAAGAGAAATAGAAGGATTTCACCATTGAGTTAGTGTTAGGTGTGGCACCAGTGTCCATTCCTCCTTATCGGATGGAACCTACAGAGCTCCAGAAACTCAAGAAATGGTTTTAAGATCTAGAGTCAAAGAGTTTTATACAACTCGGTACCTCTCCATGGGGTTCACATGTCCTTTTCTCAAAGAAGTTAGATGGTACCCTCAGGTTGTGCATAGATTACATACAGTTAAACCAGCTTGTGTTAGAGAATAGGTATCCACTACCACATATATATGACCTCTTTGACCAGATCTATGGAGTAACAGATTTCTTTAAGATTTATTTTAGCTCAGGTTTCCATTAGGTGTGTGTGAGACCATTGAAAATACCACATACAACATTCTGGAGCTGTTACGGCTTGTACAAGTATCTAGTCATGTCGTTTAGGCTTATGAATGCATCAGAAATCATTATGGATCTGATGAATCAGGTTTTCCACCTATATATAGATTTATTTTTGGTAGTCTTCATAGATTATATCTTAGTGTATTCTCTCACCAAACATGACCATGCCAACCATCTTGATATCGTGCTGAATACACTGATGGATCACCATCTTTATGCAAATCTCATTAAATGACTCTTTTGGATCAACAAGGTTCACTTATTGGGTCATAACATTTCTGAGGTAGGTGTATTTGTTGACCCATAGAAGGTGAACATCATGGTTTCCTGGGAGAATCCCAATAATTTATTTAATATACATAGTTTCTTGGGACTAGTTGGTTATTACAGGTGATTCATATAGGACTATTCATGCCTATAAATGCCTCTTACAAGCTTGACTAAGAAGGGTGTGAAGTTTGTCTAGTCCAAATATTATGAGATAGCCTTTCGGGAGTTGAAAGGGAGGCTGACTTCAGCATCGATCCTAATTCTTCCAAAGCTAGAAAGGAGCTATACTGTTTACTATGATGCTTCAGGTATCGATCTAGGAGTAGTTCTAATATAGGGAGATTGAGTTGTGGAGTATAGGTCCCACTAGTTGAGGTATCATGAGTAGAAATACCCTACGCATGACCTTGAGTTAGTATTTTTGGTTCATGCTCTCCACTATTAAAGGAATTATCTTTTGGGGGAGTGGTTTGTCATTTACACAGACCATAAAAGTCTCAAATACATATCCACGTAGCGAGACTTGAATATGAGGTAATAAAAGTGGGTAGAATACTTTCAGTATTTTGACTTTGAGATTTCTTATACACTTAGAAAGGGTAATGCTATAGAATATTCCTTGATCTAGAAGACTCGTACACAGGTCATCCAGGAGACCAGTAGTGAGTGGAAGTTGATGGATCTATTTTCTAAGATGCACCTGGAGGTTCAGGAATAGCATGGGTATCCTATTTTAGAAGCTCTTGTTGTGACATCCTCCCTTATGAAGTGGGTTCACATGTGATAGCTCTCATATCCCGAGGGACTTGTCCTAAGGGAGAGCATCTCAGGTGAGAACCCACCACATGGTTGGGTTATTTATGATAATGAGATACTATTATTCCATAGGCATGTATGAGTGCCTTCAGACATATGGGAAGAGATGGTGTGGGAATCTCATGCCTCTATTTAGGTAGTTCACCCTAGGGTTACCAAGATGTACAGAGATGCACACCATCAGTATTGGAGGTTGGGTATGAAGAGGTAGATAGTAGGTTTTATCACTCGGTGCTCCACCTATCAATAGGTGAAGATTGAGCACCAACAATATGCTGTAATTTTTCAGTCTCTATCCATTCCTGGGTGGAAATGGAATGGCATCACCATGTATTTCATGATAGGTTTTCTAAAATCTACTCAAGGAAATGATGCAATATGGTTGATTGTTGACAGGTTCACCAAGGTCACACACTTCTTACTGACCCAATATACCTTCTCAGTTAATGAGCTTGGGAGGATTTATATTCATGATATAGTTCACCTTCATGGTGGTCCCCATTATATTGTATCAACCCGAGATGCCTGTTTTACATCACGGTTCTGGTATGGGTTGCAGAAAACACTGGGTTCATAGATGATCTTGAATATAATTTATCACCCTCAGACCGATGAGCGATCTAGGTTCACGATAAGAGTATTAGAGGATGTTCTTCAGACATGCATCCTTGATTTCATAGGTTTATGGGAAAATCATATACCTGTTGTGGAGTTTTCTTATAATTACAGATTTCAAGCAATGATCCATATGGATATCTATGAGGCCCTTTATGGTAGGTTGTGTCATTCCCCTCTATGCTAGTTAGAGGTATGTGAGGTAGTTCCACTAGGTCCTCATCTTTTTTAGGATACTTTAGAGAAAGTTCATCTAATTCATAAGTGTATGGTTATATCTCAGTCCAGGAAAAGGACTTATACTGATCATCATCATTAACCTCTAGAGTTTGAGGTGAGACATCAATTCCTTCTATGTGTATAACCAAGATTGAGTCATAGATGAATTCATAGACAAGGAAACTTATCACTTTGATATGTCGAACCTTTTGAGATCATGGAGAGAGTTGGTCCAGTATCCTATCGGTTATAGTTACCTTATAGGTATCAGGTTATGCATGAAATATTCCATATATCCCAACTTCTCCAGTATCATGTTCACATGTCTCATTTGTTTGACCCTAAGGATGTTGAGCTAGAGGTGGATGCATCATTCGAGGAGCATCTGATATGTATCGTTGATCGGATCACGAAGGCTCTCTAAGGCAGGTATGTTCCACTGATCTGGGTGATACAGTAGCACAGACATGTATGGGATGAGACCTAGGAGTTGTAGGAGGATGTACATTCATAGTGGTAGGAAATTTTCTCATATGATGTTTTTACACCCTCAGAAGGGAAACTCGGGGACGAGTTGTCTTATGGAAGAGAGGTTGTAATGTCCTGAATTTTTGTAGTGATATGAATCCTTGTGTTATAGTTAAAAATCTATAATTTTATGTTAATTGTGTTCTCTAATAGTTAATAAATGGTTCAGGAGAGTCTATGGATTGTTCGGAGCCTGGAGTTCTGAAAAATGGGAAGGTAGACTGAGCTGCATGGTTAGCACATGGTTAGTGCTAACTATGAGACTCAACCGTGCGGGGCACCCAGTGCACAGGGGAAGCTTCACATTTTCTTTGAAACCCTACAAAGATGGTTGTGTAGGTTTTGGGAAGAGTAGAAGCGTGCGATGGGTCATACCCAACTTTTCTTTTTTTCATGATTAATGTTTAATCTGAGATTTACATAATTGTAAATTTAGTGATCTATGGAATTTAATAAAATAAAATAGATAAGGTATAGAACACTAGAACCAAAGAGTGGATTATCACATATTATTTATAATTAATTAAATTAAATAAATAATTACCTTTTTGGAATTCTTTCTTCATTGATGGATCTGACAACAGATCTACGTTGTACCATCATTGCGTTGTAGGAATCAAGAGCATATTCCCTCTAATGGTGATCCACACATGTTCCAAAAATCTCCGAACATCATCATAGGAATCTCCAAGTACTAGCATGATAGATCCTATCACTTGCATTGTCCACCTTTGATCGCCTTGATAACTTCTTTCAAAGCATTCTCCTGGATCTCTCTTAACTTGAGAGTAGGGGGGAAGATCGCTCTCCATTCTTAGGAGCGTTCTTAGAGAAGGGAGCTCTCTAGGACATAAGAGGATTCTCCAAATCCTTTGTAGACAACTAAACAAATTAAATGGATATCTAAGAAAAATAATATAATTGGGTTTATATATCGCTAGGGTTAGAAATAAATAACTGCTGTAGACGCCGGAAAAGTCCGTTGGTCCCAAACGAAGCTCCGGATGCGGAAAGTGACGTGATATTTGGAGTCGGAAGAACGTTTCGGAGGGCCCGGAGGCCTTGCGCGGAATTTCAGAGGCCCGTGCGCAAAGGGGATGTTCCGCGCGCAAACCCCCCGGGATGCGCGCAATGCGCCGGTCCGGCGCGCAATTTTGCGCGCCGCGGGTCCGCGCGACTCCCTTGCGCGCCGCGCCCGATTCCGCGCCCGCGGGGGGAATTTCGCGCTCGCATCCTGGATTCCGCGCCCGGGGTTGCCTATAAATACAAGGCGACCCCCAACGTTTCAAAGGTTGCTGGAAGTCGAAACGTCTCCCGTGCGCGCAATTCAACCCCTTCCGCGCGCAATGACGAACTTCAGGTAACCTCCTTTCTTTCGCGCAAGAAAGCCTCGGGGTCCGCCTTCGCGCGCAATCCCCGCTGGCTCCTTTCATTTGAATAAAAACTCACCCTAAGGCCTTTGCGCGCAAAAGAACCCGCTTGCGCGCAATTGCCCCCGGGGTGCGCGCAATCCGGCCCGATTGCGCGCACCCCCCCTTCTTTCAAGTGGCCATTCGTTAGAGAATGAGCCGTTGCCCCCGCGCGCTATCCGAAGCCCGGTGTGAGCAATCTCAAGCATCCGCGCGCAAGGCGCTGGCCCAATTGCGCGCCAGCCGCCCCGATTGCGCGCCGGCCCGCAGTATTGCGCGCAAAGCTTCCTTTTTGCGCGCAATCTGCCAGGGTCGTCCCCGTTGACCTCCTAAGGGTACCCGCCTGTGTGGCACCCGATGATTCTCATCCCGGGTGCCCACACCGTGCGTTGTCTTCCCGTGCGGCCCTCCAGGCTTGCGCGAAGTGACACGCACCTATGTCCAGCATGACGTTAAACTGCATACTCGTCCAGCATGACGTTAAACTGCATATACGTCCTGCACGACGTTAAACTGTACATCGTCCGCGCTGCAAGACGTTAAACTGCCAAGTGCTTCGTCCGGCAACCTATGCCCAGCATGACGTTAAACTGCACACCCGTCCAAGCTGCACGACATTAAACTGCCTAGCCCCCATCGTCCGTGCTGCAAGACGTTAAACTGCCAAGTGCCTCGTCCTCAACACATGACGTTAAACTGTACTTCGTCCGGCAAGACGTTAAACCGTCCGCTTCGTCCTCAACACATGACGTTAAACTGTACTTCGTCTGGCAAGACGCTAAACCGTCCGCAACCTGATCCCGTGCTCCGCACGCAGGGTCTCCCCCGGTTTGGACGTGGCCCCCACCCGCTCGTCTCTGCAGGGATGTCGGGATTGTCCCCCTTTTGGGACGATTTAATGGGAGTGGCTTTTCCCTACGGGGGCAGGGTATTACAAACCCCTAGTTTCTCGTGGGAGGCTGCACATGTGTATCTCCATTGCACCTCCCCACTGCCGAAGCCAGTAGAGGGTCTGACTGGGATCGAGGTGTCTTTTGCTTTCGGTCCAAGTCCCTTCCAACTGAGTTTTGCAGTATCCGGGCTACCCCAAGTGCGTAAGTCCTGACAGAATGAACTACGTGGACTTTGATCCCTGTCTTCTATACAGGGTACGTAGGAAGCCTCCCTGAGGTTCAAGCCCACCACCTGGTCGTCCCGGTCGTATTTACGTCGGTTCGTCCATCAGTGGACCCCTCCAGGGTTCACGCTTGCGTTGATTCACCTATGAATCCGCCCCTGTGGGAGACTGCCCGTGTGTATCTCCACGGTGCCTCCCCACAGCCCCCCTTTTCCATTTCCCCTTTTATCGTCCAGCATGACGTGAAACTGTGATCCACCCGGCCGTTCCATCCCCCTCCGTGCGAGGTGGTTCGGTTCAATCCTCCGCCCGGCGGCCTCGACCTCTTCGTGAGTCGGCTTGCCGACGTCCAGCATGACGTTAAACTGTATGCCCGAACTACGTTGACTTTGATCCGTGTTAACGCGCGGTACGTAGGAAGCCCCTCTGGGGTCCAAGCTCTTTACTCCATCATCCATCCTGATCCTTACCCGGGCCGCCACATCCCGGTGGGGTCATGCCACTTCACTTCACTCCACGTTACTTGGGAAGCCGCCCATGTGCTGGCCCCAGCGTCGGAGGTTCCTCGCAAGGGGTTCTGTCATCTGATCCACTTTTCGTGTTGATCGGTCCGATGCCGTCCCCGCTGGACGTTAAACTCGCGGCATACCCCGTGTTAAACACGGGAAGCTGAGGAAAACCTCAGGTGACACAGTTCCCCGCACCTAGTACGGGATGCCTCAGGCCATCGTGCCTTCGAGAAGCCCTATTAGGGACGGAAGACAGACGTGCAGAGCCGCAGTGTTACGACACGCCCCCAGCACCCAGAGCCACCCGGCCTTCTCACCGCAGGTTGCTGCCCCGCCCAGACTCCTTGGAACGTTCAGGCGGAAGCAGCGTAATTAACCGGTGTCCATGAAGATATGGCGCCGGGAACGAGATTCACGAACATTCTTAAGTCTATGAGGGAGACCCGGATTAGGCGACAAGTTCCGAGGAGACGTCCAAGGAAGGAGAAGCCGACATCCCATCATCCCGGTTTCGATCAAGGAGCAGACGCCCCTGAATAAGGGACGGATGCCGCCCGCCCTTGGAAAGCGGGACTGCGGGACCACAAGCCGCGCGCCCATCCCCTCGGGTTGACGGGTGCACGCGCGAACGCGTCCTGGCGGAACAGCGTAACCCGACGCACATCCGCACCGAAACAGAAAAATGGTGAACCCGACGTGAATCTCTTCTCCTCGATACGAAGACCGATGGCTTTCAGAGGTGTTGGAAGACCGGCGTGTTGCCCGGCCAAGCATTCAGTCTTACCCGCCAGGGGCTGGGGAAGGGACATCGGGCACTCCGTCTCGCAACGTCGAGGGCCTGGGTTCCCCCCACGGAAGGCGTCGTGGCGCTAATGGTTGGTTGTCGATTCCTTTTTCCTGTCAGTATTAATGGGTCATTCTCCCTGCTTTCAGAAATCAGGTCGCCCGATCTAGTGCCCGAACGCCACCCGCCCACTGGCGCAGGGACAGGGGAAACACCGACGCGGCTGCTCCGCGCGGTCCCGCCCGTTCCGCAGCCGTCCCAGCAGCCGCAATTGCGGGACGACCACGCCCTCTCTCCCCCTCGGAGGTCATCCAGAGAAGGGTGATCAACACCCTGGTGCGGAGATACGAGGAAGAGGGAGTCATCCCCACTAGGGACATGGCTCGCCTAGACCTTGAGGAGGCTGCGCCTCGCCACCACCGCCGCCCCCGAGGGCCGCGCAGGGAGGCACCACTGCCTACCTCAACGTCCAATCGCTTCGGGAGTTTATCCCCGGAGCGCTCTGACAGTTCCCTTCCCTATGCGGATGAAGTGGAAGATGCCCAGGATCACCCTATCCGAGGTCCGCTCCAGGGATCCACGATAAGGGCTCCCGCCAGGCCACGGCGACATCGCCGCCAGGCCCCTCAAGTCGAGGAACAGGCTCTCCACCTGCCCGCGCCGCTCATCCCGGCTCGTCTGTCTCGACGCCAACGTCGGGCACGAGCGGAAGAGGATGCCCACCTTGGGGCTCTAGCAACAGCGGCCGCATTGGCCCAAGCCACTGCTGGCTCCAGTCGCCAGGCCTCTGTGCATCCTGAGCGGGGGAACTCCTATGCCCGACCCGGATCGAGGCCCCGACCGCCCCAAAGGCAGGTTGGGTTGACTCTCCCGGTTGCTGGCACTGGCAGTAGCCACCGCGGACCACCTCGCGGCAGCGCTATTCACCGGCAGGATCTACTCTGTGTGGCCGATCCAGGAGGCGTGGGTCATCCCACCTTCCGATCCCGACCCGGAGGCCTGCCCGGAATCATCTCTCCCCGCGTCCCCTTTGATATCTGTCCCGGTGCCCCTCGCACCTTGGTTCCCAGTCCTCTCGGCCCCAGCACCAGTGCGGCCGGAGGACGCCAGGACAGAGATCAGCCCTGCCCCGAAGAACCACCCAGGGGCAGGAAGGCAAGGCGTCGACGCCGAGGGAAGAATGTTGCGGAGTTCCGGACAGAGATCCGACCGGTTTGCTTCTCTGACTCAGAGGCAGAGTACGATTCGGCGACAGAGCCCCTTCCCCAATCCCGCCAGTCAAGGGCAGGGGTAGGAATGCGGCACGTCAGCCTCGTGCTCCCCGAGAGCGAGATCGATGTGATCCCCGCGTCTCTCCGAAGGTATATCCGGAGTAACGAGGGCCTGGTAGACCCCCAAGGATCAAACTTGCGGTTGGTACCGGCCCCTCCGGAAGTGCCTTCCGTCTCGATCAGAGAAGCCGGAGACTTTTTCTGGGGACCGACGGTCGAACCACGATCTGGTGCGCCCTCGGCGAGCACCGATGCTACGGCAGGATGTTCGCTCGCCGGCCCGTCCTATCGTGATGTGGTAGCTGGGGCACCGCCACCCTCAGGGGGAGGCCCGGGATATGGAGGCCAATCGGCCTGCTCGCCGTATTCACCGCCGGCCAGCCCGTCGGCCCGACGGCCCGCCTCGGCACCACTACCAGTTCCCCGTCCGTTCCCAGCCATGGAAGAGGACCGAGGAGATCTGGGTCCCGAGTTTGAGTCGTGGAGCTTCTGGACCGTCCTTGCAGAGGGCCACTTCCCTGAGAAGTTTTGGCCAGTCGCAGGACCGGGCTTTGATGCACCCGAATCGCTCACCCCGGATGAGTTCGAGTGCTTCCGCCGAACTCTCCGGGAGACTCACTCCCGTCTTCACTGCCTACAAATGCCATACCCCGGGAGTCAACTACACCTGGAGGATATTGGTGAGCAGTGCCGTCAAATTGACCTGGCCATGCTCCCCGCGGTTCGGCACCCCGGGTCATTTGGGCACCACGAGGCCCTCCAACAACGATGCGTTGAGTGCTTTCAAGTACTCCGCAAAGTTATCGAGGAAGCCACTCCCCACGTGTATATCCGTGGATGGGGGCAGTACGCTGCCCTACGCTTCAGTGTGATTCGCCGACAGCCCGATTCGTTGGGTGGCCCTGAGGGTATATCCCCAGGGACAGGAACAGTCAATATGGCTGACCTGTCGGGAGAGGGGAACGACTTGGAACTTCTCGACGGGGGCTTCCCCCCCGAAGACAAGCCGTCGTCAGACCCATCAGTGAGAGTTACTCGTCATCAGAGGAACCTCCTGGGGCTCCCCGCACCCACTGAAGCACTGACGTTGAGCCGAAACGTCAGCAAAGGAAAAGAGCACAGCGAGGCTATAAGGCCCGCCGACCCATCTGCCTCCATGCGGAAGGCAGAGGAGGATCCCGAGAAGGCTACGCTACGTCAGCAGCTCGCCGAACAGAAGAGGCTGGTTGACCAGCTCCTCGCCGAGCGCGCTGCAGAACGGCGGCCTGACTACGGTGATCCCAGGCCAGGGCAGCAGGGACCGGAACAACCACCCCTCGATGAGACTCTCCCGGGCAACCGTGATTACGCCGTGTTCGCCGACAGGAGAGAGGCCATTGCCTACGGCAAGAGGGCGCGGTATGTTTCACCACACCCTCCCGAGCAGCGCGACTACCCGAGAGATCCCGCTCGGATTCCTCCCGCTGCCCCAAGGGCCGCTCCGCCAGCCATCCCACGAGCTGCCGAGTTCGACGATCCGGTCGACGACCCGATTGAAGGGCCATGCAATGCGCTCGTGGTTAGAGATCCTCGCCAGGACTGGAACCCATGTCCGGACGATCCGATGGCGGCACTCATTGCCCGCTTGGAAGCCTTGGAGACTCGGCAGGTGGCGATCCCACCGGACGGCAAGCCATACCCAGCATGGGTGGATGACATGCCGGCGCCTCCGGGATTCGGGAATCCCACTTTCGCCCCCTTCAACGGGACCGGAGATCCGCCACAGCATTTGGCCCATTTCAACTCGAGGTGCGGGCCTATGTTGGGGACTCCGGCGCAGCAAGAGGCCGCTAAGCTTCGCTGCTTTGTCCAGACACTGGAAGGGCCAGCATTTGTCTGGTACAGCCAGCTCCCCGTCGGGTCGGTAACCAGCTGGGAGGACCTCCGTAGACAGTTCCTCTACCAGTTCAGTTCCACGACCCGGAAGACGAGTATCGCAGACCTCTTCAAGTGCAAGCAGAGGCCTGATGAGCGAGTCGCGGACTTCGTCGCCCGATGGAAGGGTCTCACGTATTCCCTTGACATGCCATTGACTCAGGAGCAGTTGCTGACAATGTGCGTCGGGAACGTCAAGACCGAGCTGGTCCCTTCCCTGATCACTCAGAATTACCCCGGAGGGTTCAGGGACTTCTCAGACAAAGCTCAACGTCTTGAGGAAGCCCTGCAACAGGCCAGCCAGGCACACCCGCTGCCTCCTATGATTCCTGCAAGGAGAGCCAGCAGGGCTGAGCCCGCTGCTGTGGCCCAGATAGAGGCTCCCAGGCCGTTGGAGCTGCTGCCGGTGAGGCCAGCTCCGCAGCCTCACAGGAATCCGCCTCCACGGGCTCAGTTCCCGGCCCAGCAACGGCAGCCTCAGAACCGGCCGGCCCCTCCGCGTAATGTACCGCCGCAACCCAGGCGAGATAATCAGGGTCCACCTCCTCGGCAGGCCCCTCCGGCCCCTCGTCAAGACCGCGCTCCCAGGGGCCCGCGACACCTGACGTACTCATTCCATGAGGATCAGGTCCCCGGTTATTTCCGGAGCGCCCTGGAGCAGAGGATTGTGCGATTGCCTGAGTGCTGGAGGCCAGAGGAGGCACATCTCACGGATAACCCCCGCTACTGCCCCTACCATCGGGCCCTGGGGCACACCATCCAGCGGTGCTATGTGTTTAAGGACTGGCTCCAAGACCAGATTAACAACAATGTAATCAGGTTGGGCCCAGCTCCAGCACAGGTAGCGGGTGTGTTCGTGGGATCAGATGAAGATAGTGGCAACGAGGACGAATGGCAGCTGGTCTCCGACCGCGGGTCCCAGAAGTATAATAACTGGATGGCCCGCAAGACGACCATTCGCGCCCAGGGAATCATCCGTGCGCGCTTGAATCAGCCTGAGCCCCCAGAACCTGCGGGTGCTGCTTCGGCATCGTCGTCCCAGTCTGCCTCCTCCAAGAGGAGCAAACGGCGGCAGCGCAAGAAGGAAGAGCGCGCCCCGCCAGTTCCGCCACTATCCCGTACTCTCGGCGATTTCATGCCCCCGGGGATGGGGGTCCCTCCTCGGATCCGCCCGGTGATGGATGATTCGTCCGATGACGGTATTGGGTACGCTTCGGTTAACACCGTCGAGCTGGTAAATCCCTTTTCGGTTCCCGACGTTGAAGAACACCAGGTGGACCTCCCTAGCGTCCCCGGTCGTCGCCACCGTCGGAAGAACCGCAGCAGCAGGAGTCGCCGGGGCACAGCCGTCGGTACCTCCGGCCAGGCCGTGCACGCCACTGAGACTAGGCGGCAGGCTCAAGATCGAGCTCAACGTGCGCAGGCTCCCCATCCGGGGATGACGGATTCGCCTCCGCCACTGTTTGTGGTATGGGACCGGGCAGAACCGCCTCAGCCGCGTCGCGACCAGCTCCGCCCTGCCACAAGTCCATCCCGGCCTCCTGACTCCAGTACGGTGACCATTTCCCGGACTGCGACCAGTGAACAGCGAGATGCGCCAAGTACCAGTCGGCCGCCGATCCAACCGGTAAGGCCCGTCATGCCACCAACCGCAGAGCAATCTCCTGCAACCAGGAGCTCGCGCTTGGCCAAAAAGTATGATGTCCTGAAGCACTTGGCCGACATCCCAGCAAGGCTCTCCATCCTTGAGGCTCTGCGCATGTCATCTGAGATGCGCGAGGCACTCGCTGAAGCCCTGAAGAGCCCCCTCCAGTTCGAGACAGAGGTTGCGGCTGCAGAGGCCTTCCACGCCGAAACGATCGAGGACGCCGAATGTCAGGCAGTTATCTCGTTCTCTGGTAAGGATGAGGACCCTCCTATACAGGGACACATCCGTCCGCTGTATGTCACTGGCCAGTTCAATGGCCTTGAAGTCCGGCGTTGTCTTGTCGACACGGGGTCTGGGATTAATCTGATTCCAACTCGGACGCTCCGGAGATTGGGGTTGTCTGAGGATGACTTGATTCCCTCCGACCTCAGGATCCAGGGGTACGACCGCACCGAGCAAACCCCGGTCGGCAAGATACGTTTGAAGACCCAGTTCGGTGACTTGGTTGCCAACACCGAATTCATGGTAGTCTCTCAGGACACTGCGTATAACGCATTGATGGGCAGGCCATGGCTTCACCTTCATGCGGCGGTTCCCTCGTCATACCACCAATGCCTCAAATACTCCCTTAATGGTCGGGTAGGCGTGCTTCAAGGAGATGTCTCTCCTTTTGCCTCATGTGAAGCCCGCTATCTGGACGCGGACTATTACAAGAGCAAGGATAAGCAGATCCTGGCAGGTGAGGTTGAGCCTGTCGCTGTTGCAAGCGATCCCTGGGCAAGTCTGGATGACGCTTACGTCCTCCCGATTCACCGGTTGGACGTCGCCATGGTCTTGACGGTCCGCGAGTCTCCTGATGAGACGGCCGCGACCGCCCGCGCCAGCACCAGTGGCCCAGCAGGATCTGGTAGCCCCAATGCAGTTTCCAACGCAGTCTCTCCCGTGGATGATCCCTCCCCGAGTGGAGAGGGTATGGAAGACGCACCCCCAGCCTTTGAGGAGGGCGTCCCCGCCACGGTCGATGAGTTAATACAGGTGAACCTTGGAACCGAGGCCGATCCAAGACCCACGTTGGTTAGTGCCGCCATGCCCTCTGAGGAGCGGCAGCAGTACGTGGACTTTCTCAGGCAGCACCGTGATGTGTTCGCTTGGGGCTATGACGAGATGCCGGGGCTAGATCCTCAGGTAGCCGTCCACCGCCTTGGTCTCCCGGCGAACCATCGCGGGTTCAAGCAGCCTCCCAGGAAAATGCACCCATCCCATGGTGCCATGGTTGAGGCCGAAGTTGACAAGCTTATCAAAGCCAACTTCGTGAGGGAAGTTCAGTACCCCAAATGGCTGGCCAACATTGTGCCGGTCAGGAAGAAGAACGGGCAGATTAGAGTCTGCATCGACTTCCGCGATCTCAACCGCCACTGTCCGAAGGATGATTTTCCCCTTCCAGCGACAGAGCTGTTGATTGATGCCACAGCAGGGTTCCAAGCCCTCTCCTTCATGGATGGATACTCCGGATACAACCAAATTCGGATGGCCCCTGAGGATGAGGAGTTCACTGCCTTCAGGGCCCCCCAAGGTACCTTTTGCTACCGGGTCATGCCCTTCGGCCTGAAGAATGCAGGTGCCACCTACCAACGGGCGATGCACCGCATATTCAAGCCAATCCTCGGCACACTGGTGGAATGCTACGTCGACGACTTGGTTGTCAAATCGCGCCAGCGTCAGGACCATCTCAAAGATCTTGAGAAAGTGTTCAGCTTCCTCCGGTCTCGCTGCCTGAAGATGAACCCGTTGAAGTGTGCCTTTGGGGTCACCTCCGGAAAGTTCCTTGGATTTGTGGTAAGATACCGGGGTATTGAGATCGACCCAGAGAAAATCAGGGCGATTAGCCAGATGCCTCCCCCGGGTACCGTCCGGGAACTGCAAGGGTTCCAAGGCCACTTAGCCTATATACGCCGATTCATCGCGAATCTGGCCGGCAAGTGTAAGCCCTTTTCTCGGCTTATGAAGAAGGGTGCCACCTATGTATGGGATAAAGAGTGTCAGACCGCTTTCGAGGAAATCAAGCAGTACCTGCTTCAACCTCCGGTCCTGATGCCGCCCGTATCCGGAAAGCCGCTGGTCCTTTATGTGACCGCCCTGGAACGGTCCCTGGGTGCCCTTCTCGCCCAGAAGAACAACGAGGGAACAGAGAATAGCCTCTATTACCTCAGTCGCATGCTCCTCGATGCGGAGGTTAGGTATTCCCCCATCGAGAAGAGCTGCCTGGCGCTCGTATTTGCCGTACAGAAATTACGGCACTACTTGCAGCACCATGAGGTACAGTTGGTTTCTCGGGTAGACCCGTTGAAATATATCCTGAGCCGACCTATGTTGACTGGCCGTCTAGCGCGGTGGGCTGTGATTCTCCAGCAGTTCGACATCAGGTATGTGTCTCAGAAGGCCATCAAAGGGCAAGCGTTGGCAGACTTTCTGGCCGCTCACCCGACCTCCGCGGATCAGCCGCTGGATCTAGGCTTTCCTGATGAGACCATTCTCTCGGTTGATCGAGCCGATCCATGCTGGCAGATGCACTTTGACGGTGCCTCCCGGAGCCCCACCGGTAGAAGACTCGATAATCCTAAGCTCAATAGAGTGGGCTTGGGCATCGTCTTCATTACCCCGGAGCGAGCCGTGCTGCCATACTCTTTCCTGTTGTCAGAGGGCTGTACCAACAATGAGGCGGAATACCATGCCCTCATCACCGGCCTCGAGTTAGCTCTCGAGATCGACGTGCCCCGTCTGTGCGTGAAAGGGGACTCCGAGCTGGTCGTTAAGCAGATCAATGGCGACTACGTTGTCAGGAAGCCGGAACTTGTGCCATTGTTGGAGTGCACCCTCCTTCTGATGGCCCGGTTCCCTTCTCGGCCAGAAATTGTCCATATTCCCCGGTCGCAGAACGGTCGAGCAGATGCTTTGGCCAGCCTGGCTGCGTCACTTGCGGAACCTGAACAGGACAACCTGATCGTCCGCGTGACGCGCCGCAGGCTCATCGCTCCCGTTATCCCGGAAGAAGATCGCGGCCCGTTGGTAAGTAATCTCACCACGGTTGCCCCTATGCCCGGAGCCCCGAGTACCCCGGATATAGCAGTCGGATCAGCCCCTGATTGGAGGGCGCCTTTGGTTGAGTACCTCCAACATGGCATTCTTCCGTCAGATCGGGCCGAGCGCGAGCGAGTTCGACGCCGCGCATCGCAGTTCGTCCTCCAGAGCAGTCCCGGCCTGGAGCAGATCCTCTACAAACGCGGATTTGATGGTGTTCTCCTCCGTTGCCTTCAGGGAGTTGAGATCCCACGAGTCATGCAAGAGGTTCATGCTGGTTCATGCGGCGCCCACCAAACTGGGCCGAAGCTGTCCCACCAGATTCGGAGGTTGGGATACTTCTGGCCCTCTATGATCCATGACTGCATCGAGTACGCCAGAAGGTGCCATGCGTGCCAGGTTCATGCGAACTTTGTGCATCGGCCGCCGGAGCCTCTCCATACCACAAGGTATTCCTGGCCCTTTGCAGTCTGGGGACTGGACGTTGTGGGACCTTACCCGCCGGCGACAGCTCGCCAGTGCCGGTTCATTCTGACCGCCACGGACTTCTTCTCCAAATGGGCAGAAGCGATTCCGCTCAGAGAGGTCAAATCCTGTTCGATCGCTGACTTCGTGACCTCCAACATCATCTATCGATTTGGAGTGCCTCACGCTATCCTCACGGATAACGGAACCAATTTCCGAGCAGCCGAGTTGAAGAAGTTGTACGCCAAGTATAACATCCGCTCGAACCATACATCTCGCTATCATGCGCAGGCGAATGGACAGATCGAGGCGTTTAACAAAACCCTCTCTAACATTCTGCAAAAGATGGTTGGTCAGAACAAGAAGAGTTGGCCGGACAAGCTCCCCAACGCCCTCTGGGCTTATCGGACGACGACTCGCAATTCCACCCAGATGACCCCTTATTCCCTGGTGTATGGAGCTGAGGCCGTCCTGCCCATCGAGATCCAGTTACCGTCCTTGCGCACTGCGGTCTACGACCAGCAAGCGCCGGGCAGAGTTGCTGAAGCCCGTCTAGTCGAGTTGGAAGCACTGGATGAGAATAGACTTCGCGCTTTGCACAACTTGGAGAGGCATCAAAGCAGGATGGCTCGAGCTTTCAATAAGAAGGTTCGCCTCCGCTCCTTCCTGCAGGGTGATCTAGTGCTAGCCCTAAGAGCACCGATGATCCCCGGCAGGAAGCCGCCCAAGTTGGAGCCCAAGTGGGAGGGACCTTTTGTTGTCCACAAGGTCTATCCCAATGGCGCGTACTCCCTAGCGACTATGGATGGTGAGCGTGTCACTCCTCCCACCAACGCTAGGTTCCTCAAGCAATACTTTGCCTGAGTGTCACCACGTCCTGCACGACGTTAAACTGCATTCGTCCAGGCTACAAGACATTAAACTGTTCAGCATTCGTCCGCGCTGCAAGACGTTAAACTGCCAAGTGCTTCGTCCCGCATGACGCTAAACTGCACTACGTCCGAGCTACAAGACGTTAAACTGTTCAGCATTCGTCCTGCATGACGTTAAACTGCCTCTCCAGAACTACGTATGGCTTGATTCCCATCCTTATGGGATACGTAGGACCGCCTGAACCCTCGTGTTTCAGGCCCAGCCCCATCCTTCGGGAATTTCCATCCCATCTCGGGCCCTTGGCCCAGTTGCCCCGGGGTGTGCGGCGTATGGTGTGAGTGTGGGGCTATGCCCTCATTCACGTCGGTTTGCTCGTCACGCTGTACGCCCCCCTCCACGTTTGGGGATGCCTTCTGCTCCCCCCTTCTTTTTTTCCTCATCGTCCTGCATGACGTTAAACTGCACTTCAAGAACTACGTATGGCTTGATTCCCATCCTTATGGGATACGTAGGACCGCCTGGACATCATGTTTCAGGCCCAGCCCCATTTCCCGGGAATCCCTATCCCGCGTTGGGCCTCTGGCCCCAGTTCCCCTCCTTTTTGTGCGAGGCGTATCGCGTGAGCGGGGGATTATGTCCTCATTCGCGTCGGTCTACTGGCCGCGCCGTACGCCTCCCCCGTGTGTGGGACTACCTCACACCCCTCATCGTCCTGCATGACGTTAAACTGCCTTTCCAGAACTACGTATGGCTTGATTCCCATCCTTATGGGATACGTAGGACCGCCTGGACGCTTGTGTCTCAGGTCCAGCCCCGTCTCTTGGTTGATCACGGGGATCTGCCCCCTTTGGTTGCTCTCAGGGTGAGTCCTCCGACCCTTTCCGGAGATCTGTTAACATGTTTTGGGTGCTTCGGTCTATGACTCGTAGTGTCAGATTCAATCCCGACAAGTCCTGTGTTGCTTGTCAGGCCTCGCGCTTCCTCTTGTTCGAGCCTTCACTCAAAGGGATCCTCGTTAGCGGTTTGGGTACGATGCCTCAGTGCTCTCCCACCGCTCCGGGTCGATTTACCGGTGGGTCTTGGGCCGCAAATCGATATGAATCCTGCGATTGAGCGGTTGATGCTCGTTTGCTTGCCCCGTCTTAGGCTGACGCGATCGGATGTTGTGTTGCGAATGCGTCAGCAACGTCCTTGATCGCCATGTCAGCTCTCTCGGGCTCTGAACATTGGTTGCGCAGTCCTCATCACACTCCGCCTTTGTGCGTTGTAGTGGGATCTTGACACTCTCTTCATACCGACCTCCGGTACGCCTCTACACGTTAGGCAGACCAACCAGGGTAATGATGTCGTTCGAGGCTCCCATGATCTGAGCGCCAAGGATATATGCGGATGTTCTCCCCAAGGGCCATGCGTAGCTGGACCCTCGTCCCCATAAGGAGGAGGGAGTCGCCCGAACAATTGCGTTCTGGGCCCAGTATACCTGGAGGCTAGCATCTCTGCCCCTCGGGTGATGGACATACGCAGACCCCCATCCCAAGACTCTTCTCCTGGAATCGTGCGTGACCGCAGGGCTGGGTATGCTCCCACCTCCGCCGTGTCCGCCGTACCGCGGTAAGCGGATTCCTCCATGGTCCGAACCACACGACCTTAAACTGTGTTGTCTGGTCCTACCACACGACCGTAAACTGTGATCGTCTTGGCCGCCCGACGAGAAACGGCACTGCATCGTGATGTCCTCCTCAGGGGACACTCATGTTGGGCGCTGGTTAATGACCACGCCATTCATCAATGCCTTCCATGGCTTGATTATTGTGGCGACGCCAGAGATTTCTCAATCACGGGCATGTCGCCGCACAAAGAAAAACCATTCATCTTTAAGGACAAACAAGAAATATCAAATGCCGCTCCTTTTGAGTGCGAGGGTCAGACCCGCACTCTTCCCCGCGCTGGTGCCCGATTGTGTTGCACCGCGCTTCAAGAACTACGTGCGGCTTGATTCCCATCCTTATGGGATACGTAGGAACGCCCGGATGTTTGAAACTTCGGGTCCAGCCCCCCACCTCTTAGAGATTCCCCCTTCTCTGGGGAATCCGCCGCCTTCAGGTCACCCTCAAGGCGTGTTCCCCGACCCCTTGTCGTGGTCCACCGGTGTCAAGAGTACTCTGGTTTATTGCCAGGAGGGTCAGGATCCGCTTGGTCAGGTTTCCTCCACTTTTCAGGCTTCGTGCTCCCTTTCATTCGGACCCATCGTCTACGCCCTGGGTGGAGCCCCCGTGAACGGTTCGGACACAATGCCTCAGTGCTCTCCCACCGACTCGGGCCGGTACCCCCAATGGCCTCGGGCAGCAAATCGATATAAATCCTGCGATTGAGCGGTCGATGCTCGTTTGCTGCCTCATTCCACCAACGGTTGGTGCGATGTTGATGCTGCTTTTCCGCCACGGTCGGCAGTATTCTCATATCGTCACGCCGGTGCTCCCGGTCCTCGAGTGAATGGCCGCATGATTCACATTTTCCACCTCCCATTCTGACCAGGCGAAACCTCGACACTCTTGACACTATCCCTCAGTGCATCTTCGCATATCCAGGGGATATGACCACGATGTGGCGTGCTTTGAGCCCTTATGGTCCGAGCT
Source organism: Viscum album (assembly GCA_963277665.1). NCBI lineage: Eukaryota > Viridiplantae > Streptophyta > Magnoliopsida > Santalales > Viscaceae > Viscum > Viscum album. The sequence goes on along the minus strand of OY728136.1, from coordinate 798,197,945 downwards.
CTAAGACCTTAAACTAAGATCTCCCCTTATGGTCCGAGCTCTAAGACCTTAAACTAAGATCCCCCCTTTATGGTCCGAGCTCTAAGACCTTAAACTAAGATCTCCCCTTCTGGTCCGAGCTCTAAGACCTTAAACTAAGATCTAGCCCTTATGGTCCGAGCTCTAAGACCTTAAACTAAGATCCTCTAGCCCTATGGTCCGAGCTCTAAGACCTTAAACTAAGATCCTCCACCTTTATGGTCCGAGCTCTAAGACCTTAAACTAAGATCCAGCCCTTATGGTCCGAGCTCTAAGACCTTAAACTAAGATCTACCCCAAATGGGGTCCTACGTCCTGCATGACGTTAAACTGCACTCACAGAACTACGTGTGGCTTGATCTCCAGCCTGATGGAGTACGTAGGAACGCCCGGACATTTCGACTCGGGTCCAGCCTCAGGGATCGATAAGTCCCGCCCCTCCTCGTCGCCGGCCGTCTGGCCTGACTTCGGGTAGAGTGGTGCAGTTGTGATATTCTCCCCGATTCAGCTCGGGATGCCCCATCGCAATGATGGGAAGCGACAGTTTCCTCGTCAGAGAGGTGCTGTCTGAGAATTGAGGTGACTCACGGCCAGATTAGTGCATCCGCCCAATACGCTTTCCCCACGGTGGCGCAATTTTGAGAGCGTTGGATTCTGTCCGAACAAATCGTCACTTCGCCCCACGCTTCGCATGCCCTGTTGATCTGGATTTTCCACCCTTGTGTCTGAAGGAACCCCAAAGCGGTATTCATGATGACATGTGGTCCGCCTCCTGCAATATGAATGATGGCCTTTTTCGGTCCGTCTATTGCAGTTGTTATGGTCGATCCACTGTCCGCCTACCGTCTTGGGCATTTCCTGGAAGGCCGATCGTTGTGGATGTCTGGATTCGGGACACGCGATTCACCTTTTCTCATTTCCCTATGTTCGGATAAAATCTCAACGCCCCTAGCGTTGTCCCGCTCGTGTGTTGGAACAAGTTGGGGGATGATACATTGGTTAGGTCTGAGGTCTCCTTTCCTAGGAATGACCTCCCTCTTTTCTCCAGAAACCCAGGCCCAATTATGGATGCCTGATGCTTGGTTAACACTCCCGCAAGACAACGAATTGTGGTTGAGCATGTTAAACCAAAAGACGCAGATAAATATGGCGATTCATACAAGTGGATCAAAATATTAAGTAGCGGAAGCAAATGTTCTGGGAATGGCAAAAAACAGCCCTTAGGGATTAGCGTGCTGAATGAGCCTTTCTAATGCCGCTACCCTTTGGCTGGCGGCCTCCAGGGCTGCTTCTCGTTCTCTGCGTGCCCTCTCCTCGTCGGCGGTCGCAGCACGCAGTTCGTCAATCCTGGCCTGTGCACGCTCCCGCTCGACTTGGAGTGTGACCATCTGTTGGCCCGCCTCCGTCAGCTGTACCTGAGCGTCGATCAGTTGTGCCGATAGTTGCTCCACAAGCTCGGTACATGCTGCGACGAAGGCCTCCTTCTCTGCCGCCTGCCCTTCGAGGCGCCGGACTTCCTGCTCTGCCGCGATGAGCGCCTGCGTGCTCTCCAACATGTCCCGACTTTGTGCGACGTCGGCACGCCGGCAGCTCTCGCGCACCTTCTCGGCCATGAAATCACGGACCGTCAGATGGAGGCGTTGAGCATCAGCTCCCCCGGCACACAGGAAGCGCAGCCAGGTCTGAAGTGATCCCATGCGCCCCAGCCATTCCGATGGGTCTCGCTTGAGGAAGCGCTGGATGCACTTCCACCCCCTGCGTCGCGTTACCCGGCTATCCTCGACCGCCTCCGCGTCCGAGTCATCCATCTCTTCTGGGTCGGCAGGCCGGTAGGCAGGGAAGGCAGCCAGCAGGTCTGCTGCAGGGTCCGCCCCTGGGAGGTCCTCACGAGGGATAGGTTCCCCAACATCCGGGCAACCTTCTTCTCTCTCCCCAGCGGCGCTGACACCCTCGTCAGCCCCCAACCTCTCTCCGGTGGCAGCACCGCCGACGCCCGCAGCCCCTTGATCAGCAGTTGGTGGGGCCGGCTCGGTTTGGGAAGCCTGTTCCGGATCAAGCGGCATGTCCACCACTGGTCCACTCGTAGATGGCCCGGGTTCGGCAACCCGACGAGCCTCCGATGTTGAGATCACTGCACAGGGCATGCCATGGTTAGTCACGGATCGTCAATGGCAAGCACCGGCAGTAAAGCAAGGAGACTTACGGGGGTTCAAAGCGTCATCTTCCGCTGCCCCGGCCGCCGCAGGAACAGCTGCAGCGGGGGACCCCTCAGCGCTTGTCAGTTCAATGATGGGTGTCTGGCCCCCGCCTTGTCCTGCTGGCGCCTCTCCTACTCCTGCCGAGGACGCTTGGCCAACGTCCGTGTGCTCCTGAGAAGGATGGAGAAACGGGTTAGAAGCTGCATAAGAGAATGGATGAAGCAAGTTGAGTAGGGATAGAAGCGGACCTCGAGGAGCTCAGTGACATCAACGTTGTCAGAGCCGGCCACCTCGCCGCTCTCCCGTGGGCTCCCCCGATGGGACCTTCCCTCGGAGCCTTCATCCTCCCCCGTCTCCTCCTCCTCCTCGGAGTCGTTACTGTCATCTTCTTCCGGCGGCATCTGTTCCGGAGCGGGCTCGAGACCGAGCATCACCTTCACCAGAAGGGATGGCTCCGCACGCTGACCACGTTGGCGCGCGTACTCGTCCATGGCCGTCAGATATGCATATTGCCGGTTGAAGTCCACCCTGTCGGTGATCTGGAGGCGCCCGACCTCTGGCAGATAGATTCCTTCTCTGAGTATCTTTCGCCAGATGACGTCGGTCCCCAGTGACTGCCGCAGGGTCATCCAGGCCGACCACAGCGCCGGGAAGACTGCATCGTGGGAGGGTTCGAGCAGACGTCTCACCTGCTTCCCGGGCCGCTCCTCGACCGCCGCATGTGCCCCCTCTCTGGGCGCCGAGGTCGCGGCGGCAGCCTGCGATGCGCCCGCCGCCGAAGTCCCTGCCCGCGCCGGCTCCGCTGCTTGGCGCGCCTCCGTTCTCCCCCGTGTGGCGGCGCCTCGCCTCCTTCCTTGATGCCCGGTCTCCGCACGGGTAGCCTCGAGCCGCCGAACTAGCTTCCGCAAGAGCCCCTCAGGGTACGCGATGGCCCAGTGTTCGGCGTACTCGGTTGCCAAGCCTGCGTTAACTCCGGTAGGAGGGAGGGTGATGACGTCGCCAGAGCCGAAGGCGACGAACATCAGCCACATCTGGCGAAGGACGCCAGGGTTCGTCTCCTCCCGGACAGCAGTGAATACCCTCTTCGGCATCCGCTGAAGGCACCCGAACTGCCTGGCGAACCGGGTCGGCACGTAAGGCTCGCAGATCACCTTCCCGTCGATCCGAGCCACGAGCACCCCGCCCCGCATGTTCAGGAAATATTCATGCTGCTCCAGCGGGCCCTGTCCGTTGTCGATCATCTGGCCGACGGGAGTGGGGAACGGGCTGAAGTTGAAATTGGCATGATTGCCAATCCGAACCCTCACGCCCTCCTCACTGAGGGTCATCGGAGCGACCCCCGCAATGTTCAGCAGGGAGGGTCGCAGGCCGTTGCCCGGAGGACTGACGGCATTTGGGAACGTATACCCACCAAGGTGAGCAGCCACCCAGCCGTGGAAGAACTGAAAGGGCCCACAGATCCTTCGTGGCGACCCCCCTCGTGAGATGCGTCCCAGAATGGCATACAGCCTCGCCAGTACTGGGACCCCGAGGTTGTACCTCTTATTGGCAGCCATGGCGCCCGCCATCGCCAGCGTCGCCGGACGGACGCCCATCCTCGCATCCCGCACTGGCAGGAGCCACCCGCTCAGAAAGGCGGCCAGGAACGCCGCGTACCGGACGTTCGGGTCCCGGGCCTCGATGACGCGGTACCCCCATGAGCGGTAATCGCCCGTCTCCAGGACCCGCCAGTACGACCCGTTCCGGCTCCTCTGAGCTGCGGTCGGGCACCGCTTCCCCCTGCCTGGCATCTTGACCGCCGGGTCATGCTCCAGGAACTGGCCGAACCAATCCTTGTAGGCTATGTCCTTCTGGAAGTCTTGGATCCCGAGCCGCTGCGTAGCCAGGTCAAGAAGATGCCAGGTCAGAATGGGAGTCCGTGACCTGTCCTCCCAGATGTTCTTCGGTGGCAGGAACTCATCGTACTGGTAGCCCTCCAGCGGGATACCTCCGATGCAGTGGATGTCCCAGAGACCGATGCCGACCTCCCCATGGTGAAGATGGAAGGTGTTGGTATCCGGGGACCAGCGAGTGAACAGCTCCGGCCCGAGCTCAGACTGCTGGTAGAAGTGGAACTGCGACGTCCACACCGCCTCGAACAGGCCGATGTACCGCAGCTCCTCTGCGAAGTGATCGCAAGCGTGGCGTACCCAGAACGCCCAGGCCCATTCACTGGTAAAGTTGCCCCCGGATCGCAAGTCCCAGTCCTTCAGCCAGCCCTTGGTGTCGTCAGTGACACTCTGACGGTATGTGCTCGAGTAGAGGGCTGGAGAATTCTCCGCTGTAGGCTCACCCCCATCAATGGTTCGCGTCCTCGGGTTCAGGACGTAGACATCCAAGTGCCTGGTTTCCCTGGCAGGATGCCCATTGTTGGTGATGTTATAGCGGTGAAGCTCGTCCTCCCGAGTCACCCAGGTTCGCGGCGCATCAACCTCGAATCCTGGCACCGGAACCTCATCGAGGATGCCGAAGTTCCAGAGCGGCAGGTTGTCCGACAGTGGATATGTCTTCTGGGCCGGCGTTAGTAAGTCGAACAAGGATTGATTGTTAGAAACAATCTCCTTGGCTCCGTAAACCTCCTCGTTCGTCGCCATCTCGGCTCTGCGGGTGGCGGCATCCCCTTCATTTCCTCTGTGCGCGGCCATCTCGGAAGATTCGGGAGTCGTGCGGGTTAAGGGATGAAGCGTGCGGGATCGGACGAGGCTGGTGGAAAAGTTTGAAGGTTGGCGCGCAATCCAAGTGGACGGCGCGCAATTGGGAAGACTGTCGCGCAAAGTTCCGGGGTTTCGCGCAAAAACAGGCGAAATCCGGACGGTTTTGCGCGCCGATCGGGCGAATTTCGCGACCGGAAGAGGCAATTTCGCGCACGAGAGCTTTGGAGCTTATCGCGCGGAAGGCCAGAGTACGGAACGCGGGACCCAGCGCCCCTATTTATAGGCGAGGCCGGGCCCGCGCTGCGCGGAAAGCGCTTTGCGCGACCGCAGCGGCGAATTTCGCGACCGGCGCCCCTGTTTGCGCGCCTAAGTCCCGCGCCGCCCAGGACTTCGGCATTCCGGCGTCTCCCTCGGAACCCGATCGTTGCGACCTCTCGCCGATCAGATTCCGAGGGGGGGCTTTTGTAGACGCCGGAAAAGTCCGTTGGTCCCAAACGAAGCTCCGGATGCGGAAAGTGACGTGATATTTGGAGTCGGAAGAACGTTTCGGAGGGCCCGGAGGCCTTGCGCGGAATTTCAGAGGCCCGCGCGCAAAGGGGATGTTCCGCGCGCAAACCCCCCGGGATGCGCGCAATGCGCCGGTCCGGCGCGCAATTTTGCGCGCCGCGGGTCCGCGCGACTCCCTTGCGCGCCGCGCCCGATTCCGCGCCCGCGGGGGGAATTTCGCGCTCGCATCCTGGATTCCGCGCCCGGGGTTGCCTATAAATACAAGGCGACCCCCAACGTTTCAAAGGTTGCTGGAAGTCGAAACGTCTCCCGTGCGCGCAATTCAACCCCTTCCGCGCGCAATGACGAACTTCAGGTAACCTCCTTTCTTTCGCGCAAGAAAGCCTCGGGGTCCGCCTTCGCGCGCAATCCCCGCTGGCTCCTTTCATTTGAATAAAAACTCACCCTAAGGCCTTTGCGCGCAAAAGAACCCGCTTGCGCGCAATTGCCCCCGGGGTGCGCGCAATCCGGCCCGATTGCGCGCACCCCCCCTTCTTTCAAGTGGCCATTCGTTAGAGAATGAGCCGTTGCCCCCGCGCGCTATCCGAAGCCCGGTGTGAGCAATCTCAAGCATCCGCGCGCAAGGCGCTGGCCCAATTGCGCGCCAGCCGCCCCGATTGCGCGCCGGCCCGCAGTATTGCGCGCAAAGCTTCCTTTTTGCGCGCAATCTGCCAGGGTCGTCCCCGTTGACCTCCTAAGGGTACCCGCCTGTGTGGCACCCGATGATTCTCATCCCGGGTGCCCACACCGTGCGTTGTCTTCCCGTGCGGCCCTCCAGGCTTGCGCGAAGTGACACGCACCTATGTCCAGCATGACGTTAAACTGCATACTCGTCCAGCATGACGTTAAACTGCATATACGTCCTGCACGACGTTAAACTGTACATCGTCCGCGCTGCAAGACGTTAAACTGCCAAGTGCTTCGTCCGGCAACCTATGCCCAGCATGACGTTAAACTGCACACCCGTCCAAGCTGCACGACATTAAACTGCCTAGCCCCCATCGTCCGTGCTGCAAGACGTTAAACTGCCAAGTGCCTCGTCCTCAACACATGACGTTAAACTGTACTTCGTCCGGCAAGACGTTAAACCGTCCGCTTCGTCCTCAACACATGACGTTAAACTGTACTTCGTCTGGCAAGACGCTAAACCGTCCGCAACCTGATCCCGTGCTCCGCACGCAGGGTCTCCCCCGGTTTGGACGTGGCCCCCACCCGCTCGTCTCTGCAGGGATGTCGGGATTGTCCCCCTTTTGGGACGATTTAATGGGAGTGGCTTTTCCCTACGGGGGCAGGGTATTACAAACCCCTAGTTTCTCGTGGGAGGCTGCACATGTGTATCTCCATTGCACCTCCCCACTGCCGAAGCCAGTAGAGGGTCTGACTGGGATCGAGGTGTCTTTTGCTTTCGGTCCAAGTCCCTTCCAACTGAGTTTTGCAGTATCCGGGCTGCCCCAAGTGCGTAAGTCCTGACAGAATGAACTACGTGGACTTTGATCCTTGTCTTCTATACAGGGTACGTAGGAAGCCTCCCTGAGGTTCAAGCCCACCACCTGGTCGTCCCGGTCGTATTTACGTCGGTTCGTCCATCAGTGGACCCCTCCAGGGTTCACGCTTGCGTTGATTCACCTATGAATCCGCCCCTGTGGGAGACTGCCCGTGTGTATCTCCACGGTGCCTCCCCACAGCCCCCCTTTTCCATTTCCCCTTTTATCGTCCAGCATGACGTGAAACTGTGATCCACCCGGCCGTTCCATCCCCCTCCGTGCGAGGTGGTTCGGTTCAATCCTCCGCCCGGCGGCCTCGACCTCTTCGTGAGTCGGCTTGCCGACGTCCAGCATGACGTTAAACTGTATGCCCGAACTACGTTGACTTTGATCCGTGTTAACGCGCGGTACGTAGGAAGCCCCTCTGGGGTCCAAGCTCTTTACTCCATCATCCATCCTGATCCTTACCCGGGCCGCCACATCCCGGTGGGGTCATGCCACTTCACTTCACTCCACGTTACTTGGGAAGCCGCCCATGTGCTGGCCCCAGCGTCGGAGGTTCCTCGCAAGGGGTTCTGTCATCTGATCCACTTTTCGTGTTGATCGGTCCGATGCCGTCCCCGCTGGACGTTAAACTCGCGGCATACCCCGTGTTAAACACGGGAAGCTGAGGAAAACCTCAGGTGACACAGTTCCCCGCACCTAGTACGGGATGCCTCAGGCCATCGTGCCTTCGAGAAGCCCTATTAGGGACGGAAGACAGACGTGCAGAGCCGCAGTGTTACGACACGCCCCCAGCACCCAGAGCCACCCGGCCTTCTCACCGCAGGTTGCTGCCCCGCCCAGACTCCTTGGAACGTTCAGGCGGAAGCAGCGTAATTAACCGGTGTCCATGAAGATATGGCGCCGGGAACGAGATTCACGAACATTCTTAAGTCTATGAGGGAGACCCGGATTAGGCGACAAGTTCCGAGGAGACGTCCAAGGAAGGAGAAGCCGACATCCCATCATCCCGGTTTCGATCAAGGAGCAGACGCCCCTGAATAAGGGACGGATGCCGCCCGCCCTTGGAAAGCGGGACTGCGGGACCACAAGCCGCGCGCCCATCCCCTCGGGTTGACGGGTGCACGCGCGAACGCGTCCTGGCGGAACAGCGTAACCCGACGCACATCCGCACCGAAACAACTGCACAAGTGACCTTTATTATTTATTTAATCCCTGTAGAACCTCATGTCAAATAATAATATTATTATTATTATTTCTCAACATGTACTTAACTTTTAAATTAAATTAAATATTATTTAATCAAATAATATTCAATATTTATTATTTCTCACCAAACCATTAAAATCGACCCTCCATTCCTCCATAATATTTATCGGGTATTGAATAATGAATATTTATTTATTAAATAAATATCACTGCATTATTCTCTAATAAATAAATAAATATTATATTCACTAAATAGAAAATAAATATTTATTAAATATTTCGCTCACATTATATTCTCTCGAATAACTAGTGATAGAATATATGTGATCAAGAAAACGTGATTAATTATTAAACCATATGGGGGATAATATTTATTCAACTTGTTAAATAATAAATAATATTATTATTATTTAACTGAGATTCTATATACACTTAGTGTGAGACCCTCTAGGACACTTTCTCAGTGGCATTAGGAGAAATAGCCTAAAGTCTAAGGCTAGCCTCTAGAAACATGCCAAGGCACCCATAGAGAAAGAAAATAATGTTGCAATGACATAATACCTCATATAGATACTTACTGTATAATATAATTCCTTTATCATGATATCTCTAATCAAGGAGGTTGCATGCTAGTTCCACCAACCTATGTGATCGATGTCTCTTTCTTTGACTTCTATAAAATTGAATTTTCCTATAGAACACCATGTCCATTGATTTATTTAGGCTATATCATTTCCATAAAGGGCCTAAGATATCATCTTTTGTTAAATAATATGAGGGGAAAATATTTTCTCGCATTATTCATTAATGTAATATTACTCTTGAGGAACCCAACATATCCTACCACATCACGAACATGTGTTGCCATGAATTTCATCAATAAATCAAATTACATGACTCATAATACTCATTATTAATAATATTAAAGTCTAAGGATCAATACACATGGCCACAAATAGGAACATCAAATGACACATATAAATGTGGATTTCCTACTAGAAGGTCTCATTCTCATAATATCCTACTAGATATTACCAAGGGCGTAAACCATGAGAAGGTGCCTCAAAGTATTATGAGTCTCTACCCCTGATAGACTATATCATTTTTTTCTCTCAAATGATATCATATAGATATATAACATATATTTAATAATAGTGTTGTAGCACTTCTGGGTTCTCATCGTAGTGAGAAACTAATATGACCTTTTAGTGTGAGAGCTACTCTTGGGACATTATTACATACTATATTATGTATAAGAACAATCATGATGTGATAAGAAGTTTATTAATAATCAAAAAAAATTAATATGAGTTGTCATAAAGTACACATAATTTTTTTTCTAGGGCACTAACTCTAATATAATTCCACTTGCACTAGAGTCAACTACTAACAGACTTCGGTTCTTTAGCTCTCACATGATACTCATGATTTTTATGAGATAGGTCTTTAGTCAAGGGGTCTGCCACATTATCTTTTGTGGGTACTCTAATTATAGAAACTTCACCCCTTTGATAAAAATCTCTCAAGAGGTGATACTTCTAAAGTATATGCTTTTTCTTTTGGTGTGACTTTGGATTTTTTTCAAGAGCCACCACTATTGTATTATCACAATACAATGTGATAAAGTATTTACTACTATGCACCACATAAATCTCCTATAAAAAGTTTTGTATCAAAATGGATTCCTTGTTTGCATTAGAAGTCGCTATATACTTAGACTTAACTGTAGAATCAACAATAATTGGTTGCTTTAAACTCTTCCATATCATAGCTCCTCCATTGATATAAAAAAACATATCTTGACTATGAATTCATATCATTCTAATCTATTTAAAAACTAGCATCAGTATAACCCATGATGACCAGCTCCTCATCTCCTCTATACACTAGGAACACGTCCTTAGTTCTTCTTAGATACTTAAGGATAGCCTTAATAGTAGACCAATGTTGTTCTCCTGGATCATCTTGATATATACCTACCATGCTCAATTCATAAGAAACATCAATTCTAGTACATAACACGGCATACATGATTGCTCTTATCACAAAAGCATATGGTATCTTACTCATTATCTATTTCTCATGTTGTGTCTGAGGACACATTTTCTTAGAAAGATATAAACCATATGACACTGAAACCAATCCCCTCTTGGATTATTCCATAATAAATCTATTTAGTATCTGGTCAACATGTGTTCTTTGAATTAGTCCAAGAAGCCTCTTGGATATATCACGAATGACCTTGATCCCTAGAATATAGGTTGTTTCACCTAAGTCCTTAATAGAGAAACACTTGTTTAACTAGTATTTAAGATACTGTAAGACTGGTATATTGTTTCCAACAATTAATATGTCATCAACATATACTACTAGGATAATTACCGCATTCCCACTAGACCTCTTATAAACACACAACTCATGTTCGTTCTTAATGAAACCAAATTCTTTTAAGGATTCATCAAATTGAATGTTCTATGACCTAGATGCTTGTTTCAATCCATAAATGGATCTCTATAACTTTTAAATATTTTTGGCATCACCTGGAGTTACAAACCCTTCTTGTTGTGTCATATAGACATCTTACTAAATGTTCCCATTAAGGAATGCAATTTTGATATCCATCTCCCAAATCTCATAGTCATAGTAATATGCTATAGAAAGTAGAATTATGATGGATTTGAACATGTAAACTGGTGAAAATGTTTCATTGTAGTAAATTACTTGATGTTTTTTAAACCCTTTATCCCCTAGCCTTGCTTTATAGGTGTTTACTTTACCTTCCATGTCCAGTTTCCTCTTGAATACCCATTTTCTTCTAATGGGATTTACATCAACTGGAGTATAACCAGAACCCAAACTTAGTTCTGATACATGGAATCCATTTCAAAATTCATGGATTTTTTCCATCTTGCAGCTTATGATCCCTCTACTACCTCTTTATAGAATAAAGTCTCATCATTGTCAACCAATATTGAGTCACTATTTTCAGTGACTAGAAAACCATATCTATTTGGTTCTCTTACCTCTCTTATACTCCTATGTAGTACTTGTGTTTTAAGAACTAATTCTTCCATGGGGACCTATGGGATCTATTCTTGTACCAACTCTTTTTTATCTTGAGCATTGACTTCATTGAAGTCAATATTTTTCCCACTATACTTTTTTAGGATGTGCTACCTCACAAGAAATATGGATTGTATGGTGACAGTCACTTTATTATCTGAGGGGTTTTATAGGTAGTATCCCTTTGTTTCCTTGGGATACCCTATAAAGATATAATTTGTGACCTAGAGAGCTAGTTTGTTTTCTGAGAAGTCCTTAACAAATTCCTCGCAATGCAACACACATGTATAAAACAAAACAGGCTTCTTTACACTCCATAACTCAAAGGAAATTCCATTTACTGCTTTATTTGGTACTCGGTTTAATTTGTATGCCATAGTTTTAAATGCATATCCCCAAAAGGATAATGGAATATTTTTATAGCTTATCATCAACCTTTCCATGTCTAATAAGTTATATTTACTCATTTCACTAACATCATTCCACTATGGTGTGTAAGGTGGAGTGAGTTGAGATAGAATCTCAAACTCCCGTAGAAAGTCGATAAAATTATGGTTAATATATTCACAACCTTGATCTGATCAAAGTTTCTTTATCTTCTTTCCAAGTTGATTATCTACTTCATTCTTTAATTCCTTGAATTTATCAAAGGAATCATACTTATACCTCATCAAGTATACATAACCATATCTACTCAATTCATTAGTAAAAGTTATGAAGTAAGAATAACCACCTATAGCTTCTACTGAAAATGGTCCACATGCATTAGTGTGTACCAATCCTAGAAGTCCTATGGCCCTTTCACCCCATCCACTGAATTGAAGTTTGGTAATTTTTTCTTGTAAACAAACATGACATTTTTTTAAATGGTTTTATCTTAACCGTCTTGATAGAGTTTTTTCAAATTCTTCTCGTTTACATTACCAAGATGGTGATGTCATAGTTGGGTGTTATATGAGTCATGTGAACATGATTCATTATAAATTTTCAATACTTGGTTTTCATAATTTAATATATAAGATAGTTATTTAAATGTGTCATACCATAACATATGTTGTCTTTATAAAAGAAACAACTTTTATTTCCAAACTTGAAAATAAAACCATCTACATCTAGGCATGATACAGAAATTATGTTCTTGGTAACCATTGATACATAATAATAATCTTTTAAAACCAAAATAATTAAAATTTTCAATTAAAGGTGGTAGTCACCAATGGAAATATTATCCATCCCCACACCATTAGAAACTCTCAGATCCACCTATCCTCTAGCAATCTTTTGGAATCTACTTGGTTCCTGTATTTGGATATATATGTGAGCACTACAAGCTGTATATAATACCCAATGTGTATATATTGAAAGATTACATTTGATAATGAATGAAACTTTAGCTTACCCTTGTATTTGGGTGTTGTTCCTCTTCCAGTGGCCTAGCTTTCCACATGCAAAACATACTACCTCATTTCCTTTACACTGCCTCTCGATCTTCCTCTTCTTCGAAGGACGGTGCTCGGGAGCTTTAGACTTGTTATGAGTCTTGGGACCCTTTGCCTTATTCTTAATTTTATTGTTATTTATAAGTAACATAGGTTTATTATAGAAACCCTATCCTTTTACACATAATATTACATGATTTTAAGAAAAAATATACATCAAAAAACAAGCCAAGGATCATGTAGTCTAGTGTCTTTGATGACTAGGTATATAAAATTGAAAACATGGGACTAAAAAACACTTCTTTATTTAATATTCATAAATATATTCTAACTTCCTTTGATACCTTATATCTACAAAGTGTACCATGGGGATCACATGAACGAAGGGATGAGCTAAAATCCTAGTAAGGGAAAAATCATAGTAATAACACATGGGTTATAAGGCATGGCATAATGAAAAATAAAAGGCACAGAACACATGGAATCATAACACATAAACATGGGGTCATATAAACACGAATTCATAGAAATGTGTCAAAAACATAAATCATTACTTTATTATGATTTAAGGCTCATTTCACATAGAGGAGCACAAGTCAAAGTAAACCACTAAGACCGTTGCACATGGTAGCACGAGTCAAGACTAACCACCAAGATCATTGCACATAACATCTCATGAGACTAAACTTTACCCAAGGAATAGGAGATATATTTGGGTTCACCCATCTTAACATGTTCATGAATATTTTTTCCACATAAAGAATCATACATAAACATAAGGGTACCCAAGGAAAGAAATGGGTATCATAATCATGTTATAGAAGGGTGTATCATACACGTGTCTATGAAAGAAAGGAATTAAAACATACATGTAAATAAAAAATTTAAAATAGGAATATATCATGGTAATTTATGTCAAATATAAGTGACAAAATTTAAGAAGAGTATTTAAGAAATTTTAGCATTAAAACACTTTAGTGCGGTTTTAAGGAAAATACTAAAGAGTCCTTAAAATTGAAAAGGGAATATTATTTTGTATAAAACCATAAGTAAACCAATAATGTTTTCATAAAAAAATATTGGTTTTATAAATATAATGCTTGCTTAAAAATAGATCATACATTGTATTTTTATTTGGGTAAGAAATCGGAAAGCTCCCTTAAAACGGGTTTGCTTATCGGGAAGTATTGAGGAGGGAATCATTTAAAAACATGTATATCCCAGAAAGAGAATGAGGGATAGATCTTGAAACCTGAGTTTGTACATATAAATATAAATTAGAATATGTACATAAACATAATATAGGATTTCATTTGTGTAAAAATAGAGTAAGAACAGCCCAAAGGAATAATGGAGGTACGGTTAGAATCCCTTACGGAATATCGGCATGGTATCGGGTGTACATAGGAGGGATTAATGAGAGAGAAATGGGTTTCTCATATTTTATAAATAATTAGGGAAGTATGGGGAAGGTGATAAATCATATTCCATCATTATTAATTATGCATAAAAGGTCATAACATAGTGGAGATTCTTGAATAAGTGTGAGAAAGAGAGGATCCCTTACCTTAAGTCTGATGGCGTTCTTCACTTGATCTTAATGGCCTGAATAATCAAATTAGGTTCATTAATTAATAATTAAATAACCTAAAATATATTTTATTTATTTAATATAACCTTATTAAGTTCATCCATATCCTTTTTTATGATTTAATAGGTTCAATTTCATTGTTTGGGAGCGTTTTCTTCCTTGGTTTTAATGACCGGTTCACTTATATTCATGTTCGGATAAACATGTATGATGAGAATGGTTGTCCATAATTGGATTTATATGAAATTAGTGAACATACATAATATTACATGGTTATAAACTTCATTTGGTTATTTGAGTGAAGGTGGGTCATTATATAAAACATTAATGATAAACGCTTGGATTAATTTGGTGATTTTGCTCAAAATTAACTTGTTTTGTATTATTATTTTACATCATGTGATAAAGAGGATTCCAGAACATAAAATAAGATAAAATACATATTTAATAGTCTGTTTCAACCATAAAAATGGTTTCATGACCATAATTAAAAATGGTAACAGAATTTGATAACCCATTGTCCATGAATGTGATAAATTAACACATCTCGAACGGTGTTTTCATTTATTTCGTATAAAAGGAGGGGAAAGGAGATATGATAATGAATTATCCCATTATCATAAAAAAATTAAATTACATGTATGTTAATGGAGTTTTCATACCATTTGGATGAGGATAGGTTTGTAAAGAAAAGAGAACAAAGGAACGTGAAAAGAAAATGAAAGAAAATAAAAGAGGAATTTACCTCTTGATTTAATCTTTCTTGAGAGCCTCTTAAGGGGAGAGGATTTGGTATTTTGAAGAGAACAAGGGATTTTGGACGTGGGGTATGTTCTTGGGGAGAGATTTGGGCAGAATATAGGGAACCCACAAGGCTTGAGAGAGGTTAAGAGAAGAAGAGAGTGTGGGTGGTTTTTATAGTGGAGGGGAGAAGGGTTTTATTAATATTTTAATCATTAGTTTATTATTTTTCTATAATATAAGAAATAGAGATGATTACATGAAAAAAAAGTAATAAGTGAATGTGAATTATAACTAAGGTTGCTAACATCATCCATGATTCTAGTAAGAGCCCATTTAGCTTATAATGTATATATACGGTAAATTATCGTATTTCACTATTCACCAAAAATTCAAGTATTTTATAAAAATCCAAAAAATTCACCCTAACCATTTTTTGATGTGTATAATGAAAAAATGAAATAAATTTTTCAAAAATAATTTTCTATATATGTTTAATTTAATTTTTAATTAAAATCATAATTTACTTGAAAAATATATATTTTAAAACTATGACTGATTTTATAATGCTTTCAAAAATTACATATGGTCTTATAAAATTATCTTAAAACCAAAAGACATAAAATTATTAATTTATGAGCACCTTTTAGCAAAATTCATTTTATTTTATAGTAATTAATTAATTTTAATTAATTATTTATGACTTACAAAAATACCAGTACTTTTACTATGGTCATATTATCACTTATAAGATGCCTAAATTTTATTTATACATTTATGGTGAGGTTACTATTCTTTTGGACGATTTAATATTCATAAGGGTCATATTACTATTCATAAGGGTAACATTACTATTCATATGGGTCAGTTACTATTAACCAAAAATTAAGTTTGTCTTATCAGACTCCAAACATCTTATTGATCGCAACCATGTATGTCATATTTTCAAAATTCAAATTACAGAAGTGACGATATCATGTTTAAAGGTCACATATTACTTAGTAATTCATTGTGTTGTGATTTCATGTGATTATATGACATAATTATAAGAAGGGAATTTCCATTGATAAAACATTGGGTCGTTACATTATTCCCCCCTTATGAAATTTTTCCCTCAAAAATTCATTTTACATTCTAAGTCATAAACAGGTGTGGGTACTTTTCCTTCATTGCCTCCTCCAATTCTCATGTTGCCTCTTTGTACTTATGGTTCCGCCACAGTACTTTGACCATGTGAGTAGTCTTATTACAGATAACTTTATCTATACAATCTAATATCTTCACTGGCTACTCCTCATAAGAAATATCATTCTCCAACTTTATCACCTCTAAAGAGAGTACATGTGAAGGGTCTAGTATGTACTTAAGAGGGATACATAAAAGACATCACATACTTTGGACATGGTAGGTGGACGTGCTAGTAGATAGGACACAGCCCTGACACGATCAAGAATCTTGAAGAGGATGATATACCTGGGACTTAACTTTCCTTTCTTCCCAAACCTCATGACCTTCTTCCATAGAGATATGGGTAGAAATACCAAGTCTCTAACTTATAACTCAAGGTCTCATCGACAATTTTCTACATAAATCTTTTGTCAACTTTGGGTTTCTTTGATGTGATGCTGAATGGTTTTCACCTTCTACACCATTTCTTTGACCATTTCAAGTCTTAGCAGCTTATGCTCACTGACTTCATCCCAACACATTGGTGTTCTGCATCTTTTCCTATAAAGGGATTTGTATGGTTCCATTCAAATGCTCGAGTGGAAACTATTATTGTAGAAGAATTAGACCAGTGGAAGATGTTGGTCACATCATCCTTTAAGGTCTATAGAACGTGACCTAAATATATATTCTAGTATCTAAATAGTTTTCTAAGATTGGCCATCAGTTTGAGGATGATAGGTTGTATTGAAGTTCAGTTTAGTGCTTAGAGCATGTTAGAGACTTTTCCAGAACTTTGAGGTGAATCTTAGATCTCTATTAGATATAATAGATAGTGGTACCCCATTCATCCTTACCACCTATTTGATATATATCCATGAAATTTGATCCAATGAGAAGTCCTCTCTAATTGCGATAAAGTGATATGTCTTTATAAGACGATCCACAATGACCCATATAAAATTATTTCCTCTATATGTCCTTAGAAGTCTAGTGAAAAAGTCAATGGTGATGTTCTCCCACTTCCATGTTGGTATGGGTAGTGGTTGAATCATCCCCTTATTATTTTGTCTTTCATCCTTCACTTGTTGACATACCAGACACTTTGATGTATACTCAGCGATCCCTTTATTCATATTGTCCCACCAAAAATTCTCTCAGAGATCTTGATATATCTTTGTGCCCCCTGGATGAATAGAGAAGGTTGAGTTATGTGCCTCATTCAAAAGATCCTTCTTTATATCTAGATCAGATGGTACACATAATCATGACCCAAATCTTACAACTCTTTTCTCATCAATCATGAACTCAGAGGATTTCCCATTTCTAATGGCTTCCACCCTTTTCTGAATTTCCACATCTTTTCTTTGAGAATCCTCTATTTTCTCCATAAGGGATGGTTGTGTAATAATTTGAGAAAGTATTGATTATGTTCCTACCTTAATGATTTCCATGTATATATTTTGAAAATCTAAGAAGATTGTATCCTTTTCAATTCTCATCATTGATAAAGATGCATAATCCTTTCTACTTAGAGCACCTGCCACCGTGTTTGCCTTATCGGGATGGTAGTGGATTGAGCAGTCATAATACTTGATGATCTCTATCCATATTTATTGGTTCATATTAAGATATTTTTATATGAATATATATTTGAGACTTTTTTTATCAGTATATATCTCATACTTCTCCCCATATAGATAATACAGCTAGATTTTTAACGTAAAGATCATAGCTACCAACTCCAGATCATGCGTGGGATAGTTTTGCTTATGGATTTTTAGATTCCTTGAGGCGTAAGCTATCACTTTATCATTTTGCATCAGCACGCATTCTAATCCCTTCTTTGAATCATCACTGTACACCACAAAGAGTTCTCTACTTGTTGGGAGTGTGAGTATTGGCACAGTGATTAGCCTCTTTTTCAACTCCTTAAAATAGTCTTCACATTCTTGAGTCAAGACAAATTTTACTCCCTTTCATGCCAGATTAGTCATTGGGTTTTACAATCATGAAAAGTTCTTCACAAATCATCAATAATACCTGGATAGACCTAGAAAGTTGTGGATATCCATTACAGATGTGGGCTTGGGCCACTCTTCAATCGCCTTTATCTTGGAAGGGTCCACAGATATCCATTTGCTGGTGATAACATGCCCCAAGAATGATACTTCCTCCATCCTGAACTCACATTTATTATAATTTGTATATAACTTCTCCCTTCATAAAGTCTTTAACACAGTATTCAAATGCTCCTCATGTTCCTCCTTGCTCTTGGAGTATATCAAAATATCATTAATAAAGACTACCACAATTTTTTTGAGGTAATATCTAAATACAATATTCATTAAATCCATGAAAATTTCTAGAGAATTAGTGAGTCTAAAGGGAATAACTATGAACTCATAGTTTCCATACCTCGTTTGAAAGGCAGTCATGTTAATATATTCCATACTCACCTTTAATTGGTGATATCCCAACCGAAGGTCCACCTTATAGAAATAACTGGACCCACAAAGCTGATTGAACAAGTCATCTATTCATGGAAGGGGGTACTTGTTCTTTATTATTATTTTATTGAGCTCATGATAATCAATGTATAGGCACATTGATTCATCCTTCTTCTTGATGAAGAGGACGGGTGCACCCCATGTTGAAGCACTCGGGTATATAAAACACTTCTCCATATTCTCTTTTAACTGCTTCTTCATATCCTCCAGCTCTAGGGTGTCTATTCTATAAGGTGTCTTTGATATAGGCAAAGATCCGGGATTAAGTTAAATTGAGAACTCAACCTATTAATTGGGAGGAAGACCAGACAACTCTTTAGGGAATATATCAGTGTAATCCCTTGGAATGGGAATGTCTTCAATCATGATTCTTTCTTTTGTCTCGATCATTTGATCTAGACAACATTGCTCATAAGGAATTAATATACAAACTTGAGATAATGATTCTAAAGGATATTTATCTTCCTCCTTACACTTGTAAATAATTCAAGGATGCTTCGGGATGTGAAGAGTGATCTCCCTTTCCTAACAGTTGATGTTGTATTTGTATAAAGATAGTTAATCCATGCCCAAGATAGTATCAAACTCCACTAAAGGAAGTATGAAAAAAAAATTGGGAGGTTTAGTCCACAAACGTTCACTGGGAGGGAGTTATAAACCATGGAAGAAATAATTACCCCATTTTCTATTCTCACAGATAACTTATCCTCAAAATTTTGAGGTGATGTTTGAATAGTTATACTAAACTTTCAAGATATGAAAGATTGTGTAGAACTGGAATCAAATAGTAAGTTCGCTATTCTTGAATGAATAATAAGCATACCTATCACCACATCTTTGTTCAGATCTACCTCAGTAGCAGTGATAGCATAATCCCTTCCTTGTTTCATTGGAGGTTGTTGTTAATTGCCTCCAATAACCCTTATCTTAGGGAAATTGTTCATATAATGCCCATGTTCCTTGCAATTCTAACACTGCACCACTGGCTGAGAGTTTATATGAACCTTCCTTTATTCTTCCACATTAGCAGGATTCTTCATATCCCATCAGTAGTTTTTATCCAGATATCCCAACTTTCCACATTTGAAGTAATTCATGGTTCCCTTTATATAGTTCCCAGGATTCTTCTTCCCATAATTTTTACACGTGGGATGACTGAGATTCTTTCCATCATGGAATTTATGTGTAGAACCGCCCACATTAGATTCCATTTTCCTCTTTTTGTTATTGGGACCACGATACCACGGAGAGTCTATGATCTCCATTTCAACTTTAAGGGCACAACGAACAATCTCTTCATAGCTGTCGAAGTCTTGAATCACCAAATCTTTTCATAGACTCGGCTTTAGTCTGCTAAAGAATCTATCCACCTTGATTTTAATGTTCATGACAAATCCAGAGGCGTACCTTTAAAGCCTTGTAAATTTTGCTTCATATGGCCTAATTGACTCATTTTTCTTATGCTTGAGTCCAAGAAACTCTCTTTACATCTTGAGATGGAGGGTTTGAGGAAAATATTTATTCAAAAACATTATCTAGAATTACCCTCAATCCATGGAATCAATTTCCTCTTAAAGATTTGTATTCTTGATCAATATCCACCACTAATCAGCTTCCCAATAAAAACGATAGACCGCCAGTATGACTTTCTTTTCTTCTGAGCATTGGAGGATAGAGAATATATTTTCAATGGATTTAATCCACTGTTATGAGAGGAGGGGATCAGAATATCCACTAAATATAGGAGGCCTTTTTTCATGAAGGATTTAATGAAAACTTTCTCTTTCCTTGGAGGAGGAGGGTGCTCCACATGATTCAAGTTATTATTCATAACTTGAGCTAGCTGAGCAAGCATTGTCATGAAGTTTTGATCACTCGTTCCCATCATACCAGGAATATCATTAGAGAAATCTTCACATTCTCTATCACATTGATTGTTGGCACGTGTTCTTATACTTCCTACCATTAAATAAGAAAAATAACATAAAATTAGATTACTTTAATACTTATCTATTGAGCATTAAAAGGAAACTTTGAACATGGGATGATAAACTTGTAAAGGAGATATATATCCTAACTTGTGATTCGCTGTGTTTCAATCTAGGTTATACTTGATCTATTTCTTAACTTATATTCTTATGGAATTTTTTTCATTCCCCTAATAATGGTTTGTACCAAACTCATGAATTTACCAAAGCATATCCCCCAGGAGTGTCAAACCAAGAGTAAAGCGAGGCCCTTTTTCGTTCACTAGTTCTCGTTCGAGTCTAGCTCAAAGTGGTGTTTTTGGGTTTTACCCCTAGATATATCTGTACCAGATCCACCTCTACCTATTTGTATCTAGATAGGGATGTATTTTCTTGATAAACCACTTACTCTATACTTACCAAAATTTAGGGGCGTTTTATTATACTTAGTCTCATACTTAAGGTTCTTACTAAATTTTTATATTCTTGATGTCCAAAAATAACTAGACCATCATATGATATAAACTATAGAAACCCTATCCTTTTACATATAACATTACATGATTTTAATCATAATTATACATCAGAAAACAAGCCAAGGATCATGAAGTCTGCTGTCTTTGAAGACTAGGTACATAAAATTGAAAACATGGGACTCAAAAAACACTTCTTTATTTAATCTTTATAATGAGATCCTAACCTCCTTTGAGCCCTTAAATCTGCAATGGGTTCCCTAGGGATCACATTAATGAATGGGTGAGCTAAAATCCCAAGAGGGGAAAATCATAGTAATAAAACTTTAACACATGGGTTAGAAGGCATGGCATAATGAAAAATAAAAGGTATAGAACACATGGTATCATATAAACATGAATTCATAGAAATGTGGAAGCAACATAAATCATGACTTTATTATGAGTCAAGGCTCATTTCACATAGAGGATCACAAGTCAAGGTTCACCACTAAAACTATTGCAGATGGTAGAACGAATCAAGGCTAACCGCCAAGACCGTTGCACATAACATCTCATGAGATTAAACTTTACCCAATTCATTGGAGTTCTATATGGGAATACCCATCTTAACATGTTCATGAATATTCTTTCTAGATAAAGAATCATACATACTCAATCATACATAAATATAAGGGTACCCAAGGAAAAAATGGGTATCATAATCATATCATAGAAGGTTGTATCATACAAGTGTCCATGAAAGAAATGAATTAAAATATACATGGAAATTGAAAAGTTAAAATAGGCATATATCATGGTAAGTTATGTCAAATATAAGTTACAACATTTAAGAAGAGTATTTAATAAATTTTAGCATTAAAACACTTTAGTGCGGTTTTAAGTAAAATACTAAAGAGTATTTAAAATTGAAAAGAGAATATTATTTTGTATAAAACCAGAAGTGAACCAATAAGGTTTTCATAAAAAAGAGTGGTTTTATAAATATAATCATTTCTTAAAAATAGATCATAAAGTGTAATTGGAATTGGGTAAGAAATCAGGAAGCTCCCTTAAAATGGGTTTGCTATCGGGAAGTATTGAGGAGGGAATCATTTAAAAACATGTATATCCCTGAAAGAGAATGAGGGATGGATCTTGAAACATGAGTTTGGATATATAAATATAAATTATAATATGTACATAAACATAATATAGGATTTCATTTGGGTAAAAATAGAGTAATAACAACCCGAAATAATCATGGAGGTTTGGGTAGAATCCCTTACGGAATATCGACATTGTAGTAGGTGTGCTTAGGAGGGATTAATGAGATAGAAAGGGATTTATAATATTTTATACATAATGAGGGTAGTATTTAGAAGGTTAAAAATAATACCATATCATTAGTAATTACACATAAAAAGGCATAACATAGAGGATATTCTTGAATAATTTTGAGAAATAGAGGATCCCTTACCTTAAGTCTGATGGTGTTCTTCACTTGATATTAATGACCTGAATAATAAAATTAGGTTAATTAATTAATAATTACATAACCATCAATATATTTTATTGATTTATTAAAACCTTATTAAGTTCATCTATGTCCTTTTTGATGAGTTAATAGGTTCAATTTCATTGTTTGGGAGCATTTGCTTCCTTGGTTTTAATGATTGATTCACTTATATTCATGTTCGGATAAACATGTATGATGAGAATGGTTGTACAGAATTGAAGTTATATGAAATTATTGAACATCCAAAATATTACATGGTTATAAAATACTTTTGGTTATTTTTATTGAAGTTGAATCATTATATAGAACATTAATGATAAATGCTTGGATTAATTTTGCGATTTTGATCATAATAAACTTTTTTTGTATTATTATTTTACATCATGTGAGAAAAAGGATTCCAGAACATCAAATAAGATAAAATAAATATTTAATATTCTGATTCAACCATAAAAATGGTTTCAAGAACATAATTGAATATGGTAATAGAATTTGATAACCCATCGTCCTAGAATGTGATAAATTAACACATCTCAGAAGGTGTTTTCATTTATTTCATATAAAAGGAGGGTAAAGGAGATATGATGATGAATTATCCCATTAGTATAACAAAATTATAGTACATTTATGGTTCTAGATTTTTCATACCATTTGGATTATTATAGGTTAGGAAAGAAAAGAGAACAAAGGAACATGAAAAGAAAATGAAAGAAAAAAAAAAGAGGAATTTACCTCTTGATTTAATCTTCCTTGGGAGCCTCTTAAGGGGAGAGGATTTGGTATTTTGAGGATACCAAGGGATTTTTTATGTGTTGGAGGAGCTTGGGAAGAAATTTGGGAAGAATTTAGGGAAGGCACAAGGCTTGATAGGAGTAAAGAGAAGAGGGGAGTGTGGCTGGTTTTTATAGTGGAGGGGAGGAGGGTTTTCTTAATATTTTAATCATTAGTTTATTATTTTTCAATAAGACAAGAAATAGTGATGATTCCATGACCAAAATTAGTAATAAGTTCATGAGAATTCCAATTAAGTTTTCTTACATCATCCATGATGCTAGGAATATTCCATTTAGCTTATAATGTATATATATGTGGTAAATTACTGTATTTCACTATTCATCAAAAATTCAAGTATTTTAAAAAAATCCCAAAAATTCACCCTAACCATTTTTTATGTGTAGAATCCAAAAATGAAATCCATTTTTCAAAAATATTTTTCTATATATGTTTAATTTAATTTTTAATTAAAATCATAATTTAATTGAAAAATACATATTTTAAAATTATGACTGATTTTATAATGCTTTCAAAAATTACATAAGGTCTTATAAAATTATCTAAAAACCAGAAGACATAAAATTGTTAATTTATGAACACCTTTTAGGAAAATGAATTTTATTTTAAACTAATTAATTAATTATAATTAATTATTTAGGACTTACAAAAATACCAATACTTTTATTATAGTCATATTATCACTTATAAGATGCCTAAATTTTATTTATACATTCATGGGTGAGGTTACTATTCTTTTGGATGATTTACTATTCATAAGGGTTATATTACTATTCATAAGGGTAACATTACTATTCATAAGGGTCATTTACTATTCACCAAAAATTAAGTTTGTCTTTTCAGACTCCAAACATCTTATTGATCGCAACCATGTATATCAGATTTTTGAAATTCAAATCACAGAAGTGAAAATATTATGTTTAAAGGTCAGATGGTACTTAGTAGTTCATTGTATTGTGATTTCATGTGATTATATGACATAATTATAAGAAGGTAATTTCCATTTATAAAAATTTGGGTCGTTACATTATTCCCTCCTTATGAAATTTCACCCTCAAAAAATCGTTTTACATTCGAAGCCATAAACATGTGTGAGTACTTTTCCTTCATTGCCTCCTCGAGTTCCCATATTTCCTCTTTGTACTTATGGTTCTGCCACAGTACTTTGACCATGTGTGTAATCTTGTTACGTAGAACTTTATCTCTATGATCCAAGATCTTAAATGGTTTCTCTTCGTAAGAAGGATCATTCTCCAACTGTACCACCTCTGAAGATAGTACATGTGAAGGGTCTGGTATATACTTACTTAGGAGGGATACATGAAAGACATCATGTACTTTGTACATGTTTGGTGGAAGTTCTATTATATAGGACATATCCCCTACATAATCAAGAATATAAAAGGGGCCGATGTACCTAGGACTTAACTTTCCTTTCTTCCCAAACCTTGTGACCTTTTTTCATGTAGATAAGTGTAGAAATACCAAGTCTCCAACTTTGAGCTCAAGGTATCATCGATGATTGTCTACATAACTCTTTTGTCGGATTTGGGTTGCCTTGATGTGTTGTCGAATGGTTTTCACCTTATTCTCCATTTCTTTGACCATTTCAGTTTCTAGTAGATTACGCTCACCAACTTCATCACAACACATCAGTGTTCTGCACCTTTTCCCATAAAGGTCTTTGTATGGTCCTATTCGGATGCTTGAGTGGAAACTATTGTTGTAGGTGAATTAGACCAGTGGAAGATATTGGTATCATCCTCCTTTAAAGTCTATAGAACATTCCCTCAACATATCTTGTAGTGTCTAAATAGTTCACTCAGATTATCCATGAGTTTGAGGATGATAGGCAGTACTAAAGTTTAGTCCAGTGCTTAGAGTGTGTTTGAGAGTTTTCTAGAACTTCGAGGTGAATATCGGATCTCTATATGATATAATATATAGTGGTACTCCATGAATCCTTACCACCTCTTTGATATATATCCATGAAGTTTGATCCAATGAGAAGTCCTCTCAAATTGTGATAAAGTGAGCTATCTTTAGAAGACGATCCACAATGAACTATATAACATTGTTTCCTCTAGATGTCCTTGGCAGTCCAGTGACAAAGTCCATGGTGATGTTCTCCTACTTCCATATTGGTATGGGTAGTGGTTTCATCATTCCCTTATACTTTTGTCTTTCATCCTCCACTTTTTGACATACCAGACACTTTGATGTATACTCAACAATCTTCTTCTTCATATTGTCCCACCATAAGTTCTGTCAGAGATCTAAATATATCATTGTGCTCCCTGGATGAATAGATAAGGTTGAGCTATGTGCCTCATTCAAAATCTCCTTATTTATCTCTAGATCAAATGGTACACATAATCATGACCCAAATCTTACAACTCTTTCCTCATCAATCATGAACTCATAGGATTTCCCATTTCTAATGGCTTCCACCCATTTCTGAATTTCCACATCTTTTCTTTGAGCATCCTTTATTTTCTCTGAGGGATGGTTGTGAAATCATTTGAGAAAGGATTGATGATGTTCCTCCCTTAATGATTCCCATGTCCATACTCTACAAATCTAAGAAGATTGGATCTTTTCAATTCTCATCATTGATAAAGATGCAGAATCATTTCTACTTAGACCATCTACCACTTTGTTTCCCTTATCGGGATGGTAGTCGATTGAGAAATAATAATACTTTATGAGATTTATCCATATTCGCTGGAGCATATTAAGATCTTTTTGTGTGAATATATATTTTAGACTCTTTTGATCAATATATATCTCACACTTCTCCCTATAGAGATAATGCCGCCAGATTTTTAATTCAAAGATCACAGCTGCCAACTCCAGATCACGCGTGGGATATTTTTGCTCATATATTTTCAACTTCCTTGAGACGTAGGCTATCACTTTATTATTTCTTATCAGCACACATCTTAATCCCTTATTTTAATCATCATTGTACACTACAAAGAGTTATGCACTTGTTGGGAGTGTGAGTATTGGTGCAATGATTAGCCTCTTTTTCAACTCCTTAAAACAGTCTTCACATTCCTCAGTCAAGAAAAACTTTACTCCCTTCTATGTCAGATTGGTTATTGGGTTTGAAAATTGTGAAAAGTTCTTCACAAATCATCAATAATACTAGGCTAGACCCAAAAAGTTATGGATATCCATTACAGATGTTGGCTCTTGACACTTTTCAATCACCTTTATCTTAGAAGGGTCCATATATATCTATTTGTTGGTGATAACATGCCCCAATAATGATACTTATACCATCCAGAACTCATATTTACTGTACTTTTCATACAACTTATCCCTTTGTAAAGTCTTTAACATAGTATTCAAATTCTCCTCATGTTCCTCCTTGCTCTTGAATTATATCATAACATCTTCGATATAGACTACCACAAATTTTTCAAGGTAATCTCAAAAAACTTTATTCATTAAATCCATAAAAATTTCAGAGGCATTAGTGAGTCCTAAGGGAATCACTATGAACTCATAGTGTTCATACCTTATTCTAAACGCATTCTTGGGAACATCTTCCTTCCTCTCCATTAATTGGTGATATCCCATTCGAAGGTCCACCTTAGAGAAATAACTGGCCCCATGAAGTTGATCAAACAAGTCATTTATCTCTGGAAGGGGATACTTGTTATTTATCATTATTTTATTGATCTCACGATAATCAATACAGAGGCACATTAATTCATCCTTCTTCTTGATGAAGAGGACTGGTGCAGCCCATGGTGAAGCACTCAGGTGTTTAAAACCCTTCTCCATATTCTCCTGTAACTACTTCTTTAGATCCTCCAGCTCTAAGGTATCCATTCTATAAGGTGTCTTTGATATAGGCAGAGATCCAGGAATAGGTTCAATTGAGAACTCAACCTCTTGATCGGGAGGAATACCATACAACTCTTCAGGGAATATGTCAATGTAATCCCTCATGATGGTCATGTCTTCAAACATGATTCTCTCCTTTGTCTCAATCATTTGATCTAGACATGTTTGCTCATAAGGAATTAATATCCACACTTGAGATAACGATTCTAAAGAAGATTCATCTTCCTCATTACACTTGTAAATAATTGGAGGATTCTTCAGGATGTGGAGAGTGATCTCACTTTACTGATAGTTGATGTTGGCTTTGTATAAAGATAGTCAATCCAAGCCCAATATAGTGTCAAACTCCACTAAAGGAAGTATGAAAAAAATCTGGGAGGTTCAGTCCACAAACATTCACTAGGGAGTAGTTATAAACCATGGATGCAATAATTACCCCATTTACTATTCTCATAGATAACTTATCTTCCAAATTTTGAGGTGATGTTTGAATAGTTTTACTAAACTTGAAAGATACAAAAGAATGTGTAGAACAAGAATCAAATATTACATTCTCTATTCTTGAATGAATAACTAGCGTACATATCGCCACATAATTTTCTGGCTCCACTTCAGTAGTAGTGATAGCATAAGCCCTTCCTTGTTGCCTTAGAGGTTGTTCTTGATTTCCTACAACAACCCCCTACTTAGGGAAATTGTTCGCATAATGATCATGTTCCTTGTAGTTGTAACACTGTACTATTGGCTGAGTTCTTATCTAAACCTTCCTTTCTTCTTCCACATTAGTGGGATTCTTCATATCCCATCGGCATTTTTTATCCAGATATCCCAACTTTCCACATTTGAAGAAATTCCTGGTTCCCTTTAGATAGTTCTCAGGATGCTTCTTCCCATAATTTTTACACATGGGATAACCAAGATTATTTCCATCATGAAATTATTTGCAGAATATCCCACATTATATTCTATTTTCCTCTTTTTTTCATTGGTCCCATGATACCACTAAGAGTCTTTGGTCTCTATTTCAACCTTAATGGCACACCCAAAAATCTCCTCATAGTTTTTGAAGTCTTGAATCACCAACGATTTTTGTAGACTTGGCTTCAGTCTTATAAATAAGTGATCCACCTTGCTTTCGGTGTTCATGAAAAAGCCATAGGCATACTTTGAAAGCCTTATAAATTTTTCTTCATATGCCCTGATTGACTCATTTTCCTTCTTCTTGAGTCTGAGGAACTCTCTTTACATCTTGAGATGGAGGGTTTGGGGAAAAAATATTTATTGAAAAACATTATATGGAATTCCTCCCAATCCATGGAATCAATTTCCTCCTAGGGATTTTTATTCTTGATCAGTATTCACCACTGATCAGCTTTTCCATTAAAACAATAGACCGCCAGTACGACTTTATCTTCTTCTAAGCACTAGAGGACAGAGAATATCTTTTCAATGGAGTTAATCCATTGTTTCGTGAGGAGGGGATTAGAATATCCACTAAACATGGGAGGCCTTATCCACATAAAGGATTCAATGGAAACTTTCTATTTACTTGGAGGAGGAGGGTGTTTCACGTGATTCAAGTTATTATTCATAACTTGATCCAGCTAAGCAAGCATTTTCATGAAGTTTTGATCACCCATCCCCATTATATTAGGAATATTGTTAGGGCAATCTTCACATTCCCTATCACATTTATTTTTGGCACATTTTATTATACTTCCTTCCATTAACTAAGAAAAATAATGTACAATTAGAGTGCTTGAATACTTAGCTATTAAGCATTAAAAGGAAACTTTGAACTTAAGAGGATAAACTTGTAAAGGATATGTATATCCTAACTTGTGATTCCCTATGTTTCAATCTAGGTTATACTTGATATATTTCTTATCATATATTCTTATGGGATTTTTTCATTCCCCTAATAATGGTTTGTACCAAACTCATGAATTTACCAAAGCATATACCTAGGGAGTATCAAACAAAGAGTGTAACAAGGCCCTTTTTCATGCACTAGTTCTCGTTTGAGTCTAGCTAAAAGTGGTGTTTTTGTATTTTACCCCTAGATATATTTGTACCAGATCCACCTCTACCTATTTGTATCCATATAGGGATGTATTTTGTTTATAAACCACTTACTCTATACTTACCAAAAAATAGGGGTGTTTTCTTATACTTAGTCTCATCCTTAAGGTTCTTACCAAAGTTCTCTATTCCTAATGTCCAAAAATAACTAGACCATCCTCTGATACAAACTATATAAACCCTATTCTTTTACACATAACATTACATGATTTTAAGCATAATTATACATCAAAAAATAATCCAAGGATCATGAAGTCTAGTGTCTTTGAAGACTAGGTACATAAAATGGAAAACATGGGACTAAAAAACACTTCATTATTTAATATTAATAAAGAGATCCTAACTTATTTTGAGCCCTTACATCTACAAAGGGTACCCTGGGGATCACACGAATGAAGGGATGATCTAAAATCCCAATAAGGGAAAAAACATAGTAATAAAACTTTAACACATGGGTTATAAGGCATGGCATAATGAAGAATAAAAGGAATGGAACACATGGAATCATAACACATAAACATAAGATCATATAAACATGAATTAATAGAAATGTGTTAGCAACAAAAATCATGACTTTATCACAATTCAAGGCTCATTTCACATAGAGGAGCACAAGTCAAGGTTAGCCACTAAGACCATTGCACGTGGTAGCATGAGTCAAGGCTAACCGCCAAGACTGTTGCACATAACATATCATGAGATTAAACTTTACCCAATGAATTGGAGCTCTATCTAGGCATACCCATTTTAACATGTTCATGAATATTCTTTCCACATAAAGAATCATACATAATCAATCATACATAAACATAAGGGTACCCAAGAAAAGAAATGGGTATCATAATCATATCATAGAAGGGTGTATCATACAAGTGTCCATGAAAGAAAGGAATTAAAATATACATGAACATTGAAAAGTTAAAATAGGAATATATCATGGTAAGTTATGTCAAATAGAAGTGACAATATTTAAGAAGAGTATTTAATAAATTTTAGCATTAAAACACTTTAGTGCGATTTTAAGGAAAATACTAAAGAGTCTTTAAAATTGAAAAGGGAATATTATTTTTGTATCAAACCAGAAGTGAACCAATAAGGTTTTCATAAAAAAAAGAGTGGTTTTATAAATATAATGGTTGCTTAAAAATAGATCGTATAGTGTAATTGGAATTGGGTAAGAAATCGGGAAGCTCCCTTAAAATGGGTTTGCTTATCAGGAAGTATTGAGGAGGGAATCATTTAAAAACATGTATATCCCAGAAAGATAATGAGGGATGGATCTTGAAAAATGAGTTTGGATATATAAATAGAAATTATAAGATGTACATAAACATAATATAGGATTTAATTTGGGTAAAAATAGAGTGAGAACAACCCAAAATAATCATGGAGGTTCAGGTAGAATCCCTTACGGAATATCGGCATGGTATCAGGTGTACTTAGGAGGAATTAATGAGATAGAAAGGGGTTTCTAATCTTTTATACATCATGAGGGTAGTATTTAGAAGGTTATAAATCATACCCTATCATTAGTAATTACACATAAAAAGACAAACATAGAGGATATTCTTGAATAATTGTGAGAAAGAGAGGATCCCTTACCTTAAGTCTGATGGTGTTATTCACTTGATATTAATGACTTGAATAATCAAATTAGGTTAATTAATTAATAATTACATAACCTCAACTATATGTTATTGATTTATTAAAATCTTATTAAGTTCATCCATGTCCTTTTTGATGAGTTAAGATGTTCAATTTCATTGTTTGGGAGCATTTTCTTCCTTGGTTTTAATGATCGGTTCACTTATATTCATGTTCAGATAAACATGTATGATGAGAATGGTTGTCCAGAATTGAAGTTATATGAAATTAGTGAAAATAAAAAATATTACATGGTTATAAAATTCTTTTGGTTATTTGGAGTGAAGGTGAATCGTTATATAGAAAATTAATGATAAATGCTTGGATTAATTTCGCGATTTTGCTCATAATAAACTTGTTTTGTATTATTATTTTACATTGTGTGAGAAAAAGGATTTCAGAACATCACATAAGATAAAATACATATTTAATATTCTTATTCAACCATAAAAATGGTTTCATGAACATAATTTAATATGGTAATAGAATTTTATAACCTGTTGTCCTAGAATGTGATAAATTAACACATCTCGGAAGGTGTTTTCATTTATTTCGTATAAAAGGAGGGGAAAAGAGATATGATCATGAATTATCCAAATAGTATAACAAAATTCTAGTACATGTATATTTCTAGAGTTTTCATACCATTTGGATTAGTAGAGGTTAGGAAAGAAAAGATAACAAAGGAATGTGAAAAGAAAATGAAAGAAAAGAAAAGAGGAATTTACCTCTTGATTTAATCTTCCTTGAGAGCCTCTTAAGGGTAGAGGATTTGGTATTTTGAGGATACCAAGGGATTTTGGGTGTGGGGGAGGATCTTAGGAAGAGATTTGGGAAGAATTTGGGTAAATAACAAGGCTTGATATGAGTTAAGAGAAGAGGGGAGTGTGGATGGTTTTTATAGTGGAGGGGAGGAGGGTTTTCTTAATATTTTAATCATTAGTTTATTATTTTTCCATAAGACAAGAAATAGCAATTATTCCATGACCAAAAATAGTAATAAGTTCATGTGAATTCAAACTAAGTTTTCTTACATCATCCATGATGCTAGGGATATTCTATTTAGCTTATAATGTATATATATATGGTAAATTACAATATTTCACTATTCATCAAAAATTCAAGTATTTAAAAAAAATCCACCCTAACCATTTTTATACATGTAGAATCCAAAAATAAAATCCATTTTTCAAAAATAATTTTCTATATGTGTTTAATTTAATTTTTAATTAAAATCATAATTTACTTGAAAAATACATATTTTAAAACTATGGCTAATTTTATAATGCTTTCAAAAAATACATAAGGTCTTATAAAATTATCTTAAAACAAGAAGACATAAAATTGTTAATTTATGAACACCATTTAGGAAAATAGATTTTATTTTAAACTAATTAATTAATTTTAATTAATTATTTATGACTTAAAAAAATACTAATAATTTTATTATAGTCGTATTATCACTTATAAGATGCATAAATTTTATTTATACATTCATGGGTGAGGTTACTATTCTTTTGGATGATTTAATATTCCTAAGGGTTATATTACTATTAATAATGGTAACATTACTATTCATAAGGGTCATTTACTATTCACCAAAAATTAATTTTGTCTTTTCAGACTCCAAACATCTTATTGATCACAACCATGTATATCAGATTTTTGAAATTCAAATTACAGAAGTGAAAATATTTTGTTTAAAGGTCAGATGGTACTTAGTAGTTCATTGTGTTGTGATTTCATGTGATTATATGACATAATTATAAGAAGGTAATTTCCATTGATAAAACATTGGGTCGTTACATTATTCCTTCCTTATGAAATTTCACCCTCAAAAATTTGTTTTACATTCTAAGTCATAAACATGTGCGGGTACTTTTCCTTCATTGCCTCCTCGAGTTCCCATATTTCCTCTTTGTACTTATGGTCCTGTCATAGTACTTTGACCATGTGTGTAATCTTGTTACGTGGAACTTTATCTCTATGATCCAAGATCTTCAATGATTTCTCCTCGTAAGAAGAATCATTCTCCAACTGTATCACCTCTGAAGAGAGTACATGCGAAGGGTCTGGTATGTACTTACTTAAGAGGGATATATGAAAGACATCATGTAATTTGGAAATGGTAGGTGGAAGTTCTAGTATATAGGACACAACCCCTACATGATCAAGAATCTCAAAGGGGATGATGTACCTGGGAGTCAACTTTCCTTTCTTCCCAAACCTCATGACCTTCTTCCATGGAGATATGCATAGAAATACCAAGTCTCCAACTTTTAACTCAAGGTCTCGTCGACGATTGTCTACATAACTCTTTTGTCGACTTTGGGTTTCCTTGATGTGTTGTCGAATGGTTTTCACCGTCTACATCATTTCTTTGACCATTTCAGTTCCTATTATCTTACTCTCTATGACTTCATCACAACACATCAGTGTTCTACACCTTTTCCCATAAAGGGCTTTGTATGGTACCATTCAGATTCTTGAGTGGAAACTATTATTGTAGGTGAATTCGACCAGTGGAAGTTGTTGTTCCCATCCTCCTTTGAAGTTTATAGAAAATTCCCTCAACATATCTTCTAATTTCTAAATAGTTCACTCAGATTATCTATGATTTTTAGGATGATAGGTAGTACTGAAGTTCATTTCAGTTCTTAGAGCATGTTGGAGACTTTTCCAGAACTTCGAGGTGAACCTCTGATCTCTATTGAATATAATAGATAGTGGTACTCCATGCATCCTTACCACCTCTTTGATATATATCCATAAAGGTTGATCCAGTGATAAGTACTCTCTAATTGTGATAAAGTGAGTTTTCTTTATAAGATGATCCAAAATGAACCATATAACATTGTTTCCCCTGGATGTCCTTAGAAGTCCGGTGATAAAGTCCATGGTGATGTTCTCCCACTTCCATATTGGTATGGGTAGTAGTTTCATCATTCCTTTATACTTTTGTCTTTCAGCCTCCACTTATTGACATACTAGACACTTTGATGTATACTCAGTAATCTCCTTATTCATATTGTCCCACCATAAGTTCTCTCGGAGATCTTGATACATATTTGTGTTCCCTAGATGAATAGAGAAGGTTGAGATATGTGCCTTATTTAAAAGATCCTTATTTATCTCTAGATCAAATGGTACACATAATCAAGACTCAGATCTTACAACTCTTTTCTCATCAATCATGAAATCGTGGTATTTCCCATTTCTAATGGCTTCCACCCTTTTCTGAATTTCCACATCTTTTCTTTGAGCATCCTTTATTTTCTCCATGAGGGATGGTTGTGTAATCATTTGAGAAATGATTGATTATGTTCCTCCCTTAATGATTCCCATGTCCATCCTCTAAAAATCTTTGAAGATTGGATCTTTTCAATTCTCATCATTTATAAAGATGCACAATCCTTTCTACTTAGACCATTTGTCACCTTGTTTTCCTTATCGGGATGGTAGTGGATTGATCAGTCATAATCCTTGATGAGCTATATCCATCTTCACTAGCACATATTAATATCTTTTTGTGTGAATATATATTTTAGACTATTTTGATCAGTATATATCTCACACTTCCCCCCATAGAGATAATGACGCCAGATTTTTAACGCAAATATCATAACTACCAACTCCAGATCGCGCGTGGGATATTTTTGCTCATGTATTTTCAGCTGCCTTGAGACGTAGGCTATCACTTTATCATTTTTCATCAGCACACATCCTAATCCATTCTTTAAATCATCACTGTACACCACAAAGATTTATCCACTTGTTGGGAGTGTGAGTATTGGCGTAATGATTAGCCTCTTTCTCAACTCCTTAAAAGATTCTTCACATTCCTCAGTCAAGACAAACTTTACTCCCTTCTGTATCAGATTGGTCATTCATTTTTACAATCATGAAAAGTTCTTCACAAATCATCAATAATACCAGGCTAGACCCAGAAAGTTACGGATCTCTGTAACAAATGTTGGCTCGGGCCACTTTTCAATCGCCTTTATCTTGGAAGGGTCCATATATATCCCTTTATTGGTGATAACATTCCCCAAGAATGATACTTCCACCATCCAGAACTCACATTTACTATACTTTGCATAAAAATTCTCCCTTTGTAAAGTTTTTAACATGGTATTCAAATACTCCTCATGTTCCTCCTTGATCTTGGAGTATATCATAACATATTTGATAAAGACTACCACAAATTTGTCAAGGTAATCTCTAAAGACTTTATTCATTAAATCCATAAAAAACTTATAGAGAATTAGTGAGTCCGAAGGGTATCACTATGAACTCATAGTGTCCATACCTCCTTTGAAAGGCAGTCTTGAGAATATCTTCCTTCCTCGCCTTTAATTAGTGATATCCTGACCAAAGGTCCACCTTTGATAAATAACTAGCCCCATGAAGCTGATTGAACAAGTCATCTATTTGTGGCAGGGGATACTTATTCTTTATCATGATTTTACTGAGCTCGCATTAATCAATATAGAGGAACATCAATTCATCCTTCTTCTTGATGAATGGGACTAGACCACCCCATGTTAAAGCACTCGTGTATATAAAACCCTTATCCATATTCTCCTGTAACTGCTTCTTCAGCTCCTCTATCTCTATAGTGGTCATTCTATAAGGTGTCTTTGATATAGGTAGAGATCCAAGAATAAGTTCAATTGAGAACTCAATCTCTCGATCGGGAGGAAGACCATACAACTCTTTAGGGAATACATCAGTGTAATCCCTTACGATGGGAATGTCCTCAAGCATGATTCTCTCCTTTGTCTCAATAATTTTAGCTAGACATGCTTGATCATAAGAAATTAATATCCACACTTGATATAATGATTCTAAAGTAGATTAATCTTCCTTAGTACACTTGTAAATAATTTGAGGATACTTTGGGATGTGAAGAGTGATCTCCATTTCCTGATAGTTGGTGTTGGCTTTGTATAAATATAGTTAATCTATGCCTAAGATAGTGTTAATCTCCACTAAAGAAAGTATGACAAAAAAATTTGGGAGGTCCAATCCACAAACGTTCACCGAAGAGGAGTTATAAGCCATGGATGCAATAATTACCCCATTTTCTATTCTCACAAATAACTTATCCTCCAAATTTTGAGGTGATGTTTGAATAGTTCTACTAAACTTGAAAGATATGAAAGAATGTGTAGAACTAGAATCAAATAGTACGTTTGCTATTATTGAATGAATAAATAGAATGCCTGTCACCACATCGTTGTCCAGCTCCACCTCAGCAACAGTGATAGCATAAGCCCTTCCTTGTTGCCTGGGAGGTTGTTGTTGATTTCCTCCAACAACCCTCGGCTTAGGAAAATTGTTCACATAATTCCCATGTTCCTTACAGTTATAACACTACACCACTGGCTGAGAGTTTATCTGAACATTACTTTCTTCTTCTAAATTAATGGGATTCTTCATATCTCGTCGGTAGTTTTTTGCCAGATGTCCCAACTTTCCACATTTGAAGCAATTCCTGGTTCCCTTTAGACAGTTATCAGGATGCTTCTTACCATAATTTTTACATGTGGGATGACTGAGCTTTTTTCCATCATGGGATTTATTTGTGGAACTACCCACATTATATTCAATTTTCCTCTTTTTGTTTTTAGACTTACGATACCACTAAGAGTCTCTGATCTCTATTTCAACCTTAAGCGCACAACAAAAAATATCCTTATAGCTTTTGAATTCTCAAATCACCAACATTTTTCATAAACTTGGATTTAGTTTACTAAATAAGTGATCCACCTTGATTTTGGTGTTCATGAAAAAGTTATAGGCGTACCTTACAAGCCTTTTAAAGTTTGCTTCATGTGCCCTGATTGAATCATCTTTCTTCTGCTTGAGCCTAAGGAACTCTCTTTCCATCTTAAGATGGAGGGTTTGGGGAAAATATTTATTGAAAAACATTCTCTTGGATTCCTCCCAATCCATGGAATAAATTTCCTCCTAGGGCTTTGTATTTTTCATCAATGTCCACCACTGATCAACTTCCTCATCAAAATGATAGACCACTAGTACGACTTTCTCTTCTTCTGAGCACTAAAGGATAGAGAATATATTTTCAATGGAGTTAATCCACTGTTCTGAGAGAAGGGGATTAGAAGATCCACTAAACATGGGAGGCCTTTGTCGCATTAAGGATTCAACAGAAATTTTCTCTTTCCTTGGAGGAGGGTGTTCCACTTGATTCAAGTTATTATTCATAACTTGATCCAGTTGAGCAAGCACTATCATGAAGTTTTGATCACATGTTCTCATCATATGAGGCATATCGTAAGGGAAATATTCACATTACCTATCACATTGATTGTTGGAACATGTTCTTATACTTATTGTCATTAACTAAGAAAAATAGTGTACAATTAAAGGGCTTTAATACTTAGCTATTGAGCATTAAAAGGAAACTTTGAACATAAGAGGATAAACTTGTAAAGGAGAGGTATATATTAACTTGTGATTCCCTATGTTTAAATCTAGGTTATCCTTGATCTATTTCTTAACTTATATTGGCTTTTTTCATTCCCCTAATAATGGTTTATACCAAGCTCATGAATTTACCAAAGCATATCCCTTGTGAGTGTCAAACCAAGAGTGAAGCAAGGCCCTTTGTCTGCACCAGTTCCCATTAGAATCTAGCTCAAAGTGTTGTTTTCAGGTTTTACCCCTAAATATATCTATACCAAATCCACCTCTAACTATTTGTATCCAGTTAGGGATGTATTTTCTTGATAAACCACTTACTCTATACTTACCAAAATTTATGGGTGTTTTCTTATACTTAGTCTCATCCTTAAGGTTCTTGCTAAAGTTCTCTATCCCTAATCTACAAAAATAAATAGACCATCCTCTGATACCAACTATAGAAACTCTATCCTTTTACACATAACATTACATGATTTTAAGCATAATTATATATCAAAAAACAAGCCAAGGATCATGAAGTCTAGTGTCTTTGAAGGCTAGGTACATAAAATTGGAAACATGGGAATAAAAAAATAGTTCTTTATTTAATATTCATAAAGAGATCCTAACTTCTTTTGAGCTCTTACATCTGCAAAGGGTACCCTGGGGATCACATGAATGAAGGGATGATCTAAAATCCCAATAAGGGAAAATCATAGTAATAAAACTTTAACACATGGGTTAGAAGGCATGGCATAATTAAAAATAAAAGGCATGAAACACATGGAATCATAACACATAAACATGGTATCATATAAACATGAATTCATATAAATGAGTTAGAAACATAAATCATGACTTTATCATGAGTTAAGGATCATTGTGCATATAGGAGCACAAGTCAATGTTAACCACCAAGACTATTGCACATGGTAGCACGAATTAAGGCTAACCGCCAAGACCATTGCACATAACGTCTCATGAGACTAAAATTTACCCAATGCATTGGAGAACTATCTGGGCGTACCCATATTAACATGTTCATGAATATTATTTCCACATAAATAATCATACATAATCAATCATACATAAACAAAAGGGTACCCAAGGAAAGAAATGGGGTATCACAATCATGTCATAGAAGGGTGTATCATACAAGCATCCATGAAAGAGAGGAATTAAAATATACATGGAAATTGAAAAGTTAAAATAGGAATATATCATAATAAGTGATTTCAAATATAAGTCACAACATTTAAGAATAGTATTTAATAAATTTTATCATTAAAACACTTTAGTGCGGTTTTAAGGAAAATACTAAAGTGTCTTTAAAATTGAAATGGGAATATTCTTTTGTATAAAACCAGAAGTGAACCAATAATGTTTTCATAAAAAAGAGTGGTTTTATAAATATAATGGTTACATAAAAATATATCGTATAGTGTATTTGTAATTGGGTAAGAAATTGGGAAGCTCCCTTAAAATGGGTTTGCTTATCGGGAAGTATTGAGGAGAGAATCATTTAAAAACATGTATATCCCCAAAAGAGAATGAGGGGTGTATCTTGAAACATGAGTTTGGACATATAAACAGAAATTATAAGACGTACATAAACATAATATAGGATTTCATTTGGGTAAAAAGAGAGTAAGAACAACCCGAAAGAGTAATGGAGGTTCGGGTATAATCCCTTACGGAATATCAGCATGGTATCGGGTGTACTTAGGAGGGATCAATGAGAGAGAAAGGGGTTTATCATATTTTATACATCGTGAGGGTAGTATGGGTAAGGTTAAAAATTATACCTCATCATTAGTAATTACACATAAAATGGCATAACATAGAGGATATTCTTGAATAAGTGTGAGAAAGAGAGGATCCCTTACCTTAAGTCTGATGGTATTCTTCGCTTGATTTTAATGACTTGAATAATCAAATTAGGTTCATTAATTGATAATTCCAGAACCTCCAATACATTTTATTGATTTATTATAACCTTATTAAGTTCATCCATGTATTTTTTGATGATTTAAGAGGTTCAATTTCATTGTTTGGGAGCATTTTCTTCCTTGGTTTTAATGATCAGTTCACTTATATTCATGTTCAGATAAACATATATGATGAGAATGGTTGTCCATAATTGAATTTATATGAAATTTTTTAACATACAAAAGATTAAATGGTTATAAAATTCATTTTTTTATTTGTATTGAATGTGAATCATTATATAAAACATTAAAATGTTTGGATTAATTTAGTAATTTTGCTCATAATTAACTTGTTTTGTATTATTATTTTACATCATGTGAGAAAAAGGATTCCAGAACATCACATAAGATAAAATACATATTTAATATTCTGATTCAACCATAAAATTTTTTCATGAATAAAATTTAAGATGGTAATATAATTTGATAACCCGTCATCCTTGGATGTGATAAATTAACACATCTCAAACAGTGTTTTCATTTATTTTGTATAAAAGGAGGGTAAAGGAGATATGATAATTAATTATATCATTATCATAACAAAATTCTAGTACATTTATGTTACTATAGATTTCATGCCATTTGGATGAGGATAGTTTTGGAAAGAAAAGATAACAAAGGAACATGAAAATAAAATGAAAGAAAAGAAAAGAGGAATTTACCTCTTGATTTAATATTCCTTGAGAGCCTCTTAAGGGGAGAGGATTTGGTATTTTGAGGAGACCAAGGGCTGATGGACGTGGGGGGTGATCTTGGGAAGAGATTTGGGTGGAATTTAGGGAAGGAACAAGGCTTTAGAGGAGTGAAGAGAAGAGGGAAGTGTGGATGGTTTTTATAGTGGAGGGGAGGAGGGTTTTCTTAATATTTTAATCATTAGTTTATTATTTTTCCATAATATAATAAATAGTGATGATTCCATGAACAAAAATAGTAATAATTGCATGTGAATTCGAACTAAGTTTTCTTACATCATCCATGATTCTAGGAATAGTCTATTTAGCTTATAATGTATATATATGGTAAATTACCATATTTCACTATTCATCAAAAATTCAAGCATTTTAGAAAAATACAAAAAATTCACCCTAATAATTTTTCAACGTATAGAATCCAAAAATAAAATCCATTTTTCAAAAATAATTTTCTATATATTATTAATTTAATTTTTAATTAAAATCATAATTTACTTGAAATATATATTTTTTAAAACTATGACTGATTTTATAATGCTTTCAAAAATTACATAAGTCCTTATAAAATTATCTTAAAACCATAAGACATAAAATTCTTTATTTCTGAACACCTTTTAGAAAAATACATTTTTTTAAATTAATTAAGTAATTGTAATTAATTATTTATGACTTACAAAAATACCAATACTTTTACTATGGTCAAATTATCACTTATAAGATGCCTAAATTTTATTTATACATTCTTGGTTGAGGTTACTATTCTTTTGGATGATTTACTATTCATAAGGGTTATATTACTATTTATAAGGGTAACATTACTATTCATAAGGGTCGGTTACTATTCACCAAAAATTAAGTTTGTCTTATCAGACTCCAAACATTTTACTGATCGCAACCATGTATGTCAGATTTTTGAAATTCAAATCAAAAAGTGACAATATTATGTTTAAAAGTCACATAGTACTTATTAGTTTATTGTGTTGTGATTTCATGTGATTATAGGACATAATTATAAGAAGATAATTTCCATTTATAAAATATTGGGTCATTATATTTATCACACCCCATGTTTGTATCCACTTGGAAAATAAAAGTAATAAGTTTTTAAAGACTCTTCTCATTATAGATCATGTTGTAATTAACAATAAAACTGGAGATGGTCTTGGGCAGTGATGAAAGTATGAGATCTGTATGCAACTCATCCGAGAATTTAATCTCTAAGATGTCTAAGCATTCAAGGTATCCAATAAGTTTGACTACATGAGGATCATCTGGTGTAGACTCTCCAAGATTAGTTATAAACAAAGAATTAGAGATCTCATACCACTCTTGTCTCACCTTCCCTTGATAGAGATCTTGAATGTGAGACAACATGTTATATGCATCCATTCCCTCATGTTGCTTCAAAAGATCATTGGTCATGGATGATAGCATGAAACATTGAAAATTTGTGGAATCATTCAAATGTTTCTCATATAGTGATAAATCTTCATCACTTGCCTCATTAATAGGCGCATTAGGAATAGGTTCTTCCAACACATACAATTTCTTTTCATGGTGAAGGATAACCCGTAAGCGTCTTTGTCACTCTTGGAAATTCATGTTAGTGATAAGGTTATCCTTCTCAAGTATGGATCACAATGATATGTTTAAAGTCATTTAAATTTTGTTTCTACAAATAATATTAGCATAATTTTATTACTTTAATTGATAAAAATTAGACAAATAAATAAATATTATATTTATTAGTCTCTAACTATTTTATCGAAAACCAATATCCCTCACCATTGGCTTCATAATATCATGTTTTCTAGATATTCTAGTGGTAAGGATCCATATTCTCCTTCTCATTACCCCAACTTTGTTTGGTCAAGCAACTCAAATGGTTTTAGGTAGGCATTCCAAATGCCAACTACATTAACTCATAATTCCTTGATTTATTGAGTGAAATCCCCAATCCTAAAATCCTTAAATTGGATTTTCTCAACCCTTACCTCTCAGTTACACCAAGTCCTATTTTTGTAAATCAATCGTTGATGTTAACTAAGTTAAGTCAATCCAAAACTTCAAGTTATAATTCCCCAATAATTTAAAACACTCCAACTTTGGTTGGTCAAGCACTTTGAACTATGGTTCAATTTTAACTGAGGTATTGGAAGACTATACTGACTTAATATATATAATTAAGGGATTTTATACTTTTATGTGTAAATTTTCAATTATTATCTTCATTACATGATTGTTAATATTAAGAGGATTTACTTAAGTAATTAACCATGCCTTAGATAATGTTTATGCATAAACCAATTTATTTTAGTCTTATCTTGCATGCTCTTTAATTTCATTAATTCATGTGATTGTGACAAAACATACATAATAAAATAACTATGCAACTTGATAGAAATAAAATAATAAAGCGGTGTGATCATGGGCTTATAATGATGGTTAGTTTATTTAGTAGTTAATAAAATAACCATTGATCCAGGGGGAAAACACATTGAACCAAATAAGACTTGTGTTACAGCTTTCCACTTATCCACCAATGTATCTCTCTTTGATTGGTTTTGCCTCAGCTCCAAACTTGAACTGTCTCCACTAGCTTGGGAGCTTCATCCATTACATATTCTTTTACTCACATGTAGGTGATGGGAAAGGGGTTTACATAAAAGAAACCATGGATACGTAGGCCCTTACATAATAAGAGGAGAGAAGGCACGCATGACAACAAATTAATTTAATAATAAATTAAATGAAACTAATCGCATACAAAGGTTTGGTTTATGCTCATGATCATCCACATACATGTAACAAATTACACATTTAATAAAACTAACATTCAGTTCTTAATCATTCTTATTTAAGATAAATTGTGATCAAATCAATTAATTATGATCTTTAATTAATCAATTATTTTATCTTAATTATCATCTGTATTTCCTTGAGATTCTCATCCATTATAATTTTAAACAAATTAAATAAATTTATTTAAAATTAACTGTGTACATAAATGTACCTTGGAGGCAACATTGTGAATACCCATCTGAATCTACCCAACATGTATTATACTCATATACTATTTTACTCTTGTGACATATGATATACAAAACTTATCATGTACTTTCATGACGTGTTTTATCAACTTAATTATTACAAGAATTACATGGTTTTTCGGTCACATGTTATTCTTCAATGCCCGTAGAGTAACAATTGTAATATGAATCATACATGATATGCAGATCTGAACATTATGAAAATATTAATTAAACATATGTATATATATATATATTAAAAACCCATCACATGGCATGTCCTATCAACTTAATGATCACTTGCAAGCACATGTTGATAATGTTTTCATAGTATAATAAATAAATTTTAAATTTTTGTAATTTGGTATAAGTACATAACATGTACAGGAGAGCTACACGGCATGTACATATCTCACCGTGTATCTGAGGCACGTGCCTAGGGACTCAATGTGTAAATTGTGCCCCATACAATTGGAGTACACAATATGCATAAGCGACTACACGACATGTGGTCTTCGAGTTACATGGTCACCAGTCAGGTAGGTTGTGTATGGTAATACATATCCCGTCTATGACTCAAAGAAACTACATGTCGTGTATGTGGGCTACACAGTGTGTACTCTGACTGACCGTGTACCACCCTAGCCCGGTCAACATGTGGTGTAAGAAATAAATACATCACATGTCATTAATGCACATAGTTTGAATTAATTTCTGAGTTAATTATTTATTTATTGAAAATAAGTACTTCACATGTAACTTCAGTCACATGGTGTGTACTCTTATGTCATCCAGTCAGAATCCTTGGCACATCTAGATGAGATCTTTGATTTTATTTCATTCATAAAATTAATCATATTGATTAGATTTATGATAAACAAAGGAGAAGGAAGTGGATCTCTCAATTAGGATTAAAAGAACGATTAAACTTGAATTGAAAACTAAATCACAAATGCATAAATAAAACAAAAATCTTTAAATAATTATATTAATTATGTGACCTCTATGATACCGCTTGTAGCTTTTGGGTGCAGCGGAAGCATGCAATGGGTTGTGCCCAACTTTTCTTTTTGTCATGATCAATGATCAATACAAGATTTACATAATGATAAATTTCATGATCTATGGAATTGAATCAATGAAAACATACAAGGGATAGAATTCCAAAACCAGAGATAGGATCATCACATATTATTTATAATTAATTTAATTAATTAAAGAATTACCTTGTTGG
Source organism: Viscum album (assembly GCA_963277665.1). Taxonomy (NCBI): domain Eukaryota; kingdom Viridiplantae; phylum Streptophyta; class Magnoliopsida; order Santalales; family Viscaceae; genus Viscum; species Viscum album. The sequence continues at coordinate 798,153,597 of OY728136.1, read as the reverse complement.
AATTATTTCTTTGTTTATGGATCTGACAACAGATATGCATTGTACTGTCATTGCATTGTAGTAATCAAGAGAATATTCCCTCTAGTGTTGATCCACACGTGTTCCAAAAATCTCTGAATGTTGTCATAAAAATCTTCAGGTGCTAGCACGATAGATTATATCACTTGCATCGTTCTCCTTTGATTGTCTCGAGAACCTCTTCCAAATAGTTCTTCTATATCTCTCTTGACTTGAGAGTGGGAGGTGGGGGAGATCATTCACCGTTCTTGGGAGCATTCTTAGAGAAGGGATCTCTCTAGGTATTGAGAGGATTCTTCAAATTCATTGTGCACAACCAAACAAATTAATTGGCTCTCTAAGAAAAATAATATAATTGAGTTTATATATCACTAGGGTTAAAAATAAATAATTGCATAAGTGTCCTTTATTATTTATTTAATCCCTATGGAACCCCATGTCAAATATTATTATTATTATTATTTCTCGACATGCACTTAACTTGTGAATTAAATTAAATATTATTTAATCAAATAACATTCAATATTTATTATTTCTCACCAGACCATTAAAATTGGTTCTTCATTCCTCTAAAATATTTATTGGGACTTGAATAATGACTATTTATTTATTAAATAAATATCACTACATTATTTTCCAATAAATAAATAGATATTATATTCACTAAATGGAAATTAAATATTTATTAAATATTTAGCCCACATTATATTCTCTCGAATAACTGGTGATGTAATATATATGATCAAGTAAACATGAATAATTATTAAACTACATGCTGGAATAATATTTATTCAACTTGTTAAATAATAAATAATAATATTATTATTTAACTAAGATTCTGGATACACTTAGTGTGTGACCCTTAAGGCCTCTTTCTCATCAGCATTAGGCTAAATAGCCTAAAATACAAGGTTAACGTCTAGCAACATGTCAAGGCAACCATAGAGAAAGAATTTAATGTTGTAATGACATAATACCTTATACGGATGCTTACTGTGTAATATAATCCCTTTATCATGATATCTCTAATCAAGTAGGTTGTAAGTCGGTGCCATCAACCTATGTGCTCGATGATTCTTTCTTTAACTTACTAGAAATTGAACTTGTCTATAGAGAAACATGGTCATGGATTTATTTTGGATATATCATTTACATTAAAGGGCATGAGATATCATCTTCCATTAAATAATAGAAAGGACAAATCCTTTCTCACATTATTCATTAATGCAATGTTACTCATGATGCACCCAACGTATCTTACCTCATCGCGAACATTTGTTGCCACAGTTTTCATCAATACATCAAAGTACGCGACTCATAATACTCATTAATAATAATCTTATCTATGGATCAATACACATGTCCACAGATAGGAACATCCAATGACACGTATAAATTTGAATTTCCTACTAGTGGGTCTCATTCTAATAATATCTTACTGGATATTACCAAGGGCATACACCATGAGAAGGTACCTTAGAGTCTTATAATTATACACCCCTGATAGCTTGTATCATTTGTGTCCCTAAAATGATATCATCCAGCTATAGAACATATATTTAAGAATAGTGTCATAGCACTTCTAGGTTCTCGTCATAACAGAGAATTGTTATGACCTTTTAGTGTTCCATCTATTCTTGGGACATTATCACATACTATGTTACACAGAAGAATAATCATGATATGATAAGAAGTTTATTAATATTCAAAACTAAGAATATAGGTTTTCATAAAGTACACAAAAGTTGGTTCTAGGGCACCAACTTCAACAGGTCGCACAGCCGTGCAAGGTTACAGTTTTTCTTAACGGTGGGGTTTTGCACGACTTGCGTATGGTTAGCCAAAACATGCACCTAGCCCATGCGGGGTCCCTTCTTAAGTAGAACTGGGCACACGGTTTGACCAACCGTGTAGCCAACCCTTAATACCCAATATTGGAGGGTGTTTTTACAGCATTCCCGCCTAAATTTTTTAAACTTAAATCCCTCTTTCTTCCCTTCTTTTCCAACAAATGTGAGCTCCTCCCCCTCTCCCATGGGTTCTTCCTCTACCTCTTCTAGGTTTGTTGGTATCTCCCTCATCTTAACTCCAAACGGATCACCGTTGGAAGCATTGGATAGTTATAGGTAATCTCTATACTCATATCTCTTTCATTCTTAGTTTCTCTTCTCTTCTGTTGCAATATTTTGGTGCAAGATCATTTGCCCCATTTTCATGGCATTTGACAATTATTCTGATATCTTTCATTTTAGCTCAAATCAAGGGCCAATAGTAGACAAGGAGAGCACTATGAACCTAAGGTAAGTGGTATAACTTCTTTCCTTGAGTTTTGTCACCTTTTATATCATGTGTTGTTGTGTCATGTGTCAGACCTTTTCAGCAATGCCTCTTAAAGGTTGATTTAACTAAATTAAATGGTTTCCCTATGCCTAATATGATTATAGCTAGCAGCGAATCAACATAGTTGGTTGTTCGCCTTAGTGTGAGCCACCCATTTGGGTGTGTAATTCCTTAAGGGCCCAAATGCCCATACACTACTACAAAACGGGGCAAGCAGAGCGCGCCACATTTATCAGCGCTTTTTTTAGCGCTGATAAAGACCCCCCTTTATCAGCGCTTTTTTACTAGCGCTGATAAAGGGGGGTCTTTATCAGCGCTTTTATGAAAGCGCTGATAAAGGGAAAATTTAAAAAATATATATATTAATATATAAATCTATTAAGCTATTTATATTGATATAAATATAATATTTATTTTATAAATACGTTTTAGAAAGGATCTATGGAAATATAATATTAATTTATAAGATGTTTAGTAAAAGAGGGTTATAAAATAAATTAAAAAATATTTTTAATTAGTAATTATGTAATTTTTACCAATTAATAGTCATTTAATGACACTTTTAATATAAAAAAAATAAAAAAATTAATGAAAGATCCAAAATAAGTTGAAAATGAAACCCAAACTTCAAACGGTCATAACTTTTGATCCGGGACTCCGTTTGAGCTTCACAGCATATCAAATTGAAGCATGCGACGAGCTCTACAGCGCTATGGACGGGTGGAACCCGTCTAAGGTTGTTTCAAGGCCAAAAAAGGCCCAGAAGGCCTCCAAAACTGAGTTTTTAGTCGGGGTACTCCGGTTTTTCACCGTTCAAACAGCTATAACTTCTGATCCCGATGTCCGATAAACCTCTACCATATATCATATCGAAGATCATTTCATGTTCTTCGATTTGACTGATTGTGGAGCTGAAACGGACTCCTGGATTATAAGTTGTGGTTCTTTTAACATTCAAACGGCTATAACTTCCGATCCGGATGTCCATTTGGCCTGTACCACATATCATATCGAAGATCGTTTCATGTTCTTCGATTTGACTGGTTGTGGAGTTGAAACGGACTTACAGATTAAAAGTTATCTTCATTTTAACATTCTCATAGGATTTTCACCCCCTCATTTCTATGGATTCATTCATAACTATATATATATATCTATGTATATATATATATATATATCTCTGTTTGTGTGCGTGTATTGTATCTATGTATATATGTATGTATTTATTTATTTATTTAAAAACACACATAAAAACACATATTCTATAAATGTATTTGAAATTAACTTTATAAATATATATATTAATATACAAATAAATATACGGATAAAAAATTATATATATATATATATATATTAATATACGAATATATATATATATATATATTAATATAACTAAATAAATTTATTTTAATATGGATCTATATTAATATACGAATAAATATAACTATATATATATATATATAACTAGATATATCATCAAATGGAGAACAAAACAAAATGGCTAAGTGGTAAAGTGGCAGCGCGTTAGGGTGGAGGTCCTGTGTTCGAATTCCAATGGCAGCAGGGTTGTGCGGGACGCGAGGGAGGCGGGGTGCAGCGTGCGGAGCGTGCGGGGGATGAGAGGGAGTGGGGTGCGGGTTGGGGGGACAAGCGCTGATAAAAGGGAGGGGTCAAGCGCTGTGAAAAAACCACTGACGAATTATATATATATTTTTATTTTTTCAATTTTTTAGACACCTTTTATCAGCGCTAAAAAAAGCGCTGATAAAGAACCCTTTTATCAGCGCCTTTTTTAGCGCTGATAAAAGTACCCTTTATCAGCGCTTTTTGAGCGCTGATAAAAGGGACCCCCCTTTATCAGCGCCGCGCTTTACAGTGCTCAAAAAGCGCTGATAAAGGGGGGTTTTATCAGCGCTTTTTTTAGCGCTGATAAAAGCACCCTTTATCAGCGCTTTTTGAGCGCTGATAAAAGGGACCTCCCTTTATCAGCGCCGCGCTTTACAGCGCTCAAAAAGCGCTGATAAAGGGGGTTTTTTAGCGCTGATAAAAGCGATTTTTGTAGTAGTGATATTTCCTTAAAATGTTAAACCGCCATGAGGTGTGTGTTTCCCTTATGATAAATTCTTTTGGAGTATGAATTGAGATAAGAATTTAATGGCTAAGAGTAGGTATATATGATTCATGCTTTCTACCTCATACCATATGCATTATGCTTTATGATTATTACTTTATGCTTGTGATTTATGCATTATGCTTTATGCTTATTACTTCGCGATTTATGCTTATTGCCTTATGCCATATTTTTTGGCTTGAATAAAATGAATGGGATAGCTTGTTTAGTAAGTTGTTATTGCAATGCCTTGTTGAGGTAATGTGATCTTGACTGTTGAGCCTTACTAGTTATGAGCCGGGGGAGAAGCACGAGTCCTGACTTAAGGATGACGTGGATGGTCTCATTGTGCTTTGTTTCAAAACTATTGGACGTGTTGGGAGCGACACTTAGCTTGCCTTTGATGGGCTCCTCGGGCGGATTATTGATTCCCATGAGTAACAACGGTTCCCTAAGGGAGCCACTGTAGATGGGCTCATTGGTAAGATGGTTATACCATGTCATGAGTGATACTCGGTCCCCTGTGTGAGATATCTAGGGTGGGATCAAAGGGTAATGCATGCGCCTTGTCGAGAGTGATATGAGGGACTCCTTTTATGGATCGCTTTGGACAGGCTTTGCGGTATTGGGTATTTTGGGAGCTCCTGCAGTGACACTTGGGATTCCTTTATGGATTGCCTTGGATGGGATCGGGATGCCATACTGGATGTGATGGTTTCCTTTCCTGGATTTCATGTGATGCCTTATTGATAGATCATGAGAATGCTTAACTGATGTCCTAGGGACACGTCCACTAAGACAAAACACACGTTTGGGGTCGATCCACACTTGAGATTTTATTTATGATGGCCCATGTACACACCTTATCACTTTTGTATAGGTTCATTGGTTCAGAGACATCCGACTTAGGACGAAGCTGGTGGTGGTGGTCAGATATCTCGGTGGAACTCAGACTGTCATGTTTTATTTATTTATTGTGTTGCATTTACTATTATTGGCACACTTCTCATTTTATATGCATGAACTGGATTGATCTAGACACCGTTGGTGGTGGATTACTGAGTATATCTCACACCTGATTGGGCTACCCTTAATACCCAAAAAGACTTCATGATTGCAGGTATAGATAAGGGGAAACAACCAACTTCTGATGTTTGATTATGATCCTAGGATGAAGTTTGAGAGAAGATGATTGAGCATGTGCTTGTGATGCTAGTAGTAGTTGTCTTTTGGTCTTTTTTCATTTTTGTATAGCATGTGGTATATGCTTGTATTCCCTATTTCCCCATGTATTCATTTTTGTATAGCTACGTGATCATCATCGTCATTTTGTATCTATTTATTATCATGTTCTCGATTGTTTATTTATCTTGGATGATTTGTTATTACCATTTTAATTGTTGCTTGTTTATTCTGGTTTTTGCTACTTACCACTTATATATCGTTGTGTTGAACTCTAATTAATGAGGGAATAATCTTCCCATAGACACACACTAAACCCTCGTTGCTAGTCGATAACCTCTGACGTACGGGGAGGCGCGCTTGAGGTCATGTGGTCGATCATCTCAGGGCACCACTAGGTGGTTTTTGGGGTGAGACACTACACTTGGTGAGTCCTATGCCAATTCATAATGGAAAAAAATGATCTTACTTAATTAGCGGGGGTTGGACGGGGGCGCAGGGGGGCTCGATAGTGGAGGACTCGGGCTCGGCGGTGAGGGGGTGATGGGGGGGCTTGACAAAACTGGGGTGCAGCAGATGGGGCTGGACGACGGGGGAGGGGGATGAACCAAGGCACGAGGGGGGGCTCGATGGTGGGGGATAGGGGCTCGACGATGTAGGGCAAAACGGTGGGAGAGGGAGGATTGATAGGTAAGGGCGGGGAGGGATGGGAGCTCGGCAACACGGGAGGGGGGCTTGACGGTAGTTGGGGGGTGGGGGCACTCGACAGCGGGCAAGGGCAAGGGTGCAGGGGGGTGGTGGGGGCGCTCGACGGTGAGCAAGGGCGCGAGGGGGGTGTAACGTCCCGACCCAGCTTACCATCGAATCGGTAGTCGGACCAGTCGTCACATGACCCCAAGCACGCCTCCTCGTACGCCAGAGGCTGCCGACTAGCAATGAGGGTGTAAGGATAGTTAGTGGGGAGACTATACCATCATATCAGAATTTTCACAACAGTATAGCAATATAAAAATAGATGACAATAATGGAAGCAATATAAAGCAATAACTAATGCAGAGGAAGTCAATTGTAATATCAACTCAATAAAGAAAATGGTCAACGTCAGTTTATACAATGTATGCATGTCATGGTGGTACATATATGAAAACAGTAAAAAATCAGCATGTTTTACATCTCATTATAGAAAAAATGAAATGCCCAAAGCCCCAAGGGCGATCTCCACGAGCATCTCAAGCTTTCGCTCGGTCCTTTGCTCCTAACTCCCAGGTACAAGCAAACAACAACAAGCAATGTCCAAGGTCCTGTAAACAAGTAGAGTATACTTAGGTACCACAGTGCAATGGCGGCCCGAATAGGGTGTGAGATATAAATCTTAGTAGGTCGGGACCACCGGTGTCTAGCTCAATCTAGACAATGCAATAAAATTAAACAGGGTACAAGTATATCGAAGCAAAAACAGAATTGAATAAATAACCAACAACCCGTCTAGGTTCCAAAGGGACACCTAACAGCAATACCTGTTTCAAATCGTAGCCGAAATAAGAGTCTGAACAGGAACAATATATATATAAATAGTGTATAATGAATTGTTTATCACATTATTTAATATTCTTTGTTTAACCATGAAAAAGAAATGAGCATGTTACCATTGTTATATTTCACCCATTTGAATGACGTCATCATTCCATAACTCACACACACTTGAATGTTCAAGTTATCATTCCATGCTCATGCACCCACGAATGTCCATGTTACCATTTCATACTCACGCACCATGAATGTCTATGTTATCATTCCATACACAGGCACCCATGAATATCTATGTTACCATTCCATACTCACGCACCCAGGAATGTCCATGTCACCATTCCATACCCACACACCACGAATGTCCATGTTACCATTTTGTACTCAAGTACCCATGAATGTTCATGCTACTAATTCAACAATTAGCTAAACACGACAAGTCATTTAGTTAACTCAACAATTAACTTATCACAACAATTACTCTAGTTAATTCAATAATTAAATTATCACAACAATTACTCTATTTAATTCAACAATTAACTAGTCACAAGGTAGCCATGTCAATACCACATAATTAATTCATAAATTAATTATCTCCAAACAACCATCTCTACATCATGTAATTAATTCGCAAATTAATTATCTCATCTTAGCCCCAAATCAAAACCTCATAATTAATCCCTCGATTAATTATCTATATTACAACCTCATAACACATAATTAATTCGTAATTAATTATCTCAACTTAACCAATTTAATATCTCATAATTAATCTCCTAATAATTATTATCTCAAAGCACATAATTAATTTATAATTAATTATCTCGTCTTAACCAATTTAATATCTCATAATTAATCCCACAATAATTATTATCTCAGAACACATAATCAATTCATAATTAATTATCTCATCTTAACAAATTTAATATCTCACAATTAATCTCCTAATAATTATTATCTCAAAGTACGTAATTAATTCATAATTAATTATCTCATCTTAAGCAAATTAATATCTCATAATTAATCATCCGATTAATTATCATCTCAAAGCACATAATTAATTCATAATTAATTATTTCAACTTAACCAAATTAATATCTCATAATTAATTTCTTGATTAATTATCATCTCAAAACACGTAATTAATTCATAATTAATTATCTCAACTTAACCAAATTAATTACTCATAATTAATATCTCGATTAATTATAATCTCAAAACACATAATTAATTCATAATTAATTATCTCAACTTAACCAAATTAATTACTCATAATTAATCGCCCGATTAATTATCTATTTTACAACCTCAAAGCATAAAACTAATTCATAATTAATCATTTCAATCCTTCAATAAACAATTTAATCCAACATTTCAGACAACTTTATCAAAAGCAATAAATCAACAAAACTGCATTTTATTAATTAAGCAAAGTTTAGGACCCTACCTCGATGAATTTGGCCGAGACAATTCTTCCTAACTCAAACCGCGACCCGTTCGCGCATACGCACTTCCACATTAATGCGTGCACGTACTTGGAATTGATCGTCACACCTAACAACAACAACCAACATTCACAATTAGTGCGACGGGGACCAACGCACACCAAAAAATAATCAACCGCAACCCAATTACACCATAAGCACCTAATTCATGGGGTGTGAAACCATTTATCGGGTATATAGCCTTACCCAGATATGACGACGGTGAACCAAATCAAGCCGAATCACTTCACCTTCGGTAGCGGTCATCAGAATACGGACCAACGGGTCCCGAGACATCATCTGCACCACCTGGAATCGGAAGTAACGAAGAAACCGAATCAATCCCAGACCTTTGGGTTTCGGCCTAACGGAGACCGAGCGAAGGAGATTTGAGACGACTGATGTGAAGAACAAAACAAGCGGAGAAGGACTTACCTCGACAAGACGACAACTTTTGTGAAAAGACCGGGAGAAACCGACGTGCGGAGAGGGAGCCGAGAGAAATGGGTGGTGTGCCACCCATGAGAGATTCGAGGGAGGGAGAGGTCGCGCCTCATATGTGTTGTGCGCCTCTCTCTCTTGTTTTCTCTATAAATAAATTAAATTCCTTATTTTATTATAAGAATTAGTATAATATTATTAATAATAATAACTATTATCTTATTACTATTACCCATTAATATTACAAATCTTTGATAAATCATAACTCCTCAATTACACATCATTTAATTAAATTCTTATCCAATGAATTTAATTAAATAAATCCCCCAACACATCATTGTTTAATTAAATTCTCTCAACACAATTTAATTAAATAAAACCCCCATTTTTTCATCAAATAATTAAATTCATCTTAACCTTGAATTTAATTAGATAAAACCACAACTCCGCATTTAACACATCATTTAATTAAATTATTTTCCAACGAATTTAATTAAATAAAATCTTCAACACATCATTATTTAATTAAACACTCTCAACACAATTTAATTAAATAAAACCCCCATTTTTCATTAAATAATTAAATTCATCTTAACCTTGAATTTAATTAGATAAAATCCCAACTCCACATTTAACACATCATTTAATTAAATTATTTTCCAACCGAATTTAATTAAATAAATTTTCCAACTAATTATTATTTAATTAAATTCTCTCACCATAATTTAATTTAAAAAAACCATGTCACATCAATTTAATTAAATAAAGACTCCAAAACATCATCATTTAAAAAAATAATCATTTTCATCTCAAATTAATTAAATAATTTTTCTATCTCAACGTCATTTAATTAAATTATCTCAACTTTAATTTAATTAAATGAAACCTCCAACATCTCATTTAATTAAATTCGTTTCAACCATGAATTTTATTAAATTAAATTTAACCCGAAACTCAAAACTGGGTAGACCGCATGGTTTGACTCACACGGTCTGACACGGTCTAACAGACTGTGCGCAGACCGTGCGTCCGCTACTGGACACATGTTTTATCATGCACGGTTGTCCCGCACGGTTTGACTAACCGTGCGCAGCCCGTGCGAACGTCACTGCCTGGTTTGATTCTCCCAAAACCCATCCTACCACCCGAGAAACTCCTTGAGCCTTTATCCAAACCGGTTATCAACACTTTAAAACACCCTAACTCGCGAAACTTCTTTTCAAAGCTTGGTTTTAAAAACCGAATCGTGCACCAAACGAAAAAGTTTAAAAAAATCGTATTTTAATCCGGTTAAAAAACACGGAACTTTACAGGAGGTCCCGACGCGGGAGGGGAAACAGTGAGGACGCGAGAAGGGAAAAGGGGGGATGTGAGGGGAAAAGAGGGAAAGGGGAAAAATTCTAGCGGCTTCCCTTTGATAGCTGCTAATACCATCAATAGAGTCCGCCAAATGGAGGTCGCCCAAATCTTCCCTCCACAAATACTCATATTTCTACTAGTGATAATTCATTTGTGGCATGTACGAATTGACCACACGTCAATCCCACACACGATGTGGTTAGTGCGACTCAAAATACATGTTTTCAATATAAAAATGTCATTTTAATTTAATGATATAATTATTAACAACTATTTAAGTAATTAAGATAATTAATAACTGATAATATCATTAATATATTCCGTAAATAAGAATATATTTTATACAGATTATTAATTAACAATGCAATTAATAATTCATAATATAATTATTAATATCATAATTAATAATTAATAATATAATTAATAGTACAATTGATAATATCATTAACATATTCAGTACTTAACAGTATAATTTATCATGTGTGGATTATATAACATTAAAATTAAAATTTGTTTATTTTTTAAGTACTGATGCTAAAATAAACCTTAATTTTATTGTAGGAACAAACTTTTACACTAAGGTTGATTGTTGGAGAAAGCATGCTATAAGAGTTATGATTTTATATATTGCTTGCAATTTTTTTTGATTAATTGTAAATATCACATCAATGTAAATAGTTTGTAGGTAAATTTTGAATTGAAATGGTAGGACAATGTTATATTTGTATTTCAATCTACTTTTTGTAATATTTGCATTCCAATTTGATTATATATTTCTAATTCGGTTCTGTTGTAGGGTTGGTGCATGAATGCAAGTTTTGCATTAGTTGTATACCTTTTATCATCGTTAGTAAAGTTGTGATAAATGTCCCACACAATGCTAAACAAAAAACAGTGATAAATACCGAGTGATTCTAAGAGTGTGAGCACAATTGGCTTTTTTTTTTTTTTTGTGATGATAAAGCTTATTTCCCGCGGTGAGATAGACCGGTTGTGCAGTATTGAAGAGTAGAAAGATGATTATTTAATTTTATACCAACTTCATTAAAAATTATCCAAATTGGTTGATAATTGTAAACACCATCCGCGGTCAATAAAAAAAAAAGGGAGAATGACACCCATTGAAAGTCCACGCACTTATATCTGCAGATCCTCCGATAAAAAAATTAGGCACTTGTCACAATCCCAACTCTTAACAGCTGGCGCAGTCCGTTACAACCGACTTTCCGGACCGAACCTGCCTTGGGGTGGCGGCAGGATCTTCATCACGCCTGTAGGTGACACTAACCCAATGATAAATCGACACCTGGCGTAATCTCTTACGATAATTTTTCAGTTCGGCAACCGTCGAGTGACCTGGTGCGGACGACACAGATTCTTCGAACGGCGGAAATTGAGATCGCCTGGTATATCTCTCCACGTGTCAGCATCTTGCTGCCCCTCGCGACTTATAAACCGGAACCCCATCAACCGTCCCGAACCCACTCCGCTCACTGCGCCCCCCAGCACCTTTTCCCTGCGGCGATTCTCTCGAAGCAAAATCCTCAGTGTCCCATTGAGCCACACATATTTATGTTCGTCAAGAAGTTGGTAGAGAAGGCTTCGAAGAAGGTTAGTAATTACTGATCTCCACTCCCGTCCTGGTTTCGTTCGACCTGTCTTTCTGGATTTATACGCATTTTTTCGTTCGCCTTTTTTCCGTCTTTCTGTATAACTGATCGCCTCTCCCGTCCTGTATTTTCTTGAAATGAATTTTAATTTAGAATATCGGTTACTAATTTAGCTTCTTCAGTTAATGTCTTCGATGAAAAAAGCTGGCGGTGATCAGTCTCCACTGTTCCTGATTTTATCAGTTGCTCTGCATATTTATGAGATTGAGCTACATATAAGTTTGCAGATTGGCAATATTCGTAGATACGTCGGAATACAGTGATAGAAAAAGGGTTCGAAGAGACCAAATCAGCGACGGACAAGAGTTATAATATGACAGATTAACATAAAATCTGTTTCTACAGATTCGTAATTCCTCGTAGACTTCTTTTGAGTTGATCGTGTAGTCGAAATGGCAGATTAGCATCCTCCTTGTTGGATGGAATTATGGAGCCCCCACGCCCCTTGGATTTGCCGTTTCACGTGTTCGTTTGCCCGGCATTGCGGGGTGGGGAGCGAGGGTGCTAATTATAAATTTTCCCTTGATGAATCGACAAATCATTTATATCACGGCGTCAATCATTAAGAGTATTAGAACGATATGGAACACTTATTTTGCCGTCGGATGACAATGTTGTTAGCCTCATCTGGAGAGTGTGATTCCAAGGATCCAAACATCCGAATAATCTCGTTCCTTCCGTTTTAATTCAAAATATCAAATTCCTGCTTCTGTTTTAATTCCAAATATTAAATTCCCGCAATTTCATTTCAAAATCCATTTAAAGAAATTAAATGACATCAGGTCGGACGAGTTACTAGAAAAATATTACATTAATTTAGGCGTTTCTGGTATATGCTTTTGTAATGAATATAATGAATTTTAAGTTTACAGTGGACTTTAAATGGCACATCTAACCCAACTCAGGTCCGTCTTTAATTGAAACTAAATGGCGCGTTAGAGAATAAATGGGTGGGGACAATGTGCAGTCGTTATGACTATGGTTATCTGCCCCTGCTCAGCTCCACTGGAGGCGGGCCCGCTCTTTTTTTTTCATGAATATAAAAATATGGTATCTGCACGCAATATTTTATTTAATAACTAATCAATAATAAAATATTTAAATAACTATTTAGATGTATTTTGAGCTTGCAAGTGTTTGACGAAACACTACAGTACCCGATGTTTCTATTCTGTACATTTTTTTTTACAGAAAAGCCAGTGATCTGCGGAATAATTCTCTGTAACTTGGTATTCATCGCCTGTTTTCGTGCAGCCTGGCAGAAATCTCGACAGTTTGAGCTCCGACGAAGTGAATCCGCGCTTGGTTTTCCATTATGGAATCCCCGCGGGATCCATCTTGTTGGCTTATGATCCAATTCAGAAGATACTTGCAATTTCTACAGAGTAAGCTACGCGTGGCAGTTTCACGTGTTGTTTCTATTAGGAAGTCTAACATTTTGGTTTTCACCCGTTTTCATCCGTTGGATTCCTAGACATCCGCATTCTAAAAAGATTCGTGTATACATACAATTTGTACAGAGATGGCCGAATCAAATTCCTCGGAAAACTTAATGCACAAGCTTTGCTGGAATCTAATGATGCAGTGGCAAGCAAGTATTTACAGGTTTCCATTAGCTTCTCTTTTAAACACCCTGGCTTACTCGTATTTTATCTTTATTTCTGTTTCTTTTTTGGTTATTGCAGTTCGTTGAAAACCAGGGCATTCTTCTAAATATAAATGTCAAGAACCACATCCAGGCAAGTTTCTCTGAAATACTAACTGCTTCTACAATATTCTCACGCTTGTTGTATTTTAATGCCCATTATGACATTTGACATGCTAAACAAAATTTATCTAGGTATGGGACATTGAAAAGAAATTGTTGTCTTTTGTATATGTCTTTAAAGGGGAAATTACCTCCTTTACGGTTATGCAGCACAGCCCCTTCATGTAAGTTGCATCCTGGGGCGGCATCCCGCCCACTCTTTTCCTCTTCTTATTTTTCAAGTGATGGGCACTGCAACACATTCATTGGCAGGTACCTTGGAGATACTCTTGGAAATATTTCTGTTTTGAGGCTTGACCAAGATCTTTGTCAAATAGTAACCATGAAATACAATATACCTCTTTCGGCATCTCGTGGTGAGATTTTTTCAAATACTGATTGTGTTTACTTTAATATCTGTATCAGACTATTATGGAATTGATATTTTGAGTCATGCTATGAAGCTTGATCGATTATATATTTAGATGCCATTATTTGATTGAAAAATTAAAGAACAATTGAAGTATTACCTCTAGCATAGGGTTTTGGTGGCATATGAACCTCCATAAAGTTGGATCACCAGGTTTAGTAGTTTGTGGTTGTTCGGGAAGTTTGCCAAGGTGTTCAAGATTGGACTAGAAGTTTCACTGAGTGGTGATGGGACTAGGGGTGGCCGAGATATTATCAGACATCACTAGAGGATGGTCATGATGTTACAAAATGATATCGGAGTCAATGCTTAATTGAAAGTGTGATGTGACTGTCTAAGTTTGAAAATGTAGGATATAAAACAGGGAAGTTTTGTTATCAGAGAGGAATTATGTAGTTAAACATATTTGGCTTTTAAGCAATCTTTGGATAAGTCATGTCCTTGATTTTTTTAGAAAAGGTGTAGGCCCTCTTCATAATTGGGTTAGAAGCATGGCTGATATGTTACAAATGGTCATTGGTGTGAGGATGTTGGAGGCACGATTGGATCACATCCGATATGGAGAAGGTGACTGAAATGTTTCTGGATCAATCTAATAAATTAGAGAATGAAAATTGACTAAAAAAAGCGAACAAGAGAACCAAGTGACATGCAAGGTTTTTAACATATATGGCTTTTGTTAAAAAAATCAGATGTTTGACAAGACAAACTTGATCAGGGGCCCTTTAGACCCCCAAAACATTGTTCAAAGCATGTGGCCACCCTACACGACCACCCTTGAAAACCTATACCGATTCTCGAGATGTGCTGGGTGCCTTAGGTGCATCTTTGATAAATTAGATTTCTCAATATCAATACCAGTTATTTGGGGGGTCTTTGTTCAACTCTGTCAACAAACACAATCCAAGAATATTTTCTTAGATTTTTGTTTATAGATCTCGATCATTTTATTTCTTAGGTGACACTCCAATCTCCTTAGTATCTTTCCATATGACCCAGATGCTCTCTTAGGATTATACGTCGAGTTAGGACTGTTCCCTACTAATCCATATGCCCCCCTTCAAATCGTTGGAAAAACGTGCGTTGAACCATTTACAACAATGCATGGTTAACGAGCACAATTTGTAAAGCATGTTACTAACCGTGCCACTTTTTTGTATTGGGGTAGATGCCATGCCCGATTTTATGCATATTTTTTTAAGGGTGCACAAACCTTGCATACTTTCCGAGCAACTCAAAAGTCTCTTGCTTGACTCCTGGGATCTGTTCATGGTTCTCAAAACTGCGCATCGCTTCAAAATGACCCATTTCCCCCCGAAATACATCCAAATCATGCAATCTTCCACGAGAGCTCAAATGTTGGACAAATGCACTTAAATGAATCATTTAAACAATAAAACACACATTATTTGGTATTTGATCCATTTTGAAATGAAAAGTACACAAGCAATGTTGCCCAAAATGAGTTCATCATTTAATGCAGTGTGGAGTCTGATGATTACAATGACAATGGGAGTCTGAGGGCACCAACGCATCGAGCACTTCGAGTATTTAACATCCTTACTGCCCCGCCTTCTAGAACCACAATGTCAAGGAGGGCCCTTGGATAGTATATACACGCAGGGGTAAATTTGGGAAGGTGGGTAATGCCCAAGAGAATTCGGTTTTGGGTGGTCCCACTGCACGGGAAGATTCAGTTAAGGGAAATTCAGCTGTTAAAACAGAAAGACAGAAGGGCAGTTTGGAGATTGCACAGGAGGAAGTTTGTTAGAAGTGGACCCTGATATATTGGGGACCCGCAAGGAGAGGGGGGGATTCTTCCAGTTCAGTTTATGTTCGGCCATTGGAGCTTGGACAGGAGAAGTAGGTTCTTTTGTTAGTTTTCTTTTTTTTTGCAATTGTACTGCTGTTAGTTTCTGCTTTTCTACTGTAAAGGTCAGTTCTCTAAGTACTGAATATACCCCTACTTATTTTATCATACGAAATTCTGGTGCACTCTATCAATATTGGTCCGACCTGCCACTCGTGCAGTCAGACTCCATCTCTTTCTTCTCCTTCGATTCTGCTTTTATGGAGACCCGCAAACTATCTCGTCTCGATGGCGTCGAGCAGCGATTGGGACGCTTGGAAGTGTCTTTGCAAGAACTTTTGGAAAAACACCAGCAAACAGAGGCCGATCATTTGCATTGGGAGAAAGAGCTGGCTGATCAAGGTGAATTCCGCCGTTTAATGACACGTCACATGGAAAAACAGGCCCAATGACCTGATTTTCCTCCGTCCGGCGATTCTGCTCCCTCAGGAGTCCCTCCAAAAACCCTCCCTTCGCCCGATGAACCATATCCTCATCGTTCAGACACCATAGACATCTCGGGTACCGCCGTTCCCTTCGCCGTCGGACCTCACTCACGACCTCTGGCTGCAGTACCCAATACATTTGATCACCTCCTTCGACGGCTCGGACCCGCGGGGTTGGTTAACACAGGCAGAACTCTACTTTCGAGTTCAGCAAACTCCGGGCGATGTAAAGATCTCTCTCGCTCAGGTTTGCATGGAAGACATTGCTGTCCATTGGTTTACAGTGCTTCAAGAGGTTCAACCACACCTTTCTTGGTCGATTTTTAAAATTGAGTTAATGGCGCGCTTCAGTGGCTTTGACAATCAAAATCCCTATGAGGAATTGGCTGCCCTCCATCAACAGACTTCAGTTGCGGATTACATTGAGTAATTTGAGTACTTGGCTTCCTTAGTTCCACGACAGCCCGAGATGCAATATGTGGGCTATTTTTTACATGGTTTGCGCGACGACATCCGCAGCTGGGTCCAGATTCAAAATCTAGAAACCCGCCTCCAAGCCATGCGCGTCGCCCGACAGGTGGAGCTCGCTGTTTCCAAAACTGGTAGTTCTGGTTTCCGATCATTTTCCACCCGTCCGACTTTTGGTGCTCGTGCTCTTGATCGCTGGTTACCCCCTCCCACCAGACCTCCAAAAATTTGCCCATCAGGACCCTCTACTCGTCCTCCTCGGCCGCGTGACATGGTTACTTCTGGATTCATGCCTGACACTTCAAAACCTTCAGTTCCCAGCAGTCGCGACACCAGATTTTTATCATCTCAGGAGTGGGAAGACCGTCGCAAACGTGGCTTATGTTTTCGCTGCGGTCTTCCTTATAATCCACTTCATAAATGCCTTGATCCCAAGTTACGCATCACACTGCTGGGGGAGGATGATGACGTCCCAGCATATGACTGTTTCAAACCCTCTGTCGAAGAATCTACTCCTGCTCCTGAAGGGGAATGTTCAATTGTTGCTTTTCCAGATTTTGGAATCGTGCTGTCTGTTCAAGGTTCACCTCACCTGTCTGTTACTTTGTTGAAACTCGAGGGCCGTTTGAGAGATCTCCCTATTTTGATTCTGCTGGATAGTGGCACAACTCATAATTTTATCTCACCTAAGGTGGTTGAAATGCTTCATTTATCCGTTCTGCCGTCACCACTTTTATGGGTCAAACTTGGCGATGGTCATCGCATTCACACTCAAGGACTTTGTCCACAACTTCATTTCCTGGCAATTTTTCCTGTTTTGTGGATGCTTATGTGATGGATTTAGGCGTCTTGGACTTTATTCTGGGCATTGCCTGGTTAAGCACCCTAGGCGATGTCATGACAAATTGGGCCAAAAGGACAATGCATTTTCAATTTTCCGGGCATGATTACTCCCTTATAGGTGCTCCCCATAACTTTCAGACTGCAACATCTTTAAACAGCTCTCTTGTCTGTTTTACCTATCCTGTTCTCCATCGCTTATTATTGGGCAGCAAAGAGGAGTCTCCCCCACCACTGCTGTCCAAGCAGCAGCAGCAGGCCTTGAATGCTTTGTTACAGGAGTTTGCAGTAATTTTCGGTGACCCCAAGGGGCTACCTCCTCCTCACCAATGAGAACATAGCATTCGATTGTATAGGGCCAAGGACTAGTAGCAGTGCGTCCTTACTGCTACCCCCACTTTCAGAAAAATGAAATTGAAAAACAGGTTCATTCTTTGTTCCAGCTTGGTTTTATTCGATCCAGTACCAACGCTTTTTCCAGCCTTGTGTTATTAGTCAAAAAAAAGAATGGAACATGGCGACTTTGTGTAGATTACAGGTCCCTCAATCAAGTAACTATCCTTAATAAATTTCCCATTCCAGTTGGCGATGAATTACTTGATGAGGTGGGTGGTGCAAAATATTTTTCTAAGTTGGACTTAAAATCTGGCTACCATCAAATCTGTATGCGATGCGGGACGGTGATATTGAGAAGACTGCATTCCGTACTCACAGCGGCCACTATGAATTTTTAGTTATGCCTTTTGGATTGTCCAAAGCTTCGTCCACTTTTCAGGTTGCCATGAACGATGTGTTTCGTCCATTTCTCCGCAAATTTATTCTGATTTTCTTTGATGACATCCTTATTTACAACAAGGATTGGCATCAACATTTACAACATCTTCGCTTAGCCCTGCGATCACTTTAGCTTCATTGTTTTGTTGCCAACCCCACCAAGTGTCTCTTTGCGCAAACTCGTATTGGTTATCTTGGTCATATTATTTCTCATGAGGGTGTGTCGGTTGATCCCACCAAAGTTCAGGCTGTTGTTGATTGGCCCCAACCTCTTTCCGTCGAGGGGGTGCGTGGTTTCCTTGGCCTCATTGGCTATTACCGGAAGTTTATCCACAGTTATGGACAGATTGCTCACCCACTTACTATTTTGACAAGAAAAACAGGTTTCCTTTGGAATTTCTCTGCTCAAGCTGCTTTTGACCATTTAAAGCTCCTTCTAACAACCACTTCGATGCTAGCCTTACTCGATTTTTCCAAACCTTTTGAGGTGGAATGTGACGCTTCGGGACGTGGGGTGGGCGCCATCCTTATGCAAAATCGTCG